>CM056052.1:374551745-375151745 GCA_029574335.1 Rana kukunoris
AGTTTTCTTTGGATCTGGCAACCCCCCCCCCCTTGGTCTTATAGTCTTTCCTCCCCCCCTCCCCCCCCTCTGGCACAAGTCTCCCCATCTCTCCCCCCGGTCGCTCCATGAAATCCACTGTACTGAGAATTACTACGGCATACAGGGCAATAGAAGTGGTACTAATATTAAACCTTTTGAGGTTTGTTTTTTGTTCAGGTATACCGGCATTAAAATGCCACGTCCTTCTCGACGCCGGTCAAGTGGAAGGCAACGTCAGGAGGGAGGGAGGGAGGAGCAGAGCTGATCGCCCACCGAACAAGAGGAAGGCTTCGGCAGAGATGAGAGGATGTCGCCAGAGATCACCACCCAGCGCCTCAGAGACCACTGGCAATGGAGCAGCCTAGCTGTTCCATTTGCCTGTGTGAGTATAGTGATAAGGACTCTTTGTAATCAAGTTGTACTCGCAGATATCATTTTTCTTGTATTTACGGTTGGCTTCAACAGTCCCAGGGTCTGACTTGTCCCTTTTGCCGGGCGTTTGTACCAGTTTTTTTTATATGTCAACGTGAAGACGGTGTGTATATTATTTAACACACGCTGATGGTGTGCACATTGATGGTCTCCTGGTGATTAATGCAATTGAGCCACCATCCTGCCTTCCCAGGTTATATAATATGCTCTTTCAGATCCCCTGAAAACATCACGAACGCCCGACTTACAAACAAACTATTTACGAATGGGACGCTGCGGGGATTATCTGCCATTCTGCGTATTCGCGGCCAGACGGAACATGTCAAAATTTTCAGAATTGCCATTCTGCACAGCCAGCCTTTCGGGGAACATCGGACAATGTCGTAAATGTTAGTAATAGCCTTTATGCGCATGCGTGGCCTGACTTGCGAACATTTCTGACTTACTAATGCATTAGGGACTTTCCCTTTGTTCTTAGTTGGGCATCCTCTGTAATGTATTATACCAGTAATGGCGAACCTTGGCACCCTAGATGTTTTAGAACTATATTCCCATGATGCTCAATTACACTGCAGAGTGCATGAGCATCATGGGAAATGTAGTTCAAAACATCTGGGGTGCCAAGGTTCTCCATCACTGTATTCTACCAATGTGTATATTTATACTTCAGACCATTACTACAAAAAGGAGTCGCTTCACCTTGATTGAACTCAGGCGAATACTCCAGGCTATTCTTACATTAAAGCCTTACAAAAAAGGAGAGGTATTGGCTGGATATATGGGGAATGGAGGCCGGATTTATTTTTACAGAAATGGATCTACCCCGATGTCTCCAGGCAAACTAGGGCCCTGCGAGGGCTCGTGCGACCTCTCCTCAAAATAATTCATAAAGCTGAAGCTATTTATCGCTGGGGTCACCCTTTTTATTCAAGTGTGCAGAAGCAGGGATCTGACTTTTGTCTCCGCTCCCCTGACCAACTATCAGAGCTGTTTAACTTCCTAGAAAACCCTGCTATTGGCATCCCCAATTAACATGACTATCTGCTCACCCATGAGGCACTTGGCCCTTCCATACCCAGACCACAGCAGATCAGGCGACCCTGACACACACAGTTCAACATACAATGACTGGCATGCACTGACCTACACTAACAAAGGACGTCCACATGTACATAAACTGACCACTCCATGCTTTAGAGAGATGCACACAGACAACCAAATTAGGAGAGAGTAAATACCACACACAGATTATAGGATGAGGCCTACTACAAACATACATCCAACAAAAAAAATGACTAGCATCCAGTAGGGTAGCTTAGTGTAGTTTAGTGTAGGTCCTGCCCTAGAAGAGTCTACCTTGTCGTGGTGGGCAGGCTTGAAATCTCTTGGTCAAAACTGTGACAGCGAATGGGCGAGACAATCACTAGATCTTCACTTTTGGCCAACTGATTTTACCAAAGGACTCTTGGTTTAATCAGAGTATATATAATTGTAAAAGAAACATTTATATAGGTTCATAATTATACTTTCATAAACACAATAAAAATGTAGTATATTTACATTTGAATTGCTTCCTCTTTTATTTAATCTTTTTCATGACCGGGGATCATTACCTCTTGGATGCACAGGCCACATTTGCAAGGCTGGAAGGGGCTCTGGCTGCTTCTTCTACTTCTGCTTTGTGTAGGGATGTGTAATAGGTGTTTATGCAGTAACGTGTGTCCTAAACCATGTATGTACTGACAAGCTCCTTATGTGACAGTAGTGACAACAAGGTCCTCCATGGAGACATCAAGGGTCTTTTAGCTTCACCCCAAGAACAGGTGGGCAGCCAATCAGGATTGCCAAATTCTGCAGGAAGGACACTATGGGCATGACAGGCCTGTCTTTGTCTTGTTGGTGGCAGCGGGACACTACTTGTGCTTGCCACCTCGCCAGCTTGAACTGCACTTATGGGACTTGCCACGTCACCAAGTGTTACTGCAGTGCTGGATGTACTACCAGGATGTACTAGGCCGCTGGTGCTTGCTAGTTCACCAGGACGACGAGGGCGCTAGTACTTCGCTAATCCATATGCGAGCCCTGCGGTTCTTGCACCTCAACAGCAGAAGAATGGGGTCGGGTACGCCTGACCTTAGCCAGAACTTCAACTTCATTGTCAAAGCTATCTGTCATGGAGCCGCTGTTTGTGTTCTGAATCTGACAGATGAGTGACCTCCTCTTCACTACCTGTCATGCTCAGAAACATGTAGGCCTCTTCTCTAGTGTACCTTTGATTTGCCATTTTGGTCTCTAAATTTACTGGTACAGCTAGTGAGATTCACAGGTAAAAAAGCACCTGACTGTCAGTGACTGAGTCAAACGCTACCAAAAAAAATGTTGGCAATTGCAGGGATCAGGCCTGACTGCGAACACTGCAGTTATGTGTTTAGTGTTTTGTAAGTGACAGTTATCGATTTTATACTGCACTTGGGTGGGCTGGGCGGAGTGGCAAAATGCAGGTGCTAGCAGGTATCTGTGCTGATCCCGCTAACACTGCACTTTTGAGAACCCTAAACTGCTGGGGACGCTAGTATAGATCTGATCAGATATTGATCTGTTCAGATACTATACCACTAAGGTAGGTGTATGGTGTGTGGGTGTTGGCACTTATCTGATGCTGCCTGGGGTAACGCAGACCCTATCTGACACTAAACCTAACTGATTTCATCCGCCGGACGATCAGGGGGTTAAACCTTTATTGGGTAATAAATGGCGGATGCCCTTACGCTATAAAAAGCAAACTAACCAGCATCACCTGTACCACTTTTACATTGATCACTGGTGAAAGGGTTAACTAGGGGGCAATCAGGGGGTTAAAACCTTTATTAGGTAATATATGGGGGTACCTGACACTATATAAAAACCGGTCGGTGAACCTAAATATGGCAATCAGACACTGGCAACGGGGTGAAAGGGTTACCTGGGGGGCAATTAAGGGGTTAAACCTTCATTAGGTGGGTACCCTGGACCTGAAGGGGCCTAACACTAACTGCCCTGACATTTTTTACAGTCACAAATGACACTGCATGCAGTGATCAGTAAAAAAAAAAAAGACCACTGCAGTCGGTGACACTGTGTCTGGAGGTGCAGGGGGTGGTCGGGGGGTGATTTGTGTGCCTATGTGTCCTGGTGTTTGCGCACTTACTTGATGTCATCTCTACTCGGCACTCCGGAGGAAACGACCGCCATGAGGAGAGATGACATCACTTCCTCTGCTTCTGTAAATGTAAACAGAAGCAGAGCAAGTTATGTTATCTCTCTTCGCGGCGGTTTCACATTCGCCTGGAGCGATCGCAAGGGGGTGGCCACAAAAAGATGTCTGCCCCCTCATCATGGATCGCTCCTGGAGAGATTTTGACTGCCGCGGGCACTGGGGGGAGCTCGATCAAGCTCCCCACCTGCTGTGAGGCAGGGATGTACAGGTACGCCCATCTTCCTGCCCGTACCATTCTGTCGACGTATATCGTCAGGCGGTCATCAACTGGTTAAAGTGGTTCTAAAGTCTTAAAGTAATTGTAAAGGTTTTTTTTTTTATTCAATAACAAACATCTCTATACTTACCTGCTCTGTGCAACAGAATTGCACAAAGCTCTGGTGAACCTCCTCTTTTTGGGTCCCTGTCAGTGCTCCTGGTCCCACATCTGTCCAGTGCCCCCATAGGAAGCTGCTCCTGACCATCTAAATACAATTATGGATCTTCTATACCCATGAGGACAGAAGGATAAGGTTTTATCTTGGCCTAGGCCAACAAGGCCCAGGCCTATGGCAGGGCTTTTCAGCATGAAAAGAGTCTCCGACAGCTTGCGCTACACTTTTAGTTTAGTGCCAGTCTTATGAGGTGGACTGGGCCTCAAGACAAATCAGTCTGGTACCCCCATAAGCCGACCACACTGCTGCCGGTATGATAGGGTGACCACGTGTCCTGGACTACGCAGGATTATCCCGCAATTTAAATTTGTGACCCGGGCACCTTCAATACGGGACAATTCATTGTCCCTGAATGACATAATGACTGGCTCCCGAAGTGCCACTGTAATAAAATATTGCAAAACTCATTGGTTGCTACGGCCGGCCCGCTTGGTGTGTAGCAACCAGTGACGTCACATGCAGAGACTAAGAGCAGAGGGAGAAGGCTGGCCGAGGGAACAGGCCTTTACCCAGTCACAGTGCTGCCTGAACTACATTCTAAGACTCGACTCCACCCACGACCCACCTCCTCTACTCTCCTCCTCTGGCCGCGGCAGCAGCAGAGAGTGCAGCCAGCATCACCAGTCACAACGGTCACGGACTCAGAGTCCTCCGACCAGAGCTCCACCTCCAGTCCACTGACCTGATCCACTGGCTTGGCTCAGCTAATCTCGGTCCGTCCCGACTTCCGACCACCCACTCTCGCCTGCAGTGCATTTCAGGCTGCAGCCCGGGTCTGCGCCACATCTGACCTCCTCCTCCTCCTACCGAGCGGCTTGCATGTGCCTGGACAAGGGAACCAAGAAGAGAATAAGACAGGCGCTGGCTGAAGTCTGCTCCACCAGACCAGAGTCCTGATTAAAAGGTTAGCAGATGATGAGGTGACAAATAGCAGCAATTGACACTGGCAGCTTCTGATGTGGCTCAGTATCACAGTTGCAGCAATTGATGGCACACTGGCACTAGCAGCATTTGATTATGGTTTATGGGGCAATTGATTGGCACACTGGCACTCTGATGGAGCACAGTAGCAACAATTAATGGGCACACTGGCACTCTGGGCCACAGTAGCTGCAATTGATCGGGACCCTGGCAGCATCTGATGGGACACAGTAGCGACAAAATAATGGGCACACTGGCACTCTGATGGGGCACAGTAGTGACAATTGATGGGCACACTGGCACTCTGATGGGCACAGTACCTGCAATTGATCGGGACACTGGCATCATCTGATGGGGCACAGTAGCAGCAATTGATGGGCACGCTGGCACTCTGATGGGTCTCAGTAGCGGCAATTGACGGGCACAGTGTCAGCAATTGATGGGTACAGTAGCTGCATTGATGGCACAGTAGCTGCGTTTGATGGTTTTTCTTTCAGTTTGTTTACGCGCCCCCCCCCCCCAAAAAAAAAAATTGAGCACCAGCTGCTACTGCTGTCCCCTACTTGTCAGCTTAATTTATTACTGTCTTCCTTTTTTTCCCATAAATTCTTTTATTAATTTTCCAACATTACAGTAAGTACAAAACCACAATAACCACACATACATACAACATAAATGGTCTCAATAAGTACTCCCTTGTTAAGATGTTCTACAGTCACGAATACTGCATTTTACCTCCACCATCTTGGACCTAATTGTCCATGACCTATACTCCCTACATTTTCTTATCAGAGACATAGCCACCAGGGGGGGGGGGGGCAGACAAAAAAAAGGGGAGGGGAATTAAGTTCCCAAATATTTGAAAGTTATTCTACTTTAAGAGGAAGTTTTAATGTGTATATATAATGTGTGTCGAGGGCCAGACTATCCCAAATGTGCAATGCATACTGCCATACATATGTTAAAAAAAGGAGGTGAGTCCAGTTCCCTTTTCTGGTGCTTCCCCACCAGTGCATATAGAAAGTGAGGGAGAAGAAGAAGAAAAAAAAACTTTAAGAAGGGGGTGAGTCGGGAAAAAAAATGAGGGAAAAAGAAAAGGAAAAAAGAAAATAAAAAAATAAAGGGGAGGGGGAAGGCCAAACATCCCACCCCTCCTATTCCCCACCATTCCCTCCCTCCTCACCTCCCCCATGGTCCCCTAAATCCCTGTATTCCCTCCAGATCCCGTCATATCTTGGAGTCAGTATGGAGGGACCACAGTTCCTCCATCATTCTCATTTTATCTATTTCCTGTAACCACTCTCCAGTCGAGGGCGCTTCTTTTTTCTCCAATTCCTTGGTATTAGTGCCTTGGCTCCATTCAATAAGAACGGAACCAAGGAACCTCTATGCTTTTTCCTGGACACCCTTGTAGAATGGAACGAACAATCCCATGGGTCATGTTTTATCTGCTGTCCGCTTATTTTCTTTACCAGCACCAATATCTCCCTCCAATATACCTGTATCAAGGGGCAATGCCACCATATATGGGCATGGGTTCCTTCCATCCCACAATCTCTCCAGCATAGGGTTGAAACCTCACTATTTATTCTATGTAGTTTTATTGGGATGTGGTAGCATTTAGTAAGTAGCTTATAGTTGATTTCTTTTACTTTTGCATCCATCGATGTAGAGTGGACATAGTCTAATACCTGTCTCTTCTTATCAGTAGATATGGTTTGATTCAGTTCTATTTCACAACTTTCTACTATTTTCAGTCCTACTGGTTCTCTCATAGTTGTCAATATTTTAATTATACTTGATATTCCCTGTCTTCCTACTCCCCCTTGAGTAATATATTTTCCCCATTGATTTAATTCATTCATAGCTCGCAGGGGTTTTGGCAAAGTGCTTACAAAATGTTGGACTTGTCTATGCCTCCACCCATCCCCTGGGAACAGTCCGTATTTTTCTTGAAGTTCTACCACAGAACATGGGTTACTACCCTTCATTAAATCCTTCAATTTTAAAGTGTCTGAGGTTGCCCACCTCAGGTACATCCCTCCTCCCTTACCCGGTGGGAAGAAATCTGTGCCCGTAAGCGGAAACAGCGGACTATTGTAAGGCCATTTTTTATCCTACATACTCTATCCCATATTCTAAAAGTTTCTTTCGTTATTGAAGGAATCTCACAAGGCAGTTTTCTATATTGCTTCGGAACCCATATTCTATTTCCCAACTCCTTTTTACTTCAACTTTCTTCTACTTCCACCCACTTTTTTTCCCATCCTCATCCTGGAACCTGTAATCCTCCTTAATACCGCCGCCTCATACCTTGTAAAATCCGGCAGCTGTATTCCTCCTTCCCATTTAGATCGAATGAGCTATCAGCAATCATGCTCTTTATTAACATTGTATACATTTTGATAATACTCTTGAAATATTTTAGTTATCTCTCTAGTGGAGTGTCTCATATCTCCATATTTATCTTTTAATTTCAGGATGGAGTTCTGTGTGTTTATCCGTTTTATAGTCCTTGCTAAGAATCTCCCAGGTTTATTACCCAGGGCATAGAATTTATTATTCTTGTTATTAAATATCCATTTACTTTCCTGTTCCAATAAGTCCCTAAGGTCTTCTCTCTTTATAGTTGATGCCCTGAGGACCTGCTCTTCCTGTAATTCTTTGTTTCCATTCAAGGGCCTGGATTTCTTCTAATAATGTTTGTTTCTGTACCTGCCTAATTTTCTTCCTTTTAGCTTTTTCTGCTATCAACCTCCCTCTCATATATACCTTATGCGTTTCCCAAATCGTTGATGAGGCGATATTTTCAATATCATTTTCTTTAAAGAATATGCACATATCCTTCTCGAGGTCACCGGCTGTCTTAGTGTTGTTTATTAGGGATTCATTTAATCTCCATATTATCTGTCTGGCCGGGATCTCCCCTGTATTCAGGGACATCACCACTGGGGCATGGTCAGATAGCGTTATTGATTTTATTTCTATCCTTCTCAGTCCCTCAAGCAGCCGATGATCCAGCAGGACATGGTCAATTCTTGAATATGACCTGTGCACTTATGAAAAATATGTGAAATCCTTATC
Organism: Rana kukunoris; assembly: GCA_029574335.1. Classification (NCBI taxonomy): domain Eukaryota; kingdom Metazoa; phylum Chordata; class Amphibia; order Anura; family Ranidae; genus Rana; species Rana kukunoris. Next base: position 374,559,894 of record CM056052.1, read on the forward strand.
TCTTGGATGTAAAATTCTCCAAGCCTCAACCAATTGCATTTGATATAATTTATGTTTAATCATTCTAAGATGTTTCCCCTCTGACCTCGGTGAGATGGGTTGGGTGTCTAATATTGGATCAAATACAAAGTTATGGTCACCTGCTAGGATCACCCTACCCTCTCTAAATCCCTCCAATTTATTCAAGATTTTCCTCAAGTACACAGCCGGACTTACATTGGGGCAATACATATTTACCAATGTGTATTTCCCATATTCAATAGGGTACATTTAACAAATAAATATCTCCCATCGGGATCTATTTCCGTGGCTTCTAGAGAGAACCATGTGTTCCTGTCAAACCCTATTGCAGTTCCCTTTGATCTTTTATTAGGGGAGCAACTATGGATCCCTATAGGAAACTCCTTTGAGTTTAATCTAGTCTTCGATGTCATCTTTAGATGGGTTTCTTGCAGGAACACTATGTTGGCTGAGAGTCTCTTCATCTCCTGTAGTATCTGATATCGCTTTCTTGGGCTATTTAATCCTTGTACATTGTACGTAACGATTTTTAGTGCAGCCATTTATTATGTTTTACTTTTTTCCCAATCTGGAAGCAGCATATCATACCCCCACAGGGTATGAGAGACCCCGGATCCCTTTTCAATATACATAAAGAACAGGCAATACTCCCGGCTCAACATCAGACTTTCGCCATCCAAACTTAATTTAGACATCTTAATCACAGTACCTTGAGACCACTTATACCCCCACCCTCTCCCCTCCCTCCCCCTACACATTGTACCTCAATGCTAAGACTCACTCTCTGTGCCCAACCAGGCCACTTGCCGAGTGGGCCTTTCCTAGGGAGTGTCTATTATGACCCCCCATTTCCCAGGGACCCGTCCTCTAAATAGGGACAGCACCTGGTCCAGGGCAGGCATATTGGCTCCATGTTTCCCCCCTCCCCAAGTGGATTCTGTTGATTCTCTCTCTAGACAATGGACTGAACAAATTCCTTCACCTAAAAGTGGGCGATGGGGAGGAGAGAGGCGAGGGACATCCCCCCCACGGAAAACCACCATACCCCAGAGAGAGCACCCCACATCCCAAAAAGTCTTGATAGTCTATGCCCTGTTCCAATCCTGTTCCCTCCATCTTCTCCAGGCTGGAGGTCTCTTTTCCCAGTTAGCTATTTGTATATGTTGTATATTCAGTTTATTACAATTTTTTTACATCTTCAGGGAAACGGATAAAGGCAGAGACCCCCTGGCTCTTAGCCGACAAGCAGGCTGGGAAGCCCCATCTATACGGAATGTTTTTTGTCTGTAGATGACTAGTTAATGGCTTCAATGCCCTTCTTCATGCTTGTGTCTGTGGTGACGAGTCTAAAAATTAGAGTAGTTTAACTCCCTTATATTCCATAGTGACAGAGTTCCTTGTACTTTGAGATACTAGTTCTTTTTGATCATATTCTAGGAATCTCACTATAATGTCCCTTGGTAAATCTCTATGGGTGTTGTATGATTTTTGTATTCTGTGTACCCGTTCGAACCGCATTGGTGCTGTCCCTTGCCGTTTTAGAGCTATATTAAATGTCGCTCGCAGCACCTCCCCCAGTTCTATATCTTTGACTTCTTCGGGGAGACTTCTTATACGAAGATTTTTCCTTCTACTACGATTTTCTTGGTCCTCAAGTTTGTAGCGAGCATTTCTTATTTCTATCCAGTCCATGTCAGCTCTGTCTCTTAATTCTGTTATTGAATTTTTGTGCTCTTCCAGTTGTTCTTCTATCCCTTCCACTCTCTGTAGTACACTTTGTATGTCCCTTCTTGTTGCACCTATTTCACCCTTGATAGTTCTTTCTAGGTGTGATATCATATCTATAACATCCATCATATCTTGCTTAGTTGGTGGGCTCGAGAGTCCTCAGAGGAGGTCTCAGAAAATAGACTAGGTTGTTGTCTCTCAGGGGTCTTTTGGACTTTACTCTGGCCTTTAACTACTGGAGATTGATCCTTGTTTTTATCCCTCTTTTTTCTTGAGGCCTCTCCCTCAGTCTGACCTTCCATATGTCCTTTGTTCTTTATAGGTGTCCCAGATATAGCATCTTCACCGTTATTTTTTGGGCTATCTGATATCTAATCCACTCCTTCAGACACCAGATAGGACCTCATTGTGCTGCGGCCTGTGCCCCCACCCTGCATATTTTTTGGGGCCTTCCGCCCCATATTGCCCTTTAACTAGAAATTGAATGCAGATGTATTAGTGGAGTGTATTGGTGGAATGCCCACCACTCGCAGGCTGACAGAGTATATATGTCCGCTCCCCCCTGGGTAGACAGGCTCATAGGCTTTAACCCCTTTTCCTTAATTCCAGACTTTTAGGCCTGCAATGGGGGCAGATATAGCTTTTAGTTTAGTCAATGTTTTTTTTTTTTACTGTCTCTATACATCCGCTTTCCTTTTCAACTGCAGCTATAACCTTAGGGGCCAGACTTAGATCACAGTATCTCATGAGAACAGTCAGGCAAATAGGCAGCGTTCCTCCGCATCTGTGTACCCCTTCAAGTGCTTCTGTGTATCTCATACAGTTTGAACAGTTATTTCCACAAATTTCAACAGGGTTATTTACTCTAGTTATTTAACCTGTCAGTCCTATAGCCAAGTTGGCTCATTCAAACATACAGTTCTTTTTTTTTTTTAACACTCCCTGGGACTTATAGGCACTTATAGACAGCAAGATTTATTTTGCAGGGTAAAGAGAAAATGAGCAATGGCCAGATAGCAATCTCATCAACCTTACCCCCTCCACGCTCTCGGCTTCTCAGTCACCTCCCCTCTCGATCCTTACAGCCCAAGACGGGCGCGGGGAGGGAGGAAATTGTCCGTTCTGTGTCTCTAAGGAGGCTGTCTGCTGTCCGCTTCAAGCTTAGCCTTGCCTTAGCTGGCCGTCTTACAGGTCCCGGGAGTCCTACTTCCCCAGCATCGCATCGGGGTCGGCGTCGGACGGGACCTCATGTAGTACACCCAGTCTCCCAGCAGCCACCTCCATCGCCTCCTCCTCCTCCGTCACTCAGCTCAGTGACCAATCTCTGGGGATTCCGCTGCGGGATTCTGTTGACGCTCTGCTGACGCTCTGCACGGAGGTGCCCGAGATACCGTACACCAAAGCACATGCACAATCACTGCCACTGTCACCAGCATGCCCAGGTAAGACTCTTTCAGTGCCCTCCGTCCATACGGATAGGATAGAGGATAGGGATTAGGGGTGATATAGCTTCAGCATCCCTGTATCTAATCACCTAGAGAGGAACATGTAACTGCTGCCGCCCTGAGTCCTTACGGTTCCATGTTGTTGCTCCGCCCCTCCCTTTATTACTTCCACTTATCAGCTTCATGTATTACTGTCACAGTAATACACAAAGCCGAACAGTAGGGTCAGGGGGACAGTAATACATGAAGCCGACAAGTGGGAAATTCGAAGGTGATACAGGAGAACAAATGAGGGGACAGTAATGAAGAAGGTGAGTACAGTAATTAAAGTGACCCAGGGAATGGAGGCGATGCTAAACAGGGTAAATTTGATGAACTTGCCAGAGTAAGTGAAGTGCAAAGTACACCGCCGTCACTAAGTGACTTAATTAAAGAAATCAAAAATCATATTTTTTGGGGAGGTGGGTGCGGGGGTGGGTGGGCGTACTGGTGTCTCTAAATGGCAATTTGGAAATGTGGTCACCCTACGGTATGATAGGGATGGTGCAGAGGCAAGGAACACTGACATGGTCACCTCTCCTGCAATCCCTTGCTTGTGTCAGTTGTACATATTAAGGAATCTTGATTTTATTTCTGTTGATTGCTGATGAGAAAAATAAACAGATGAATTTTTGTTCCTACCCCCAATCCTTCCTTTGCTTACTGCCTGGGCCACATACCTTCATCAACGCGCTACATGTTTTCTGCTGTACCACTGGTATGCAGGGCCGTATTTGCCACAAGGCCACCGAGGCCAGGCCTCGGGGCGGCAGTGGTGCAGGGGCGGCACGGCCGGCGCCGCTCCTGCGGCGACTTCACGGCTTTCGCGGCCGCCCCTGCATTTACATACAGCAGCGTTGCTAGCGGGGTACGGGGGGTGCGCTCCGCACCGGGTGACACCCGCTAGAGGGGGTGACACCATCCCGACTCTTGTGATGGTGGGGCGGGTCCTGGCCAAACATCTATAGCGCCACAGCCGTGCTTTCCTGGTGTGCGTGCATGTGTCCTTCCTGCCTCAGTGCCTCCAGGCTCCAACTTCCCTTCTGAGCCTGTCACATGTGCCTGCACTATCTCAGCCCGGACAGCGTGGCTGCACACAGGTCTCATCTCTCCAGCTGCCGCCTGGGGATGTGTGTCTGCATGGCCCCAAGCTGCTGCTGTAACGGGCGGGAGCGACAGGAGGGTCTCAGCGAGTGTTGAAGGGGTGACCGCCGCTGACCAGATGTGAGAGGAGAGGGAGATTGCCATGGTGTCGGTAAGCCACAGTGTCTAGCCTGTGCTGGCCTGATGGGGGGGGGGGTTTGGTAACTGGACACAGCCATATATATATGTGTATATATATATATATATATATATGTGTGTGTGTGTGTATATATAGAGCCTGGGGGTGCTATGGGAGGTGAGAGGGGGTTCTGCACTGAAGGGGGTCTATGATAATGGAGAGGGGTCCTGCATTGAGGGGAGGTCTATGCTTATGGAAAGGGGGGCTTGCACTGAGGGGGATCTACGTTTATGGAGAGGGGGCTCTGCCCTGAGGGGGATCTACGTTTATGGAGAGGGGGCTCTGCCCTGAGGGGGATCTATGTTTATGTAGAGGGGGGTCTGCCCTGAGGGGGATCTATGTTTATGTAGAGGGGGTCTGCCCTGAGGGGGATCTATGTTTATGTAGAGGGGGTCTGCCCTGAGGGGATCTATGTTTATGTAGAGGGAGTCTGCCCTGAGGGGGATCTATGTTTATGGAGGGGGGCTGCCCTGAGGGGGATCTACTATGCTTATGGAAAGGGAGCCTGCATTGAGGGGGATCTATGCTTATGGAGAGGGGGTCTTCACTGAGGGGATCTATGCTTATGGAGAGGAGCTGCACTGAGGGGGATCTATGCTTATGGAGAGAAGCTGCACTGAGGGGGGTCTATACTTATGGAGGGGGTCTGTTCTGGGGGGTGTCTATGTTGATGGGGGTCTGCACTGAGGGGGAGGTCTATGCTGATGGGGGGTCTGCACTAAGGAGAGGTATATACTGATGGAGGGTCTGCACTAAGGAGAGGTATATACTGATGGAGGGGGTATGTACTTAATGGGGGGTTATATTGAGGAAAGGGAGTCTGTACTTAGTGGGGGGGCTATAATGAGGGAGGGTGGTCTGTACTGAAGGGGGACTATAGTTGGTCGAGGGGGGGTGGCACCAATGTTTTCTGTGTGGGCGGCGGGATCTCCCTTGGGCTCGAGTGTCAGCATATACAGTGGAGAGAAGAAGGGAGGGGCCTCTGACCCGGGAAGGTATCAATTTCACTCTGCTTGTACACTGTTGCTAATTCCCAGGTCAGAGGCACCTCCCCTCTCTGCTCTATACATTCGGAGAAGAACTACTAGCCCCAGGGAGACCCCCCTGCCTGTGGACACCACAGAGCTGCCGATCGCCACCTCCCATCTCCACCTGCCAGGTACAGGGGAACCTCTGCAAGGGGGGAGTCAGCTGTTTGGGGACCCTGATGTAAGCGGGGGGCTTTCTGGGGACAGTAATGTAAGAGGGGGGCCCTCTGGGGACAGTAATGTAAGAGGGGGGCCCTCTGGGGACAGTAATGTAAGAGGGGGGCCCTCTGGGGACAGTAATGTAAGAGGGGGGCCCTCTGGGGACAGTAATGTAAGAGGGGGGCCCTCTGGGGACAGTAATGTAAGAGGGGGGCCCTCTGGGGACAGTAATGTAAGAGGGGGGCCCTCTGGGGACAGTAATGTAAGAGGGGGGCCCTCTGGGGACAGTAATGTAAGAGGGATGCCCTCTGGGGACAGTAATGTAAGAGGGATGCCCTCTGGGGACAGTAATGTAAGAGGGGGGCCCTCTGGGGACAGTAATGTAAGAGGGAAGGCTCTCTGGGCACAGTAATGTAGGAGGGAAGGCTCTCTGGGGACAGTAATGTAAGAGTAAAGGCTCTCTGGGGACCCTGGTGTAAGGGGAGGCTCTCTGAGGACCCTGGTGTAAGGAGAGGCTCTCTGAGGACCCTGGTGTAAGGAAGGGCTTTCTGGGGACAGTAATGTAAGAGGGAAGGCTCTTTGGGGACAGTAATGTAAGAGGGAAGGCTCTCTGGGGACAGTAATGTAAGAGGGAAGGCTCTCTGGGGACAGTAATGTAAGAGGGAAGGCTCTCTGGGGACAGTAATGTTAGGGGGATGGCTCTCTGGGGACCCTGGTGTAAGGGGGCTCGCTGGGGACCCTGGTGTAAGGGGGGGCTCTCTGGGGATCCTGGTGTTGGAGGGAAGGCTCTCTGGGGACAGTAATGTTAGGGGGCTGGCTCTTTAAGGACCCTGGTGTAAGGGGGGGGCTCTCTGGGGACCCTGGTGTAAGGGGGGCTCTCTGGGGACCCTAATGTAAGGGGGGGCTCTCTGGGGACCCTAATGTAAGGGGGGGCTCTCTGGGGACCCTGGTGTAAGGGGGGCTCTCTGGTGACCCTGGTGTAAGGGGGGCTCTCTGGGGACCCCGGTGTTAAGGGGGGCTCCCTGTTGTAAGGGGGGCTCTCTGGGGACCCTGATGTAATGGAGGCTCTCTGGGGACCCTGATGTAATGGAGGCTCTCTGGGGACCCTGATGTAATGGAGGCTCTCTGGGGACCCTGATGTAATGGAGGCTCTCTGGGGACCCTGATGTAATGGAGGCTCTCTGGGGACCCTGATGTAATGGAGGCTCTCTGGGGACCCTGATGTAATGAAGGCTCTCTGGGGACCCTGATGTAATGGAGGCTCTCTGGGGACCCTGATGTAATGGAGGCTCTCTGGGGACCCTGATGTAATGGAGGCTCTCTGGGGACCCTGATGTAATGGAGGCTCTCTGGGGACCCTGATGTAAGGAGGGGCTCTCTTGGGACCCTGATGTAAGTAGGGAGGCTCTCTTGGGACCCTGATGTAAGTAGGGAGGCTCTCTTGGGACCCTGATGTAAGTAGGGAGGCTCTCTTGGGACCCTGATGTAAGTAGGGAGGCTCTCTTGGGACCCTGATGTAAGTAGGGAGGCTCTCTTGGGACCCTGATGTAAGTAGGGAGGCTATCTTGGGACCCTGATGTAAGTAGGGAGGCTCTCTTGGGACCCTGATGTAAGTAGGGAGGCTCTCTGGGCAGTCTGATGTAAGGGGGGGGGCTCTCTGGGGACCCTTATGTAGGTGGAGGCTCTCTAGGGACCCTGATGTAAGTAGGGAGGCTCTCTGGGGATTCTCTGGTGATGGTGTGTGTGAGGGGGGGCGGCATTGAAGGACCCGGCCTTGGGGCGGCAAAGGGAGTAAATCCGGGCCTGCTGGCATGGTTAGATCCTTAGTCCTCCATAAATTTAGCAGACATTTTGCTTAACCACTTCCATACCAGGCACTTACGCACCTTCCCGCCCAACCCAATTTTTAGCTTCAAGCGCTGTCGCACTTTGAATAACAATTGCACGGTCATGCTACACTGCACCCAAACAAAATTGGCATCCTTTTTTTCCCCACAAATATAGCTTTCTTTTGGTGGTATTTGATCACCTCTGTGGTTTTTATTTTTTGCGCAACAACTAATAAAAGACTGAGTTTTTATTTTTTTTAAATACGTTTTTTTCTGTAAAATTTGTTTGTAAATAAGTAAGTTTTCTCTTTCAATTATGGGCACTGATATAGCGGCACTGATGGCACCGTTGAGGTAGTACTGATGGGCACTGATAGGCGGCGCTGGTAGGCGGCACTGATGGGCACTCGTAGGCGGCACTGATGGGCACTCGTAGGCGGCACTGATGGGCACTCGTAGGCGGCACTGATGGGCACTCGTAGGCGGCACTGATGGGCTCTCCTCTACTCGCGTCTGTCAGACGCAAGTGAGGAAGAGCCATCAACGGCTCTTCCTGTTTACATTGTGATCAGCCGTGATTGGACACGGCTGATCACGTGGCAACGAGACTCTGCCGGAGACTTGTTACCGAGATCGGAGTTGCAGGGTGTCAGACCATTTTTAGTAAGGGAGGGTTATAGCCCCTGTTCATTTTTTTTGCCATCTGTTTATTTCCTGCCCCATAGCCAAACAGGAAGTGAGTGGAAATCTCTGCAGAATAAGGGAATCCCCCCCCCAAAGCCATCAGATCTAGTGTCCCCACTGGAAAATTGCAGGGCAGGTAGGGGTGTGACCTTGACAGGAAGGGGTGTGACCTTGACAGGAAGGTATGAATCATATTTAAATTGGGGGTTGCACAAGTTTAGTCAGGCCCAGGACAGCACAAAACCTAAATACACCACTGTACTTGCCTGCTCTGTGCAATGATATTGCACAGAGTGGCCTTGATCTCCTTCTTCTGGGCTCCCCCGCTGGTGCTCTAAGCTCCCCTTTTGCTCTGTGTGCCACCATATAAAGTTGCCTGATATGGTTGCACACCTGTGGACTCCGAGGCTGGGTTGTGTGTGCCCATAGACACACAGTGCAATTTGACCTTGCCTCTTGCACCCCCTCGCAGGATTTGATTAACAGCAGCAGAGGATGCAGCTACTGAGACATTTTTTACCACAATGCAGGGAATGCATTAAGGTAAAACATGCCTTGCCTTGACTATGGTATAACTTAACATAACCCTTATCTGCTAAGACCCACATTTTACCCAACCTCTATCTTTAACCACTTCAGGCCCGCGCTACCGTCGGATGACGGCAACAGCGTGGGCCTGAATAGCCAACATGCCGCCATTTGACGGCATGTCATTCTGGCGTTCCCTGCGCGCGCTGTAGTGCGCGCTGCGGGGAAGCCCTGTGTTGTCCGTGTCCCTTGGACACGGCCAATCACAGATCGCGGCAAACGGCCAATCAGAGCGGCCGTTTGCGATGCGATCTGTGGGCGAATGAGAGATGATCTCTCATTGCCGGCTCACACAGAGACAATGTCCTGTCTCTGGAGGGGAGGAGCCCGATCTGTGTTCCTTCCTACATAGGGACACAGAACGGTCACCCCCCCTCCCCCCACAGTTAGAACACACCTAGCATACACATTTAACCCCTTCCTCACCCCCTAGTGTTAACCCCTTCAATGCCAGTCACATTTATACTGTAATTAGTGCATATTTATAGCACTGATCGCAGTATAAATGTGAATGGCGCCAAAAATGTGTCAAAAGTGTCCGATGTGTCCGCCATAACGTCGCAGTACCAATAAAAATCGCAGATCGCCGCCATATCTAGCAAAAAAATAATAATAAAAAATAATTCTCTCCCCTATTTTGTAAGCGCTATAACTTTTGCGCAAACCAGTCGCTTATTGCGATTTTTTTTTTTTTTTTTACCAAAAATATGTAGAAGAATACGTATCGCCCTAAGCTGAGAAAAAAAAATGTGTTTTTTTTTAATTGGGATATTTATTATAGCAACAAGTAAAAAATATTGTATTTTTCTTCAAAATTGTCGCTCTTTTTTGTTTATAGCGCAAAAAATAAAAATCGCACAGGCGATCAAATACCACCAAAAGAAAGCTCTACTTGTGGGGAAAAAAGGACGTAAATTTTGTTTGGGAGCCACGTCGCACAACCGCGCAATTGTCAGTTAAAGCGACGCAGTGCCGGAAGCTGAAATTTTACCTGGGCAGGAGGGGGGTGTAAGTGCCCAGTATGCAAGTGGTTAATAAATAACTGAGACCACGACTTTTAATGTTGGAGTAAAAAACTGGCCGTAGCAGCCTCCATTTATTTTTAAATAACCTTTTAAATATTAAATAAAAATTTTAACACATAAAAATATGTATACCTGAGATACAACCACATTTTCCTTTAACCCTTCTAGTGCTGGACTTTGCAGGCACATTAACACAACTTGTAACCATTGAAAAACCTTCTTGAGCACTGCGGTACCTAACCTTTGGTCATAGGCCTCAAGCCGACAAGCTGGCTCAGAGACGACCACTGACCGCAGTGCCCCCATTAACAACCTCCCAGCTACACTCAGTAAACTGGACTAACAGCCCCTTCAGAACCCATACCACCTCTGGGTAATGGCATCCACTTTAGGGGTAATTTCTTCTCCTGCAAAGTCCAACACCCGCCGCCGCCATGACATCTTAACTTCGCACCTGTGTGGGAGAGAAAAAAAACAAGGAAAGCACCAAAAAACCACCAAACATTGTATAACTTACAGTTACCACACCAGCAAACCAAGTGCCCCCTACCCAAAATTCCCAACAAAGGGAGGGTGGGTGGAAAACTTCTCCCCATGTGTGTTAGCCCCGGGAAGCGGGGGGAGGGAATTTATAACCTCACCTCCCCTCGCTCTGCTGCATACTTGACCACACCTACCGACCAGACCAGGGTTTTAGTTAACCCTGTCATGGCCGGCCCTCTGCTTATTGCAGATTCTGTCTTTGCTCTGGGCCTTACTTTGCAAACACTTTCAGATGTTCTTTTAGAGGATTTTTAATGCAGTGCAATAATCACTTTATATTGCATACATAATGTTACATAATTTTAGTTTTATTGCTTTACATGCATAAAGCAACAGGCAGAGGAATTCATCAATGAACCTAGAGGAAAGCTTGCTTGACTCCTGAAGGTTATTTTTTCCATTCTCGCCTTTCAGGACAGGTGGGAAGGCTGGCCGCAGGTTAGCCTGTGTTTGTAGGAGGAGTCAGAGGGCTATTTAACCCTCCTCCCCTCTAATCTCTGGCGTCTGTGGGGTTTCTGGGTAGCAGCTGTCGTCACTTCCGGTTTGTAGCTGAGCAGCCGGTCGGCTGCTGAGGTCTCGTGGCGGTTCCCCTCTCGGTGCTCACACCAGGCTACATCGAGGGGGGCCACCCGCCCGCCTACTTGTCCCTGCGTTCCTCCCAGCGCCATCCTGGCAGGGGCAGCCCGATCGATTTCCTTGGTCGTACGCGGGGCATCGTGGGGTGTGGGGGGCACTCTCTTCTCCCTATGCTGCCTACTGCCCGCCCCCTGCTACCGGTGCTCACGCCGAGTTGGGGGGGGTTCGCCTGCTCACTCTCCCGGTGCTCACGGGATCATGCGCTTGTCGCATACTGAGGGAGGGGGGGCCGCCCACCCACGTTGCCAGAGCTCCATCCAGTTTGAGGAGGCCGCCCGCTTCTCCCGGTGCTCCTGCCGGGGGAGGGGGGGCGCGCATCCTCCCGCCATCCACGCTGCCATTGCTCCTTTTAGCGAGGAGGCCGCCCACCTGCTTCTCCTGGTGACGGGTGGTGGGTCAGTCCGGCCAATCCATCCTGTTAGCTACTGCAGTGCAGTGCTAGGGCCATGTCCTGCATCGGGGGAGGGGGGCCGCACAAATAACCGCCCACCCACCCATGCTGGGGCTCCATCCAGCATTGGGGAAGCCGCCTGCCTGGCCTGCTTCCCCGAATGCTCAGGGCTGGGGTGTGTGTCTGTCCATCCACCCCCCACCCCATGCCTGTGGCTCATCTCATTGCAGGAGACCGTCCCTCCCCCGGGGGGGGGGGCAGTCCATTCCCATCTGCTCTTCTGCCAGGGCACGCTGAGGGGGGGTGGGGGGCGTCCTCTCACTCTGGTTCTTGGGGGCTCCTTTCCTGGCTTATGCTGCTATCATGGGGGGGTATATGCACATTCATCCCTGGTAAATGCTGGCAGCATGGAGGGGGCATCATCTAATCCTCCCTGGGTCACCCGAGCAGCATGGGTGGTGGCTGTCCACCACTTCTCCAGGGGTCACGCTGGCAGTCAGCCATCTACAGGTACCTATAACCCAGGGTCCATGTAAACTATACCAATGTTCTGTGCTGTACTTAAAGGTATGGAATTTGCAGGTAAGTCAGATTACCTCTTTGTACTTGTATGCTGGGTTGTTGTCATTTGCAATCTTTAATCGCTTTTAAAGTCAGGGGATGTTTGTCTCAGCCTTTTTCTGTCTCAGCCTTTTTCTGTCTCAGCGTTTTTCTGTCTCAGCGTTTTTCTGTCTCAGCCTTTTTCTGTCTCGGCCTTTTTCTGTCTCGGCCTTTTTCTGTCTCGGCCTTTTTCTGTCTCGGCCTTTTTCTGTCTCGGCCTTTTTCTGTCTCGGCCTTTTTTCTGTCTCTGCCTTTTTTCTGTCTCGGCCTTTTTTCTGTCTCGGCCTTTTTTCTGTCTCGGCCTTTTGCTGTCTCGGCCTTTTGCTGTCTCGGCCTTTTGCTGTCTCTGCGTTTTGCTGTCTCTGCGTTTTGCTGTCTCTGCGTTTTTCTGTCTCTGCGTTTTTCTGTCTCGGCGTTTTTTTCTGTCTCGCCGTTATTCTGTCTCGCCGTTATTCTGTCTCGCCGTTATTCTGTCTCGCCGTTATTCTGTCTCGCCGTTATTCTGTCTCGCGGTGCTGTCGGCAGCATGGTTGATGTTGTAGAGTGCGCTGTCGTAGCGGTGCTGTCTGCAGCACGTTTCCTGTGGTAGCGTGCGCTGTCGTAGCGGTGCTGTCTGCAGCAAGTTTCCTGTTGTAGCGTGCGCTGTCATAGCGGTGCTGTCTGCAGCACATTTCCTGAGGTAGCGTGCGCTGTCATAGGGTTGCTGTCTGCAGCACATTTCCTGTGGTAGCGTGCGCTGTCGTAGCGGTGCTGTCTGCAGCGCGTTTCCTGTGGTAGCGTGCGCTGTCGTAGCGGTGCTGTCTGCAGCGCGTTTCCTGTGGTAGCGTGCGCTGTCGTAGCGGTGCTGTCTGCAGCGCGTTTCCTGTGGTAGCGTGCGCTGTCGTAGCGGTGCTGTCTGCAGCGCGTTTTCCTGTGGTAGCGTGCGCTGTCGTAGCGGTGCTGTCTGTAGCGCGTTTCCTGTGGTAGCGTGCGCTGTCGTAGCGGTGCTGTCTGCAGCGCGTTTCCTGTGGTAGCGTGCGCTGTCGTAGCGGTGCTGTCTGCAGCGCGTTTCCTGTGGTAGCGTGCGCTGTCGTAGCGGTGCTGTCTGCAGCACGTTTCCTGTGGTAGCGTGCGCTGTCGTAGCGGTGCTGTCTGCAGCACGTTTCCTGTGGTAGCGTGCGCTGTCGTAGCGGTGATGTCTGCAGCACGTTTCCTGTGGTAGCGTGCGCTGTCGTAGCGGTGCTGTCTGCAGCACGTTTCCTGTGGTAGCGTGCGCTGTCGTAGCGGTGCTGTCTGCAGCACGTTTCCTGTGGTAGCGTGCGCTGTCGTAGCGGTGCTGCCTGCAGCACGTTTCCTGTGGTAGCGTGCGCTGTCGTAGCAGTGCTGTCTGCAGCACGTTTCCTGTGGTAGCATGCACTGTCGTAGCGGTGCTGTCTGCAGCACGTTTCCTGTGGTAGCGTGCGCTGTCGTATCGGTGCTGTCTGCAGCACATTTCCTGTGGTAGCGTGCGCTGTCGTAGCGGTGCTGTCTGCAGCACGTTTCCTGTGGTAGCTTGCGCTGTCGTAGCAGTGCTGTCAGCAGTTTATTTCCTACTGTCTTAGGGTATTTTTGTTCCTGGTCCAGTTAGCTGGGGCTCGCATATTGGGAGCTGTCACGTCTTCGGATCCTTTCAGGCTGGGGTTTCGCTTTCTTATGTTTGTTATCCTCAATCTTCTCGCCTGTCATGTCACGTCATACTATGCTATTCATTCACCTGCAGGACTACCCACCACGGTCTGTGGGTACACGGGTCCTCAGTTTTCTGTTCCAACGGATGGTCGTTATCGCAGCAGGCCGGTTGCGCTCACTCACGTCTATTAGCGGGGGGGGTGTGGTCGGGTTCTTCCATGTGGCCCCACCAGCACTGCCATGTCTTCATACTTGGGTAGGCATAGAGGGGGTTGTGTTTTCTGTCTTCGTGGGTTCTACGCCAGCATGTTTTCGGTCGTAGTTGTTGGGGCTCTACAGTCACAGCGCGCACAAACTGCCTTGTTATTTTCTTTTGTTTTCTTTGTCTCGTCATACCGTTCTTCCGGTTATAGTTAGCCAGGGTGCGCATCTCAGGATCTGTCACGTCTACAGATCCATACGGGCTGAGGTTTTCATTTTTAATTGATTGTTGACCTCAATCTTCTCGCCTGTATATCATACGTCATACGTGCACGTTCACTCTTACGCCTATACATCTACCCACCACGGTCTGTGGGTACATCAGCCCTGAGTGTTTTGTTTTTAATCACCTGTCTCTGCGCGGCAGGTTACTCAGGCTCACTTACTTCATACACTTACTACATACACTTGGGTAGTATCTGTCGTTGGGTTCATTCACGCACTGAGGTCTGGTCATTTCTGCTCACGTCTTTGGCCCAGGCAGGTACAGAGGGGGGGTGTCTCATGTTGGTTGTCTGTTGTCTTTTTCTTCCTGTTTCCAGGGTTAGGGCGTGCCACATGTTTTGGGGGCAACACATTCTGGTACATCCCAGCTACTCCACGTGGGGGTTCTGAGCATGGTAGTACTCCGTTGATCGGGGGTTGGTCCATACTTGACTCAGCAGAGCGGTAAGTGAACTAGGGGTTTATTTTTTCCGGTCACAGCAGGGTACACAGTATGTGTTCAGTTGTGTACAATTCCATCCCAGCTGCTTCAAAAACCAGCAGGGGGCATGTTCTGGCCTTTCCTGCAAGGACAATTTTATCAGGGTTCACATCCATGGAGTTGTCGCTTCTTCGCTGCGCAATGGTAGGGGTCTGGGGCGATATCTTTTGGTACTGTTCTCTTGTTCATAGGTTGCCGGATCGTCGGGGCAGGTGCGTCAGTCCAGATTTTTTATCTGGTGGGTTGGCTCATGCTATGTCTGGTTCTGTCTGTGTATCGTTGCATATTTCTACAGCATGTTGGCCTCATCCGTCAACATCAGCAACTCATCTTTTGGGTATCTGGCTCTCATACCCCTTCCCTCCTATCTTTGTCCATTCTTGGCATCTCTCCCTCTCATGTCCCCTTACCAGGTATGGACTGTTAGGCCAGGGGTTGTGGGTGTTGCATCCATTGGATGGGGTTCAACCTTTGCACTATTCCACAGGGCTCCTTGGGTCTGCCCTTGTTCCATTCCCCCAGGTATCCTCTCGCCACTAGCAGATGTTCCCATGTCCGTGCTTTCTGCAGTAAGGCTTAGTCCATCAGTCACGGGACAATCGTTTGGTTCTGGGCAGTTTCGTAGGTGCTGAGGATGGGGTTCCTTCCAGTCATCGGTTCCAAGGACGTTGGTTCTGCTGTCGTAACGGGTGCTTGTCGGAGCCATTCTTTGAGACTATCTGGGCATGTGTCACTCTATCAGATGGATGGTGCTGCCCTTCTACTTTCCTATCACACCTACTTCCGGGTCTTTTTGCCCACTTTTAGGCATACTGACCAGCAAGGCCAATGGCACACCTCAGGCCTGGGTAGGTAGGGTGTTGCATTCCTCAGTGAGGACTCTGGCTACAAGTGGGAAGGCTGGCCGCAGGTTAGCCTGTGTTTGTAGGAAGAGTCAGAGGGCTATTTAACCCTCCTCCCCTCTAATCTCCAGCATCGGTGGGGTTTCTGGGTACCCACCCGTTCCCCCTTTTTTCAATTTTGTCTTTTTTCATCATTTATTTCTTCACTATCACTTCAGGGTATGCCCACTTTTAGGCATACTGACCAGCAAGGCCAATGGCACACCTCAAGCCTGGGTAGGTAGGGTGTCGCATTCCTCAGTGAGGACTCTGACTACAACCACAATTGAGAGATGGGCTTCTCCTCTTCCTTTAGGAAACACTGCGCCAGCACTTACATTTTCTCCTCCCCCTGTCAGACCTCAGTTCTTAGTGTTTCCTCTGGTGGGGAGACACTGTGTATGAACCAGGCTGAGCAGTCAGGGGACTGAGGCTTGTTGCATACATTCTATGGGAGCAGGGGCTTCCAGAGGACTAAGGGTTGGGTACTTACCCACCACTTTACGCCACCCCATCCGTGTTGAACGCGGCAGCAGGTTTGCAGGGGACCCCTATCGTGTCCACAGGATCGCGGCGGCAAAGCGGCTCCACTTGCCCTGTGTTACAGGCCGCATTATTTTTTAGAATCAGGTGAGCCGAGTGGCAGATGACATCATCTCCGGCATCAGGACAGATGCTTCCTCTTTGATTTGCGACTTCCGGTTCCAGGTCTCAGAGCTGATAGGGGCCCGGGCGCGTGCTGGAGGAGTCGGAAACTCGTACAGGTGAGTGAGACTCGGTGGCAACCACCTGCAGCATGTCAGCGACCTCTCCGGAGCAGGGCCTTACAATGGACGCTACCTCCAGCCTGCCTAAGGTAAGGGCATCCTGGGGAGGGTTCTCTCTGCCTTAGGCTTGTCCCCCCATGTACCGGTTTACTATGGGAAGGCAAACCCCCTGGGTGGTCAGGGAGGGGGGGCCCTAGGTCCAGGAAATGTTGAGGTCCAGCGCTCCCAGGGTTGTGTTTTTCAGTAAAGCCTTGAGAAATCGGGTGAAAGGACACATACTGTAGCTCAAAAAAGAAATGTGCCTCCTGTAGGGACACTCTTGCAGAGTCCTGGTTTAAGGTTTTGTGTAGGGATTGCATACATTCCTTAGTCAGGGAAAGAGATTTGGAGCAGGAAGCAGGTTTAGCAGCATCAGTTAAGGAGCTCTCTTCCACCTTTGCATTTTTCAAATCCCTTTTTGAAAAGTTGCAGCTTCCCGCTGTTTTCACATGTTACAACCCAGCCATGCGGTCAGGGCTCTGCACCTGCCACACCTGATGCTGCAGTTACGGCAGTTGATCCTGCAGGCCCTTCTCGGGTGCAACACTGTATTCCAGAAAGTGCCGCCTCTGATTCCCAGGAGGGGTCAGATGGAGAGGACCAGGACGGGGGAGTCCAGGAAACCCTCCAGATATAAATTGTCACTTGATGAGTTAGAGGAACACTTAGGGGTGATTTACACAACACTCTGCATTCAGGCCGACATAAAACCCTTAACCCTCCACGACCAGATGTACAAGGTCTTGGGGAGCAAAAGAAAAAGGTCTTCCCAGTACATGAGGTACTGATTGACACGATTTAAAAAGGAGTGGCAGCATCCTGAAAGGAAACCCTATTTTTTCCCGGTCCCTAAAAAGAAGATTCCCCCTTTCAGATGATCCCACATCTATTTGGAACAAGACACCCAAATTAGATGCAGCCTTTTTCCAGGTTTCCAGAAACACCGATTTGGCGTTTGAGGATATGGGAACCCTGGCCGATGCCATGGATAAAAGGATGGATTCCTCCTTGAAAAAAACGTGGGATTCTACAATTGGGAATCTAAAACCTGAACTGGTGGTTACGGTTGTGAAAAAAAGGAAGGTACAACTGCGCTAAAAAAGTGTAACGGTTTAAGAAGCACCTAAAGCTTCTCAAGGTTAAAAATAAGGAGCAATATCTTGCTCAAATGAAGCAGCACCTGACTGTACTAGCTAAACAGTAAAAACAAATGGGAAAGAAACAGGTTACGCTACAATATAATAAACAAACTCAAATGGAAAAACCAATAGCTTATATACAGTCAATGTTCACAAACATTTGAAAAATGTATAAGTGAAATGTGAATCACAGTCTATGAGGAAGCGATTTATCGCGAAACCGGTCGGGCGGATTGCTGTGTTGCACTGGATCATCCCCCTTTGTACGCATCCATCTTCACCACTTGTGGACGGGTTCAGTCTCCCTTGGATACTTCCGGCCGGAGTCCCATTTGAGTAGACATACCTGCTTTCTATATTGTAAATGTGAGTGAGTTTTTGTTTTTAAATTTTTTTTAAATAAATGACCATACGGTATCACACTATTGTGGTCTTCTTATCTCTCTATGGAAACTACCTTTTGAGTCCCTTGACCAACTGACACGAATGAGGATTAACATCTGACCACGTCCCACATTCATCCCTCCAGAGAGTAACTACACGCTTTTTGAGGTTTTCTTTTAATTAAAGAGGAGCTCCAGCCGCGGGAAAAAAATTTTTTTAAAGTCAGCAGCTACTAACAGTGTAGCTGCTGACTTTAAATAAGGACACTTACCTGTCCTAGGCGCCCGCGCTGACGGCCCCCCCGATGCCGGTCCCACGATGGCTCCGGGTCCCACGCCGCCATTCACATTATGGGAAACAGGCAGTGAAGCCGTACGGCTTCACTGCCCATTTCCTAGTGCGCCTGCGTGAGTCTCAAGCTGGCTTGTGAATGGGCGCGCTGCTCTCTGAGAACACACACAGTTCCCAGGAAGCAGCGCGCCCCATTCACAAGGAGAAGAACAAGAAGAAAACACACCGCGGTTCAGGAAGAGGCAGATTACGGACTTCCGCATAGCAACAGCTATTTCGGGTGAGTATTTTTTTTTTTTCCAGGTTTTTTTTTTTTCAAACAACATCTCTCTCAGACAACCTACATGAGCCGTTGTACAATATCGGCATATACAGTACTAACAACATGTCGGTACAGAGTAGGGTCATTAACAAAAAAGGAAACAAAAGCAAATCACAATCGAATAAAAACTGCTAATGCAAGTGGGAGAAACTTACGTATACCCGAAAGATTGAGAGCATTAACTCACGAATAAACCATATACTATAGGTCTACTGTTCAAGTCGTCAGGCAATTCAAGAAGTGGCACCTAACCCAAGGGATTGAATTTGGATAACCATGGGTCCCACCAAATATTAAAGGATGGTAGTTTTTGGGATTGAATAGCGAAATGCTTTTCATACGAATGTTGAACATTGACCCTACGGATGACTTCAGATATATCAGGGACCTGATTGGATTTCCATTTAGAGGTGATAATCTTGCAGCTATTAAGACATGAGTCACTATAGTTCTGAATTGTTTGGGGACACTGTTAATAGCCAAGGAAAGGAGAGCGAATTGAGGGGAAGGTACCACTAAGGCACCAGTAACAGAGGACATTGTAAGCTGCGAGGAATCTCGGGAGTAGCAGGCCGGCGAAGGCCTTGTAGTAACTGACCGGTAGGCCATCCGGCCCCGGGCTCTTCCCAGGTTTGAGTTGTCGTAGGGCTTGATTGGCTTCCTCTAGGGTGATTGGAGCGCCTAAGTGTGAGATGTCTCCCAGGGCTGCAGAAGAGGGACAGTAGTCCGTCAGGAAGTTGTCGATAAGGGTTGGTCTGTCGGGGGCATGAGGGGACTGTGGGTGAGTGGGAATATTGTAGAGGCCAGAGAAATAGCGCACAAAGTGGTCAGCGATCTCCTCCGTTTTAATGAGGGTCGCGCCAGAAGGAGAAGTGATAGTATGGATGGTCTGGGAGGATCGTTTTTTTTGGAGGGCTGCTGCCAGGTGCTTGCCTGATTTGTTCCCGAACTCATAGAAGAGTTTATGTGTGAGGGAGTACTTGCGGTCAAGTGTCTTCCGGAGTTCGGCCAGAAGTTCTTCCCTTGCAGTTAGTAGCTCGTCATGGGTTTGAGTTGCAAGTGTAAGCTTATGTGTGCGTTCCAAGGCCTTGACCTTGTCAGATAGGTTGTTGATATGCGCCTTGCGCAGTTTTGAGCGTTTAGCTATTAGTGATATGAATGTACCACGCATTTGTGGGCCGCCCATACTGTAGGCGAGGAAGTATCGTCCGTCACATTCTCCTTGAAGTAGTTCGACAGGACCTCGGCAACACAACTTGTGTTATCCGCGTCAAGGAGAATGGAGTCGTCCAACCTCCAGATTGGTGATCTGACATATAGGGAGCGGGTCGTCAGGGTCATGGTGATCGGATGATGGTCCGATAATAGCATGGGTTCAATAGTGGCTTCCACTAGCGAGGTGAGGTCATTTTGGGTGAGGAAAAAATGGTCTATTCTGGAGTATTTCTTGTGCAGGGATGAGTAATATGTGAAATCTTTCACATTGGGGTGCAGCGTGCGCCAGGTGTCATGTAGGGTCAAGGTAGTTAGGTGAGACTTTATTGCTCGTAGGGCACTGAATTTCAGGCAAGAGGAGCCGTTAGACGAGTCCAGGGCAGGCTGTAGAGGGACGTTAAAGTCTCCTCCCAAAATTAGTGTGCCCGCCTGGAAGGCTGTGAGTTGGAACAAGACTGTGCGAAAAAAGGACACTTGCTTTGTGTTGGGGGCATATACATTTGCTATAGTGTATGTCAAGTCATGCATGGTGCCGCGGAGAAAAAGATATCTACCCTGAGGGTCTCTTTGGATATCTGTAACCTGAAATGGGCAATGTCGGGAAATCAGGATAGATACCCCCCTAGATTTTGCTGTATCGTTGGGGGCGTGGATCACTGTAGGGAAGTATCTGTCGGTTAGTTTGGGAACCCTGTCCGACCGAAAGTGAGTCTCCTGGATAAGCACTATATGTGGCTTTTCTTTCCACAGTGTGTATAGTAGTCAAGAACGTTTCTCGGGGGTAATCAGGCCCCCGGGCATTCAAGGAGTATAGCTTGAGGCGTGCTGGGGATCCGCCGGTCCCCACATAGGGTGGTGCCCCAGGGGTGGTGGTCATTGTTGAAGGGGGGGTCTAGGGTGGGGGGGGGAGCAGGAAAAAAAAAAAAAAGAAAAAGGGGGGGGAGGGGTGTGAGGACAGCCGGGGTGTCAAATAAGGAGTCAGGGCTGGGAAACCCGCTATAAGAAGGGGTCTGAGAATGTATCAGCAACCGATTAAGCGGTAGGACTTAGTCTACTCACTTCCTATATACAAAGTTAATCGGAGAGGTACAGCGTGCACCAGGGCTCCACACTCCCGGAGGAGTCTAGAGAACCAGTACAACACCGTTGTGGGGTTGACCAGAACAATGGCAGCCAAGTGGAACAGGCTGTGTAACTTATAACAAACAACTCAAAAGTCAAATAAACTGAACAGAACAAACCAATGAGGCCTAGCCACCCCAGAGCGGGGTCATGCTAACAGTGGACAGTGTACCTATCTGGGTGTACAGCAAGGCAGGGATTACCATTACCGCAATTGAAAGCATATGAGACCGTGTGGAGCAGCAGTAGCCCCGCAGTGTGAGATATAGAGGGATGTACCTCCAGGAACATCATTCCCGCTGCATTCGTCAACCGACCGCCCCGCCCCCCCGATCGCCCCCAGGCATATGGTGCGTGATTGCACGGGACACGGGAGGCGAGAAGGGGACCAAACCAACGGCGGGGGCAGCCAGCGGAAGCGGCAACAGCGGGGGGAAAGGGTAGACCACAGGGGAAGATCATGCTATGACAGC
Organism: Rana kukunoris; assembly: GCA_029574335.1. Classification (NCBI taxonomy): domain Eukaryota; kingdom Metazoa; phylum Chordata; class Amphibia; order Anura; family Ranidae; genus Rana; species Rana kukunoris. The sequence goes on from CM056052.1 coordinate 374,581,139, forward strand.
AAACAACCCAACCCAGCACCACCCCACCAACCACCCCCCCCCGTTACGGCAACGCCCGTGCACGGGCAGCAGCAAGTTGCAGAGGAGTGCGTCAAGCGGCAGTAAGGGGAGCAGGCAAATGTCTCGTTCAGATCCCAGCATATGCATTACATACCAGACATGTACAGTGCTGAGTTCCTGGGACGTATATGAGGGAGGCAGGAGCCGTTGCCTTGTCGGGCTGTACACAGCAAGGCGCGAATGTCCAAGTCCCGGAGTAAGGTCCAGCACCAGCCGCAACCCCCAGAGGGGGCGCAGATCCGTTTGGCAAGCACCATCAGGAGCAGTAGGGCCGGAGCATCCGACACAGGGGGGGTCCGGTGGAGGAGGCGGTCCGTGGGTTAGCAAGTCGTCCTTCCACTCAGGAGACCGTGCGAGTGGGTGGGAAGCAGGAGAAAGAATGGCGTGGTTGACGAGAATGACGTTCAGCCCCGCCAGCCGGAGAGTTCCGTAGTTGCGGGTAGGTCAGTGCACGGAGGTAGTGGAGGCGGGTTCGTCCCCAAAGGAAGTTGTGTCCGCCAGATCCAGGTCCTCGGGCGGGGGGGCCGTCAAATGATGAGGAGCGAAGGTCCTCCCCTACAGGGATGGGTTACCAGAACGTCCCATGGCCAAGAGTCCTTCGGATACGTTTCAGGCGTGCCGCTAGGCAGTGTGCCTGCGCTAGGCATTGTGGGTGTTGTAGTCAGAGTAGCAAAGTCACACCCAGCAACAGGCAGGGAAAAAGGGCGCCAAAGTAGTAACCGGGAAAACTGTGAGGGGAGCAAACTCTCCCCATCCATTTAACGAATGTAGCCCGGTGGAGTAAAACAGTATAGGGGACAGGACGAATGGGGAAAACCTGGTGTTGATATCAGGAACTTTAGTAACAGTAAACGAACCATGCGTGATCCGCTCCAGCGTAAAAGCCAACATGCGGGCTGCTCTGGCGTGAATAATCAATACTCTCTTCTTGCTCTTCTGGCCTTCGGAGGGGGTGTGTGACCATGGCCAGTACCCACAGCTGGAGATCCGTGAGGGGGTCTAGAACCAGAGGGCGATCTTCGCCTGCGGTATCCAGTTGAATGTGTCTCCATAGGCACTTCTTGTGGTTTGTCCCATCTGCCCACCGCTCGGCGGTATGGTGCATACCAGTCAGGTACCGAGACCAGGGGCAAGCCCAGCGTAGCACAGAAGGAGGGCAGATCTTCTGGCACCCTAAGTGCGGCGGTACGGCCTTGGTGTGTTGCGGCCAGGCAGAAAGGGAACTTCCACTTATAACGAATGTCCCTTGATCTTAGTGCCTCTAACAAGGGCTTGAGGTCACGTCTGTGCTGCAATGTGATCCCCGAAAGATCCTGGTATAGTTGGATCGGAGCGTCTCCACATTTAAGTCTTTGGCCCCTCGCCCGGCTTAGTATCTCTTCCTTCAGCTTGAAGTCTGTCAGGCAGCAGATCACGTCCCTGGGGGGGTCCGTGTCTTTCCCTCTGGGGCGGAGAGCGCGATGAATTCTCTCAAAGTCCACGGGGGATTGAGGGGGTTTACCGATGATGGCGTTGAAGAGTACTGTGACTTCCCGCTGGATCTGATCCCCCTCAACCGATTCCGGTACCCCTCTAACGCGCAAGTTGCGGCGGCGGCCTCTGTTGTCCAAATCCTCCAGCTGACGATTAACCTCTCGCAGCTGGAGGGTATGGTCATCAATCTTTCTGGTGGACCTATGGAGGACTGTATCGTGGTCCTCTACTATCTGTTCTGTGCGGGAGACTCTGTCGGAGAGTGAGCGGAATTCAATGCGGAGCTCCGCAATGGCCGCAGCCAGGGTGTCCTTGATATCAGCCGCGACAGCTCTCAGGTCTAGGAGAGTGAGTTGCGGCGGAGGACCGGTCCCATATCCGCCTAGACTCGGTGTCGGCTGGGACGAATGTCCCGCGGCAGGCGCTGTGAGAATTATGTCCGCTGGTGCCTGTTGCAGTGGCTGGGCAGAGCCTTGAGAGGATCCCTGGCCGGTCGGCGCCATGTTCCCGCGGTTGGAGCGGAACATGTCCGGGATGTTCTGCCTTTGTAATCCGTTGTTTTCTCTCGGGGACCGTGAACGAGAGGCAGAAGAGTTTCTAGAAGCAGTCCCCATGCTCAGCGGTCAGTTTGGGCTGCAAGTCTGTCGCTGAGTAAGGCTGTTCGCTCTGAGGTGGCAGGAGCACGGAGTTTAAGCGTCCATCTTCTTTGCCAGTTCGGCCACGCCCCAGCAGCCCATTCTTGAATAATCAATGTTCATCCAGCTCTTGAGGATTGACCACAAGTTCTCGAAGGGAATAAGGCCAGGGGAGTTTACTGGCTATGGACCCAAAGTGTTTGTTTTGTTCCCCAAGCCACTAAGCTATCAGTTTTGTTTTATGGCAAGGTGCTCCATCATGCTGGAAAAGGCATTGTTAGTCACCAAACTGTTCTCAGATGGTTGGAAGAAGTTGCTCTCGGAGGATGTTTTTGTACCAGTCTTTTTTCATGGCTATATTCTTAGGCAAAATTGTAAGTGAGGCCTCTCCCTTGGCTGAGATACAACCCCACACATGAATGGTCTCAGGATGCTTTACTGTTGGCATGACACAGGACTGTTGGTAGTGCTTGCCTTTTCTTCTCCGGACAAGGTTTTTTCCAGATGTTTTTTTTGCTGCCCTTCTTGACACCAGCCTTCTTTACAAATGCAGTAGAATGGTGTGTCCGGTGTTCGGATATTCGTGCAGAGAATGTGTATCCAGCTGGAGTGGAGTGAGAAGTGGTCAGTCTGTCTGCTTTGAAAGCCACAGTGTAGCGCTGTAGTGTATTGTGTTTTATAGAGCAGTGGTCCCCAACCTTTGTGGCACCAGGGACCGCTTTTGGTGTGGCCACTTTTTTTAGGGCCCGGTGGGGATCGGGGGTGGTTGATATCATATAAGGAAGGTGGGTGGTTTGCACAGTGTTACAACCCACCCTGCACTGTAAAGGATCACTGTAATATAAAGGGACCTGCACTGTAAGGATTACACTGCCCTTTATATCACAGTGCCCTTTTGCAGTCATGGTCCCCCATCACAACCCTCCCTGCAGTCATGGTCCCCCATCACAACCCTCCCTGCAGTCATGGTCCCCCATCTCAGTCCTCCCTGCAGTCATGCTCCCCCATCACAGTCCTCCCTGCAGTCATGGTCCCCCATCACAGTCCTCCCTGCAGTCATGGTCCCCCATCACAGTCCTCCCTGCAGTCATGGTCCCCCATCACAGTCCTCCCTGCAGTCATGGTCCCCCATCACAGTCCTCCCTGCAGTCATGGTCCCTCATCACAGTCCTCCCTGCAGTCATGGTCCCCCATCACAGTCCTCCCTGCAGTCATGGTCCCCCATCACAGTCCTCCCTGCAGTCATGGTCCCCCATCACAGTCCTCCCTGCAGTCATGGTCCCCCATCACAGTCCTCCCTGCAGTCTTGGTCCCCCATCACAGTCCTCCCTGCAGTCTTGGTCCCCCATCACAGTCCTCCCTGCAGTCTTGGTCCCCCATCACAGTCCTCCCTGCAGTCTTGGTCCCCCATCACAGTCCTCCCTGCAGTCTTGGTCCCCCATCACAGTCCTCCCTGCAGTCATGGTCCCCCATTACAGTCCTCCCTGCAGTCTTGGTCCCCCATCACAGTCCTCCCTGCAGTCATGGTCCCCCATCAGTCCTCCCTGCAGTCATGGTCCCCCATCAGTCCTCCCTGCAGTCATGGTCCCCCATCACAGTCCTCCCTGCAGTCATGGTCCCCCATCACAGTCTTTCCTGCAGTCATGGTCCCATCACAGTTCTCCCTGCATTCATGGTCCCCCATCACAGTCTACCCTGCATTAATGCACCCCCCTTCCCCCTCCCTCCTCCTATCACAGTCCTCCCCGCAGTTATGCACCTCCTTCCCCCTTCCAATCACAGTACTTCCTGCATAGTGCCAATTTTAATCGCTGCCTCCCCTGCAGCCTATGTCTGTTCCCTCATGCTTCAGCAAGAGGTGAGCCCTGTCACGCACCGCAGTATAGTTAGCAGCCTGTATTCTGTCATTTCTCCTGAGCGGCCGACAATGTCAGCCTATTAGCAAGGCAGGGGGTGGGGACGGCTGCAGATCGTGACAGAGAGCGAGAGCTGCCAAAACTTATATTAACAAGCGGCAGATTGCCCACTTGTTATTATGAAGAGTCTCTCTCTGCCTGTCACGATCTGCAGCTGTCCCGCCCCCTGCCTTGCTATTAGGCTGACATTGTCGGCTGCTCAGGAGACAATGTCAGGAGAAATGACAGAATACACATGTCCTGTACAGGCTGCTAACTATACTGTAGTCCGTGACAGGGCTCACCTCTTGCTCTCATGGCGGCCTGCTGGACAACAGGCCACGGACCGGTACTGGTCCGCGGCCTGGAGGTTGACGACCCCTGTTATAGAGCATTAGGGTTGATTTACTAAGACTTGAGAATGCTAAATCTGGTGCAGTTGTGCATGGTAGCCGATCCACTTCTAATTTCAGCTTGTTCAATTAAGGTTTGGCAATGAAACCTGGAAGCTGATTGGTTTTGATGCAGAGCTGCACCAAATTTTGCACTTTACAGTTTTAGTAAATGAATCCCACTGTGTCACTGTCAGTCTACATTTTAATCTCAACACTTGCCCCATATCTATAATAGAAAACAAGGGTAATAGGCCATTTTCTTCTGTGGCTGTTGAAATGATATTCTAATGGGCATAAAAAAATAAGAAAGCTCTGTACTTACGGGTGATTCGGGTTTCTAGTTTTGTTCAGAAGTTGCACTACTCTTTAAATTAGTATGTTCCGTGCAGAAGGAATATCATTCACTTTTGTTCACAGTATTGTTAGGAAATTGTACTATTATTTATATTGGTAAGTTCTGTGCAGCAGGAATAACTGTTCAATGTGCAAGTGCAATTGGACTGTGCAAGGGATTTACCCTTAGAAATGCTTTTTTTTTTCTTGTGATTGGGTATTCTTTCCCTATCAAAACTTCAACACGGGGGAAAATGACCTTGCAGAATGCAACTTCACTTGGAATGTGAACAGTGTCTGTGCCTTTAGTAAATCAATTTGTGTCCATGAACAGAGAAAAATAAATAAATGATGACTAGTATACTGGTTTGCCTGACCATAAATCTTCAGTGATCAGACCACAGATCACCAGTCCTCAGGGGCAGCCCATCCATCAAGGGCACGTGGGCACATCCCCCTCTATCCACGCCACCCCCTATATGGTTAATGGATAGATTCACGCATAGCATTAATCTATAAACGGCCGCCACACCCTGTTCACACCCTATTCATGCGTCGAGCCCTTTTTCACCGGGCACATTCAGTTGGAGACCTGAGAGCGGCGACTTTTCTGGTCACTCACCCCCCCGTAGGTCCGACCTACCAGAGTTCCCTTGGTACCCTATTGTACTTTGTGGTTGCTGTTTATTGCAGTTCTCTATGTCCCCCCGGCCTGGACCCTCCCCATTTTGGGGGGCCCTGCTCGGGAGGACTTATTGGAACCTTTTGGGCCCCGAGTGGCGTTATGCACTCGGGCCTTGTTTTTCTCAATGTACTTTTGATTGCGTTGCATTTAATGTTGTTTCTTTTCTCTTTTTTTTTTCTTGTTCTTTCTCTTCCCCCTTCCCCTCCATAGCTCCCATGGCTCGTCCTGTGCTCCTGGCGGTTGTCCGGACTGTTCTCGCGGCCTGGCGTCTTCCCCAAGCGGGCTCTGTTGTTTTCTCACGGCTGGATCAGGTAAGTACTCTTTTGTTTGCACATACCCATGACCATGGCTAAAATGATGTCCCTTAATGTCCACGGCCTAAACTCAAATAGGAAGAGACATCTTGCACTGAGGGAGCTCAGGCATTCTGGGGCAGACATCGTCTTTCTCCAGGAGACTCACTTTAACAAGGGGGACTCCTTTGGGTTTGCGTCCAGACAGTATCCCCAGATCTTTCAGGCGTTCAACACCAGGAAGCGGGCGGGAGTGGCCATACTTTTTAGGAGCGGTTCTCCCTTCACATGCTCGGAGTCATTTATTGACCCTAGGGGGCACTACATCATCCTGAGAGGCCTCTGGCAGCTGCAACCAGTTACGCTATGCACTTTATACGCACCTAATGCCCACCAGATTCACTTTCTCTCTAGAGTACTTGCGCGGTTGTTTCGGTCACCTAACGAATACTTGCTAATTGGCTGCGACTTTAACTTATGCCAGTCAGTGGCCCTTGACCGCCTGGTTCTGAACCCCTCGGACCCACAGACCCGAGCCCACAGGGACTCTAAACTTTTTCGCCAGCTTACCAGACGGTATGCCTTGTTTGATTCCTGGCGCGCCCTTCAGCCAGGGGACAGGCAGTTTACGTATTACTCTGCCCCGCACCGCATGCACTCCCGTATAGACTACCTTTTTGTTAATAACGCTACCCTCCGTGTTGCTGGGGAGGCCCGGATATTACCGATATCCTGGTCTGATCACGCACCGGTGGTCCTGTCTCTGGACCTGGGTGCTCCTAACCACAGGCCCTGTCACTGGCAGTTGAACAACTTCTTACTTCAGTACGACCCCTCCAGGTCGGAACTGGAGAGGACATTGCAAAACTATTTTGTCGAAAAAGACACCCCAGATGTCTCCCTGGCCACTTTCTGGGAGGCCCACAAGGCAGTCCTTCGGGGTCGCTGTATAGCACTCTCCTCGGCCATGAAAAGGGATGCAAGAGCATCCAAAATGCAGGTAGAGAGGGACCTAAGGACGCTAGAGAGCCAACTTCAAACCTCTCCATCTGTACCCCTTCTTAAAAAGATAGTATGCCTGCACACGACACTTCGGGACTTGGCCTTAGGCCAGGTGGAGAAGGCCCTGCTCTGGCTAAAACAAAGGTACTATGACAAGGGAAATAAGGCCCACACCCTACTGGCGCGCAAGCTATCGGAACGCTCCCACTTGTCTACCCCTCACCAGATCAAGGATGGTACAGGCAACCTCCTGACCCACCCTCGGGACATAGCTCATGCTTTTGAGGAATTTTACACGGCCCTGTATAATCACCCTGACATCCCACATGACCCTCCACCCCCTGACCTCGCTGACCGTCTCCATGACTACCTGGAACGCAGGGATTCCCAAGATCCAGCCTGCAGACCTCAACGCCTCTGTGACAGAGGAGGAACTCACGGCCACCATTAAGTCCATCCCCTGGCCCGGACTGTCTCTATGAGTACTATAAGACATTTCTCCCCATCCTCCTCCCACGCATGTGCAAGTTGTTTAATGCCTTTCTTCAATCGACCCCCATCCCGTCAGATATGCAACGGTCGTTTTTAACTCTGATCCCCAAACCCGACAAGGATCCCTCGCTATGCGCTAGCTACAGGCCGATCGCGCTACTTAATTCAGATCTAAAAAATTTCACCAAGCTCCTCTCGCTGCGTCTAAACGTGCTGCTCCCCTCATTGGTTCATAAGGACCAGGTGGGTTTTGTCCCTCTCCGCCAAGTGGGGGACAACACCAGACGGGTTATCGACTTGATAGATGTGGTGAACAGGGAGGGCCGAGAGTCACTGGCCCTTAGTCTAGATGCGGAAAAGGCATTTGACCGCCTCAGCTGGCCTTTCCTGTTTGCCACATTAAAACACATAGGGCTCTGCGGCCCCTTCCTGCGGGCCATACAGCACCTTTATACGAATCCTACATCTCAGGTTAAGACCCCTTTTGCCCACTCACGCTCTTTCCCGATAGCTAATGGGACGCGACAGGGATGCCCACTCTCGCCACTTTTGTTCACGCTCTGCGTGGAGCCCCTGGCGGCGTCTATTCGTAGGAACCCGGACGTCCGGGGAGTCTCAGTGCGAGGTAGAGAATTCAAGCTGGCACTTTTTGCGGACGACGTTATTCTGACCCTGACCCAACTCAGAATCTCCCTGCCTAACCTGCACGCTGAACTTGATCTATACAGGTCCCTGTCGGGTTAAAAGATAAATGTGGCCAAGTCGGTAGCTCTTCCCATTAACATCTCAGACGAGGAGATTCATCATCTAAAACAGTGCTTCCCCTACCATTGGGATACGGCGGGTCTGAAATATCTGGGGGTGCAGATCACCCTGTCCTTTGACTCTCTGTATAAGGCTAACTCCCCCCCCCCTCTACCGTTCCATAAGAGGTCTTTTGCAGAAGTGGAAGGCCCACCACATCTCCCTTTTGGGTAGAGTGGCCTCTGTTAAGATGGTCATCCTTCCCAAGCTCCTCTATCTATTCCAGATGTTGCCCATACCAGTCCCATATGCGGACCTACGTAAGCTCCAAGCGGACCTGATCCGCTTCGTCTGGAACTATGGGCGGCACAGGGTCCCCCGAACGGTCTTGACAGCATCCCGCACCGACGGGGGTTTGGGGTTCCCTGACCTGCTTAAATACTATCAGGCAGCTCAACTACGCGCCGTTACCTCATGGTTCCCTCAGCGCTCTTATAATAAATGGACAGAAATCGAGAAAATATGGCTGGCCCCCGTGCACCCGAATAGCCTGTTGTGGAACGCAGGCGCTGAGGTGGATCCGGGCCGACTTTTGGGGCCCATGCTTCACCTCAGGACGCTTTGGCGCAGACTGTGCCGGATGCACGGCTTGAGCTCGGAGCGGTCTCTTTTGACCTCTTTCCTGGTCGACCCCAGAATGCTTGATAGTTTGACCCATCAGATGTCATCGCCCTGGACGTCGCGTGACCTTTTCCACTTTGGCCACTTGGTGGACCCCATAACACGAAAACTCCAATCGTTTTCTGATTTGCAAAATAAATTTGACCTCATCGGCCATGTGTTCTACGGGTATTTGCAGATAAGACACTATGCACAATCATTTGCCCCCGGGCTCCAATTCTCCGCACCAACCCCCTTTGAAAAACTGGTACTGGAGGGATCGACTCGCCGCGGGTTGATATCTGATATGTATCGGGTGTTGAACTCTCGCTCTTTCCCCACCCAGGGTAAGCATGCATACATGCTGCGATGGGAGAGAGAGCTCGGGGAGCAGATATCGGAGATGGAGTGGCAGACAATCTGGTCTCAGGCAGCTAAAAGCTCTCTTTGTACGCTGTATAAGGAGAATGCCTATAAAATATTGTACTTTCTTTATCGTACATCACGGGACACAGAGCGCATAGCCATTACACTTGGGTTATATGGGTACCTTCAGGTGTGGACACTGGTGTAATCAATTTCACAGGAAGTTTCCTCCCTATATAACCCCCTCCCACTGGGAGTGCTTCAGTTTTTTCGCCAGTGTCTTAGGTGTTGGTCACGTCTAGCTGTCCCTCGGAGGTCTCGGGACCCAGGATAGCTAGCCGGATCCGTCCGAAGTGCTTCAAAGCCAAGGTGTACGGTACCCGGGCCCTGCTGGAGTGGGGTTTTGCCTATAATGCCTCTCCTTGGAGGGCTGGATTCTGGGCTCCAGTGCCTTAGTCTCTTCCAAGAACTAAACGCTACTGATGCCAGGATGCTATATAGGTCCAGGGGTGTGGGTTCCTTAACACAGGACCCCGGTCCCTGAAGGTCCAAGACAATACCCACGGAGATGGGGGAAGGCTGGGCCTCTTGCATTTTGCAATACCCTGCGGCGTGGAGCAGGTAAGAGGGAACCTGCGGGACTTGGTTCGACAGTAGGTATCCCCCTGGGGGTTCTGGGTTGGCTAATGGTATGCTTGTGCATCAGCCACTATCTCCACTATGTCTTTTGAGGCAGGATGGGATGTACTAATGTTTACCCAGATGTAGATATATATATGCTTTTAAAGATATGTATTTTGCTACTCCCCCCAGATTTGCCTGTTAGCATGATACTGCAGCCCCACGTGTATAGAGAGGAAGTGCTGACAAAACTCCTGTTTCCTAGGAAGCCTAGGGGGACAGCTTCCTCTATGTGTGCACTACAAAGATTAGTGGCTTACCGGGTGTCTGTGTACTAGCGCTGGTCCAGGCTTCTCCTCTGCTCTCTGCTTCCTCCATGTTGGTTTCAGCGTGGGGGGGGGGGGGGGGGGGGGCGGGCCAGCAGCGTCAGGTCTCAGATAAAGCAAAAAAAAAAAAAAAAGCATTTCCTGGCTGGTCATTTCCTCCTGAGAGCAATGGAGAGTGAGGACACAGAGCGCGCAGCTGAGCCATTTCTGGCTAACAGTGACACCCAGTGGTGGTTTGTGGATCTTCAGGTCTGGACTTAGTCCACACTGACCAGAAAAAAAAAATATATATATATTTTTTTCTTAAAGGGACTCAGCCTTAGATCTGGCAGTATCTGAGTCGGTGCAACCTTGGACTCCAGCTAACGGGCATTGGTGTGGCAATACTCACAGGACTCTCCTCGGTATTGCCGCCTTCTCAGGCGTATGAAAATTTTTAAAAAAAAATTTTTTTTACCATAGCCTGTCCTTATTAATGTTTCACTTCTAGCTACAACAGTTGGGTGTTGGCTGTAGGGGTGTCTCAAGGTTGTGCAATGGCTCCCAAGGGATCAGGACCAGCTAAGGCTGCAAAAGGTGCCAAAAAAGTAAAGGGGTCTCCAACGGGGTCAGAGGATTTGGGCCAGGCTCCAGTGGTCCCACCCTCACCAGATAGACCACCGAACAGCATCATGCAGGAGCCATTGAGGGTGCTAGGGGCAGAGGCGGCCCCCAATCAACCCATTCCCGTTTATGTTACGGAAGAAATGCTAGAATCCACCCTGGGTGGGCTAGAGAAAAGGTTAACTGCTTTAATTGCCCGCTCTTTGCCGGGTGGCAAACGGGCTAGATCCCCGTCACCTAGAACGGTGTGTTCGGATGCAGAGGTCCTCTCTTCGGAGGAATTGTACCCACAGGGGGATCAAGCGGACCTGAGTCCCGACGGGTCAGACATTGAAGATTCCACTATAGATGACATTTTTTTCGGGAGAGTCTGTGGATCCAGTCTCTGACGGATATGGTTCGCACTGCTTTTAAACTTCCAGTGTCAGAACAATTAGCCCCCGCGGTATCCTCTTTAGGTTCCTTGAAGGCACCATTGAGTGGTGCGTCTTTCCCGGTTCACCCCCTTCTGGAGAGCGTGATTTTTCAGGATTGGGCTCGACCTGATAGGATTTTTATCCCTCCTAAAAGGGTCACCATTCTCTATCCTATGGAAGAAGAATTTGCAAAGAAATGGGCACTCCCTACCGTGGACGCAGCCATTTCCTGCGTAAATAAATTCCTGACCTGTCCGGTGGAAAATGTCCAGGTGTTTAAAGATCCAGTCAACAACAAAATTGGAGACCCTACTGAAGGCTTCTTTTACCACAGTAGGTGCCGTGGTTCAGCCAGCAGTGGCAGCCATTGGCGTTTGTCAGGCTTTAAAGGATCAGACTAAACAGATATTAAGGGACATACCGGCTCAGCAAGCTTGTGAATTGGCTGACCTCCCAAGAGCTCTCTGCTTTGCAGTAGATGCTATTAAGGACTCCGTTCAACAGGCGTCCCGTTTATCTCTGCTGTTGGTTCATATGCGTCGCCTTTTGTGGCTAAAAAACTGGTCAGCAGAGGCACCCTGCAAAAAGCTTTTAGCAGGATTTCCCTTTCATGGTGGGAGACTATTCGGTGAAAACCTAGATAAATATATCCAGACCATATCAAGTGGTAAAAGTTCTTTCTTGCCTATCAAGAAAAGATCGCGTGGGCCCGCATTTAAGCGACAGGCCTTCACAGGCTCGGCCCCTTCAACTTCCCGTCAGTATCGACGGCCTCCCGGGCGTTCAGCATTTAATAGCCGCCCACAAGGACAAGCCACGACAGGCAAGAGGCCATGGCCTCGCAAGCCGGTTAAACCAGTCCTCAAGTCAGATTCATGAAGGGGCACCCCCACTCTCTTGGGTGGGGGGAAGGCTTCGGTTTTTCTCCGAAGTGTGGAAGGCCAGAATTCCCGACTCTTGGGTAAGATCCGTGGTAACCACGGACTACAAGCTAGAGTTTCGGGAAGTCCCCCCTCCTCATCTTCAGGGGTCAAGTCTTCCAAGCAACCCATTAAAGAGGGCCTCTCTTGTAAAAGCATTGGATCGTCTCTGGCTCCAAGGAGTAATTGTAGAAGTACCAACCCAGGAATGGAGTCTGGGATTCTACTCCAACCTTTTCATAATACCAAAGCCCAATGGCAACGTCAGGCCTATCTTGGACCTCAAACGCCTAAATCGCTTTCTAAACATTCAGACCTTTCGTATGGAGTCCATACGTTCGGTGGCAGCCAGCCTACATCAAGACGACTTTCTAGCATCTATAGACATAAAAGATGCGTGTCTGCACGTGCCGATCTACCCGGCACATCACAGGTTTCTTCGTTGTATGATAGATCACGCCATTACCAGTTCGTAGTCCTCCCTTTCGGGTTGGCAACAGCTCCGCGGGTATTCACAAAGGTGTTAGCCCCGGTGCTAGCCGTCCTAAGGACAGAAGGCATTTTAGTCTTGGCATACTTGGACGATCTTCTGGTTATCGACAGCTCAGCTTCCAGCCTCAATCAGGCAGTAGGTCGCACAGTTCAGCATCTAGAGGAATTTGGGTGGATTGTAAACCTAGAAAAATCGGTATTGAAACCCACAAAGCAGTTGGAATATCTAGGCCTTCGGCTAGATACAGACTGCCAGAGGATAAGTTTACCTTAAGCAAAGATCAGATCAATAGCTCAAGCAGTTCAAGTGATCTTAGGCAAGAAGAGGCCGACTATTCGCCTATGTATGCGACTGCTGGGGAAGATGGTGGCCGCCTTCGAGGCTGTGCCCTACGCCCAGATCCATACCAGATATCTTCAGGCAGCCATTTTCTCTGCTTGGAACAAATCCATTCAGGCGTTAGATCGTCCGTTAGTGCTCTCCCCGAAGGTCCGGCGCAGCCTGTCTTGGTGGCTGGTCTCTCAAAATTTGTCAAAAGGGAAATCCTTTTGCCCCATCACGTGGAAGATAGTATCCACGGATGCCAGCCTGTTAGGTTGGGGGGCAGTTCTAGAAGAACAGACCCAGCAAGGGCTGTGGTCGGGGGCAGAAAAACTGCTTCCCATCAATATCTTGGAGATCAGAGCTGCTCGACTGGCCCTGATCGCCTGGACTCTCCCCCTTCAGGGTCTGCCAGTAAGGATACAGTCCGACAACGCCACTGCGGTGGCATACATAAACCACCAGGGGGGCACGAAGAGCCCAGCAGCCCAAAGAGAACTAAACCTGATTTTCTCATGGGCCGAAGCCCATGTACCCTGCATCTCGGCGGTGTTCATCCCAGGGATAGACAATTCTCAAGCAGATTTTTTGAGTCGTCAACAGTTGCTCCCGGGGGAATGGTCTCTTCACCCCCAGGTATTCCAAGAGATTTGCCAAAGATTCGGAGTCCCAGATGAGGACATTATGGCAACGAGATCCAACAAAAAATTGGACAAATTCATATCCCGAGCCAGGGATCCCTCGGCCTACGGGACCGATGCGTTGGTTTGCCCTTGGCACCAGTTTTCTCTTCTGTATGCGTTCCCTCCACTGCAGATGATTCCCCGCCTTCTACAGAGGATCCGGGTGGAGCGCAGGCCTGTGATCCTGGTGGCCCCAGCCTGGCCCAGGAGGGCCTGGTACGCACTCATCGTGAAGATGTCAGTCGGGGCGCCGGGGCCGCTCCCCCTGCGCCCAGATCTGCTGTCTCAGGGCCCAATCTGCCATCCTGCTTCACAGCAGCTAAATTTGACGGCTTGGCAGCTGAATCCCTAATTCATAAGGGCAGAGGCCTCTCAGATCAGGTCATATCTACGTTGATTCAGGCTAGGAAACCGGTCTCCAGAAATATTTATTACAGAGTCTGGAGAACCTATGTGGAGTGGTGCGAGTCTCAAAAATGGCATCCTCGAAAGTTTTTTATTGACAGGATCTTGCGATTCCTCCAGGTTGGCGTTGACAAAGGGTTGGCTCTTAGTACTCTAAAGGGGCAGGTGTCGGCTTTATCAATATGGTTTCAAAGACCCTTGGCCACCCATTCGCTTATGAAAACCTTCTTGCAGGGGGTCTTGCATGTGAATCCCCCTATTAGAGCTCCCCTCTGCCCCTGGAATTTAAATCTGGTCTTGTCAGCTTTACAAAGGCAGCCGTTTGAACCTCTGACAGAAATCCCTCTTGTGCTACTAACCCGAAAGTTGGTTTTCTTGGTGGCTATGGCTTCGGCCAGAAGGGTTTCCGAGCTGGCAGCCTTGTCATGCAGGGAGCCATACCTTATTCTGCATAAGGACAGAGTGGTTCTGCGGCCTCAACCTTCTTTCCTTCCTAAGGTCATATCCAGTTTTCACTTGAATCAGGATCTAGTCCTACCATCCTTCTTTCCTACTCCCCAGTCCAGAGAGGAAAGACTGCTTCATACTTTGGACGTGGTTCGAGCCATGAGGGTCTATCTCAAGGCTACAGAGAAGATTCGGAAAACAGATGTGCTTTTTGTTCTTCCGGATGGCCCCAAGAAGGGTCAGCCGGCTGCCAAGTCTTCCTTGGCTAGGTGGATTAAGCAGCTGATTTTTCAGGCCTATGGTCTGAAGCGCGTTCCACCTCCCTTATCAGTTAAAGCCCATTCTACGAGGGCCATGAGTGCCTCCTGGGCGGCACACCATCAGATCTCTATGGCACAGGTTTGCAAGGCGGCAACCTGGTCTTCCGTACATACGTTTACTAAATTTTATAAGTTGGACGTTGCAAAGGGTACGGACGCAGCTTTTGGGCAGGCGGTCCTATGGGCAGCAGTATAGTATCCTCTGGCCCGGTTCACGCCCCCTTGTTTTTCTGTTGGTGGAGCCATGTTTTCTCCTGACAATGTTTTTATTTGGCTATTCTTGGCCTTACGGTCTCCCTCCCTTCATAGAGCATTGCTTTAGGACATCCCAAGTGTAATGGCTATGCGCTCTGTGTCCCGTGATGTACGATAAAGAAAAAGGGATTTTTAATAAACAGCTTACCTGTAAAATCCTTTTCTTGAAGTACATCACGGGACACAGAGCTCCCACCCCTCTTTTGGGGAACATTGTGTAACCTCGGGAGAATTGCTTGCTACAAAACTGAAGCACTCCCAGTGGGAGGGGGTTATATAGGGAGGAAACTTCCTGTGAAATTGATTACACCAGTGTCCACACCTGAAGGTACCCATATAACCCAAGTGTAATGGCTATGCGCTCTGTGTCCCGCGATGTACTTCAAGAAAAGGATTTTACAGGTAAGCTGTTTATTAAAAATCCCTTTTTTGGTACATGACGCCAGCTGTTCTCCACGCCATTTATCCATCCAGCTCGGACAGGTGCTGGCGCTGTCAGGGAGACAGGGGAACCTTATTCCATATATTCTGGACCTGCCCTAAGATAGCGACGTTCTGGACGGAGACCCAGCAGTTGCTGTCTCGCCTCCTGGGAGTGCCGGTTCCCTGGTCCCCGAAATTTTTCTTACTAGGGGTGTCGGCCCTGCGGATCCCTAAGTCCTCCAAGAAATTGTTGAGGCATGTATTGACGGCAGCGAGGTGCCTGGTTGCCCTCCATTGGAAGCGCCTGTCCCCCCCCCACTCAGTCTGAACTCTATGCCAGGGTCAAAGATATTAAACTAATGGAGAAGATGACGGCCAGGTTGCGGGATAGCTTGGACACGCATGATGCAGTCTGGGCTGAGTGGCATCGTCGGGAGGACCCGCCTTGAGTCGTGAGTGGAGCTTCCCCCTTACCCCCCCCCTCCTCTTTTCTTCCTGTCTACCTGCTCCCCCCCCTTCTTTTTTTTTTGTTACATCTTCTGCCTCTGCTGCTTAGAGGCTTGTTTTACATGTGCTTACTTTTGTCTTCTGGCAGACTGTATTTTTAGGTTGGCTGCCTCTAAGTGGAGTCGTTGAACTCCCCCTGATATCTGCCTTGTGTTGTGCTGTTATATGCTATGCACTGTTCTTTATTTTTTATTCTTGCTGTTGCTTTGCTGATATCCCTGTATTGTTCCTTTTGTGGCACGGGGGTTACCTTGTGTCTAATAAAAACTGTTATTTGAAAAAAAAAAAAATTTCCACATATTGCCATGTTACAACCAAAAACATAAATTGATTTTATGTGTTAGATGAAGTAGAAGGAAAATTATAAATAGTTTTGAAAATTTGTTACAAATAAATATCTAACAAGTGTGGTGTGCATTTGTATTTAGCTCCCCTGTGTTAATATTTTGTAGAACCACCTTTCTCTGCAATTACAGCTGCAAGTCTTTTGGGGGCCGTCTCTACCAGCTTTGCACATCTAGAGAGTGACATTTTTGTCTATTCTTCTTTGCAAAATAGCTCAAAATCTGTCAGATTGGAGACGGAGAGCGTCTGTGAACAGCAATTTTTAAGTCTTGCCACAGATTCTCAATTGAATTTAGGTCTGAACTTTAACTGGGCCATTCTAACATGAATGTGCTTTGATCTAAACCAGGCATCCTCAAACTACGGCCCTCCAGCTGTTGCGGAACTACAAATCCCATGAGGCATTGTGAAACTCTGAAATTCACAGACATGACTGAGCATGATGGGAAATGTAGTTCCTGAACAACTGGAGGGCCATAGTTTGAGGACCCCTGATCTAAACCATTCCATTGTAGCTCTGGCTGTATGCTTTGATCTAAAACCATTCCATTGTAGCTCAGCTTCTAGCAGGTCATTGTCCTGCTAGAAGGTGAATCTCCGCCCCAGTCCCAAGTCTTTTGCAAACTCTAACAGGTTTTCTTCTAAGATTGCCCTGTCTTTGGCTCCATCCATCTTCCCATCAACTCTGACTAGCTTCCCTGTCCCTGCTGAAGAAAAGCAGGTTATTTTAAGCTAGTGCTTTGTTGGTTCACTTACCTTTTCCTTCGATTTCCCTTTTAATTTATTTTCTTTGTCTGAATTTCTCACTTCCTGTTCCTCCTCAGTAAGCTGTTCTGGCTGACTAACCCCCCACCAGAACAGGTTGGATGATGGGGGCAAGTTTACTGAGGAAAAACAGGAAGTGAGAAATTCAGACAAAGAAAAAAAACATTTAGAAGAGAAATCAAAGGAAAAGGTAAGTGAACCAACAATGCACTAGCTTAAAGAAACCTATTTAGAAAATAAAAAATGAACCTTTACAACCCCTTCAAGGCTTTCATTTAACAATGGCTTTCTTCTTGCCACTCTTCCATAAAGGCCAGATTTGTGGAGTGGACAACTAAAGGCTCTTTTACACGGGGCGGACTGTTTACGAGCTCCGCTTTGCTCAGCGGGGATCAACGCGAACCCCGCTGAGCCGGCAGATGACAGGTCTGTCTCTGCACACTGTGCAGGGACTGAGCTGTTAGAGTGCCGCTCTCCCCTATGGGGGATCGGATGGCGACAGACCTTAGAGTCAGTTGTCCATGATCCGATCTGCCAGATGGATGGAAAATAGGGTTTTCCTCCATCACACTTTGACACATCGGAGTGGGTCAGATGTCAGCGGGCATGTCACTGCTGACATCCATGGCTCCATAGAGGAGTACCCATAAACGGTCTGCCCTTGTGAAAGAACCCTAATAGTTTCCCTGTGGACAGATTCTCCAGCCTGAGCTGTGGATCTCTGCAGCTTCTCCAGAGTTACCATGGGCCTCTTGGCTGCTTCTCTGAATAATGCTCTCCCTGCTTGGCTTGTCAGTTTAGGTAGACAGCCATGTATTGGTAGGTTTGCAGTTGTGCCATACTCTCCATTTTTGGGTGATGGATTGAACAGTTCGTCATGTGATTTTCAAAGCTTGGGATATATATTTTTTTTTATAACCTAACCCTGCACAACTTTATCCCTGGTCTGGTGTGTTCCTTGGCCTTTATGATGCTGTTTGTTTACTAAGGTTGTCTAACAAACCTCTGAGGGCTTCACAGAACAGCTGTATCTATACTGAAATTAAATTACTCACAGGTGTACTCGATTGACTAAATAGGTAACTTCTGGAGGCATTTGGTTCCATAGATTCCCTAGAGGGCTGAATACAAATGCATGCCACACTTTTCACATATTTGTAAAAAAAAAATAAACAATATATAATTTTCCTTCCACTTCGCAATTATGTGCCACTTTGTGTTGATCTATCATATTAACCCCCCCCCCCCCCCAAAAAAAATGGTTTTTGGTTGTAACATGAGAAAATGTGAACAATTTCAAGGGCTATGAATACTTTTTGAAGACACTGTAATATAACACTTGGTCTTATGGTTGTGTCATATCATCATAAACGCAGGTGTCCTAATTTAGATTCTGCTTTCTAACTTCCGATAAAGAGTTTTGTCTAAATATAAGTTTATGCGCTACATCATCAATATACTATCTGAATGGCTATGTGATGGTAGTGGATTTGTTCTGAACAGGATTGCTCTTTTGTCACTCACCATGCTTCTTGCATTTTGCGGATGAAGTAAAAAACAGTCCTCCCCTATCCTGCTGTGGAACTATACTGTACAGTTCGCCAGTTTAGAACCATAAGAGACAGGGAAGCTCATGGAGCTGGAGTCAATGTTCAAATAAAATCCCCTTTGAATCTTTAAGGCTGGCCATACATGGTCGATTTTGAAAGAATTTTCTTTCGAAAATCAGAAAATGTGTGCATTTTGTGATCTGATGATGCCACCATTGACTTTGAAATTCGACCAACCAATTCGACAGCTGTATTTACTGAGGCAGAAAAGGTGGTTCTCGACAAAGGGTTAAAATTTGTTCCACTTAAAGCTCTTAACAAGTTTAACACCTGTATCGATGTTCAGAAGTATATACGCAAGCTTAATATTCAAAGGTATTTTATCAGTAATCCCAGTAGGCCTAATCTTCCAGAAGTTTCCTCCCATGTTGTACATACAGGTCTTTCCAATCCATCCCTCTTCAACCCCTAATGCCCAATGGCTCCGCGCATTAAAGTGTTCAGGGATCTGGTCTTAAAAGACCTGGACGAACTTCCTTTAAAAAGGACGTATTCGGATCCCAACATTAAGGTTTAAAAGCACTGTGAGAACAAAATGACCTTGTAATCTGCCCCGCGTGATTTTGGCAGGTCCACGTGCCATTGCAAAATGTCCAGAATTTTGGGGGGCACTGAAACTTATGCAAGATTGCCCTCAAACCCCACATCTAGTTTCAAAGCTTCTCTAACTAAATTGATTGAAGCTGGAGCTCTGAAAGGAATTTTGGATAAGGAGGAGTTCAGTTATCTTATTCCCAAGGTTCCACACATTCCTGGAATGTATTACTTACTAGACATGTGCATTAGTTTTCGTTAGAATGCATTTTCAACTTCCGGTTCCGGCGCCGCATGGAGTAGCTGCCCTTCTCTGCAGCTCCCGCAGCACGACCGAATCCTGCCTGTAAAACCGGCTCTAGGAGCCCTACAACCTCCCCTCCACCTCTGGGCACGTCTCCCAGCACCCATGGACCGATTCCTGGAAAAAACGGGCACTCGCGCCCAAACGGCCCGGACGCTACAGCCGCCGCCGGCCTCGCCACAAATCGAGGCCCCGGTCTCGGCCTGCTCCGCTCCGCGGTCCGCAACGCCGACGGCAGCGATGGAGGTAAGCGGCGATACCTCCCCCCTCCAACCCCCCAGGCACACACTGCTCAGGACATGGGGGATAACACCACAGAGCGCATCGCTCAGGCCGTTGCTGCCCTGCTGAACCCCATGATCGCAGCATCTGTGGAGAGGGCCGTGAACGCCGGGATGGCGCAAATCAAGGCCCAACTGGGGGAACATAGCTCCAGATTAAATGAACTGGAACACCGCTTGTCCAGCGCAGAAGAGGACCTCTATCAGTCACAGGCCCTGGAACATGCACAGGATAAGACAAACCAATATATCCTTAAGAAGTTAGATGACCTGGAGAACAGATCCAGGAGGAGCAACCTTAGGTTTGTCGGGGTCCCGGAATCACTTCAAACATCTGCCCTCCAAGATCTCTGCTCTCACCGCATCCCAGAAGCGCTAGGCCTCCCAGGCCCATGCTTGGTAGAACGCACCCACCGCATGGGTGCCTTCAACTCGGAACGCAAATCTCTGCGCCCGATAATTGCCAAGTACCTCAACTATGCTGATAAATCCCTCATACTACACACCTTCCGTCAAGCCCGTCAGCTACAGATAGACGGCATAAAAGTTCTCGTGTTTGCTGACTACTCTATTGAAGTATCAAAGAAACACAAAGCATTCCAACAGGTCTGCACGGAACTCTTTAACCAACAAATTAAATTCACGCTAGCCTTTCCAGCCATACTCCGTCTCAGGGCCCCGAACGGAGACCAGCTGTCCTTTCAAGACCCATCTGAAGCCGAAGCTTTCCTGAGGTCGCGGCAGTCGCACCACCTTCTTCAGACGCCATCCAAAGCTCCACCACTCAACCGCTCCTTGGATCAAAGGAGCCCCAGAAAAGACTCTCCTAAGCGCTTCAAGACCACAGGAGTGGACCCAACCCGACCCACCACGAGATGATGTGTTTTCAAAGTGGAACTCTCCCCTGGCTATTCTCCTCTGACCCACTCATGCCAACCTCCTTTTTTTTTTTTTTTTTGGCACCTTCGCTGTGCCGGGTCTGCTCTTGAACTTCCTAGACCTACGATCGGCAGGTGATCTGCACTTCCCTTCCCACCGGTCAGGTAGCCTATGTGAAATGACATTCGTTGTCCTCATCTAACGTTTTCCTTTTGCAGGCATCTTCGCCATTCTTGTTATTGATGTTTTTTTTTTTCTTGTTCTCTCTCCCCTGTGTTCGGTTGTTTTTGAATACATTTACGCCAACCATGTTCCCCCCCCCCCCGGTTGCCTACCAGTTAATATGTATGTGCCTAGCAGCTATTATATATATGCAACCTCCCATTCCATGGCGCCCCTTGGCATCACTGTATGTACCCCGGAAGTTATTTCCCTCCGCCCAGTATGCTGCCTTTTTAGCCGCATGTCACCTTACTCCTTACTCTGTACTCCTGGGCCCCATGATAACAGAGTCGTGACATGGGAGCCGGCTCATACAGTGACTCCATGTGGAAAAAAGTGAAGCTCTTATGTCTGGTTATGTTGTTCTTGTTGTTTTCGCTGATTTTTCCTCTAGCTGCCCCCCTAATTCCTTTTCGCCTCCCCTCCCTCTCCCTCCGGTACCAACGCGTCTCTGCCTTTAACCCGTCAATCCTCCAGTGACATTCACTCCCTACCCTCTCCTAATTTGGTGACTCCCCTCAACCCCCACATATGCGGTGCTTTTCCTACAAATACGTCTCAGACCCCCTTTCCCACGCCCATTACATGAGAGTGATTTCATGGAACGTAAAGGGACTTAGATCCCCAAACAAGAGGATGAAGATCCTCAGACACCTAAAACGACTCAAAACAGATGTAGCCCTACTCCAGAAGACGCATCTGTCGGCTCCCGACTTCTCACGCATGAAAAAACTATGGGTAGGCACGGTCCTGGGCTCAGAAGCCGTCGACCGTAAGGCTGGCGTTCTCCTACTGATCCACAAAAACCTCCCTTGTTCGGTCCTTGCGGTTAACTCCGATACCCATGGCAGATTTTTGTCGGCGCACGTTAGGATAGGTAGCAAGGAACTGGTCATCTCTAATGTCTATGCCCCTAACAACCCGGGTAAGGCCTTTTACCGCGAGTTGTCCTCGTGGCTGCTACAAAATACACAACTCCCCCACCTGATCGGAGGTGACTTTAACGACACCATATAGATGACAGGTCCTCTCCCAGACGATCTAACCCGGTAATGGTCACTTCCAATCCCTTACCTTTCGCATCCACTATGGATTCCCTCCATCTCCGTGACATCTGGCGACTATCCCATCCCACGGACAGGGAATTTACATTCTATTCCAACCCCCATGCAGTCTTCACCAGAATAGACTATTTCTTTGCATCGGACGACTTGATCCCCTTGATATCAGCTACAGATATACTTGACATCGCTGTGTCTGACCATGCCCCGATATTGGTCTCGTTAAACAACTTGGACCTTCCCACCCACCCAAAGCTATGGCGCTTCCCTTCATACCTTCACAACCATTCTGACTTTCAACTTTTTATGGGAAATGCCTGGGAGGAATACTCCTCGGCGATTGCCCCCCACACGGAAGACCCAAACCTCTTCTGGGACGCCGGGAAGGCGTTCCTCAGGAGTCAGATCATATCCTATGCAGCCTCTTTCAAGCGTAATGCTCTATCTCGGTACAAATTGGCCAGCTCACGTTTGCATCAAGCTCAAAGAGCTCTTTACTTGTCCGACTCCCCCACCAACAGAGATGAATGGCACGCAGCTAAACGATCGTTTGATACCTGGGCGGACACGCTAGAAACAATCAAAAGGGCCACTCTAGATGCCACTCTCCATAAATTCGGGAACAAATCCGGCAAATTACTCGCCAGACTATGCAAGGGCCCCTTTACCCCCACTCATATCACATCCTTACGGGACTCCACCGGAGTGGTCCACACCTCGCCACCGGCAATAAACAAAGCAATGCTTCAGTATTACAAGACACTGTATGCGGCGGACCCCTTCGATAGAAACGCGGCAGTCACCTTCCTAGACAACCTGACCATCCCCGAAATCTCCCCCTCTCAGCTAGAAGCCCTTAATGCCCCGATCTCCCTGGGCGAGGTATCCAACACCATTCGTAAACTTACCCCCTCTAAAGCCCCGGGCCCAGATGGCTTCACAGGCGAATTTTACAAGACCCTGCAAAGTATAGTGGAACCCACCCTTCACAAAGTATATAGCGGCGTGTGGTCCGGCGGTCCATACCTTCCCTCCGGCAACCAGGCCATTGTTAAACTTCTCTCTAAGAAAGGCAAAGACCCCCTTAACCCTGGCTCGTACAGACCGATATCTTTACTGAACCTAGATGTAAAAATCCTTTCTAAAATCATCGCCAATAGGCTCGCCGACATTATCCCCTCCTTAATCCATCCGGCACAATCAGGATTTGTGAAGGGGAGAAAAGCTTGCCTAAATATCCGGAAAGTGATGCTGGCCCTGGAACACGTCAAGCAACACCCGGATGGGGACTATGCCATCATTACCCTAGACGCGGAGAAAGCCTTCGACAATGTCAGCTTCGATTGGCTCTCCCTGTCTATGGCGAAAATGGGCTTCTCCGGGCCATTCTGTCACCTCATTAAGGCGATGTACGCATCCCCGTCGGCAAAAGTGGTGGCTGCCGGAATACTTTCGGAGGACTTTCGGCTTCATAAGGGGACGCGTCAGGGTTGCCCTCTGTCCCCTCTCCTTTTCAACCTAGCCTTGGAACCCCTAACCAGACACCTCACCCAAGTGGCCCCCCTCCACGGTATAAAATGCGGCGCCCATGAATTACGATCATCCCTCTTTGCGGACGACGTCCTTATTTTCTCGACAGACCCCTCTTCTGATATGCTCACCATCAAAACCATATTCGACACTTTCCGTGCATGCTCTGGCCTACGAATAAATTACTCCAAAAGTGAAATCCTCCCTTTAGGCTCCCGCCCCGACCCCCCCTGGACACGACACTCCATCTTTTCTGTTGCCACATCACACATCACCTATCTCGGCATAAAAATTGGCAAGCTACCCTCCTCCCTGTACCACTTGAACTACCCCCCCTTGATCAATAAAATCTCCCAGGAATTGACGAACTGGTCGGATCTGCCGCTCTCGCTTCTGGGGAGATGCCACCTAGTAAAAATGTTTAGCTTTGCCAGACTGCTGTACCCGATGCAGACTATCCCTCTACTGCTCCGCCATAAGGACATCAAGCTCATTGAATCGGCTATCTCTAAATTTATCTGGCACGGTAAGCGACCACGCATAGCTATGAAAAAACTCTTTCTCCCCAGGCGCGAAGGGGGAGTTAGTCTCCCAAATGTTAGACTGTATAATTTAGCATGTTTACTGAGAACCAGCTTGGACTGGATATCACGTTCTTCCCGATACTCAAACTACGCCCTCGAATCAGACATGGCCCACCCCTTCTCCCTAGTGGCGCTACTACACTGCAGATGGAAATCGATTGCCCCCCCGCTCCAACATAACCTGATACTTAGGGACACTGCCATTGCCTGGAGGGAAACCAGAAAACTCCTTGGACTGTCCCCCTATGTGTCCCGTCATCTCACCATCCAAGGCAACCCGAGCTTCCCAGCGGGACTCGACCATAAACCCTTCAGACTGTGGCAGGAAAAGGGGCTTAAACTCTTCACCTCCTTATGTGACCCCTCAACAGGCCGAATCCTACCTTTCGCAACCACAGCAGAGACTTTCGGATTACCCAACTCTCATGTCTTCCATTACTGGCAATGTGCCAACTACCTACGTTCCTCCTGCACTGAGCCATGCAAACGCTTCTCTCCTACTTTTGCTGATCGACTTCTCTCAGAAGGCGCCTACAAAATCTCAGACATATAAAAGCCCCTACTCAGCGAATCCGCATCCCCCTTATCCGCAACATCTGCCTCCAATTGGGGAAAGGACTTCCCAGTTGACGACCTGATACCCAAGTTGCTACAAGGCCTCAACACAGTTCAACGCATCACCCCGAACGAAATTTGGAGAAAAACCCAGCTGAAAATTGTCCACCGAGCACACATCCCCTTCCTTTACTCATCACAGGATCCAGACGGTCCTATCTGCCCTCTGTGCCACCATCCGAAGCCATCCCTGGCACACCGTTTTTGGTCATGCTCATTCATCTCAGCCTTCTGGGACCAGGTTCTGGCATATACCTTTAAGATCACTCTAATGAAGCTACCCAAAGACCCCCTTCTCCTCATATTCGGCTACTGGGACCCGCTACTGCTCCAGAGGTCACAACAAGCTGTCTCCTCCGCCTCAACCACGGCACCCACCTCACAAACCAGCAAGCAATGGCCATTGATTTGTTTCCTTGTCGCACGCAGGGCAATCCTCAGAAATTGGATCTCCTCTCAACCCCCATCCATCACCCAGGTCATGCATGACCTCCTCCTTCTCCTCCACAGAGAACGAGCCACCACGGACTTCAAACGAGTCACTGCTAAGTCTCGCTTCCTCTCGATCTGGCAATCTTTTATGGACTCAGCGCTATCCCAGGAGGACTTGATCGCTTTTGAACACTACTCCTTTTTCGTACTTCAAACCCCCCCCCCCCCCTGGACCCCCGGATGGTCACCCACCCCCTGCTGCTCAATCCACCACTTCATCCTGATACCAACCGATGCCCTGGATGTCACCCCCCCCCTCCACCCTCCCCTCACCCAGTCACTAAATATGCAACCTCTAGGTGCTCCCCTCCCTCCCCCCCGCCTCTCCCTCCCCCTTTAGCTCCCCCTACCCCTCCGCTTAGTAGGACTTGCAACTGTTTTTCTTGTTATTTTTTTTTGTGTCACCGCGGTGATATCTTGCTTTTTGCAATTTACTGGCCGCCTGATCCCCCTTACTAGACTGTCTCTCTGATCCCACCAGTTCAGACCCAGTAGGGCTAGTCTTTTATGTTTTCCTCCCCTGTAGGGGGCGGGTAATATCTGTCACCGCCCCTCCTGTCCTACCCCCTCTTCTTTTTGCACTTATTTTCCGCCCCCCTTTCCTGTTTTACCTATGTCAAATTGCATTTATTCACTGCATTGTATGTACCAATGTTTTATTTTTCTGAAAACTCAAATAAACACTTTTTGAAAAAAAAAAAAGAATGCATTTTCGTCCGAAATTCAGTTTTTTTCATTATCATTTTAACAAACGATAACGAAAGCGCAAGAAACGAAAACCAAAAGATCCGACATAAAAAATGCTTTATTTTCGTTGCAGTAAAAATTCGATATAGAGAAATTCGACATTATAGGGAAAAGATTCAACATCATAGAGAAAAGATTTGACAATATAGAAATAATAGATTCGTTCCGTCGAATATTCTTTTGACCATTCGACAGAAACCAAGTATTATTGGATTTTCGGACGAAAGCTATTCCCCAACGAAAAAATAAATAAATCAAAACGATTTTCGGGAGTAACTAAATAAATTTATTTTCCAAAGAAAACGAAACAAAATATTCCAGTCTGCACATGTCTATTACTTACCAAAAATTCATAAGGACATCACATGTCCTCCTGGAAGACCCATCGTAATTGGAATTAATTCGGTCACCTCCCGCTTAGGAAAATATATTGATTTCCACCTACAACCTATCATCAGAGGGATCCCCTCATACCTTAAGGACACACGACATACCATTGCATGTCTTCAGGAAGTGGTGTACAGCGACGACATCCTGCTGGTAATAGCAGATGTCGCATTGTTGTACACTAGCATGGCCCACAAATTAGGGTTTCCTGGTGCCTTCATGGCAGCATACATATGGTTGGTGGCTCTGCCCTCATCCAACCCACAGGACCAATTATAACTCTTTAAAAGAGAGCGACAGCCTCCCCTCTGACATTATTTTTTCTGTCCTCAAACTTGCAAGATCATGGATCACCTGGATTCAGCCCTTACTATGCCACTGCGTTGGCCAGCCATTACAGGTTCATGCTCCCCTGTAGATGAAGTCCTATATCTTAGGCTGCTAAACACGCCAAAAGGGTTTGGGAGCCCATTTTTCTGTGGATCTTTCCTGGGTCTGAAGTTCAGGTATTTTCCTCCATCCTTGACTGAAAACACTGCTCTAAGGTAAAAGACGACAACAAGTTTTTGCAGTGCTATTTTTCACTGCTGATGATTGTGGCTTGTTGGGGGCAGGGGGCTATTAGGCCTTCTACAGCTGCTTACAGGGCAAGTCTTGTTCAACTGTTTTAAAAACAATAAATGGGCCGGTTTTCTACGAGGGAGATTACATTCTAGACCCACCTATCTCTCACCTCTTTCTCTGTCTTCCAGGCGCATGGCTGCCATCCTAGCTGGCAGACTCCTGGGCTATAACGCGGCATGGCAGAGTTTATGGCTCCGGGCTAGTGGTCCTCCGCTCTTGTGGCTAGGCACGCGATCTCCCGTGGCGGGGGGCCCCCCTCCCGCCTCCCCTGCTGGAGGGCATCTGCGGCGCTTCGCGCGCGCCCTCTGCATTTGATTTATTCCTTCCTTGGACACTGTCGTGTCGCAGGGATATGATGTCACCACGCGCATGCGCGGTAGCCCCCGGAGGCCAATGCGGCCATCTTGGTATACCCGGAAGTAGTCTGTATATAAATGAGGATGTTTTCCCTCATTATGTTTAAACAGCTCTTCACTGCAACACATCCTAGGTTGAGGGAAGATTACATTCTACTGTCTTCCTCCCTTTTTTTCCCCATATTATGGATCCAGCCCAAGGTAAATGTGGAAGTGGATCATGTTTTGTGCATATTTATATGGAATACATATTTTCATGTGCATATAGTGGGTGAGGATGTTTTTGTACATACGAGTATGTACATGGATGCGTAGGTGCATGTGTATACGTATATACTTAGGTAGGGCATTCTTGATACTTCAGGGATCTCAGCTTTGCCTGTGCATAGGCATGGATGGATGTATATATATATATATATATATATATATATATATATATATATATATAGTTTTTATGTATTCAGTATGTATAAAAAAAATATATATATATATGAGCACATGCATTCATGGGTGTATATTTGTAGGTGCATTATACATATAGGTATGTGTTCCAAAAAAATATATATATATATATATACATATATATACACAAAAAGATCCTCAACATACCACTAGGTAAGTGGCTGCAGCTACCAGGTAAGTTTAAAATAAAAGAGCACGTGACTACCTTTATAGAGGAAAAACTTTTTTTTTTGTCCTTTCCTTCTTTTGCAGCCTGCAACATCAGCCAAGTCGCAGAGAGGCACAGAAGAAGGGGTCCAAAACTCATGGTGTCACAAAGAGTGGTCACTCTCCTTCAGCCCACTCACCTGACAGCCGCAGGTCTTTCCGACATTCGGCCGGAAAGTATCCCTCTCCTTATCACCCGCCACCCCCAAAGCCTGCTGGGTCTGTGGTGATGATGCGCTTCCAAAAAAATTGGTCTGCAGTTCCTGCTTTCTGGGAGCAGCCAGAAATGAGGAAAAGGAGAAGGAGGAATACAGGGTCAACATTAGGAAAATAATTAAAGACTCAATCCATGAGTTGTCTCCAACAATTCTTGGTCGCAAGGCCAGGTCGCCTATATCCATCCTTGTGGGCTGTACCCTCCAGCTGACACTAGTGCTCAGCCGTTTGTTTCCTTGCCATCTATGGATCGCTTAGCTACTGTAAGAAAGGCAACACATTCCTCAGGGGGTGCAGCGTCTCAAGAAGATATATTGGGTCACAAGATTGAGAACAGCCTCAAATCTATATATGAGACAGCGGAGAGAGCGCAAGAACCGGCAGCCGCTTTAGCTTCGGCTGCCGAGACAACAAAGGCATGGTCTACCAATTTTGAATTTGCCTTGAGCCAGGGTTTCGAGCCAGAGGAAATTCTCAATTCTCTGGAGCAATTAAAATTGGTTTCAGGATCTATGGTCGAGGCAGCAGTGGAAACACTGAAATGTTCCTCTCAGGCCTTTCTGCATACAGTAACTGCCAGGAGGTATAGGAGTAGGCAAAGGAACCTCCAGGCTACCCTCATGAACATAAGGAAAGAGGGGGACACGTCTAGCTCTCCTGGAAATCAGAAGCCCTTTTGACTTCCTGTTTACTCAAGCTGAACCAGCAGGTACTGCCATTCTGGTTTAATGGGAAACTGGCACCTCTACAATTCTCCTTGGTCGCACCAAAAAAAATAAAATTCTAGCTCAACAGGCTCCTATGTCCTTGCTACTCACCAAGGTCCATTATGGGATAAAAAATCGCAGGACTCTGATTCAGCTTACACATAGCCCATACATGATGGATTTCAGTTCCGAGTTCTGGAAGCTGTTTGGGGGTTTATACCTCTCAAACCTTTTTCTTTTCTGGTTATTTGAAAAAAGGAAAACATTTTTTTTTCTCCTCCTTTAAATGTACGGAATTCCCCCCAGGTCTACAGCAAACTTGTCAACCTGGCAGTCCTCGGATGAGAATCCCTTAAAATGATGGGACTCATGGCAGTACGACCAGAAGTTAAGATGGTCTCTCTAAAGCCTCAAGGGTTTCCACCTGCATTTTCCTCAGGTTCTCCTACCCCTTATGTTCCAAGGCATTAGTGGACTTCATTTACAATTTGAATGCCTGCCTTTGGGCACACCATGCGCCCCGGATCCCAGCAAAAAGATCTAGTGTTAATCTCTTCAGAAGGGAAAAGTTGCACTTTCCGCATGAGCAGGAAGATGTTCTATCTTCATTTTATTACAATAAGGGTTCCGAACTCATATACAAGAGGTATATGTTCACCTTAGCATGAATGCATCTGGTCAGGTAATTACCAAGAGAAAAAAAGGGATTTTTAAATACAGCTTACCTGTAAAATCCTTTTCTTGGAGTACATCACGGGACACAGAGCGGCATATTCATTACTATATGGGTTATATGGAGTACCTTCAGGTGTGGACACTGGCAATCTCAAACAGGAAGTCCCCTCCCTATATAACCCCCTCCCCTAGAGGGAGTCCCTCAGTTTTGTAGCAAGCAGTATGCCTCCCAAAATGTTTCCCCAAAAGAGGGGTGGGAGCTCTGTGTCCCGTGATGTACTCCAAGAAAAGGATTTTACAGGTAAGCTGTATTTAAAAATCCCTTTTTCTTTCTCGTACATCACGGGACACAGAGCGGCATATTCATTACTATATGGGATGTCCGAAAGCAATGCTTTAATGAGGGGAGGGAGACATCTTCCAAAGAAGGATTCAATTTAGAGGTATACTCAAATAATAATAATAATTCCAACTTAGTCAAGAAAAAACTTTTTTTTTTTTTTTTTTTTGTTTTACAACCAAGGGTGCCTCTGATCCCGAGGATCTTAAACTGCAGCCTGTAGTACTGCCTGTCCAAAGGCAGAATCCGCATTCCTTCTCACGTCTAGTTGATAAAACGTTGTAAACGTGTGGACTGATGACCACGTCGCCGCCTTGCATATCTGAGCCATAGAGATCTGATGGTGTGCTGCCCAGGAGGCGCCCATGGCCCTGGTAGAATGGGCCTTTACCGACAAAGGAGGAGGCAACCTCTTCAAACCGTAGGCTTGAATGATTAATTGTCTAATCCATCTCGAGATGGTGGATTTTGCAGCTGCCTGCCCCTTCTTGGGGCCATCTGGTAGAACGAATAACACATCTGTCTTCCGGATCTTTTCTGTAGCTTTAAGATAGGCCTTCATGGCCCAGACAATATCCAAGGTATGCATCAACCCCTCCTTTCTAGATGTGGGTTTTGGAAAGAAGGATGGAAGTACCAAATCCTGGTTCAAGTGAAATTTGGATATAACCTTTGGTAGAAAGGAAGGATGGGGCCGGAGAACTGCCCTGTCCTTATGCAGAACGAGATATGGTTCCTTACACGATAAGGCTGCTAATTCTGACACTCTCCTGGCCGAAACTATGGCGACCAAGAAAACCAACTTTCTTGTCAGTAAGACTAAAGGAATCTCAGCCAACGGCTCAAAGGGTTGTTTCTGTAGAGTGGACAGGACAAGATTTAAGTCCCAAGGACAAATTGGTGACTTGACAGGAGGATTAATACGCAAGACCCCCTGTAAGAAGGTCTTTACCAGCGAGTGGGTGGCCAGCGGCCTCTGAAACCACACTGACAGAGCTGAGATCTGTCCCTTGATTGTGCTTAGTGCCAGGCCTTTATCCACTCCTAGCTGGAGAAAACTTAACACCCTATCAATAGTATATTTGCGGGAATTCCATCTTTTGGATTCACACCAGCCTACGTAGTTCCTCCACACCCTGTAATAAATCACCCTGGAGACCGGCTTTCTAGCCCTAATCAGGGTAGGAATTACCTGCCTAGACAGACCTCTACCCCTGAGAATCAGGGATTCAGCCTCCAGGCCGTCAAATTTAGACGCTGTAATGTAGGGTGGAGGATCGGGCCTTGTGAGAGTAGGTCTGGTTGTAGAGGAAGAGTCCAAGGGTCTCCCACTGCCATCTTCAGGACTAGTGAGTACCAAGTCCTCCGGGGCCAAGCCGGAGCCACTAGAATGACTGGCTTGCGCTCCACTCTGATCCTGCGCAACAGGCGAGGGAGTAACTGTAGCGGAGGGAATGCATATAGAAGTTTGAATTGATGCCAAGGGCAAACCAACGCATCGGTTCCGCAGGCCATAGGATCCCTCGCTCGAGACACAAACCTGTCTAGTTTCTTGTTGAACCTGGATGCCATTATATCTACGTCCGGCATTCCCCACCTCTGGCAGATTGTCTGAAAAACCTGGGGATGCAGAGACCACTCCCCTGGCAACAGACTCTGGCGACTTAAGAAGTCTGCCTGCAGGTTGTCCACTCCGGGAATGAATATCGCCGAAATGCAGGGTACATGAACCTCTGCCCACTGAAAAATCAAGCTCACCTCCCTCTGAGCGGCCTGACTCCTGGTTCCCCCTTGGTGGTTTATGTATGCCACCGCCGTGGCATTGTCTGACTGGATTCTCACCGGGAACCCCTTTAATCTGGAGGTCCATGCCAGAAGGGCTAGGCGAGCAGCTCTGATCTCCAAGATATTGATGGGGAGCTGCCTCTCTGCTTTCACCCAAGTTCCCTGGCGAGAGAACCCCTCGAAGACCGCCCCCCAGCCTGCCAGGCTGGCGTCTGTGGTAACTACCTTCCAGACAACAGGGCTGAAGGATTTTCCCTTTAGAAGATTCTGGGGGTTCAACCACCAGGCCAGGCTTTGTCGGACCCTTGATGATAGCGTCAAAGGGGACTCTAAGGCATGTGCCCTCTTGCCCCAGGCTGCTAGAATGGCTGCCTGTAGGACACGAGTGTGGATCTGAGCGTATGGTACTGCCTCGAACGTGGCCACTAGCTTGCCTAGTACTCGCATACACAGGCGAATAGTTGGTTTTTTCTTGTTTAGAACCAACTGAACCAACCCCTTGATAGCCTCGATCTTTACAAGGGGCAGGAACACCCTTTGCTGTTCTGTGTCTAACCTCATGCCGAGGTATTCCAACTGCTTTGTAGGCTGGAACGCTGACTTTCCCCGGTTTAGGACCCAGCCGAATCCTTCGAGGTACCGAACCGCAAGGTTTACTGCCTGTTGCAGACCCGGCCGTGAGTGATCTATGATTAAAAGGTCGTCCAAGTATGCTAGGACTGTGACCCCTTGGATCCTTAAATTGGCCAGAACTGGGGCTAGGATCTTCGTGAATACCCGGGGGGCCGTGGCCAGCCCGAAGGGGAGCGCCCTGAATTGGAAGTGTCGCTGCCCCACCGCGAAGCGTAAAAATCTTTGATGCGACTGAAAGATTGGTACATGAAGGTAAGCATCCTTTATGTCTATGGAGGCCAGAAAATCGTCCCTCTGAAGCGCGGCGGCTGCTGACCGGATGGATTCCATCCGGAAGGAACGAACCCTTAGGTAACCGTTTAACCTCTTTAGGTCCAAGATTGGCCTGACATCGCCGTTGGGCTTTGGTATGACAAAGAGATTGGAATAGAAACCTAGCCCTTGCTCTTGGGCTGGCACCTCTATTATTACGTCCTGGCAAAGCAGGTGATCCAAAGCTGCCAGCAATGAGGCCTTCCTTGCTGGATCCTTTGGTAGCCTTGATTCTTGAAAATGAGGCGGAGGACACCTTAGAAACTCCAGTCTGTAGCCTGTGGTTACAGACGCCCGGACCCATTTGTCGGGGATCTTGGCTTCCCAAACTTCTGAGAAGAAACGAAGCCTTCCCCCCACCCGCGAGAGTGGGGGCGCCCCTTCATAAGGCAGACTTAGGGGCTGTCTTTGTCGGCTTGCGATACCATGGCCTCTTACCCCCAGGGGCCTGTTCCTGCGATCTACTGTTAACGTTGGATCGTGCAGGCGGCCGTCGATACTGCCTGGAATTTGAGGGTCCCGAGACAGGAAAGAGCTGCCTTTTAAATGTAGGACCCCGGAATGTCTTTTTGACCAGTAAAAGGGTACTCTTGCCACTTGAAATAGTCTGAATATATTTATCCAGATCCTCTCCGAAGAGTCGTCCTTCATGGAAGGGAAACCCTGCCAGAAGCTTTTTGCATGGGGGCTCCGCCGCCCAGTTCTTCAACCATAAGAGCCTTCTCATATGCACCAAAAATAGTGATAAACGAGAGGCCTGCTGGATGGAATCTTTTATAGCATCTACAGCAAAACACAGAGCTCTGGGAATGTCAGAAAACTCTTCTGCTTGTTGGGTAGGCATGTCCTTTAACATTTCTTTTGTCTGGTCTTTTAACGCCTGACAAACTCCAATTGCAGCCACAGCTGGCTGTACCACTGCTCCTGCCGTAGCAAAGGATGCTTTTAAAAGTGTCTCTAACCGTTTATCAACCGGATCTTTAAACATATGTATGTTTTCCACCGGGCAAGTTAGTGATTTATTCACACATGAGATGGCTGCATCCACTACTGGGAGCCTCCACCTCTTGGAGAATTTTTCCTCCATGGGGTAAATGACCGCAAATCTTTTCGGTGGCAGAAAAATCCTGTCCGGCCGTACCCAATCCCGAAAGATCAATTCCTCCAAGAGAGGATGGACCGGAAAAACTGCGTTGCTTAACGGAGCTTTCAAAGAGCCCAGAGAGGATACCGGAGGAACCTGAGGCTCTGGCAATGGTAAACTAAATGCCGAGCGGACCATGTCCGTCAAAGACTGTACCCACAGTCTTTCTGTCTGGGAGTCTGAAAATGGTTCCTCAGAGGCAGATCCCTCAATCCCTGAACCCTCTTGGTTCAGGTCTAGTTGATCCTCCTGTGATTCCAATTCCTCTGGAGAGAGAATCTCAGCATCTGAGGATACACCTCTTGGTAATGGGGATCTAACCCGTTTCTTACCAGGAATAGCTCTAGCAATCAATGCTGCTATTCTCTCTTCTAGCCCCCCTAGGGATACGGCTAGCATCTCCTCTGTGATAAACACAGGGCTGGGCTGATCTGGGCCAGCCTCCGCACCAGATCCCCCTAATGGCTCATCCAAGGCGCCCTTTATGTTAATAAGTTGCGGGGAAAGTATCGGCATATCATCAGAATCAGAGGGGGAACCCCTTTGTTTTTTGGTCTTTTTTGTACCCTTTGACCCCGAACCTTTGGAAGCCATAATACAAAATCGAGGGACTCCGCCAACAACAACAGACTGTAGTGGCCAGGAGTACAAAACCAGAGCTTAGGGGACAATAGATCACTAATGCCCAAAAACTGATGGGGGCCCCGTATGTTTTTCTTTTTTTTTTTTTTTTTTTAATATATATTATATATATATTTTTTTTTTTTTTGTTTTTTTTAAAACATACAGTGACCCCAAACTTAGTTTTTGCCAGCCTCCAACCTGCTGCAAAAAGGGGAATTTTTTGGCTTAACAAAAAAGGCATTGGACAAAGTCCAGTATGTACTACCCCTCTTCCGCCACCGGGAGTCACTGTTCTGCCGCTCTGCGTCCTCTCCTTCTGAAATCAGCCTCAGACTGAGCACTGACAATGCCTGCTGATCTATAACAGCATAAGGCGCGCCCCTGTATGACGCCGCAGGCACGCCCCCCCCGCCCTCCTCTCTGAACAGCGCGAAAAAACGTCTATAAGACGTGCGCGCGCACGCGCGCGCGCGTATGCCGGAACAGGAGGAACATGGAGGAGCCGCGCTGCTGGAGACCCAGGACTGCAGTATCAGGCGGCAGATTCAAACCCCCGGCCAGGTAGGACTCTCCAAAAGGCCCCATAGGGATCCTTACTAGTCCTAGGAAGAAAGCAGCAGGTTAGCTAGCAACACATTCTTAGATAGGGGAACCTAGTGATGGGGGAAAAAAGGGGTCATCCTGTCTTTCTTAGACATAGTGAGCAAGGTTGCCAATGCAGAGCATACTTAGGCTATCCCACCTTTTAGGTTACCCCGGAGAGCCTGCTGTCGAACCAAGTCCCGCAGGCTCCCCCTTACCTGCTCCATGCTGCAGGATGTTTGTCCAGCAAAACGATCCAATCTTCTCCCATCTCCGTGGGTAGCGTAGTAGACCTTCAGGCCCTGGGGTCCTATGAAGGTACCCACTGTCCTGGACCTATATAGCACCCTGGCAAACAGGCACTTATGGTTTTTACAAACTCCAAGTCCTGGGCCCAGGGTCCAGCCCTCCAAAGAGGAGCATTATAGGCAAAACCCCACGGTTTGGGGCCCGGGTACTGTCCACTTTGGCACTGAGGCTCCTTGGACAGATCCGGTTAGCCCGCCCTTAATCCCAAGGATGTGGAGCAAAGCTATTCCGTGACCAACACCTAAGACACTGGCGAAAAAACTGAGGGACTCCCTCTAGGGGAGGGGGTTATATAGGGAGGGGACTTCCTGTTTGAGATTGCCAGTGTCCACACCTGAAGGTACTCCATATAACCCATATAGTAATGAATATGCCGCTCTGTGTCCCGTGATGTACGAGAAAGAAAAAGGTATATGCTCACCTTAGCATGAATGCATCTGGTCAGGTAATTAATAAGAAAAATATATAATAATTGTTTAGTCTTTCGCCTGTACGAAGATTATATTCCTAAGGGGCTGATGTCTCCCCTTAAGGAGAGGAAAGTTCCCATCCACAGCCTAAGTGGGAACATGACAGTCAGAACCATATCTGGGTCCTCCTACATCCTCCCTCTGGACCCTGTCAGCATGGTGGGAACATTAACATCTCTACACTTCATTACAACAGACTTTCCTAACGGAAAGGTCCGGGTCTCAGAGAATTCTACTTTTCAGAAGTAGTACTGGTCCGGCGCTATAATCAAATCTTCTCGGTGGGCAGAGCCACTTCCAGTTGGTTCCTACTCCTTGGTCCATCCCTGTAGCAGTGGCAGTTCTTCTGAATTTCAGCATCCTTAAGTGACTCAGTTAACCAAGACAACTGGCATTTAAATAAGGACAGTTCGGTATCCAACATACGGGAGTCAGGTACCGCTGGCATATCAATATTCTGCCAGAACATTACCTCTAAGGGGCGAGTCCATCCCCACACAGATGAGCATCAAGTCGACCTTAACCTGAGTCCAGTCCCAAAGGAGGAACACACACACATAGGCAGATGGTCATCCTTCAAAAACATTCCTCATATGGCTCAAGGCCAAGAGGATCTCACCAGCCTCAAGCAGTTGATGTTTTAAAAAAAAAAGGGAAGGGAATAAATCATTTGGCTGATCACCTAGGAAGCAAAATACCAGCTCCGATACGCAGCTCTTGGTTCAGCTTGCCTCCCAAGGGGCTGTCCTCATGGGCCAGTCCGCTAATTAAAATCTCTTCCTTTTGGTGCATGTTTGTTTATACACTGAAGGCTCCCAGTTCCTTCACACAAATTCCCAATCTCAAAAGTAATACGGGCGTACACCTTCCTACCTAGTTAAGTGCCAACGCCTAGCAGAGAATTGGTTCACCTCCCCAACTACAAATCCTTGGTTGGACTAGGAAATCTTGATACAGGCTGCCAGTGAAGCGGGCCCTGTTCGGTCCTTCTGCCGATTCCAGTTGCGCACATTCACATATCTGAAAGAGTTCACTCACATCCGCTTTCGGAAGTCCCTGGATTTAATCATCAGGAATGGAGCAGGGAAAAAACTAAGAAATTTCAGTCGCTCCCACAAGATAAGTGGCACTTCTACCCAGAAAAGTCTTCCTCCATTAGCACCTTTTGTAAGGAAGAAAAGCCTCTTTCAGCCCTGGATAACATCAGATGGAACCTGAATTCACAATAAGAACATGCCTCGAGGGCAATCTTTCTTTTTTTCCCAGATAGAGTGACTACGTCCAAAGGGGGATGTGCCTCTGCTATTTAGTATACTTGCAGTCTTTACATTCACATACACGAGAATCTTCTCTGTAAGACGTTACTCTCGAAGCAATTTTCTATTTTTTTTTCCATACTTCTAAGCACCGTCTCATCCGTCCAAAGGCCCTCAAAATCCAAGCCTCGGTATTTAGGACTCAATTTATTTAAACAAGTTGGTCATCTGGCAGTCTTGCCAGTTCAAGTCCAGTGCTCCCTCTGCAAGCCATTTCATCTAAGAATTGGTAGTTCCAAATCTTTCAGTGTGTTCCAACAACTCCTGACTGGCCGAACCAGTTAGAAGAAGACTTCCTCAGGCATCTTTGAATCTGGCAGGCATGCTACCAGCTTACCTTGGAAAAAAAAAGGGGAGAAAGCTGTGGACATCGAAGACAACTTCATGAAGTTGGATGGTTTATCTTATCCAGACAACATACCGGGCTAGTGGTCCTCCGCTCCAAAGTCAAAGAATACTTCTGTGGGGAATGGCGGCTTCCTGGACTACAGCAACACTAGAATCTTCCAAGCACCCTGTCATTGGGCAACCGATCATTCTACACCGCATTCATGACCTAGTGGGGTCTACCCTTACTCATAGATATATAGGGGGAAAAGTCTGTTCAGCTGTTTTCTCTTGGATAGAGATTAAAATACTTTTTGCAGCAACCCTCCCTGTAAGCGAGTTATTTACCATATGTATGCTGCCATGAAGGCTCCAGGAAAATGGAAAATGGAAAATGGAAAATTAAATACCTACCTTACTGTAATTTTCCTTTCCTGGTGCCTAACCATGGCAGCATAAATCCTTAATTGTTTGAGTCTAGTTACAAGAATGTCAGAGGGGAGGCTGTCATTCTATTTTAAAACAGTTATAATTGGTCCTGTGGGTTGGATGAGGGCGGAGCCACCAACCATATGTATGCTGCCATGGATAGGCACCAGGAAAGGAAAATTACAGAAAGGTAGGTATTCAATTTTCCGTTTTCAGGCAGTGGAGTATTTCCTAAATAGGGTTGAATACCTTTCTGACGTATAAAAGAGGTTCATTTTGGATCTATTGAGGTTTGCCACCTCACACAATTATTTTTGGTATAGTGGAGAATACTATTTACAGCAAAAAGGGGTGGCAATGGGGTCTAAATTTGCCCCCAGTTTGGCCAACATCTTCATCGCCAAATGGGAGGAGGATGTCGTCTATGCTCTTAACCGACCAGAGATCGGTCTCTGGGCTCGTTACATAGACGACATCCTCCTCCTATGGAGGGGAGATCGACCATCCCTGGAAAATTTCATGACCACTCTTAATCACAATGATGTTGGGATTAGCCTTTCCTACGAGGCCAGTTTTTCCAATATCCATTTTTTGGACTTGGAGATTCTGGCCCAAGATAACCAGTTGATGACTAAAACTTATTTTAAAAGCACCGTTCAGAATGGCTTCATCACGATCGATAGCTGTCACCATCCTGCCTGGTTGAGCTCGGTGCCTCACAGCCAGTTGCCACGTATTAGACGCAACTGCACAAGCCTTACAGATTTCCAGGCCCAAGCACAATTGTGTAACGAGCGATCGCGTGTGCCCGGAGGCGATGATGCCCGCCGGGCACTCGCAGAGGACTCGGGGGCGAGCGACCAGTGGCGCGCACGCACCCCCTATCGACCGCAGAAGTGCCGACGTAGAGCTACGGGCTTTCGCCCAGGAGAGCCGAAAAAAGTGACAGTTTAGGACAAGTCCTTTATTAAAAATCATTCTTTTTTTTTTACTTTTAATCATTCTTTATTTAGGAAGTATTGGTTTTACAACAGAAATTAATTATCCATTACATAGAAATAAAACAAATAAACAGAACAATATCATATTTATCTCATAATCATTTGTACTCATTAAGACTTGGAGAGAACAGGGAGAGGGTAGGTAAAACATAGATATTTACGTCGGGGTCTCTCCTGGGCTCAAAGCCCATTATTTCTCGAGGTTCCTCATCAAGATTTAAGTTCCCCCTCTAGTTAATGAGGTGTTGTAATCCCCTGCTCTCCCTAGTCTCACCCTATTGTCTCCCTTTAATTAAACAAAAACAAATCTCCTGCGCTCCAGTATCTCTTGCTATGGGGTGGTATAATCCAATTACACTGTATCTTCTAGAGTCTTGCTGCCCCCCTCAGAATCGTGGGAATTCATGAAACTAGGAGCAAAAAGAAAGAGAACGGAGGGCGCACCGACCTAGTGTGATACCGTTTGGGTAACTTTTATTAAAATATTAAAATCAATCATTATACTCACAATTTGAGTTTAAAAACAGAGCCTTGAAAGACAGCACAGCAACAAAACACAGCAACACCAGCAGACTATGATAGTCCCTTGAGTCTATAATCGGTGTTTTTCAGAGCTGACGCGTTTCAGGGGCGTACCCCTTTCTTCAGAGCTTGGTGGTCTGTAGTGGTCCCCCACAATAATATGAGCATATATACCCCCACACACATGCACAACTCCTAGAAGTGGGCATGTGCTGAAAGGTCAGGGTCACCCCTCCCCCACAGAGGGGGAGGGGCTCGCACCGGGCACGCCCCCCCTCCCCCTTCTCCTCCCCGCACATGCCCCCCCCACACCACACAAAGTACCCCACAACTCCCATGCCAGTAGACCCACCCGCAGTTTTGCACCAGGCAACCTCCACAATGGGGACCAGCCCCAGTGGGGGACGGGAATCCCCATGTCCAAAACGTCAGTCAAACGTGTATAGCAACTAATGTGCCCGCTCACATGTGCAAGCACAGTGATCGGAGCAGGATGTAAAAAGGGGGGATCCATCAGCCCATTGTTGGAAGATAAAATCGTGCCATTGCACGCCTACCTTCTCTCCTACGGGGTGCCGGTTTTCCCCATGTGTTGTCTGGTCTGTGCTGCTGATGTATGCTGGACGCCCGCCAAAGCAGGAAGAATGTGCGCTCCAGCTTCACGGAAAGCAGTGGCCATTGCGCATGCGCACGATTGGCGGTGAGCCGCGGGCAACAGACTCCCTGCCACCATCATCAGTGCGTTCCAGCAATCGCAACCAAAAGTTTTCAGAGTAAGGACCCTTTCACATCGAGTTTTTTAGGTGGTACAGTGCTAAAAATAGCGCTACTATACCGCCTGAAAAAATCCTGCCAAGCAACCTCAATGTGAAAGCCCGAGGGCTTTCACACTGGGGCGATGCACTGGCAGGAGAGAAAAAAATCTCCTGTCAGCAGCATCTTTGGAGCAGGGAGAGGAGCAGCGTGTATACCGCTCCTTCCTATTGAAAACAATGGGAAACCGCGGCAATACTCTATAGAGGCACATTGTGGGCGGTATTAACCCTTTCACAGCCGCTAGCAGGGGTTAATACCGCACTGCTAGCGGCCGCAACTCACCGCAAATCCGACGATATAGCGCTGCTATTTTTAGCGGCGCTATACTGCCAGCGCGGCTCCAGCCCCAATGTGAAAGGGGCCTTAAGGTAGCTGGATACAAATACATGCCACACTTTTCACATATTTATTTTGAAGAAATATTCTTTACAGTTCACAAATATGTGCCACTTTGTGTTGGTTTATCACATAAAAGCCCAATAAAATTTAGGGTTTTGGTTGTAACATGACAAAATGTGGGAAATGTCAAGGGGTATGAATATTTTTAAGGCACTGTATACTGTATGTACACAAATTATAATACAATTTCTTTCCAGAAGTAAGTTTGTTCCCAATGTACATTTGTGTAAATGATATTTATATATTTTAACTGTGTTATTTTCATTATGTCATTTCCAACCACACATGAATACAGGTCCATTATAAATGAATTATTCCCACCTACCTTAGGCACAGTGTGGATTCGTGGCCGAGATATTCAGACACTCATAGACTCCATTTGGCAAAGTCTTGGCATGTGCCCTCAACATAACTTTATTTTTCGACAGTAAGTACTGACTAAGTCAAGTGTCTAGTGATGTAACGCGTGGGGGAGGAGCCAAATGATGGGAACGACAGAGTTTTCATCCGTATGAGGAGACCATCCACCTGAGCGACAGTAGAAGTGGTATTGCCTTTACTTTCTCTGGGATCCGTGAGTGTGCATTCGCACAAACTGTAGTCTTTGTCTTCCACCTGGATTCCGCAGTATTGCACCACAAGTTTTATTGTTTTCTTTCCCTGTCACATATGAGCTGTGCTGCTCTGAAGATCTGACACCTGTGTTTGTGGCAGCTATAAGAAGCATAGAG
This sequence comes from Rana kukunoris, assembly GCA_029574335.1. Lineage (NCBI taxonomy): Eukaryota > Metazoa > Chordata > Amphibia > Anura > Ranidae > Rana > Rana kukunoris. Next base: position 374,622,255 of record CM056052.1, read on the forward strand.
GTTTTATTTCACACAGCATTCCTATCTACAAGTCATTATAAGTATAGCGATACCCCCTCAAGGGCCGCTGATTGATTTGGGATCTACTCTCTTTTTGTGACTCACCCCTATTGTGACCTCTGTTTGACTGGGGTCACAATAGCAGGCATTGAAAATGAAATGATAAAAGAATTACAGTATTACCTGCTCCTGGGCGTCTCTTCAGATGAGAAAAACACACTTCACACAGTTGATATATTTAAACTTAAGAGAATGAGTTTACTTGATATAGACTAGGAGAACAGACAGGTTTAAATTGCAATCGACAATAAGTAGGTAATGACATGCAATGATTCTGCAAGGGCCCTTGCGGGAATCAGTAATTAATGCTAAGAGGAAACAAAAGGAAAATCTAACCTAAAAAATGGTACCATTCAGTTAAACTAATGTAAACTTACAGTCTATGCTCGTTAGCTTCCCCTAGCAGGCAGTCCTGCAAACAGTTAAAGAAGTGTCTCGAGACCAAAGTCCACATTGCGGCCATTGGTGCACTTTAGAATTTGTAATCCAAAAGAGATAAACGATGAGATGAAGTTAGTCAAAACAGGGTATTATAAATAGTAATGTTGGTGAACTGACTGCTCGTCAGCGTCAGTCACTGTATATAACAACTATTAACTTAGAAGGCCTTAAATCTTAGGCTGGCTGGCTTAAGGGGTGGCACTAGATTGTCTCTACTAGGGATGAGCTTCGCGTTCGATACAAACGTATGTTCGACTTGAACATTGTCTGTTCGTACGTTCGACGAAATTCGAACAAAAGCTGTCGTTCGCGCCAAATTCGAGTGATGCAAAACGTCCCATAATTCCCTGCAGCATTGCGCACTGATGATTGGCCAAGCATGCTGTATGTCCCACATGCTTAGCCAATAACAGCGCGCAAAAAACGAAGAGCCATAATTGGCCAAAGCCTGGGTGGCTTTGGCCAATTATAGCTCAGGGCTTTAGCACACGCCCCACACTATATAAGGCCGCCTGCTGGGCGGCCTCGTGTAGTGTGTTCCGGCTTGTTAATGAAAGCAGTCAGAGAGACAGAGAGATTGTCTTTTTAGATAGCTAGATAGAGCAGGCAGGCTAGTCAGTTTAGCTTAATTTACAGTGTGTAGAGAATATATATACATCCCTAAGAGTTGTACATATATTTATACATTGTATAGCTTAGATAGATCAGTTCTTCCTAATTTACTGTCAGGCAGGTGATTGTGCTATTTAAAGCGGTGGTTCACCCTAAATCCCATCCGATCCAGCATACTGGCGTCAGCATGCTGGTTTTTTTTTAATTGCTCTACTTACTGTGTAATGATTAATTTTCATTTCTCTCCCCCGCGGTGAATGGCGCCACTATAGCGCGTCACGGCTTCCGAAAATAGCCGATTTAGGACTCGGGTATTTTTGGCGCTATACGGCGCCTGCGCACAGACCTAGGAGTTGACTGCGCAGGCACCGTATATCTTCGAGTCCTATGGCGCGGCACGCCCTCCGAAAAAAGCCGAAATAGGACTCAGAGATATATGGCGCCTGCGCAGTCAGCTTCTAGGTCTGTGGGCAGGCGCCGTATAGCGCTGGAAATAGCCGAGGCCTAAATCGGCTATTTTCGGAAACCATAGCGGCGGAAAATTAATCATTACACAGTAAGTAGAGCAATTAAAAAAAAAAAACAGCATACTGGCGCTGACGCCAGTATGCTGGATCAGATGGGACATAGTATATTTAGGGTGAACCACCGCTTTAAAGACGTTATCACAGGTACAATATTTAAAGGAATTTTTTTTTATTTAAGCATCAATAAAATCACTGCTCCTGGAGCAGTGATTTTAATGATGCTTACATTTAAACAAAAAAAATTAAAAATTCCTTTAAATATTGTACCTGCTGGGTGTCTATAGTTTGCCTGTGAAAACGTCTTTGAGAACCCGGGTCTTGCCAGAGGGAACATGTATAAATGGAAAAAAAAGTTTTAAAAACAGTCATTTTTTCAGGAGTCCTGCTCCTGAAAAAACTACAGTTTTTTAAACTTTTTTCCATTGATACATGTTCCCTGGGGCAAGAACCGGTTCTCAAAGACTGTTTTCCAACAATAACTTGAATATTGGTCTTTAAAATGATCGTTTTTGAATTCGAACGTTCGAGTCCCATAGACTTCAATGGGGTTCTAAATGTTCGCGCGAACAGTCGGACTGTTCGACGGTTTTGGTGCGATCCATACGCAGGGGTGTTCGGATCATCCCTAGTCTCTACCAAAGGGAAGAGCTGAAGATTGAGCAGATGCTCTCTTACCCGACCAGGCCAATCCGCCTGGATTCTTCTCCAAAGTGTCAGCTGGATGGCTTCACTGATCTCCTGGCACACAAGCTAGGTACAGTGGTCTTGCTTCTCTCCAGCAGGCTGGCTTCCTGGCGACTCCAGGCTCAGGCTTCAGGCCTAACAGCACGGCTGTGCTGTTCTGCACAGCTCCACAGAGGAAAAGATGCAGGTTTCAAGAGGCAGAGAAACAGCCCCTCCTTGTCCTTAAGTAACCTCCCCCATAAGTCTGTGCAGGAGTGTCACATGTTTCAATTGGGCACGGCATTGTGGGAAGTATAGTCTGTTTCTACTGAGTGTTAGTGGAGTCCATATCTCCTGGCACTTCTGGACCCACAATGCATTGCTTCTTAAAGATATTCCAACATATTTACAGCCCGGGTTCAGGCCTGTCGGTAAGTCATCACCACAAACTGATTCTCCCCCCATAGGGGGTGTGCTGCATGTGTGTCTTCACAGCATATACACTGGGACTATTGTGTTATTCATTACCATTTATTTGTGTTTCACTTATATGTATACTTGCCTGATTGGATCAGGTAATATACTGTTGCTGTACACGGTTTCACCACTTTAGTTAATTTTAGCACATATTTATTTTTCATAAGTACTGAATATGATGCGCTTATATTTACCGGATAGGGTATAGGGCAGAGTATGAATGGGGTATAGGGTAGGAATGGGGTTGGGATTTCTTCATGTCCAGGGGCTAGGGGTGAATGCTGGCTGGCTGGGGCAGATATTCCTCATCCAACATGAAAAATCACAGAATCTACCTGATCAATTAAGGCCTTGACCATTGGAGGTATTTAAAAACAATACTCCTCATTAACTCAAACATAAGTAAAGCATGCAGAATTTTTTTTTCTCAGCAACAGTCTTCATTAAATTCAATATCCAGTATTACCGCAGGACTTCAATAAAACGTAAACAACTTCAGTTTCTTCTATCCTTTGGACCCAAGTGGACCCGAGGAACTCAGAACAGAACATTTTACCCAAACACAACTTTGCAAATATATCTGCTCATCAGCAACAAACAAAACGTTGATGGATAAACAATATTACATCATTAACACTTTATGATTGAAACTCTGGGAATTGAAAAGGTAAATATATCCAGAATAGTCACTCTGACTGTTATTCAAACAAACTTTCCCATCATATTTTAGTACCTCATGGACTCATAATATATGCAATTTTTTTGTATATCCTGGTAAAGCCTCATGTACACTGCTGCTGGTTAACGGATGTTTAGGAGCAGTTGGGCATGTTATCTTATCTGTCTATGTTTTATAGTAATTTCTAGGCAGTTGAGTTTAGAGGCTTTTTCTGGAACTCCCAAAATAATGCGTTCAGAAGCTAGAGGCATTTTTTTCAAACAAGCCCAAAAGCAGCGTTTAGTCTACAGATGTTTTTCAAATGCTTTTAGACGCAAACGCGGATAAACGTCCGTTTTTTTTAGACACCGGTTTCTAGCTGTCAAGTTAAATCGTTCAGGAGAGGTTTGAACAATGTCACGTGTACATTGCCTTAGTTGGTCCAAACTTTTAGGGAAATATATACTATCAGGAACATGGGCCTAAAAACCTCTACTCCCAGAAAAAGAAAACACAATATGAGACAACTCTTTGTGTACATTTTAAACACACACTTAAGATACTTTACTAATCAAAAAATACCTTGTGCATTCATTAAACACAATACAACCACTTTCTCCTTTTATTCACATTCATTTGGCCACTCCATTCATTCTTCATTTAGAAATGTTTTCCATATTTGCCCTTTAAACAGCTTTTAAACACCTTTACCATGTGTTTATTTATTTATTTTTTCCATATCTCTCATATGATTCCCTAGTGCATAGGATTACACAAACCTTCAGTTACTTCTTTTGTTTTTTATACCAACTACAATTTCTCTGGTGTTGCGCCTGGAATACATAACTTCCTTGAATAAGGCTGGTTCACACACCTGCGTTGCATTCGCACTCCGCACTGCCCAAAAAAGTGTGCATTTTCTAGGCAGTGCGGTCTGGCTTACGTGCGAATACAGGTCCATTGACTTCTATGGGAACACTTCTGAATCGCACATGTCATTCATTTGTGAACAATATAAAATCCTGACCTGATACTGATCAAAAACTGACATAAAAACGCTAAACAACTACCGTGTCAATTAGCTGTGAAAACAGAGCTCAAATTTGCACCGCATATGTGTGAACCCCACCCTAAACTTGTACTTTACCAAAAAGAGATAAAATCAAACATTTTAAAAGTCAAATCATTGTTAATGAATCAAATCATTGTTAATACAGACTAAACACTATTAAAACCATTTGCACAAATAACCATTCCCTTGTCTTGTAACAGGCAATGTACTTATACAATGCAAAAGTTCATTTTTTTTTTTTCCCCCAACATCAACAAAACTATAATGCTATTTACTCAACACCGCCGAGCCCAGGGCAATTGTATCAATCCCAACAAGAGCATATTTGTTGATACCGAAAAGAACACCTTTTAACCACTTAAGGACCCCCGCACGCACATATACGGCCACAGAATGGCACGTACAGGCACAAGGGCGTAAATTTATGTCCCCGCCTAAGTGCGGTTCGGGGGTCCCATCGGGACCCCCTCCACGGCGTGCGGGGGTCCCCCTGGCTCCGGGAGCGATCCGGGATCAGCGGGCGGATGTCGGCGAATACCCGCCCCCCCGCGATCGCTCCCAGCCAATGGGAGCGCGCTCCCATCCTGTCAGGAAATGATGTAATCTCTCATCGCAGCGCCGTTTCCCAGCGCTGCTGATGAGAGAAGACATCACAAGTAAGTGTGCACCAACACAACACTGACACACACTCACATAGGCATATTAACCCTTTGTGATCGCCCCCCCCCCCCCACCCCCCTGTCACAGTGTCACTGAATGCAGTGATCTAATCACTGCATTTAGTGTCAGTGTGACAGGCAGTGTAAAAAACAGTTAGTGTTAGGTTCAGGATAGCCCCCCCACCCCCCCTAATAAAGTTTTAACCCCCTGATCACCGCCCTAGTTAACCCTTTTACTCCCTATTGCCAGCGTCACTAAGCGATCATTTTTCTGATCGCTGTATTAGTGTCGCTGTTCCCGCTAGGTAGCTATTTTTTTTTATTGCGATTTTTTTTTTTTTTACTAAAGACATGTGGCTAAATAAATTTTGGCCTAAATGTTTGACTAAAATTTAGTTTATTTGATTTTTTTTTAACAAAAAGTAAAAAATAGTGTTTTTTTTTCAAAAATGTCGCTCTATTTTTGTATATAGCGCAAAAAATAAAAATCGCAGAGGTGATCAAATACCACCAAAAGAAAGCTATATTTGTGGGAAGAAAAGGACGCAAATTTTGTTTGGGAGCCACGTCGCACGACCGCGCAATTGTCTGTTAAAGCGACGCAGTGCCGAATCGCAAAAACACCTTGGGTCATTTACCAGCGTATTGGTCCGGGTCTTAAGTGGTTAACTTCAATAATGTAAGGATAGGCAATTACACAATTAAAACAGTCCCCAAAGCTAGACTCCAAAGGCTCTAAGGCTTTGTGAATCGGTTTCCACTACTGTGAGTTGCTGTGCGACTTGACACGTGAAGTCACATGACAAGTCAAAACCCATGTATTTTAATGGTCCCCGTATTCATTTATGCGACTCAAAAAGGTTTTTGCACTACTTTGTTCCTACTTCGGTGTGACTTGTTCTCACGCGGTTACATGACATTACATCAAAATCGCATTGCAAAGTCGCATTGTAAATCACGCAAATCTGGGGTTGCAATAGTGGAAACAGAGCCTTACTGAAATACTGTATTTATTGGCGTATAACACTCACATTTTTCCCCCTGAAAATAGAGCGTAAACTGTGCCTGCGTGTTATACACAGGGGGCTGTGGAAAGTTTTTTTTTTTCCTGAAACTTCCCTCTTAAAGTCAGAGAGCGTGTTATACGCTGATAAATACGGTAATCAAAATATCCCATGTATAAATTGAAATGCTACTCTAAAAAAAAATTGTATCTGATCAGATTCCTCAAAAAAAAATTTGGTACCAGCGCACACATGTAATTTACTAGTGACGTCACATTCCCCTTTTTTTAATGTTTCCAATTAATTTTGTATTGGGAATGGGAGTATGTGCCCAACAGATTTTATAAATAGACTGACAATAGTTGCAACATTTTAACAATAAACATGTATTTTAATTTATATAGATAACTTTTCTGAATTAAATCTTTCTTTAAAATTCACTCTCCACCTCAGCAAGTCTCTCGGACTCGCTGCATATGGAATGCAAATATAGCCGTATGCTTTGCGCAAAAGCGTTGGCGAAGGTATGGTCGGTGGTTTGATCCCCTCTTTCACTTAAAGTGAAAATAGGAGATTTATGCAAGGAGACATATACCTCTGTGTATTGTGCAAAACAATATTATTAGATAGGAGGAATCGCTCAAATAAAGCACCACACACAGATGAGTACCCTACTCTGTCCCTCTCACCTGCCCACTTTAGCAATGCTCTCCTACTTAGCAGGATCAAAGGACATATATCAATTATTCAACAATCAGTTTGCATTCAGAAGAAAAAACAACTTATACTCTAAATTGGAATTCCAAGACAACAACAAACAAACACATAACATGTAAGCATTTTTTTCTGAGCAGATGGAAGAGAAGTCCCTATACCAACAACTTTCCCTTCTTAAAACCTTGGATTGTATAGCATAGCTAAAACCCAGTTTACCGATCTGCACCACAGCAACAACATTTCTAAACATACATACAAAAGTACTTATCACTCTCACGATATTTGGACTGGAGACCACTGACTGTCCCACCTTACAGTCAGTGTAGCCACACAACAAATAATTTTATTACTTTTATGCGACAGAAAGAAAAGCGAAAGTAGGTTGGGTCACCAAAATATAATCCTCATTTAACCATTTCAGCTCCTTACCAAAAGGACTGTCGTGTACACTTTTTTACAGCGTCCCCAAAACGCTTATAATTATTAGTACCTTCTCAGAGGTACTTTGAGCCTAGGTTCACATTGGAGCGATTTGTCATGCAATCTGAGAGTCTAATTGCATGAGAAATCGTACCCCATTGGCTGCATTGGTACTGTTACCAACGCGATTTTGCGGCGCCGCACCGATTTGCAAAAGCAGTATCTGCACTACATTTTGCTGACTTCAGGTGCGACCTCAATAGACACTCGTGTATGAAGGCATACAGATGTGTATCAAGTAGCACCTGAAATCGCGCTGACCTTGCTACTCTGAAATCGCGCCATCTCAAGTGAAATAGCACAATCTCAAAGTATAATCAATGTGAACCAGGATCTAAAGGCGGATTTTCCCCAAAAAAATCCCCTATACACCAAGGCATGGTTTGTATCCCTCTTCTACATCATTTTAGTTTGAGGTGAAATTTAAATCAGAGCTAAGGCAAGAGAAAACAGTCTGTCTAAAAGACAAAAAGATTCTTCTAACCAAAGGTAATTGTTTTCATCCCACCACTGCCACCAACTGAAGCAGGTAATACCGCCATCCAGGTGTATTTCAGGTAAATGCAGGATAAATTTCAGTGACCCCCGGAATTCCGTGAGAAATCAAAATGAAACACAAGGAAACAGAGTTGAGTGTTCATTAGATCTCTAAGGTTTATTCACACCCAGAGTGGCTTATATGCAAAAGAAAGATAGGAGGGGCTGTGTATTAATGCATATGTCTCTAAATATTATACAAACGCAGTATTTTCTTATCATGATTTAAACTTGCTGAATTTAGTTTTAACAATGGCTAAAAGATGACTTTGCTTATACAATCAGGCTGCTTCATGAATAGGCTTAACCACAATGACTAGCAGTAGCAGGGTGTGTCTCTATGCAAACTGTTAGCTAAGCTAAGTATGTTAAAACACATACTGTATAGAAAAGTTAATTTCTACTTAAAAATAAAGTCAGTTATTTATACATTCTATTACACATCGGTGCCAATATTCCCTCCCAGTCCAAGTCCTGGAGAGCAGCCCTCATCCTTGGAAAATTTGCTCTTTTGAAATTAAGTGTTTTTATCTTTCCTGTATGTATTTCTTGCTTACAGCTAACATCAAATGAAATCATGTTATGATCACTGCTATCCAGGTGTTCCTTTATCTGAACATTAATAATAAGCTCTGCATTGTTTGAGATTACCAGGTCCAACAGAGCATAATTCCTAGTTGGAACCTTAATAAGCTGGACCATAAAATTGTCCTGCAATAGGTTTTTACATTTTTGCCCTTTAACTGTCCCAGCAGTGCCATTACTCCAGTCAATTTCTGGGTAGTTAAAATCCCCCATTATTATCACTGTCCCAGCCCTTTGCATCTGTGCAAGGAGCCGAGTCTCCACCTCCTCGTTAACATTGGGTGGTCTATAACAAACTCCAAAGATTAACTTTGAACTACGCACATCTGTATGCAGTTCCACCCATAATGCTTCAGCTTCATCACACTCTCCATCAACCAGGTCCTCTTTCACGCTTACTTTGAGGTCACTTCTCACATAGAGACAGACCCCGCCACCTTTCCTTTTTACCCTATCTTTCCGAAAAAGAGCATAGCCAGAAATATTAATAGTCCAGTCATGTGAGGAGTGAAGCCAAGTTTCAGCAATACCGATTACATCATAGCTCTCCTCATGCACCAGAGCTGCCAACTCACCTGTTTTGCTTGGCAGACTTCTGGCATTGGTGAACAAACACTTAACTGCATTAATATATTCTGACTGGTCACATACTATCCTCTTGGGCAGGGGTGGCAAACACAAGGCCCGCGGGCCGAATCCGGCCCGCCAAGCCTTGTCATGTGGCCCGCCAGCCACCACTGCTTGTTCCAGGTCTGCGGGCCAGTGCCGCCCGCTCTGTGGCCTGTTGATGATCAGGCCGCATAGTGGGAGGTAAGCGGTACCCGCGGCCTGGACAGCGCTAACACAGGTCGCGGCCACCGCTCACCTACCGCTATGCGGCTGTGCCTTTGTCATCTCCGGGCTCCGGCGAATCTACGTTAGCGGCTGATTGGCTGAGCCGTGTGTCTCTCTCACACACAGCTCAGCCTCGGACGCTGCTCCTCCTCTTCCCGCCTCTCTGTGCTGTCTTGCCCGCCCACACCCTCTGTGTCTGCCCCACCCACACATCCCCGGGAAAATGTAAAGAGTGAAAACACGTTCAAAAGCTGCAGGCAGCCCGCCCCTGACCCTCCATCCTAGGGTGAGTAAGCTCACCCTCTCCCACCTCCCAGTGTATATATAAAATAAATTAAAGGGGTGCTCTGTGGACTCTTATGCAAGAGGGGGGCTTTGGTGGGCAGAGCCCCCCCTTACATCAGAATTCCCCTTTACATCTGAGTCCACAGCATTACAAGGGGGTCTGTGTGGACTCTGATGTAATGGGGGTCTATGCGGACTCTGATGTAATGGTGCTCTGTTCGGACTCTAAAGTAATGGTGGTCTGTGCAGACTCTGATGTAATGGGGGTCTGTGCGGACTCTGATGTAATGGGGGTCTGTGAGGACTCTGATGTAATGGGGGTCTGTGAGGACTCTAAAGTAATGGTGGTCTGTGCAGACTCTGATGTAATGGGGGTCTGTGCGGACTCTGATGTAATGGGGGTCTGTGAGGACTCTGATGTAATGGGGGTCTGTGAGGACTCTGATGTAATAGGGGTCTGTGAGGACTCTGATGTTATGGGGGTCTGTGCAGACTCTGATGTAATGGGGGTCTGTGAGGACTCTGATGTAATGGGGGTCTGTGCGGACTCTGATGTAATAGTGCTCTGTGCGGACTCTGATGTAATGGGGGTCTGTGCGGACTCTGATGTAATGGGGGTCTGTGCGGACTCTGATGTAATGGGGGTCTGTGCGGACTCTGATGTAATGGGGGTCTGTGCGGACTCTGATGTAATGGGGGTCTGTGCGGACTCTGATGTAATGGGGGTCTGTGCGGACTCTGATGTAATGGGGGTCTGTGCAAACTCTGATGTAATGGGGGTCTGTGCGGACTCTGATGTAATGGTGCTCTGTGCAGACTCTGATGTAATGGTGGTCTGTGCGGACTCTGATGTAATGGTGGTCTGTGCGGACTCTGATGTAATGGTGGTCTGTGCGGACTCTGATGTAATGGTGGTCTGTGCGGACTCTGATGTAATGGTGGTCTGTGCGGACTCTGATGTAATGGGGGTCTGTGCGGACTTTGATGTAATGGGGGTCTGTGCGGACTCTGATGTAATGGTGGTCTGTGCGGACCCTGATGTAATGGGGGTCTGTGCGGACTCTAAAGTAATGGGGGTCTGTGCGGACTCTAAAGTAATGGGGGTCTGTGCGGACTCTGATGTAATGGGGGCCTGTGCGGACTCTGATGTAATGGGGGCCTGTGCGGACTCTGATGTAATGGGGGTCTGTGCGGACTCTGATGTAATGGGGGTCTGTGCGGACTCTGATGTAATGGGGGTCTGTGTGGACTCTGATGAAATGGTGCTCTGTGCGGACTCTGCACTGTGTACGTAGCGCACCCCTGAATCCCTGCACTGTGTACATAGTGTAATCCTGACGTAAACCTGAACTCTGCATTCTGTATGTAGTGCGACCCATATACAACTGGCCCTTTGAGGGCAACCACACTGCTGATGCGGCCCTCGACGAAATTGAGTTTGACACCCCTGCTCTTGGGTGTTCCGAGATTGCAACTAGGACCTGCTACTCTACTTACCTTGGGTTTATGTGCTTTGGTTACCCTACCTCTAATACTACCCTCTTGAATATGTTCCACACTGACTATCTCTATCTCTGGACCCTCCCCTCCCCCATCGCCTAGTTTAAAAACCCCTCTAACTTTTTGGCCATCCTTATTCCCAGCTGATCTGCATCCTCCTCATTTAGGTGCAGTCCGTCCCTTCTATAGTACTGGTTATCGACTGAGAAGTTGGCCCAGTCCTGCAGGAACCCAAACCCCTCTTTACTACACCAGCTCTTCAGCCACTTGTTTACTTCCCTAATCTCCCTCTGCCTTTCTGGTGTGGCTCGATGTACTGGTAGTATTCCTGAGAATACTACCTTGAAGGTCCTTCTCCTCAATTTAACTCCCAAGTCCCTAAAATCGTTCTTTAGGACACTCCATCTGCCTCTGACTTTGTTATTGGTGCCAACGTGCACCATGACAGCTGGGTCTTCCCCAGCCCCTCCCAGTAATCTGTCCACCAGATCAGTGATGTGCCGAACCCGAGCGCCCGGTAGACAACATACAGTTCGGCACTTCAGGTCTTTGTTACAGATTGCCCTCTCTGTCCTTCTAAAAATTGAGTCCCCTACCGCCAGAATCTGCCTTTCCTTTCCCTTTGCTTCCTCCCCACTCTTACTGGACATCTCCCCTTTGATACAGAGAAAGGGACTAAGGACACAGATTCCCCAGTCCCTTTCTCAGCTGTGCTGAAAATGAATGGACAGGAGACAGAAGCTCCTCTCCATTCATAAACTGAAGCATCGTAAACACAGTTTACAATGCTCAGTTATATGAAGGGACAGAGTCAGTGATCACTGGCTCTGTTCATTCAGAAAAGGTAGGAGCCGAATTTAGCGGCTCCTACCTCCGCTCTCCATCCTGACAGAGGGGGGAGTGCAGCGGCACGGAGGGGGAGAGCAGCGCACGGAGAATTGACACAGGGTAGGGAGGGGAGAGCAGCGACACGGAGGGGGAGATCAGCGCACGGAGAATTGACACAGGGCACGGAGGGGGGAGAGCAGCGCACGGAGAATGGACACAGGGCACGGAGGGGGGAGAGCAGCGCACGGAGAATGGACACAGGGCACGGAGGGGGGAGAGCAGCGCACAGAGAATGGACACAGGGCAGGGAGGGGGAGAGCTGTGCACGGAGAATGGACACAGGACACGGAGGGGGGAGAGCAGAACGGCAGCGGCACGGAGGGGGGACACAGGAGCATGGAGGGAGAGAGCAGAACGGATGGGAAAATACAGGGATACATGGAAAGTCAGGTATCGGTAAAGTATCGGAGCATTTTCCTTGAGTACTTGTACTCGGGGAAATGCTTGGTATTGGTCCCGATACTAGTATTGGGACAACCCTACTCTCTAAGTACTTTATGTGTACACTATGTGTAGTGTGTATTACTATTCTAGTAATGCTCTTTAGTAGGGTATCCTTCTATGTCCTACCTTGAAATTTTGATTTGTGTGCTATTAATTTGACATTGATATTTGTTGTCATTGTTTTTAAAATAGTATTGTAGATCCAGCTTCAAATACAGACACATTTAAGAAGGTTTCATTTGATCACTAGATGTAAAATTTGGGGAAAGTTTAGTAAATTTTCAAGTCTACGGTAATTTAGAATGTGATCAGATACTGTAATATTGTAAATTGTGGCTGTAATGACCAAGGAAGATGGAGCCATAGGAATAGATCATTGAAGGTCATGGAATTTTATATAAGCAGAGTTACATGTTGGACCAATCTCTGTAGCGTTGCGTCCATAATTAAAGGAGTGTACATCAGGTATGCATCTGCCTGGTTTAGAAGGTACAACTTGGAAAATCTGTTCTGTAGGCTAGATTTTTTTGTTTGGTTTCTCCCATTCCATTAAAGGAGAGGAAGAAACTTATTTTTGAGATGAGGGAAACATTTCAATTTTTTTGGGGAGGAGTAGGTTCTCCATCTTCCCAGTGTATCGCTTTTCTGATTGCTTCAGTACCTGCATTTATAGAAGCTAAGTCAAAAGAATGTTGGTTTGATTCTTCTAGATCATCTTGAGAATGTCTCTCTTGTTCTTCTTGGGTCAGATTGGAAGGCCCAGGATGAGACAACTGTCACTCCGCCAGTCTCCTCCTTTTAGCACCCTTGGAATCTTCTATAAACTTTTGCATAATCTCAGCAGTGGTTTTGATCAAAATAAGATTTGACTGCCTGTAACTCTGCCTCTTTTGTCTCTTGAGGCTTCTTTGAAGCAATTAGAGCATAGCATTTCTTGCAGGAAGTATCTGAGCACCGCAAGCCTAACAGCCTCCATTTCCTGGATGACTAGCAATGGAAATCCTCAGCAATGGGACTTGCTTCTGATGCAGAGAATAGGAGCTGTCATAACTCCATGATGAAGATGTCATTGAGAAGCAGATTAATGATGATGACTTGAACATATGAGCGATGATTGAACATCATTTTTAGTATACTTTTTTGGGGGGCTCATATGTCCATATGTCCATATTTCCTCCTTTAGAACCTTGTTAGGGTGTTTTTATGGTATCAAAGCTAACCTGTAGAAGGAAAAATTAAGTGCGCTAATTAAATAAATCATTGCATACAATTAGTGCTAATATAAGTAATTAATATAAACCTAATATAAAAGAAGACACAGATGGTAAAGTCCATAAGTGATAAGCCCAATAGTCACAATGAGAAATGACTATTCGATAAAGTCCCAATATGTGCAAAGTTGCTTGAGAAAAACTTGTGAATAGTAGTATTCCCCGAATCTTGATTATGTGTAGAAACAAAGCCTTCACCTTGTATAAGGAATGACACCCGCTAGTGATCAAATATTAATTGCGCTTACCAAATAGCCCTGACTCCTTTAATTAAAAATAAAGTCAGACACAGCAGAAGCAGTAAGTGACTGCAAACACTTTGTTGGACTGGATATCTGACGGTCTCAAGCTCAGGTAGCAGACGGTGACATAAATGCAAAAGAGAAATCACAAATGCCCCATAGCATAATATTGTTTGGTTTATTTAAAAAATGAAAGAATAAAAACAGCCAAATGGCCTCTTACATTAAAAGATGCCAGACCCGGCATCAAGGCTGATAGCTTGTAGGGATTTGATACCAGCAAAGAGCGTCCGCTCTGCAGCGGCGTGGAGCGGCGTGCGTTCCACACTGCGATCCCCGACAACCAGATGACCGGAAACGGCGTTAAAACATGTGACTCGATACGCTGCCGACTTAGGTTTCGTTAGTTCAAACGTCTTCAGGGCGCGTAACTAGTCACCAAAAGCACATAGTATTTATAGTGAGTATAACCCCTCCCATTTCAATTAGGTCTGGTAGCCATTAACCTCGGAAGCACTGATACAGCCTTGGTCTCGGGCATTCCAATTAAACAAAAAGGAAAAAAAGGAAGTAATACCACACAACGATAAAATAAAATTTTAGCAATAAAAATAAAAAGGATTACAACACTATCTATGAGATGTAGATAAGCATAAGTAGTGCACAAAATAGCTTCAAGCAAAAAATATATCTATAAGCCGTGTCTGCCACAGTCCTCTGTCATTAAAACAATGGAAGTGTGCAAACTCAGTATTGGATCTTAATCTGAAATATATCTTAAAAAAACACTCCAGACTCGACCTATGCAGGGGTCAAACATCTATCTGAAAGATTACATAACTGGAAAGTGGTAACATTAAAAGAGTTTTGCAACTGGATTAAAAATGAACAAAACTAAAGAGGAACTCTAAATTCCCTCAAGATTGAACTGGACCACTGAAAAATTGTATACATATTCAAAAATACATCAACAGAGGTATCCAATATAAAATACTAAATAGATGCGACATAAATGCTGGTATATTATTTCCAGTACAAATTAGCCGTTGGCTAGAAAACAATTGAGATCTAGCTCAATGTTCATACCCAATGGTTGCATGGTACGGAGGGTGTATATCCATTTCGTTTCATTTTGCGAAATGCTTCGAGTCATGTTGGTCCCTCTCCAGTGTTTTGTCACCTTGTCTATGCCCATAAAGGAGCACAAACTAGGGTCACTAGCATGATGACTAGCAAAATGCCTAGAAACACTATGATTGGGAAAACTTTTTTTGATGTTCCTTAACCACTTCAGCCCCGGACCATATTGCTGTCCAAAGACCAGAGCACTTTTTGAGATTCGGCACTGCGTCGCTTTAACTGACAATTGCGCGGTCGTGCGACGTGGCTCCCAAACAAAATTGGCGTCCTTTTTTTCCCACAAATAGAGCTTTCTTTTGGTGGTATTTGATCATCTCTGTGGTTTTTATTTTTTGCGCTATAAACAAAAACAGAGCGACTATTTTGAAAAAAATGCAATATTTTTTACTTTTTTCTATAATAAATATCCCCAAAAATATATAAAAAAAAAATATTTTTTCCTCAGTTTAGGCCGATACGTATTCTTCTACATATTTTTCGTAAAAAAAATCGCAATTAGCGTTTATTGATTGGTTTGCGCAAAAGTTATAGCGTTTACAAAATAGGGGGTAGTTTTATGGCATTTTTATTATTATTTTTTTTTTACTAGTAATGGCGGCGATCAGCGTTTTTTTTCGGTACTGCGATATTATGGCGGACACTTCGGACACTTTTGACACATTTTTGGGACCATTGGCATTTTTTTAGCGATCAATGCTATAAAAATGCATTGGATTACTATAAAAATGCCATTGGCAGTGAAGGGGTTAACACTAGGGGGCAGGGAAGGGGTTAAGTGTGTTCCTAGTGTGTTCTAACTGTATGGGGGGGTGGCCTCACTATGGGAAATCACTGATCTTCTGTTCATACATTGTATGAACAGAAAATCAGCGTTTCCCCCGCTGACAGGAACGAGCGCTGTGTGTTTTCACACACAGCTCCCGTTCCCCGCTCTGTAACGAGCGATCGCGTGTGCCCGGCGGCGATCACGCCCGCCGGGCACACGCACGGGACTCGGGGGCGAGCGGGGGGGGCGCGCGCGGGCCGCCGCCGGCGCGCACGCGCCCCCTAGTGGCCGCGAAAGGCGCGACGTAGAGCTACGGGCTCTCGCGCACCCGTGCCGACCTGCCGCCGTATAACTGCGGCGGCTGGTCGGCAAGTGGTTAAATGCTCATTAATCCTGATTTTTAATTCTCGAGTAGTGCGTCCGACGTATTGCAGGGGGCATGAGCACTGGAGAATATATACGTAACATGATCAGTATGGCAGGAAATGAATGGTCGAATTTTAAATTGTTCTTCTGTAACGATTGATTGGAAATGTGTGGTCTTTTTTGGATCATTGGACTTTCTAGTTGTTCTACATGCCTTACATCTAGTACAGTGATAGAAACCAGATCCATCTAGAAAAGTGCTAGGTTTTTTGGGGGGGTCAGGCACATTGGGGGCAATTCTGTTTCTATGTCCTGGTGCCCTCCTGTAAATGAACTTCGGGGCACGGGGAATTACTGTTTGTAAATCTTTGTCTTTCAGGAGTATTGGCCAATATTTCCTGAAAATACGTTATATTTGTTTATATTGCCTATGATACCCTGTTATGAATGCCATTTCTCCCTGGTATTCTTTTTTGGGCTTAGTAGCCAAAAGCTCTTGTCTATCTGCCTGGGATACTTGGGTTAACGCTTGGTTAAGCACCTTAGGAGAGTATCCTTTTTCTATAAAACGTGATGTTAAAGTTCGGGCTTGTTGTTCAAAATCACCTGAGGACGCACAATTTTGTTTAAGTCTCATATATTGTCCTTTTGGGACAGCGCCAATCCACTGAGGATGATGGCAGCTACTGGTAGGGACAAAACCATTTCGATCTGTCTCTTTAAAAAAAAGTGAGAGTCTCAAACTTGGTTGCTTTCTTTTTTATGGTAAGGTCCAGATAATGTACAGTATCTGAATTGATTTTGGCCGAAAACTTGAGTCCATATTGATTATTATTCATTTGATTAATGTACTCATTTAAAGTGTTTTCTGGGCCCACCCAAAATATTAAAATATCGTCTATATATCTTCTGTAGAACATGAGTGATTCATGTCTATCAGAAAAAATGGATTCCTGTTCCCATTTATTTAGTACTATATTGGCAACACTGGGGGCATTTTGAACAACAAGATACAGAGGAGGTCTAGGGCTAGAATTATTGCTCTCGCTCTAACGATCACGGCGATACCTCACTTGTGTGGTTTGAACACCGTTTTCATATGCGGGCGCTACTCGCCTATGCTTTCACTTCTGCGCGCGAGCTCGTCGGGACGGGGCGCTTTAAAAATGTTGTTTTTGTTTTCCTATTTATTTGTATTTATTTTAACATTTTTTACACTGAAAAAAAAATATATAATAATTGATCACTTTTATTCCTATTACAAGAAATGTAAACATCCCTTGTAATAGAAAAAAGCATGACAGGTCCTCTTAAATATGAGATCTGGGGTCAAAAAGACCTCAGATCTCATATTTAGGCTTAAAAAGAAAAAAAAAAAAAAAATGTCATTTTTTAAATAGCCTTAAAAAGAAAATGTCTCTTTAAGACAGTGGGCGAAAATGACGTTTTGACGTCACTTCCGCCCAGCGCTGCTATGGGGAACGGGTGGGGGCGATTTTTCCCTCACTCGTATCCCAGCAGAGGAGCCGCACAGACCCGATTGCCTCCGCCGCTACCGACGGCAACGGTAAGCGGCGGAGAGCATGGGAAAGCGGCAGGAGGGGGGGGCACCTCTCCGGTCACCGATAACGGCGATCTCGCGGCGAATCCGCCGCGGAGACTGCCGTTATTGTACACAGGACCCTGCACTGAAAAGATGGATATCTCG
Organism: Rana kukunoris; assembly: GCA_029574335.1. Classification (NCBI taxonomy): domain Eukaryota; kingdom Metazoa; phylum Chordata; class Amphibia; order Anura; family Ranidae; genus Rana; species Rana kukunoris. The sequence continues at coordinate 374,640,191 of CM056052.1, forward strand.
GTTGTGGCAGCAGCTGCTGCCGTTACCGAGATATCCATCTTTAAAAAGAGGACGTATATATACAGTGCAGGGTCCTTAAGTGGTTAATCCTGATTTTTAATTCTCGAGTAGTGCGTCCGACGTATTGCAGGGGGCATGGGCACTGGAGAATAGTGCGCAAATACGGTGTGACAAAAAGTATTGCAATAACCACTATTTTATTCTCTAGGGTGTTAGAAAAAAATATATATAATGTTTGGGGGTTTTAAGTAATTTTCTAGCAGTAAAAAACAGTTTCAGTCTTGCAAACACCAAAACTGAAAAACACCTAAGGTCTTTAAGTGGTTAATGAGCATTTAAGGAACATCAAAAAAAGTTTTCCCAATCATAGTGTTTCTAGGCATTTTCCTAGTCATCATGCTAGTGACCCTAGTTTGTGCTCCTTTATGGGCATAGGCAAGGTGACAAAACACTGGAGAGGGACCAACATGACTCGAAGCATTTCGCAAAATGAAACGAAATGGATATACACCCTCCGTACCATGCAACCATTGGGTATGAACATTGAGCTAGATCTCAATTGTTTTCTAGCCAACGGCTAATTTGTACTGGAAATAATATACCAGCATTTATGTCGCATCTATTTAGTATTTTATATTGGATACCTCTGTTGATGTATTTTTGAATATGTATACAATTTTTCAGTGGTCCAGTTCAATCTTGAGGGAATTTAGAGTTCCTCTTTAGTTTTGTTCATTTTTAATCCAGTTGCAAAACTCTTTTAATGTTACCACTTTCCAGTTATGTAATCTTTCAGATAGATGTTTGACCCCTGCATAGGTCGAGTCTGGAGTGTTTTTTTAAGATATATTTCAGATTAAGATCCAATACTGAGTTTGCACACTTCCATTGTTTTAATGACAGAGGACTGTGGCAGACACGGCTTATAGATATATTTTTTGCTTGAAGCTATTTTGTGCACTACTTATGCTTATCTACATCTCATAGATAGTGTTGTAATCCTTTTTATTTTTATTGCTAAAATTTTATTTTATCGTTGTGTGGTATTACTTCCTTTTTTTCCTTTTTGTTTAATTGGAATGCCCGAGACCAAGGCTGTATCAGTGCTTCCGAGGTTAATGGCTACCAGACCTAATTGAAATGGGAGGGGTTATACTCACTATAAATACTATGTGCTTTTGGTGACTAGTTACGCGCCCTGAAGACGTTTGAACTAACGAAACCTACGTCGGCAGCGTATCGAGTCACATGTTTTAACGCCGTTTCCGGTCATCTGGTTGTCGGGGATCGCCATGTGGAACGCACGCCGCTCCACGCCGCTGCAGAGTGGACGCTCTTTGCTGGTATCAAATCCCTACAAGCGATCAGCCTTGATGCCGGGTCTGGCATCTTTTAATGTAAGAGGCCATTTGGCTGTTTTTATTCTTTCATTTTTTAAATAAACCAAACAATATTATGCTATGAGGCATTTGTGATTTCTCTTTTGCATTTATGTCACCGTCTGCTACCTGAGCTTGAGACCGTCAGATATCCAGTCCAACAAAGTGTTTGCAGTCACTTACTGCTTCTGCTGTGTCTGACTTTCTTTTTAATTAAAGGAGTCAGGGCTATTTGGTAAGCGCAATAATTATTTGAGCACTATCGGGTGTCATTCCTTATACAAGGTGAAGGCTTTGTTTCTACACATAATCAAGATTCGGGGAATACTACTATTCACAAGTTTTTCTCAAGCAACTTTGCACATATTGGGACTTTATCGAATAGTCATTTCTCATTGTGACTATTGGGCTTATCACTTATGGACTTTACCATCTGTGTCTTCTTTTATATTATTAGGTTTATATTTTGTATTAATTACTTATATTAGCACTAATTGTATGCAATGATTTATTTAACCACTTAAGACCCGGACCAATACGCTGGTAAATGACCCAAGGTGTTTTTGCAATTCGGCACTGCGTCGCTTTAACAGACAATTGCGCGGTCGTGCGACGTGGCTCCCAAACAAAATTTGCGTCCTTTTCTTCCCACAAATAGAGCTTTCTTTTGGTGGTATTTGATCACCTCTGCGATTTTTATTTTTTGCGCTATATACAAAAATAGAGCGACATTTTTGAAAAAAAAACACTATTTTTTACTTTTTGTTAAAAAAAAAATCAAATAAACTAAATTTTAGTCAAACATTTAGGCCAAAATTTATTTAGCCACATGTCTTTAGTAAAAAAAAAAATCGCAATAAAAAAAAATAGCTACCTAGCGGGAACAGCGGCACTAATACAGCGATCAGAAAAATGATCGCTTAGTGACGCTGGCAATAGGGAGTGAAAGGGTTAACTAGGGCGGTGATCAGGGGGTTAAAACTTTATTAGGGGGGGTGGGGGGGCTATCCTGAACCTAACACTAACTGTTTTTTACAATGCATGTCACACTGACACTAAATGCAGTGATTAAATCACTGCATTCAGTGACAATGTGACAGGGGGGTGGGGGGGGGGCGATCACAAGGGGTTAATATGCCTATGAGAGTGTGTGTCAGTGTTGTGTTGGTGCACACTTACTTGTGATGTCTTCTCTCATCAGCAGCGCTGGGAAACAGCGCTGCGATAAGAGAATACATCATTTCCTCCTTCCTGTGTAAACACAGGAGGAGGAAGTGACAGGCTGGGAGCGCGCTCCCATTGGCTGGGAGCGATCGCGGGGGGGGGCGGATATCACGGACATCCGCCCGCAGATCCCGGATCGCTCCCAGAGGTAGGGGGACCCCCGCACGCCGCGGAGGGGGTCCCGATGGGACCCCCGAACCGCACTCAGGCGGGGACGTAAATTTACGCCCTTGTGCCTGTACGTGCCATTCTGTGGCCGTATATGTGCGTGCGGGGGTCCTTAAGTGGTTAATTAGCGCACTTAATTTTTCCTTCAATAATTGACAAATCAAAACTATTTATTTTATTTGTTACTAAGTAGCAGCTTTTTCACTTAATTTTGTTGGCGCGGAACATCGAATTCTTTTTTTTAAAGCTAACCTGTAGCTTGCTGACATGAGGCATGCCAGGAAATGGTGTTTACAATCGCTGAAGCTCTGATTTACATGCACATCTGAATAAGTCAGAGGTATGACACTTTCCCTCTTTCTGCTCTGTTTAGATGGGTCATATACAGATACCATGGGGTGCTATGGGTTCACCCTGTATTAAATGTTTATTTGCAAAATTAAGATTTTATGGAAATAGTAATAAAGTATAGATCATTTTAAAAATGTATACAATTTAAAAATTGGACTGACATCAAACCATTCTCATTCATTCACACTACATGTGTTTTCCAACATGTAACTAGTTAAAGTAAAAGTATATGCAAACCCAAAACATTATTTAATTTGCGAGTATTGAGGGATTCAGACCCTGCCAGTCTATTTTCTAATGCCTGTGTCTTATTGAGGACATTTCACTTTACTTCCTGCCCCAGAAATGCAACAGGGAGACATGATATTGGTGGATATCCCACTCTAAAGCCTAGTACACACTAATAGTTTATTTTATTTTTTTCATTTAACCCAGCGTGTTGAATGAAAAAAAATTGACAGCTGCTGGTTTTCCAGCAAACAGTCGGCTTCTGTTGGACCAATAACACACATACATAATCTGACAGCAGAGCACAGCACCACCTACTGTATGTAGTTGATGCTGCTATATTATGATACAGTGCTCTGAGCTGTATGGCCTGGTTCACATGTATGCAGGTTGCAGTTTGCATATTCCAGGTGCATTTTGCATAGTTCAATACACATTTGTGATCCATTAAAGTCTATGGAATCAAAAGCCAGAAAAGGGTCCCTGGCAATTTCCATAAACTGCACAGAGGTGAACTACATCCATAGGAAACCATGTTAAATGGACTGTAGTGTGTTTCTGCAAAACTGAAAACACGCAAAAGCTAGCATAGATATGAACCAGGCCTAAAATCATTAGGTAATGGAAATCGATTAGGTCAGCTTGGCCCAAACAAGCTATTTAAAATGAAAGGAAAAATAGACTTCAGCTTTAATTACTTAAAATAAAATAAATAAAGTAGACAAAATGAACAGAGATGAAATTTGATAAGATTACTCATTTGTATTTTGATGGGATTAAAAAAAACCCTCTTAAAAAGGACATTGAGTGCTTTGAGTGGTTTCATGTAGATAAATGGTCTGTTATCAGACTGAAAAGCATTTCCCTCATATTAGACTTTAAAATTCATCATTACAAGTGGCGTGCTTTTGAACATAAAAAAACATACTTGCAGTTTTTGTTTGCTAGTCCCAACCAAATCTCTCTCTCTCTCTCTCTCTCTCTCTCTCTCTCTCTCTCTCTCTCTCTCTCTCTCTATCTATCTATCTATCTATCTATCTATATATATATATATATATATATATATATATATATATATATCAGGGGAGGACTGACAACTCATGGGGCCCCCGGGCAATAGAAGATTATGGGGCCCCCAGGCTTACAGATGGCCCCCATGCCAGGAGGAAGTGCAGAGGCGGGGCAGCTGAAATCTCAGGATTTTCACATCAAAAGCATGTCGGTTTCGGACATATCAGTGGCAGATGTAAAAAAAACACAGATTTTTACATACTGTCCCTGGTTTTACTGAGCCTGGCAACCCTGATGGGGCCCCCTAGTGGCATGGGGCCCTCGGGCAGTGCCCGAGTACCTCAATGGTCAGTCCGCCCCTGATATATATATATATATGTCAACTTTGAATACTGAGCCACAGTGACATGCTTGCATTACACAGGCGTTAAAATATCTAATCAGAAGATAAGCAACAGCTGTTAAAGAGAAAGAAAACAAAGAGAAAAAACCTTATCAGAATCCCCAACAGGAAAACAAAATACCAGAATCCCCTTACATATATCACGCTGAGAGGCTACACTTTTATGACCAGCAGGCGGTCTTGACATTAAAGCAAATTATTGTGTCTCTACTTTTTTTTTTTTCTTAGTACAAGTAGAAATGAAAAGCAGTATGAAATCCCACATACTGTTATCCTTAAAGTAAAACAAAAGCTATTTAAGGAGTGGCAGCTAACTTGAAATAAGAGGAAACCAGAAATAATAACAAAGTACATGTATTTATTTACATAGTACTTTGCATTACCTGCATTGAATTTGAATAACGACTCTTTCGGACTATTAAATTGCAGTCAAGTGCAGTAAAACATGCATTTTACTATGTGCTATAGCAATGCATGGTAATGTGATAGGTGAAACTCCTGCGCTGAAATGGGTGAAAAGGGATTGGACCGTGGGAAAGGGGCCGTGGGAAAGGGGCACGGGAGGTATACTGCAGCAAACAAAGAATAGGTCTATCCAAATGGACAATAAAAGGTATACAACAAGTGATATTGTTTGCGCTGTGGTGGTGATGCCTAAAGGGTGATGGGAAAGGGGAAGTGAAGTAGTAAACTAGGTGAATACAATAAGTGACAAAAATGTATAAATATATAGAAAAAATTCTATAAAACACAATGTGAACAAAGTAACAGTAAATAACAGTGACCGTGTCATCTATAAAGATGTGTGGTGGACATAATAGAATGCATGGTCAAACTCAGTCCTGCAGACAAAACCAAATAAAAGAAGAGAGTCCAACTTAATCATGCAACTCGGTGCAGCAAGTGAAATCTGGTGTGAAGTCAAAAGGAGATGTTCCAGCAGCCAAATGAGTGAAGGTGCAATGGAGGATTCCAAAACGTGCAGCCCACACCTCTAGTGATCCTATCAGCTTACCTCAAGGCTATCTGATATAGCCAGAAAGATAGGGCATCAAACTCTTGATGAATGGAAGCCTCAAATCCGATGGTGCATGGAAGGGGAAAGTACAAAAAAACAAACATAGAGTAGTCCTGTCACCACTGGAGGGATTCCTGCTAGCAATCAAAAGATGTGCACTTACACAGAGTGGTGAAAGGGGGTGCCTATCTCCACGAGCAGCGAGCTCGTCAGGTGCTGCTCTGCTGCCGCTGTTTGGCTAGATGTTGATCCGCCGATACTCAAACGATGGTGTTTGAAACAAAAATAGGAGGGCACATCGCATAATACCGCAAAATAAAGATTTAATAAACAAAGCACAAAATAAAAACTCACATAAAGTCAGCTGAGGCGGTCATACATCCACGAGCAGCGAGCTCGTCTACCGTCCGTCAGGTGTAAAGGGTCCAGTGCTCCAATCCCGACGCGTATTCGTCACACCACGTGACTTCATCAGGGGTTGATCCCCTGTCTTTGTTTATTAAATCTTTATTTTGCGGTATTATGCGATGTGCCCTCCTATTTTTGTTTCAAACACCATCGTTTGAGTATCGGCGGATCAACATCTAGCCAAACAGCGGCAGCAGAGCAGCACCTGACGAGCTCGCTGCTCGTGGAGATAGGCACCCCCTTTCACCACTCTGTGTAAGTGCACATCTTTTGATTGCTAGCAGGAATCCCTCCAGTGGTGACAGGACTACTCTATGTTTGTTTTTTTGTACTTTCCCCTTCCATGCACCATCGGATTTGAGGCTTCCATTCATCAAGAGTTTGATGCCCTATCTTTCTGGCTATATCAGATAGCCTTGAGGTAAGCTGATAGGATCACTAGAGGTGTGGGCTGTACGTTTTGGAATCCTCCATTGCACCTTCACTCATTTGGCTGCTGGAACATCTCCTTTTGACTTCACACCAGATTTCACTTGCTGCACCGAGTTGCATGATTAAGTTGGACTCTCTTCTTTTATTTGGTTTTGTCTGCAGGACTGAGTTTGACCATGCATTCTATTATGTCCACCACACATCTTTATAGATGACACGGTCACTGTTATTTACTGTTACTTTGTTCACATTGTGTTTTATAGAATTTTTTCTATATATTTATACATTTTTGTCACTTATTGTATTCACCTAGTTTACTACTTCACTTCCCCTTTCCCATCACCCTTTAGGCATCACCACCACAGCGCAAACAATATCACTTGTTGTAATGCATGGTAATGTATGAAACAGCACAGTGTACTGCAGTGCCACTCAATTTGAATAATAACTCAATACAGTTAGGACAGCACAATGCACTTTTTTAACACAAAGCAGCTCACAAATCTGTGAGAACAAATATATATAGTTGCGCTAAGTCCTAAACTTCCTTAAAGAAATAACTTGAATACTGCCACTTAAGGAGCATCCAATGTGTGAATGCAATATACAAAAAAACTTTAATACAGTTAACCACTTCAGCCCCTTCCTGACCAGAGCACTTTTTGTGATTCGGCACGGTGTTGCTTTAACTGACAATTGCGCGGTCGTGCGATGTGGCTCCCAAACAAAATTGGCGTCCTTTTTTTCCAACAAATAGAGCTTTCTTTTGGTGGTATTTGATCACCTCTGCGTTTTTTATTTTTTGCGCTATAAACAAAAATATAGCGACAATTCTGAAAAAAAATGCAATATTTTTTACTTTTTGCTATAATAAATATCCCCCAAAAAAATATAAAAAAAAGTTTCCCTCAGTTTAGGGCGATACGTATTCTCCTACATATTTTTCGTAAAAAAATCGCAATAAGTGTTTATTGATTGGTTTGCGCAAAAGTTATAGCGTCTACAAAATAGAGGTTCGTTTTATGGCATTTTTATTAATATTTTTTTTTTTTACTAGTAATGGCGGCGATCAGCGTTTTTTTTCAGTACTGCAACCTTATGGCGGACACTTCGGACACTTTTGACACATTTTTGGGACCATTGGCATTTTTTTAGCGATTAATGCTATAAAAATGCATTGTATTACTATAAAAATGCCATTGGCAGTGAAGGGGTTAAGTGTGTTCCTGGGTGTGTTCTAACTGTATGGGGGGGTGGACTGACTGAGGGAAATCACTGATCTTTTGTTCATACATTGTATGAACAGAAAATCAGCATTTCCCCCCGCTGACAGGAACAAGAGCTATGTGTTTACACCACATAGCTCCCGTTCCTTGCTCTGTAACGAGCGATCGCGTGTGCCCGGCGGCGATCGTACCCGCCGGGCACAAGTGCGGCACTTGGGGGCGAGCGGAGACGCGCCTGCGCTGCTGCCAGTGACACGCGCGCGCCCCCTAGTGGCCGAAAACTTACTTGACATAGAGCTACGGGCTCTCGCCCAGGAGAGCCGACCTGCCGCCGTAGAATGACGGCGGCTGGTCGGCATGTGGTTAAACATGAATGACCAATAAACTGGGAACAAAAGATTATATGAAACAAACAAAATAAGAATCATAAAAAGGTCATAAGGGTCAGCACTGAAGCGACCATACAATAAAATAAAAGTCCAAAGCAATAGGTGGAAAAAAGTCTATCAATGTGTGTGGAATAGGAAACAGCCGTGTGAAATCCAATTAGCTATGCTCTGTGACGAAGTCTGAAGCTAAAGTGATATCCACCACCATGAGTAGGTAAACTGCTTACCAAAACCAATGGTCCATAGGACCTAATCCACCCTGTGTGTATTCCAACGGGCCACTGACAGCAACTAATCCGTGGTGTAGTAGACCTCAGATAGACTCCACAGCTTTCATGTTCGTTGTTGGGTTGTACCATGTAAGAAAACGAATGCCTCATATAGTGTAAAACCAGTGGTGTTTATTTGGTAAGTAAAACAGTAAAAGACTCACATTTTCATCAAGAAAGATCAGCCTTAAGCCTGTTGCGCCGGCCGGACGCAAACAGGCAAACCCGTCCGTATAGAGATCAAGCAGATGGGGGTGATGACGTCAGTACGCCAGCTCGTTCCAGGCAGAACGAGCGGCATACTGACATTATCACCCCCATCTGCACACACATGGATGGACTTTTTTTCACCTATTGCTTTGGACTTTTATTTTATTGTATGGTCGCTTTTTATGATTTTTATTTTGTTTGTTTCATATAATCTTTTGTTCACAGTTTATTGGTCATTCATGTTTAACTGTATTTAAGGTTTTCTGTATATTGCATTCACACATTGGATGCTCCTTGAGTTGCAGTATTCAAGTTATTTCCTTAAGGACGCTTAGGACTTAGCGCAACTATATATATTTTTTCTAGGGCTGTGCAAATTAACTTTTAATTCATCGATTAATCTTTAATTTTTTTGATCAATCAAAATCTTTTTGATTGATTAAAATTCTTTTGATTGGTAGTCACCTCTCCACCGGCTTCTGGGCCTTCAGGGAGTTCCGTCGGAGATCCGGTACGTTGCGGACACCGGCGGGGCTTGCCGTGTCCATCTGAAGGGCTCCTTTGCTGTGCCTTCATATCTGCATGCAGGCGGGACCTTACTATCTGCCACACGCAAGGGCTGTTACACGTCACTCTATCAACCTGGGATTCTACAACAATCCACTGGGAGTTGTGATAGTTCCCTTCATGGGATATCTACATGCCGACGGACTGATGTTAACCTCTCCTCATCTGGTATCGTTGTACACATTTTTATACCAGTATGATACTTAGCTACATGTTTTTATGACTGCTTTTGGTACCGTTTGGCATTACTCGCACCATTTTTACAGTTACAGTTGTAGCTACATTGATTTTATCTCCAGTGCAATATTTATTTTGTTACCTACTTAAAGACTATAAAAGTTTTAATGCTATTCCCATCGAGCGCTGCCTTTGTGTGTTTTTTGTATCCTGCTATCCATTTTTCCAGTGGTTGGTAGCTGCACTGGGAATCAGCCTGCAAGGAGATCAGCTAAAAGTAGTTGGATCTGTATGTGCGTTATAATTAATCAAAATTAGTTAAAACGATTAATCAAACACAACAATTTTGATCAGTAACAGCCCTAATTTTTTTCCCATTTTTGTCCACTGTTAGTTTGCAGGTTAGTTGCTGCTTAGCACAATATTCACAGGATATTTTATTCTATTTATTTTTCCAACCATTGTATCCAAGTTGCTTTCACTTTCTTTCCATTTATTTCACAAATCTGTACCAGCTGTTGTGTTGTGGTGCGCTGAGTCTTCAAAAACAGTGCATGGCGGTCAAAATGTGTGTGGTGGTGCATTGACTGCCCAAATAAATGGAGTACCGTAATGCAACATTCAACACAAAAACATACATTACCACAATGCATAGTGGGCCCTTAAAGTGTATTTCCACTTTTGCAGCCAAAAAAGGATAACACCTCATTATATTTGGCCCTGTTCGCAGTGTTTACCTTTTTAATTGCATTACTTAAGTGGACGGAGTACCTTATCCCTCTGCTTGATGGCTGACAACACCCTACCCTCTCCTCCCCTGCGTGTGTTGCCTCACACAATATGTAGAGGATGAACTCCATGGTAAAGCACCTACAGGAGACACACTTCCTATGCCAGAATTGTTCACATAGACATGTCCACTACTTTAAAAATCCAGATTTTCTAATTTTTGGAAATTCCAATTTTCGAATTTCCGATTTTCCAATTTCTAAATTTACAAATTTCCAATTTCTGAATTTTCCGAATTTCCGGATTTTCAAATCTAGGAATTTTGGTTTTTCAAATCTTGGAATTTAGAATTTTCGAATTTCCGATTTTGGAATTTAGGAATTTAATACTTTCAAATTTCCAATATTTGAATTTCGAAATTCTGAATTTCCAAATTTCACATTTTCAAATTTCAAATCTTGGTATTTTGAATTTTCAAATTTCCAAATATTACCAAATATTTATTATTATTAGATCATTACGTTCCATTCGTTTACGTACGGCATTCATTATTTTGGATAATTAGTCAATTCGGATAAATTCGTATTCATTACGTTAACATATTTGAAAGTAAATTCCAATACCTATAATTTAATAGTTATAGTTATTATTTGTTAGTTATTATTTCCGATTTTTGGATTTTCGTTCTTTACAATTTTCAGATATTCATTTTTATTTTAGGATTTTCTCATTTCCGATTTTCGAATTTGCGAATTCCGAATTTCAGATTTCCGAATCTTAAATTTTTTTAATTTTCAACTTTTTAATTTTCGATTTTCCAAATCTTGGAATTTCACATTTTCGAATTTCACATTTTCGAGTTTCACATTTTCGAAATTCTGGAAAATCGTAAATTTTAAAAATGTTTGAAAAAAGCGAAGATTTCCCCACGGGGCTTTGGGACTTTTTAGCAGCAAAAAATAATCAAAGATTTTGTAAAATATCATTTTTTTTTTAACAAAGAACAATTAGGCCCCTTTCAAAATGATGGCTGTTCTGCTGTTTATTTTCTGCTGAAATTCAAGACTCCAGGCACAGCGATCAGCTGCATTTGTACAGTGAAATTAGCTGCGGTTGTGTTTAGCCACGGCATGATATTGAACGGGGATCCGACTTGGATACCTGCCAATACCAGGCACTGTGTATGGTATGAATCTTGAGGGGGAACTCCATGCCAAATTTTAAATAAAAAAAACGGCATGGGTTCTCCTTCAAGGGCATACCAGGCCCTTGGGTCTGGTATGGATTTCAAGGGGAACCCCCTACACCGAAAAAACGGCGTGGAGGGTCCCCCCAAGATTCATACCTGACCCGTATCCGGGCACGCAGACTGGTTGGTCAGGAAAGGGGTGGGGATGAGCGAACACACCCCCTCCTGAACCATACCAGGCCGCATGCCCTTAACATAGGGGGTAGGTGCTTTGGGGCTCTCTCTAATCAGATATCCCTCTAAAAAGAAAGATCATATAAGGACATTCCAAAGCAAAATCTTAAAATGTATTGGGGGAACCTTAGGATACCTCCTCTCACAAAAAAACATTGTTTAGACCTAGAACACAAGCAGGATTAGGGGTCCCTAACTTAATGTGGTATTATGATGGTGGTTAGATAAAGGGTTATACAGCATTGGACACTACCCAACTCCCCTGGGCCCAATCTCGCTCAGCTAATATAAAAAAAAAATTGGAAATGCCAGAAACGTAGTGGTATAGATTCCTGCAAATCTCCCACTTCCTTCATTCCATATGGAAGAATAAAACTGAACCCCCAAGATTGACAGCCTACGAACAATGGTGTGGTCAGACCACAGAGCAGGGGGGGGATATATCAGCTATCTACCTGTCACTTGCATCAGACAACACTATATTACCTTACATGCACGCTTGGGGCAGCGAACTCCAGGTCAGATGCAAAAACCTGGCATAAAAATGTATTTTGGGCCTACAAAGGCATACACAATACAACACTAATTGAGGCTAATCTTAGGCCCTGTACACACGATCAGACATGTCTGAGGAAACATGTCTGATGGACCGTTTCCATCGGACAAGGCTGAATTGTCTGTTGGTCTGATGTGCGTCTGATGTGCGTACACACCAATGGACCAAAATCCCCTCAGACCAGAATGCAGTGACATAGAACACAACGACGTGATGAAAAAACTAAGTTCAATGCTTCCAAGCATGCGTCGACTTGATTCTGCGCATGCTGGGGATTTTGGTCTGATGGTTTGTGTACTAACCATCGAACCTGTCCGACGGACAGGTTTCCAGCGGACATGTTTTCAAGCATGTTTGGAAATTCTTGTCCACTGGAAAACGATCCGATAGGCCGTACACACGATCGAACTTGTCCGCTGAAACTGGTCTGCGGACCAGTTTCAGCGGACATGTTCGATCGTGTGTACACGGCCTTAAGGTAATTACCAGGTGGTATCTAGTACTGACAAGGCTGGCAAAAATGTTCCCTTCTTCCTCCCCCCTTTGTTTTAAAGGATGTGATTTTCCAGGTTCCATGCTCCATATCTGGTGGGAATGCCCGAAAATCAGAAGGTTCTGGAATAGAATGGTAACAAGCTGCCAAATCTCTAAAGAGTATAAAGACCCCTTAATGGCATTGCTAAATGCCCACGTACCAGACACCAAAAGAGCTACCTGAGATTTAATCTTTTTCATATTTTTGGGGGGGAAATTATCCATAGCAAAAGCATGGAAACAATCAAATGTTTTATTTTCTTCAGCTAAAAAGGAAAATTTCTATAATCATGGCGCAAGAGAAAATAGTTAGTTCCCCGAAAGATGTCGTTGCTAGGATTGAGCTGACCTGGAAACCCTGGGCAACATATATAGGAATTCTTGGCTAAAAATCTGTATCATGTAAAGATGGAGAGGGCTCCCGGAAGGCTGGCTCTCCTGAATACTTTGTTCTTTTCTTACCTCTTTCTGTCCATTTTTTTCTGTATAAAATTATCTGGTGCACTCACTAGTAGGGATGAGCTTCGGGTTCGTTACAAACGTATGTTCGACTCGAACATTGTCTGTTCATACGTTCGACGAAATTCGAACAAAAGCGGTAGTTCGCGCCAAATTCGAGTGACGCAAAATGGCCCATAATTCACTGCGGCATTGCGTGCTGATGATTGGCCAAGCATGCTGTATGTCCCGCATGCTTGGCCAATTACAGCACGCAAAAAACGAAGAGCCATAATTGGCCAAAGCCTGGGTGGCTTTGGCCAATTATGGCTCAGGGCTTTAGCACACGCCCCACACTATATAAGGTGGCCTGCTGGGCGGCCTTGTGTAGTGTGTTCCAGCTTGTTAATGAAAGCAGTCAGAGAGACAGAGAGATTGTCTTTTCATATAGCTAGATAGAACAGGCAGGCAGGCTAGTCAGTTTATCTTAATTTACAGTTTGTAGAGAATATATATACATCCCTAGGAGTTGTACATATATTTATACACTGTATAGCTTAGATAGATCAGTTCTTCCTAATTTACTGACAGGCAAGTGATTGTGCTATTTAAAGACGTCATCACAGGTATAGACACCCAGCAGGTACAATATTTAAAGGAATTTATTTTTATTTTTTATTTAAGCATCAATAAAATCACTGCTCCTGCGATTTTTGGATTTTCGTGCCGTGTTTTGCCCGACTGAACATGTATCAATGGAAAAAAAAGTTTTAAAAACGGTCATTTTTTCAGGAGTCCTGCTCCTGAAAAAACAACTGTTTTTTTAAACTTTTTTCCATTGATACATGTTCCCTTGGGCAAAACCGGGGTTCTCAAAGACGTTTTCACAGGCAAACTATAGACACCCAGCATGTACAATATTTAAAGGAATTTTTCATAAATGTTCCCTGGGGCAAGACCCGGGTTCTCAAAGACGTTTTCCAACAATAACTTGAATACTGGTCTTTAAAATTAGCGTTTTTGAATTCGAACATTCGAGTCCCATAGACTTCAATGGGGTTCTAAATGTTCTAAATGAACGCGGGGGTGTTCGGCTCATCCCTACTCTCTAGTAGTGCATTTTATGCTCCGTTTTTGACCATAAGAGCAAGCACCAATTTTACAGAGATCTCTCCTATATGGAACACATTACACACAAGCAAGGCTCAATGATGCTTTGATCTCAAACCAGTTGACCAAGTTTACTGTTACATTTAATCTATATTAGAGTTCTCACTATTTACACGCGATTGATGAGCAATTGTGCCTTAAAGAGGTTTTAAAGTTTTTTTTTTTATTTTCTAAATAGGTTCCTTTAAGCTAGTGCATTGTTGGTTCACTTACCTTTTCCTTCGATTTCTCTTCTAAATGTTTTTTTCTTTGTCTGAATTTGTCACTTCCTGTTCCTCCTCAGTAAGCTTGTCCCCATCATCTGAGCCGTTCTGTGTTCACAGCGTCTCCCCGCAGGGATGTAGTTCCAAGAGAGCGGGTGAGTACACTGACTAACCCCCAGGCAGAAGGGCTTGGATGATGGGGGCAAGCTTACTGAGGAGAAACAGGAAGTGAGAAATTCAGACAAAGGAAAAAAACATTAAGAAGGGAAATCGAAGGAAAAGGTAAGTGAACCAACAATGCACTAGCTTAAAGGAACCTATTTAGAAAATAAAAAACAAACCTTTAAAACCCTATCTTTTTATTTTTTATTTATTTTTTCCTTGATGGCCTCTAGGCAAACCACAAAGCCACTGTGATTATCCTTCTAAATATACTGTATCATCCTTGCCATGTTCAAATATTGCGGAAAAACTTTGATTGCTATGTTTAATCACATTTTCAACAAAAACGTATTGCAAGAAAGAAAGGTACACTAGTGAAGGGACCTACAGGATCCTGAGTATGTCAGCTGAGAGTGAAAGGGAGTCCTTACTGACAGAATCAGGTTTAGAATACAAACCTGTCTTTCTGTTAAAGCAGAGGTTCACCCAAAAATCAACTTTCTGCCATTAGATCCAGCGTACTGCTGACATTGCAGTATGCTGTTTTTTTTTTTGTACTTATCGTTTTAGCAGGCTTTCTTATCTGGCTCCGCGTGGGGATTTCTGCGGGGAATAGGCGTTCCTAAGGCAAGCGTAGTTGATTGACGGGCTTGGATAGCGTGTCACGCCTTCTGAAAATAGCCAAAGTGACACTCGGCCGTTTACAGCGATATACGGCGCCTGCCGTGTAGAGCTGACTGCGCAGGCGCTGTAAATTGCCGAGTGTCATTTTGGCTATTTTTGGAAGGTATGACGCGCTATCCAAGCACGTCAATCAACTACGCTTGCCTTAGGAACGCCTATGCCCGGAAGAAATCCCTGCTCGGTGCCAGATAAGAAAGCTGGCTAAAACGATAAGTAAAAAAAAAAAAAAAGAACAGCATACTGCAGATGTCAGCAGTATGCTGGATCTAATGGCAGAAAGTTGATTTTTGGGTGAACCTCTGCTTTAAAAAAAAAAAAAATCTCATATGCAGTGCCAGTACTAGTGCTGCACTACCTTGTTCTGTTTTGCTTAGGGCCGGACTTACCATTGGGCTTGACTGGGCTCAAGCCCATGGGCCCCACCCAATAGTGGGCCCCTCAAAAAAAAAGACAGGTGAGAGGTACTCCCCCCTCCACTGAACAACTGCAAAACCTCCCCCAGGAGGAACCGGAGCGGTGTGGGGATGTCTGCTGAAGGGAAGAGAGCCGACACATTCCGTGCACAGATGAGTCACCCACCCCCCCCACTCAACAACTTCAATTTGCCCCCCCCCGCTCAACAATTTTAATGCGCACCCCCCCCCTGCACAACAACTATGATCCCCACCCTCGCTCCTGGGGGCCCCTTCAACACTCAAGCCCAGGGGCCCCCCACCACCCTAAGTCCTGCCCTGCTTGAAGTGCAAGCATCTACCAGGACAAGGTTCAAACAATGGGCATAGCAGTGTACCTAGATTATTTCACAATGTTTTTCTTTACATTTCATCTGAACACCTGCAGTGCATCCAGACATAGCTGCTCCATCAAAGCATACAGAGATCACTGATGACCAGTCGGTTCTAGGAATTCCAAGAACTTTGGTTATCTGGTCAAAGATTGACTGAGCATTAAGTGTTAAGAGCCTCTGAATCGACACAAAATGTTCAACTGGACTATGAAGTTCACTAATAAAATATCGTCCTATGGCAGACATCTGTTCATCCTGTCCACAGTCAGTCAGCAGTACCATCTGCAATTATTGAAATCGTTTTTCCATTTATTGATGACACAATTTTTTGTTGTACAATATTATGTAAGGATATAATTAAATCATTTTGGATGCGATTTCTCAGATACGTAGCATTTCGAGGAGATTCTTGCAAATGGCTTTGCATGACAGGATCATATTTTTTAAGTAGATGTACCATCAGTGGCGGCTGGTGCTCAAAATTTTTTTTGGGGGGGGGGCGAAAAAACGAAAAAAAAAAAAAATTGCAGCCTCACTGTGCCCATCACATGCAGCCACTGTGCCATCAAACGCAGCCACTGTGCCATGCCACCAAATGCAGCCACTGTGCCATCAATTGTCACCACTGTGCCATGCCATCAAACACAGCAATTGCGCCATCAATTGTCACCACTGTGCCATGCAACACAGCAACTGTGCCATCAATTGTCACCACTGTGCCATGCCTTCAAATGCAGTCACTGTGCCATCAATTGTCACCACTGTGCCATGCCATCAAACAGCAACTGTGCCATCAATTGTCACCACTGTGCCATGCAACACAGCAACTGTGCCATCAATTGTCACCACTGTGCCATGCCACTAAATGCAGCCACTGTGCCATCAATTGTCACCACTGTGCCATGCCATCAAACACAGCAACTGTGCCATCAATTGTCACCACTGTGCCATGCCATCAAACACAGCAACTGTGCCATCAATTGTCACCACTGTGCCATGCCATCAAACACAGCAACTGTGCCATGCCATCAAACACAGCAACTGTGCCATCAATTGTCACCACTGTGCCATGCCATCAAATGCAGTCACTGTGCCATCAATTGTCACCACTGTGCCATGCCATCAAATGCAGTCACTGTGCCATCAATTGTCACCACTGTGCCATGCCAAACAGCAACTGTGCCATCAATTGTCACCACTGTGCCATGCCATCAAACACAGCCACTGTGCCATCAATTGTCACCACTGTGCCATGCAACACAGCAACTGTGCCATCAATTGTCACCACTGTGCCATGCCATCAAACACAGCAACTGTGCCATCAATTGTCACCACTGTGCCACACAACACAGCAACTGTGCCATTAATTGTCACCACTGTGCCATGCCATCAAACACAGCAACTGTGCCATCAATTGTCACCACTGTGCCATGCCATCAAATGCAGTCACTGTGCCATCAATTGTCACCACTGTGCCATGCAACACAGCAACTGTGCCATCAATTGTCACCACTGTGCCTTGCCATTAAATGCAGCCACTGTACCATCAATTGTCACCACTGTGCCATGCAACACAGCAACTGTGCCATCAATTGACACCACTGTGCCATGCCAAATGCAGCCACTGTGCCATCAATTGTTACCACTGTGCCATGCCATCAAACGCAGTCACTGTGCCATGCCATCAAACGCAGCCACTGTTGCATCAATTGTCACCACTGTGCCATGCCATCAAATGCAGCCACTGTGCCATGCCATCAAACGCAGCCACTGTGCCCCTCAATTGTTGCCACTGTGCCAATTGTCACCACTGTGCCCATTGATGCCACTGTGCATGTCACTGTGCCCTTTAATTGTCACCACTGTGCCCCATGATGCCACTGTGCCCATTGTCACAACTGTGCCCCATGATGCCACTGTGCCCATTGTCACCACTGTGCCACATGATGCCACTGTGCCCATTGTCGCCCCTTTCCCTGTAAAGAGCACTTACCTGATGTCTTCAGCCAATCAGGTTCCTGATAACCAGAATCCGGGAACCTGATTGGCTATAGACATCCGAGAGCCGGAGGGCGATACTGGAAAAGCCTATCAGAGCTGCTGGCTTTGATAGGCAGTTCCCCTCAGCCAACCAGCTGCCGCTATTCGGGTAACCGGCGACCCATGTCCGGTTATATGAATAGACCAGGCAGCTAGCAACCAACAATAACGAGAGGGGGTGGCGCAAAAACTATCATTTTAAAGACCAATATTTAAGTTATTGTTGCAAAACGTCTTTCAGAACCCGGGTTTTGCCCCAGGGAACATGTATCAATGGAAAAAAGTTTTAAAAAGGTTTTTCCATTGATACATGTTCCCTCGGGCAAGACCCGGGTTCTGAAAGACATTTTCACAGGCAAACTATAGACACCCATCAGGTACAATATTTAAAGGAATTTTTCACCTGCCTACCAGTAAATTAGGAAGAACTGATCTAGCTAAGCTATACAGTGTATAAATATATGTACAACTCCTAGGGATGTATATATATTCTCTACACACTGTAATAAAGCTAAACTAACTAGCCTGCTCTATCTATCTAGCTAAAAAGACAATCTCTCTGTCTCTCTGACTGCTCTCATTAACAAGCTGGAACACACTACAGGAGGCCGCCAAGCAGGCGGCCTTATATAGTGTGGGGCGTGTGCTAAAGCCCTGAGCCATAATTGGCCAAAGCCACCCAGGCTTTGGCCAATTATGGCTCTCCTTTTTTTGCGTGCTGTGATTGGCCAAGCATGCAGGGTCATAGTGCATGTTTGGCCAATCATCAGGGCGCAATGCCGCAATGAATTTTGGGCCGTTTCGTTTCACTCGAATTTGCCGCGAACGATCGTTTTTGTTCGATATTCATCGAACGGACGATGTTCGATTCGAACATACGTTCGTTTCGAACACGAAGCTCATCCCTAGTGTTATACGCCTGTGTGTGTTACATGTCGATAAATACGGTAAATATCAATAGGTTGTCCTTCATTAAAGCTTGACCATGCAGAAGTGCCTAGCATGTGGCATTTTGAAAGTTGGTGAGTTTTAAAAAATTAATTTGCCAGTTTGCCAGTTTCCGAATCCCTTTTCGGTGAATGCTGGATCCGCATGACCTTTCTGCATTGCATCACTCATTACAAGAGAAGAGACCGCAATAGAAACAAAATGCTGAATCCTTTGCTGCACTTTATTCAATCCACCTATATTTTTCATAACAGTCACTCTGAAAATGGATTTGTTTAATCCCGATTTTAGTTCTAGGAAACATGCTCAATTTTGACTGAAAGAGGCCTCTAGTTAGTCGACTCTGTCGTTTCAATCTATGTTTGGGAATACTACGGACCGGATCAGGGCTTTGTTGAACATTAAGGGCCAGATTCAGGTACATTGGCGCATATTTTGACCGGAGTAGCGCACCTCCTTTACGTTAGACCGACGCAATGTAGAGGCACAAGTACCGTATCCTCGTAGTATTTGCGCACAAATTTGCGCCGGTGCAACGTAATTTCCGAGGCGTAAGGCGGAGTATTTCAAATTGGGAAGGACGTGGGCGTGTTCCATTTAAATTTAACCCCATGCAAATGAAGGGCCGGCCGGATTGCGCATGCGCACATGAAGCAGACCATGGTCAGCACCTCTCTGCGCATGCTCACAACTCGGCACGGCGCAATCAGTGAAATTGGAACTAGGCCCGGACAACTTAGTGAGTTACGCAGAGAGCTTAAATAGACAAAGAAAAACACCCTTCCTTTGCAAAAGTACATCCCTTTGTATCCCTTCCCATACAGCAAGGTGCTTTTGTTCTGTTGTGTGTTCGCGTTTGTCGGTTTGTGACTTTGATATATTTCTTCACTGTTTAGTATAGTGTTTTTGATAGTGGTTTTCAGAGTGTTGTTTGGTGACTGTTTTTGATACTTTTTTGGTGTTTGTTTTTTGGTGTCTGATTTTTGGTGATTGTTTGGGAGAGAGTTGGTGTATGAGTGAAAGGAAGCGAAAGCTGAATTTTTCTTTAAGGCAGAAGGCAATTCTTGCCAGGGCCATTACACAATATGGCCGTTTCCTTCACGGCCCGGAGAGTGCCAATACCACCCCGGCCAGGAAGGCAGAGATATTGCAGGACATTACCGACCAGGTAAACACGTTGGGGGGGGGGGAGAGACCCGGACACGCCAGGGGATCGCCAAGAAGATCAATGATCTCTGGCGTGTGGTCCATGGGAAGCTGGCCAAGATTGCAGCCAATGACAGGAGCACTGGAGGGGGCCCACCATGCCCTGTTAGGCTGACTGAGGAGGAGCGTGTGGTGGCCCAGACCTTCAACAGGCAGCAAGTGGAGGGGCTGCCTGGCTTTGACTCCAGTCAGGAGGCCGTGAGGCCAGGTAAGTTTTTATTTTTATTTTTTCTATCTGGTGTGTAGCATGTGTGATGGGGGGGGGGAATATGTGGCAAGTGTGTGGATCCTCCAACCTGTGAATGTTTTGTGTCATACACAGATGTGCAGGAGGGTGCTGGGCCATCTGACCTGACCGCACCATCCCCGGGACAACAGCCTGCTGAAGACCCCCAGACAAGTCCGGAGTCCTCTGAGTTGGTTGAGGAGGAGGAGTTTGAGTTGGAGGAGGAGGACATGTCAGGGAATAACTTGTTATTTTTGGAGGAGGCTTCTCCTATGGCTGGCAGCAGCCATGCCTCCATCTGGGGTAGCCCCTCCCACTCCTCCCCCAACAGGGCTCCCCTCCCAAGGGGCTCCCCTTCTCCCCGGCCACAAGCCTCATCTGGGGGCAGGAAGGCGACCCAGAAGACCAGGGGGGTGGCCGAGGTTCTGCCTGTCAACCTGAGAAGGGACCAGGCCCTTCAGACCCGCCATAAGGGACAGGTCAGCCAGAGTTTGGGGCGGATGGAGGAGAGCCTGTCCTCCATAAAGAATACGCTTGGGGACCTAGCCTGCAACTCCCTGGCTCAGATCAATTGCCAAAATGATCAGCAGGCTACCACAGCAGGCATAGGTCAGGATGTGCGGGACCTCAGTCAGGATGTGAGGGCCCTCACCCAGGCTATCCAGGCCAATACGGCAACAATAAATACTGGCCTGACCACAATTGCCGTGGCCATGGAGGGCAGGCCGCCAGGTGGGCAGAAACCAGGGGATGCTCCTCCTTCCCCGGATTACCCCCCCAAGAGTCGGCCCCGAGGCTGGTAATTTTTTTTGGGTGCTGGTCAATTTTTAATTTTTTTTGGGTTGTGAATGATTTTGGAATGTGGGGGTGACATTCCTGCCGGAGGGGGGGTGTCACCCTCATTTGTGGTGGAGAAGGGTTCCCCAGGACCAGGGAGAAGTGATCCCAAGGTCCGTGTGAATGGTGTATGAATGTACAGTGACATAATTGGAGCCTTGGCGTGGCGTTGCTGCTCACAAGTCCTGCATGGTGGGCTTGTGCTAATCCAATTTGATGAGGATGTGGTGTGTGTGATCCAGGGACCACAGTGGTGTGCATGCATGCATTCTCATTGTGCCATGATTAATGTGTGTGTTTAACGTGCAAAGATGCCTAATGTGAGCTGTCTCCTGGCTGCTCTTCCCTCAGAAGACAGGGTAGCCTCGGTTAGGGGGGGGATTGTCTGGTTCGGGGGTCAGGTTATCACATATGTCAATCTCCAGGCCCTTTCTCACTGCAAAATTGTGCAGCATGCAACATGCACTGATGATCTGGAACACAAAGTTTGGGGAATACAACAGGGTACCCCCAGACTTATCCAGGCATCGGAAACGTGACTTCAGGAGGCCAAAGGTGCGCTCCACGACTGCACGGGTTTGGGCATGGGCTTCATTGTATCTTTCCTCTCCTGGGGTTTTGGGGTTCCGGATAGAAGTCATGAGATGGGGTCCAAGTGCATATGCAGAGTCACCTGTAAGGGAAAAGACAGGAGGATGTTAGTAGTGCATGTTCCCCTTGTGATTTCTGCATCATGGGGGGGGGCAGTCATGCCTGCCACCCATGTCACTCACCAACCAGCCAGCTGTCCCCATATATGTTCTGTTGAAATTCTATTGGGATGGGGCTCTGATTGTATATGTAGCTGTCATGGCTGGATCCGGGGTGTTTGGCACGGACGTGCCATATGAGGCATTTGGCATCAACTATCACCTGTACGTTGATGGAGTGCCAATGCTTCCTATTGCGGTCTCACGGGGGGCTGGCGTGCCACATGTGTGCAATCAATGGCCCCAACGGTGCGTGGGAATCTGGCAATGCTGTAGAAATCTGTCATTGCCTTCTGCCACAGGTCCTCCTGGGTGGGTCAGATGATTTGGTTGGCCATGCGTCTGAGGATTGCAGGGATAACCTGGTGCACACATCTTCTCATGGAGGATTGTGACATCCCAGCCACCACTCCACTTGTTCTTTGAAAAGAGCCACTGGCAAGGAAATGGAGTGTTGCCAGGACCTTGACCAGTGGCTGCACTGCATGTGAGCAGTGTGTTGGGCAGGTGATGTCCTCCTGCAGGGTTATGGTTAATTCCATGATGGCAGCAGGGGTGAATCTGAGAATCACTCATGCCAAAGATGTCTATGCGTGTGCGATATATCCTCTCCCGTGCCCTCCTCCGTGCCCTCCTCCTTCTGCGCTCCTCTAAAGTCAGTAGTATAGATATGAGCAAGGATGCCCCTGGCATGTTGGCATACAGATTGTTGTCCTGCAAGTGTGGCTGCTCAGCTCGTCCCTAATGGTGTTGCTTTAGCTGACATGTAGACGGATTGTCTAATTTTAAGCAAGCTTTTATATTGCCTAATATTAGACAGGACGTGCAGCTGTTGCGCACAGCGCGTAGCCTGCGCTGCACAAACTTACTTTTGTGGATCCCCGTAACTCCCTCATTTGCATATTTGCCTAGCTAATCAATGGTGTGTCTAGTACATTTTTTGCGCACACAATACGCCGGTCTATCGAAATTACGCCGATCTAAAAAAAAATAGATTTCATGCGCGCATCGTTTTGGGGATACGGCGCATCGATACGCAGGCGCATATTTCCAATTACGCAGGCGCACCTCCTGATACTCCAGCGTAAGTGCTTTGTGAATCTGGCCCTAAGTGCTTGGCTGTGAATTAACAGCAGTAATATCTTCATCTTGGTCATGACTTATTACTTGTAACAAGCTGGAACTACACATGGAGTCATCAATTGGTATATATGAAGCCTGGGAGTGTACACCGCACTGATCAGAACTAATATAAATAGTATCTTCTTCTTGGTTGTTACTCATTGCATGCACTTAAACTGTTCTGCACAGTTCTAGCCATTGATGAATCTGAGCTATTAGATTTTTTGGGTTTCTTGAATACAAACTGATCCATGTTTTGGAATCCTGTATGATGCTATTTTTTTTTTTTTTTTGTAGAAAGCAGTGTATTTAAAAAATTACACTTCTCACACTGGACATCCACAATTAACTTAGGGCCAGATTCAGGTAGATGGTCGCATCTTTGTGCCGGCGTAGCGCAGCGCATATACGTTAGGCCGACGCAACCTAGAGAGGCAAGTACAGTATTCACAAAGCACTTGCTCCCAATGTTGCGCCAGCGTAATATAAATGTGAAGGCGCAAGTCGGCGTAAGTGGATGTGGGTGTGACCTTATGCAAATGATGGCCTAAGCCTGGAGTAGAGACTTACGCCCGGCGTATAATCCACGGAGCATGCGCAGTGATGTCGACGTATATTCTCTTCCCTGTGCGCATCCTCACCACTACGCCGGCCCAACTTCCTGGGATTCGCCCAGCGTACCGTCTTACTCCGAGCGCATAATCACGCCCAGACATGCGCCTCTCCGACGCAAAAGTACATCCTGCTTTTTTCCCCCCCTGAGCAAGGTACTTTTTGCTGTGCGATGGCTGCTCGCGTTCCCCGGAAGGGGAGGAGGAAGAACATTTTTTTACCCCAGGAGATGGCAGTCCTCATGTCTGGCATGGAGAGGTATGACACCTTCCTCCATGGTGCCCAAAGTCGGGATATCAGTTGGGCCAGGAAGCAGGTCATCCTGGAGACCATGAAGTAAATATCCAAGGCAATGAGACCCAGACAGCCACGCATATTAATAAAAAAATAAATGATTTCAGGCGCAAGGTCCGGGAGAAGGTGGCCGCCATCAAGAGGCACCAGAGGGGCACGGGGGGTGGACCCCCATGTGCGGTGAGCTTGACCGCAGAGGAGGAGGTGGTCGTCCGGTGTCTGGAGAGGGAGCAGTTGGAGTGCGTGGAGGGATTTGATTCCCTTGATGAAGCCTCGAGGACAGGTAAGTGTTGTTTATCCCCCATCCGGTGTGTAGAATGTGAGGGGTGGAAGGGGACATGTGACAAGTGTGTGGGTCCACCAACATGTGAATGCTTTGTGTCATCCACAGATGTGCAGGAGGGATCAGGGCCATCTGCTGCCGGTGGCCACCCCACATCATCCCCGAAACATCATCCTGATCCTGACCTCTTAGGAAGCCAGGATCCAGCGGTGGAGAGGAGTGGCCACACCTCTTCTCTGGAGGTGGTTGAGGAGGAGACGGTGCCCTTGGATCAGGGTTGCGTTTATTTGGAGGATTCCTCCTCTTAAGGGAAGCCCCTCTGGTTCAGCCACCAGCAGGGTAAGCCCCTCAAGGGCCTCACCTTACAGCCGGGTCCAATCCTCCTCTGCCCCCAGGAAGGCGACATGGAAGAACAGGGGTGTTTCTGATGCCGTCCATGATGAAATGGCAAGGGACCAGGCCCGGCAGACCCGACATATGGGGGAAATAGCCGGACACCTGCACAATGGCCCCGATGGTGCGTGGGAATCCTGCAATCCTGTAGAAATCCAGCATTGTCTTCTGCCGCAGATGCTTATTGGTGGGTCTGATGATGTTGTGGGACATGTGTCTGAGGATTGCGGGGACAACCTGGTGCACACATCTGCTCATGGTGGATTGTGACATCCCAGCCAAGACTCCACGACTCCACTTGTACGCTGGAACGAGCCACTGGCAAGGAAATGGGGTGTTGCCAGTACCTTGGCCAGTGGCTGCACTGCTTGTAAGCAGTGTGTCTTCCTGGTGATGTCATCTTTTAGGGCTGTGGCCATTTCCAGGATGGCATCAGGGCTGAATCTGAAAATGCGATACACCTCCGAATCACCCATGCCAAAGAGGCTAATGCGCGTGCAGTATATCCTCTCACGTGCCCTCCTCCTCCGTGCCGGTGGGCCCATTAGTAGTGCTAGGACCACGGCTGCCCCTGGCATGTTGGCAGACAGATGTGTTGTCCTGCAAGTGGGGTTGCTCAACTTGCTCAGCTCGTCCATAACGGTGCAAAGATAAACCAGCTATTTGTTGGAATAACTTTACGGCGTACGTTCGCGAATTGACGTATCTCCCTCATTTGTATATTTGAATAGGAAATCAATGGGAGCGCCAGATATGTCCAGCGTAAATATGCGCCTACGCTACGCTGGCGTAGGAAAGTTAGGTCGGTCGGAGGAAGCCTATTTTCAGGCGTATCTAGTTCTGTGGGTACGGCGCATAGATACAACGGTGCATATTTACCCTTACGCAGCGTATCTTGAGATACGCCGGCGTAAGTCTTTCTGAATCTGGCCCTTAGTATATCAAGAGTATATAACCTATAAAGAAACAGCTATCATAGGTAAACACTCTAAAGGGACCTGTGACTCGCAGGCACTAAAACATGCCTAGTATTTACACTGCACAGCTGTAAGCACCTATGTGCATGAGCCCGTACAGTGCATTTTTGTAGCAGCAGCACCAATAATCCCACTGGCCCCAGCAAAAATAGACCCCCAGCAATAATAGATACCCTACAGCAGGTGGTGTCAAACTCAATTTCATCGTTGCCCGCATCAGCATTATGATTGCCCTCAAAAGGGCTGGTTGTATCTGTAAAATTAGATGTCCAGCACATCTCCTCCCCATATATTAGATGAGCCACCCCACCATCAGAAGTTGATTTCCCCACTCTACCTTACATCACAGTGCACCCCCATTTCATTATGCTGCTGCTGGGAAAAAGCTGGATGAATTGCTTGAAAGCATAAAGCAATGGTCTGGAGGAGGACCAGAGGAGGGCCACATGATCTGGCCCGCGGGCCTTGTGTTTGACACCTGTGCCCTATAGCAACAAAAGCTTCCATCAGCGGCAACAATTAATCAACATTCTTTGCTGCAATATAAAAAATAAATAATTAGGACCTTGTTTACACTTGAGTGTTTTTGTTACGTACCTCGTGGATAGAGCCTCGTATGCAGGAAAGAGCCCCTCTTACCACCCGGGTTCAGGGACTGCTGGAGTGGGGACAGCAAGTCCGGGAGCACGGCGGGGTAGGAGTGCTTGGGATGACAGCAGACCGGGCGGAATGGAAGTCTTGCGGACAGGCAGTGGAGGAGACAGCGTCTCTGGAGGGCCACTGGAACCGGATAGCGGAACAGGTGGACGAGCCGGGTCAGATGCAAGACAGGAACAGGTAAGCAGTCAACAAGGGTCAGATGGACGGATCACCCGAAAGTCACTCTTGTAGCGGAGGTAACGTTTGTCAAAGTTCAAGCATAGGTCTGGTAACGATAGGCAGCAGAGAAGAGCGGAGTCGGGTCAAGCCAGGGTTCGGTAACGATAATCAGGTAGTCAGACGGAGCCGGGTCAGGTATCGGGTAAAGCAGGTATCAGGTCCCAATAGCAAGCAGGTATCAGGTTTCAACAGACTTCAGGTTTCAGGGTATTCAGGACACAAAGCTGTAGATCAGACAGCAAGGTGTCACTGCTGCCACTGATCTTTTAAAGGGGAAGAGAGGCTAGTGCGCATGCGCGCGCTCCCGCCGCGCATGCGCGCGCCCCCGTGACGCAGACGCGCGCCGTGCACGCGCGCGCACGATAGGCGCACGCGCGGCGCGCATACACGCGAAACTGGAGCGCGAGCAACAGGGACTCGTCGGAGCCCACAGGTAGGTCCCTGACATTGCCCCCCCCCAAGGGGCAGCCTCCGGATGCCAAATTGGATTCTTTTTTCAGGGTGAGCGGAAAAAAAATTGAGAATCAGTCTCTGTGCATGGATGTTGTTTTCGGGTTCCCAGGAATTGTCTTCTGGGCCATACCCTTTCCATTTTACTAAAAATTGAGTTTGCCCTTGCCGCTTCCTACAGTCGAGGATGGCCTCCACAACATATTCCTCGCACCCATCAACAAAAACAGGTTCTGGGGGACTGGTCCCTCTATCAGGAAAGGGATCCAGAACTGCAGGTTTCAACAATGACACATGGAATACTGGATGAATTTTCAAAGAATCAGGTAAGGATAGTTCATACGATACCTCATTGATCTTCCTTCGTACTGGAAAAGGTCCTATGAACTTTGGTCCCAACTTCTTTGAAGGACAGGCCAACTTGAGGTTGGTTGTAGATAGCAATACCTGGTCACCTGGTTGCAGGACTAATTCGCCTCTCTTCTTCCGGTCAAAGAACTTTTTACTGGCAGCTTGAGCTTTAGTCACCGCTTCCCGTAATACCTGGTTGTTGTGGCTGAGGAACTCCATCGTACTCTGCACTGCCGGGACTGGGGATTCTGAAAAAAGGTCAGGTAAAAAGGTTAGATCAAAACCATAATTGGCAAAGAAAGGGGATTGCCCGGTAGCTGAGTGGTTGGCGTTATTGTACGCGAACTCCGCTAGGGGTAGCAGGGAAACCCAATCGTCCTGAGAGAAGGACGTAAAGCACCTAATGTACTGTTCAAGAGTCTGATTGGTCCTCTCTGTTTGCCCGTTGGTTTGGGGATGATAGGCTGAGGAAAAGGAGAGTTTAATCTTCAAGGTTTCACATAAGGATCTCCAGAAGCGGGACGTGAACTGAACCCCCCTGTCAGACACGATGTCGGAGGGAATTCCGTGTAGCCGAACAATCTCCTTGATGAAGATGCGAGCAGTCTCTGTGGCCGTTGGGGTACTCCTTAAGGGAAGGAAATGAGCCATTTTGGATAGGCGATCCACGACTACAAAAATTGCCGTGCACCCCTCTGAATGAGGAAGTTCGACTATAAAGTCTATAGAAATCATTTCCCAGGGTCTATTGGGTACAGGTAGGGGCTTCAACAGTCCCCAAGCTCGGCTTCTTGCGGTCTTGTTTCGATTACACGTGGGGCATGAGTTGACATATGTCTTGCAGAAATTTTCCAGGTCTGGCCACCAGAAGGTACGACGTACCAGTTCGAGGGTTTTCCGAACCCCAAAGTGTCCCGCCAATGGGTGGTCGTGAAGGAGTTTCAGGACTTCCACACGGCTTGTTTCTGGAACGAAAATTTGTCTGCCTCTCCAAAACAGTCCATCCCTAGATGTTAAAGTGATGCTGGAAGGTTTGGAGGCATCTGTGGATGCTTCTCTAATTTCGGAGAGTAGGCCAGACTGGAGAAGTAGGAAGTTACCTGCTGGTAAAATAGTGTCAGGAACCGGTATATCCTTGGGGTTATCGTGCATCCGGGATAATGCGTCTGGCTTGACGTTCTTTGAACCTGGCCGGTAGGTGATGTGAAAACAGAAGCGTGAGAAAAACAGCGCACAGCGGGCTTGACGGGGTTTCAACCTTTTAGCAGATCTTAGGTACTCAAGATTCTTGTGATCGGTATAAATTAATACTGGGTGGGCTGCGCCTTCTAACAGGTACCTCCATTCCTCCAGTGCGGTCTTGATGGCAAGTAGCTCACGATCTCCGACATCATAATTTCTTTCCGCAGGAGAAAGTTTCCGGGAAAAGAATCCGATGGGGTGCATTAGGTCTTTATTTCCCTGGCGTTGGGAGACAACAGCTCCCACTGCGACTTCAGATGCGTCAACCTCGAGGATATAGGGTAGTGCAGGATCAGGGTGACTGAGGATCGGGGCTGACGTGAAAAGCTTTTTGAGTCGGTCAAAGGCCTTTTGAGCTTCTGGGTTCCAGTGAAAACGTAGGTTTTGTCTGGTCAATTGTGTGATGGGAGAAATTATTGCAGAAAACCCCCTGATAAATCTTCTATAGAAGTTTGCAAAACCTACAAAGCGTTGTACCCCTTTCTTGTCTAGGGGTACCGGCCAGTCGAGGATAGCAGACACCTTCTGCGGGTCCATCTTAATTCCGGTGGGAGAGATTACCAAGCCTAGGAACTGGATGGTCTGACGTTCAAATTCGCATTTCTCTGCCTTGGCGTATAATCTGTGTAGACGGAGCCGGTGGAGTACTTTACGAACATGCTCTCGGTGTCTGTCTAATGATCTGGAAAAGACTAAGATATCATCAAGATAGACAATTACAAAGATGTCCAGAAAGTCTCTGAGTACGTCATTAATAAAATGCTGAAAGGTGGCGGGCGCATTACATAGTCCGAAGGGCATGACTAGGTACTCGTAGTGACCGAATCGGGTACGAAAAGCTGTTTTCCATTCGTGCCCCTCCCGAATACGGACCAGGTTGTAGGCCCCTCTCAGATCTAGCTTGGTGAAGACGATAGCTGACCTCAGTTTTTGGAAGAGCTCGGGTACCAGGGGTAGTGGGTACCGGTTTTTCACTGTGATATTATTGAGTTCCCGGTAATCTACACACGGACGGAGGGACTGATCCTTCTTTGTAACAAAAAATATTCCAGCGCCTGCTGGGGAGGTAGAAGGCCGGATGAACCCCTTATGTAAGTTTTCATCTATGTATATTTTTAGGGCCTCCTGCTCCTTTTCTGACAACGGAAAAATGCGCCCAAAAGGAATTTCGGCCCCTGGGAGGAGCTCAATCGGGCAGTCATAGGGGCGATGGGGCGGAAGGGAGTCGGCCCCTCGTTTACTAAAAACGTCCAGGAATTCATGATAGGGTTCAGGAATGCACTGAAGCAGGCTTGGGTCAGAGTCCATACATAGTAAGGTAGGAGGCGAACTGGTGGGCCCTGGTAGACAGTATTGCTGGCAGTAAGGGGACTGAAAAGACACCTCTCCAGATGCCCAATTAATCAGAGGGTTGTGAGCCTGAAGCCAGGGTAGGCCGAGGATTACCGGAAACAGAGGAGAGGAAATCACATCTAGGACCAACAGTTCCTTGTGCTGAGGAGCAATTAAAGCAGGTAGAGGTAGAGTCTCTTGGGTTACCTGTCCAGAACTAATGCGGGAGCCGTCGGCCAAGAAAACAGAGAGTCCATGGGTCTTTCTTCGTAAGGGGATGCTGTGCAGGTTGACAAAAGCGGTATCGATGAAGCAGCTGCATGCGCCGGAGTCAAGGATGGCGTTGACCGGAATATTCCTTCCCTGGCACTGTAACGAAAAAGGTAGAGCAAGGTGGGTTGCATTGCCTGACAGGGCTGAGAAGTTGACAGGAACTGAGGTGAGGCACTTACGTGTCTTAACAGGGCAGTTGTGAACGTAGTGGCCAGTCCCGCCGCAGTACATGCAAAGGTTGAGTTGGCGACGACGTGCCCGCTCTTCAGGTGGTAGTGTTGGTCGCAAGAGGCCAAGTTGCATGGGTTCAGATGAGTCCTGGTTGGTGCTGGGGGGATTTGGGTAGGTAGGAGGTAGGTAACGAGAAGCCGGCATAGGCACTTTGGCAGTCATCCAGGTGGGACGGTTCGGTTGAGAAGATCGCTCAGCCCGGCGTTCACGAAGCCGGCGGTCGATCTGGATAGCTGTGGTAATTAGATCCTCGAGGGTCTCGGGCACCCCCACTCGAGCGAGTTCGTCCTTAAGACTTTCAGAAAGGCCCAAGCGAAACTGGTGCCTCAGAGCTGCATCGTTCCATTGAGTGTCCGCGCTCCAGCGCCTAAAGTCCGTAACATAGTCCTCAGCCGCTCTGCGGCCTTGCTGGAGCGTGAGTAGGGCAGATTCTGCGGTAGCGGCTCGTTGAGGGTCATCATATAGCAAAGCCATGGCCTCAAGAAACGCGAACAGGGTCCGTGTCTGATCACCATTCTCCTCGAGCAGCCGGTGGGCCCAGGTCTGAGGGTCCCCTTGTAGTAGGGAGATTACAAATCCTACTTTAGTGACCTCCAAGGAAAATGTCCGGGGTTGCAGGGCGAAGTAGAGCTCGCAGGCGCTACGGAAGGCTCGAAATTTGGTGCGGTCGCCAGCGAATCGCTCTGGCACTGGAACTCTTGGTTCAGGTGGGAGCATTACCACCGAAGGAGCAGAAACAGCTGATGCGGATCTGGAGGTTGAAGGAGCAGCTGGATCATTAGGGGCAGCCAGGCTGTGTACCTGTCCTTCTAGCCTAACGTAGCCTTCCTGTAGGTTCTTTACTGCTTCTGTGAGGGACGCCAGGTGTTTGCAGATTTCGTCTATGGCAGGGGCTATTCCCGCAGGCTCTGACATGGCTGTCTGATACTGTTACGTACCTCGTGGATAGAGCCTCGTATGCAGGAAAGAGCCCCTCTTACCACCCGGGTTCAGGGACTGCTGGAGTGGGGACAGCAAGTCCGGGAGCACGGCGGGGTAGGAGTGCTTGGGATGACAGCAGACCGGGCGGAATGGAAGTCTTGCGGACAGGCAGTGGAGGAGACAGCGTCTCTGGAGGGCCACTGGAACCGGATAGCGGAACAGGTGGACGAGCCGGGTCAGATGCAAGACAGGAACAGGTAAGCAGTCAACAAGGGTCAGATGGACGGATCACCCGAAAGTCACTCTTGTAGCGGAGGTAACGTTTGTCAAAGTTCAAGCATAGGTCTGGTAACGATAGGCAGCAGAGAAGAGCGGAGTCGGGTCAAGCCAGGGTTCGGTAACGATAATCAGGTAGTCAGACGGAGCCGGGTCAGGTATCGGGTAAAGCAGGTATCAGGTCCCAATAGCAAGCAGGTATCAGGTTTCAACAGACTTCAGGTTTCAGGGTATTCAGGACACAAAGCTGTAGATCAGACAGCAAGGTGTCACTGCTGCCACTGATCTTTTAAAGGGGAAGAGAGGCTAGTGCGCATGCGCGCGCTCCCGCCGCGCATGCGCGCGCCCCCGTGACGCAGACGCGCGCCGTGCACGCGCGCGCACGATAGGTGCACGCGCGCGCACGCGCGGCGCGCATACACGCGAAACTGGAGCGCGAGCAACAGGGACTCGTCGGAGCCCACAGGTAGGTCCCTGACAGTTTTGCAGCTTGTAGCTCGAAGCTCTAAAAAAACTCTCAAGTAAAAAAAAATTTAAAAAAAAGTGTTTAAACTTTAAAGCATTAGTTCACCTTTCGGAACATGTCACATATTCGACCCATTTTTAGTGCAGCAGCCACCTCCCGCTTTCCCCCCTCCCTGTGGCAGCAGTATAGGGAGACGTTCCCCTTACTAGCTGCCAATGTTTAACCACTTGCCTACTGTGCACCTACACCGCCTTCCTGCCCAGACAAAATATAAGCTTCCGGCACTGCGTCGCTTTAACTAACAATTGCGCGGTCGTGCGACGTGGCTCCCAAACAAAATTGGCGTCCTTTTTTTCCCACAAATAGAGCTTTCTTTTGGTGGTATTTGATCACCTCTGCGGTTTTTATTTTTTGCGCTATAAACAAAAATAGAGCGTCAATTTTTAAAAAAATGCAATATTTTTTCCTTTTTGCTATAATAAATAACCCAAAAAAATATATAAAAAATATATTTTTTCCCTCAGTTTAGGCCGATACGTATTCTTCTACATATTTTTGGTAAAAAAAAAATGCAATAAGCGTTTATCGATTGGTTTGCGCAAAATTTATAGCGTTTACAAAATAGGGGATAGTTTATGGCATTTTTTTTTTTTTTTTTTTACTATTAATGGCGGCGATCTGCGATTTTTTTATTGGGACTGCGACGTTATGGCGGACATTTCGGACACCTTTCTGACATTTTTGGGACCATTTACATTTATACAGTGAAAAATGCTATAAATATGCATTGATTACTGTATAAATGTGACTGGCAGTGAAGGGGTTAACCACTAGGGGGCGGGGAAGGGGTTAAATGTGTGTCCTATGAGTGTTCTAACTGTAGGGGGAGGGGGGGTGACTGGGGGAGGTGACCGATTGTGTCCCTATGTACAAGGGACACAACCGCTCTCCTCTCTCCCTGACAGGGACGTGCAGCTCTGTGTTTACACACAGAGCTGCACGTCCCAGCTCAGTTACTGAGCAATCGCGTGTGCCCGGCGGCGATCGTTGCCGCCGGGCACTCGCACGGGATCCCCGCAGAGCGCCCGCGGCTTTAAAGGGACATCACGTCATATGACGTGATGTCAGAACAATGGAGTCGTCTGCCCGCCGTCATTTTACGGTGGGCAGATGACAAGTGGTTAAAAACCAGTGTGTCTGTGTGGGGCTCTCTCCCCACGGGCTGTCAGGCTAGGATATCAGCTAACAGTTCAGGTGTGCTGATTATGCAAAGCGTTCCAGCAACAAGAGCACAAACCATGAGCAGGTCTAAGCAGAGCAGGTCAGCTGGAAATTGTAGTTCACCGCTGCAGATGAAGGTGGATGTTAGCTGGACCTTGTAGTTCACCGCTGCAGATGAAGGTAGATGTTGGCTGGTGCTTGTAGTTCACCACTGCCAATGAAGGTAGATGCTGGTTGGACTTTGTAGCTCACCACTGCAGAATGTACTACAATAGAATCAGGCAAGCATAGTCTAGACAAGCTGGGTCATACACAGGTAGATCAGAGTCCAAACAATACCGAATCAGAAGCGAACAAGCGGGGTCAAACTAGCCGTGTCATACACACAAAATATACAGAGCAGATATCGGCTGGGTCAAGCAGTAGCACACAAAATATTACGACTCTATCACGAGCACTGTGTGCTGATACAGGTGATTTAACGGTGAGCTGGCCAATAATGTTGTTTCCCAGGCAAAGGCTGTGTCAGGTGGGTTTTGCTGGGTCTTAAAGGGATCCTAGTACTGACACAGGCTCATCATTTAGACACACAGCTCTGCATGTCTGAATGAATTACGAGCCGGCATTGGCTTGTCGTGGAAATTCCACTATACGTTGCACATAATCCATGTCTCCTGTGCTAATAGAGCATCCTTTCAGTTTCTTATTATAATGCATCTTAGTAAACCCCTGTTTCCCGTATAAGTAACACAGACAAAACCACAATCCTTACATCCTTAGATTCACAGCTCGACTGCCTCTCCCGAGCACAGGCACTTCATTTTTTTCATGGCAACAAAAGAAATTACAAACAGAAAGTCATGGCACCAACAGCCAATCACTTCCTCCATGAAAAATAACAGCACAGGAAATGACAACACAGGAAATGACAACAGTAAAGGGGAGGGCATACATAGTAGTGGGGTGGAGAATTACACATGTCTCTCTCACTTAAGGCATGTATGCTGCCCCCCCACCCAGCCACATGCATGCACATCCACCATCTTGGTCAGCATTGAGCCTATTCAATACTGCTCAGAGTAGCCAGTATCTAGTAAGATCATTCTACTTGTTCCCACAGACTTGAGCCGATCTGCGGGGACATTGCTACTGCTGTTGTCAAGATACGGTATGAGAATACCAACAAGGCAGATATCAATGTCCTCTTATAAGAGCAGATATGTATCCAAAAGGTATAGCGCACAACAGAGAGTTAATATGTTTCTCTTGTTATGTGGACTTTACTTCTGTAATGTGCATAGACATTTGAAGGCAAGAAGCCCAGCACATTGCGCTTGATACTTACAAACCAGCAAACGCCCACACACACCGAAAACACATCTCCAAGCCCATGAGAAGGTTTTTATACTTACCGCTGGTCCCAATTCAACCCATGTGGGCTCTGCTAGAGTGCTCCTCAAACACAAGGAGACAGGTGATATTCTATAAAACACACACACTAGAATAAAATGTCCACATGAGTCCATATAATAAAATTTCCATAACAGGCTTGACTTTCTTAGCAGCTGTCGGCTTGTAGTTCTCAATAAACTACCACAGAGCTGTGGAGCGATGTGGTAGATCATTTAGGGTCCTTTCACACGTGCGGACCGTTCGTCCGTTTTTTTTCGGGTGAAAAACGGACCGCAATGCATCCCTATGGGCTAGCGGACGTTATCGGATGAGCATCCGCTAACGTCCGTTTCCATCCGTCTCCATTAAGCTACGTTTTTTTGAACGGAAGCAAACTCTAATTTTCTTCCATCAAAAAAACGGAACAGACGAAAAACGGATGTTAGCGGACGATCCGTTTAACATCCGATCCGCTAACATCCGTTTTTCATCAAAATATGTAATAAAAAAAAAACGGATGAAAAACAGATGAAAAAACTGATGAAAAACGGATGTGAACGGACGAAAAACGGATGAAAAACGGATGACAACTGATGAAAAACGGACGAAAAAAACTGATGAAAAACGGATGTGAACGGACGAAAAATGGATGACAACTGATGAAAAACAGACAAAAACTGATAAAAAGCGGATCAACTGATGAAAAAAAACGGACCTAAAAAACGGTCCGCGCGTATGAAAGGACCCTAAGTGTTCTTGTCAGGGAGTTTCGGCTTACCTATACGCAGGGCCGCCATCAGGGGGGTACAGGCATTACACCTGTAAGGGGCCCGGGGGTCCCCAGGGGCCCGGATGGGAACCACCCTAAAAAAAAAAAAAAAAAAAAAAAATTTTTTTTTTTTTTTTTTTTTTTTTTTTTTTAGGGGTCCGAAGGTCCCCAGGGGCCCGGAGGCCACCAAGGGCCCCAGATGGCAAGTCCTTTTTTTTTTATAAAAAAAAATATATTTTTTTTATAAAAAAATATATATTTTTTTTATAAAAAAATATATATTTTTAATATATTTTTCTTTTATTTTTTATTAAAGGGCCAATTTTTTTTCTTTTATTTTTTTAGAGGTCCGGAGGTCCCCAGGGGCCCGGAGGCCACCAGGGCCCCAGATGGCAAGCCTTTTTTTTTATAAAAAAATATATTTTTATAAAAAAAAAATATTTTTTTAATATATTTTTATTTTATTTTTTATTAAAGGGCCAATTTTTTTTCTTTTATTTTTTTAGAGGTCCAGAGGTCCCCAGGGGCCCGGAGGCCACCAGGGCCCCAGATGGCAAGCCTTTTTTTTTTATAAAAAAATATATTTTTATAAAAAAAATATATTTTTTTAATATATTTTTATTTTATTTTTTATTAAAGGGCCAATTTTTTTTGTTTTATTTTTTTAGAGGTCCGGAGGTCCACAGGGGCCCGGAGGCCCCCAGGGCACCGGATGGAAACCCCCCCTTTTTTTATTTATTTTCTATAAAAAATATATATATTTTTTAATATATTTTTATTTTATTTTTTTTTATTAAAGGGCCATTTTTTTAGGGGTCTAGGGTCCCGTAGGCCACCAGGGCCCCAGATGGCAACCCCCTATTTATTTATTTTTTTATAAAAAAATATATTTTTTTATAAAAAAAATATATTTTTTTAATATATTTTTATTTTATTTTTTATTAAAGGGCCAATTTTTTTTCTTTTATTTTTTTTATATTATTATTAAAGGGCCCAGAGGTCCCCAGGGCCCCCGGATGACAATCCTCCTTTTTTATATTTTTTTTTACTTTTTTATATTATTTTATTTCTTTTTTTTAATATATAGATGCATTTTTATTAAAGGGCTCAGAGGTCCCCAGGGCCCTATGTGTCAAACCCCCTTTTTTTATAATTGTATTTTTTATTTTTGTTTAATAAAAAATAAAAATATAAAAAAATATATAAAGGGCCCAGAGGTCCCCAGGGCCCTGGAAGGCAACCCCCTTGTTTTTTTTTATATATATATACAGTGCGGAAAATAAGTATTTGAACACCCTGCTATTTTGCAAGTTCTCCCACTTGGAAATCATGGAGGGGTCTGAAATTGTCATCGTAGGTGCATGTCCACTGTGAGAGACATAATCAAAAAAAAAATTCCAGAAATCACAATTTATGAATTTTTAACTATTTATTTGTATGATACAGCTGCAAAGAAGTATTTGAACACCTGAGAAAATCAATGTTAATATTTGGTACAGTAGCCTTTGTTTGCAATTACAGAGGTCAAACGTTTCTTGTAGTTTTTCACCAGGTTTGCACACACTGGAGGAGGGATTTTGGCCCACTCCTCCACACAGATCTTCTCTAGATCAGTCAGATCACCCTTTTAAAGGACACAGAGGTCCCCAGGGCCCCGGACGGCTACCCCCCTTTTTTATATATATTTGTCTTTATTTCTTCTTTTTCCAAAGAGCCCCCCGCTTCTCAATTCGCGGCAGCCCCCCCCCCCCCCGCTTCTCAATTTCATGCGGCAGCACCCCCCCCCCCCCCCCCCGGTTCTCTGCTCCAGGGGGCCCATGCCTGAAGCTGTGTAAGGGGCCCCAAAATTCCTGATGGCGGCCCTGCCTATACGGGTAAGCCGATACACTGACAGTGTGCATGAGACCTACATGGCATCAGAGATCTGCTGGTGCAATACTTTCCAGGCTTCTGCATCAAAAAATAATAAATGGATTTTTTTACCAGCAAAAAAAATATTTTTTATTTATTTTTTAGAATAAACGTATTCATAATTTCTTCTTTTTACAAAAAAGTGTGACGAAAAATTACAAAAATTTCACTGTGCCTCTTACTACATGCTTCAGACTGTCTAATTTTCAAAAAGGGGTCATTTGGGGGACCTGTCATTTTAGTGGCCATCAGGACATCAGGATTGGTCAATTTTCAAATATACTGTATATATCATATCATAGTATGTAGACTCAATAACTGTCACAAAAACCAATTAACCTCAAGTGCGGATGCAGCTTTCAGCGCAGTCACACTTTGACAATTACTCATGCAACATTGTACCCCTGTGACATTTTTATACATTTTTTGAGACAGATAGAGCTTTCTTTTGGTGGTATTTAATTACCACTAAGTTTTTTATTTTATACTATATAAACCAAAAAAATACTGACATTTTCTAATAAAAAACACACTTCTGTTATTTTTTTCATAAAAGTTTGCAAATAAATAACCTTTCTTCATGAACTTAGGCCAAATCTATTCTGCTACATTTTCTGGTAAAAAGAACCCAAATCAGTGTATATTGTTTGGTCTGTGTGAAAGCTATACTGTCTACAAACTATGATATGTATATATATATATATATATATATATATATATATATATATATATTACAATTGATCAGGATACTGATATGGAGTATGGCGGCGATCAGGATGTTGGTAGGGGTAATGGCGATGATCAGGACCCTGGTATTGGTTTCATGGCAATGATCAGGAAGCTGCTATGTGGTATGGCGGTGATTAGGGCATTGGTAAGGGTTATGACAATGATGAGGATGCTGGTATGGGATATTGTGTTGATCAAGACGCTGGTATGGGATATGGAGATGATCAAGACGCTGGTATGGGGTATGGTGGTGATCAGGACGTTGGTATGGGTTATGTCGATGATCAGGACACTGGTATGGGGTATGGCAGTGATCAGGCCATTGGTATGGCATAAGCAGTGATAAGGATGCTGGTATGGCAGTGATCATGGCGCTGGTGTGGTGTATGGTGGCGATCAAGACATTGGTATGGTGTATGGCATGTTATTGTGATCACTGGTGACTAGGGTGACCACGTGTCCAAGATTACCCGGAACAGTCCCACATTTTGCAGGTCTGTCCCGGGCACCTTCATTCCAGGACAATACTGTGTCCCGGAATGAAACTGACACAGTCACCCCCCAGGCCAATCTGATGCCCCCAAAAAAGACTGCCACATCACCGCTTTACTCACTGACAGTGCTTGTCTTGGCCAGGAATTCCTGGAGGAGCACAATCCCCGCCCCCTGCTCTTGATTGGAGAAATCATAAATCTCGCCTCTTGTGTCCAATCACTGTGCTGTGATCAGCACAAGCTGATTTTTGGGAAGAGAGAGTGTCCCTGAATGCTAGTTTGGAAATGTGTTCCCACTACTGGTGTCACCAGGACAGGTGACAGGTGCTGGCTGCATTTTTTATTGTTATTACACTGGGGCAGTGATTGAGGACACTGGCGCAGCCTGGCACTGCAGTCTGTGAGTGTACATGCAGTGGGAAAGACTACTGTACACTCACAGGCAGCAACAGTTCTCTCTGCTCTCACAAAGAGAGCAGAGAGAACCAATGCTTACTTTGAGTATGCATTATTTACTATGTGATTGCTGTGATTGGACACAACAGTCATATGGTACAATACCAGCGGTAATGTGATTCACTGTGTCCAGGCCATGTGCTGATCACAGGACTCCCAGGTGCGTGCTCTGTGAGATGCACAGGAGCCTCCAATGTGGGCTGACGTACAGGTACTGCTTCCTGTCCGCCATGTATTGGGGCTGTGGACATACAGGAAGTGGATAATATACACTTTTTTTTTTTTACCAAGACATGTAGTAGAATATATTTTGGCCTAAATTTATGAAGAAAATTTATTTTATTGGATAGGTTTTGTAACAGAAAGTAGAAAATATGTTTTTTTTTTCAATTTTTCATTCTTTTTGTGTTTAGCAAAAAAAAAACCTAGTGAGGATCAAATACAACCAAAATAAAGCTTTATTCGCATGAATACAATTATATAAAATACATTTGGGTAAAGTGTTGCATGGCTGCGCAATTATCAGTAGCGCAGTAAAAATAAAAAATGGCCTGGTCATGAAGGGGGAAAATCTTCTAATGTTGAAGTGGTTAAGTTGATTTCTAAATGTCATTTTCAAATGTCATAAAATAACATTATTGAAGCGTTATTTTAACATGTGTGAGAACAATTTAAAAAATAAATACATTTAAAAATCGACTTAAAATATATATCGCAAAAAAAAAAATGATGTATATGTACACACTTTTTTGCTGACAAGCCAGGCAGTGTTCATATTGACAAACAAAATTGCAGCGCACAAAGGTAAAATGATATAATCAGTTTATAGTCTAAATATACATGAAAATACAAAAATAATAAACATAGACTGACATTAATACAATATAACAATCATGAATGACATCAATAAATTATAAAAAAATAGATAAAATATGCTTATAGTCCACAATGAGTCCACAGAGGCTGTTCAAAGATGGAATGATGAAATTAAAGAATCACACTGAAATAGAAATAGTCAATAGCAAAGTGTAGTTCCAACCGCTGTGCAGATAATGATAAAGGAAATGTATAATACCTCCTCAGTAGAGCCCTTACTGGTCCATGTAGGGAAACTGCTGGTTGTTCTATAGACAGGTTCGATGGTATGACAGGAAAAGGGGGGTAGGCAGATTTTGCCCCCCCTTTTCCTCATGGGAAAACGACGGACTGACGGTTGTCAGTTTCTCTCAGGGGAGCAGTATGCTCCCTCAGGAAAAGGGGCTGGCCCATCCCCCCTGCAGTTGACCTATCACTGCAGGGGATTTTGGCGGTTTTTTCAATTGACCTATAGTTGACCAGTAATTCTGGGATAGAAAGCCCGGGAAAATCTGGTTTGAACCGGTTCAGAACCAGGCGGTTCTGGGCTATTTAAGCTGGGTTCCGTTAGCCCAGGCTCATTCGCCTCAGAAGACTTAGGAGCTGTGGTGTTCTTTCCCCCCCCCCCTTCCCCCCCCCCTATTTTATAATCTTGTCGCGGTGTTTGGTATGTGGTAGTGTCACCTTTGCCTTTATCAAAGGGGGACTAGCTATATTTATATATGTTATTTATGAATTTATTTACTTCTGCTATTTATCCTGGTATAAAGCTGGGTAGTTTTATTGGCAGCCTGGGCTGTAGTAGCCAGGTTAGCTTTAAGGCTTATTTAAGGGCTTATTTAATTTGAA
Organism: Rana kukunoris; assembly: GCA_029574335.1. Classification (NCBI taxonomy): domain Eukaryota; kingdom Metazoa; phylum Chordata; class Amphibia; order Anura; family Ranidae; genus Rana; species Rana kukunoris. Next base: position 374,681,121 of record CM056052.1, read on the forward strand.
GGCTTATTTATTTTGAAGGCTTATTTATTTATGTAAATATGTTGAAAATATGTATTTACAATTTGAAACCAATATTAAACACCCGCGGCCTTTAGCATCCAACTAGTTGTCTGCTGTCTCTTTTTTATTCTAAAGTATTAAGGTTATGTTCCGTCTGTTTTCCCATGGCAGAGAGGGATATATACAAGAACCATTAACACCACCGTGCTGTAGCAGGGATCTCAATGTAAGGAAGTTACCACGGCCATCAGGTGACCAACATCAGCCAGTAGAACTTAGGTTCCTCTAACAGCCATGACGTACAGCGGAAGGGAAAGCCACACACTGTTATGAGTGTGGCGCCGCTACGTTAACCCAAGCACATGGGGAGATCCACAGCGTTACAGGGAAGGGAGGAGAGTCCTGACGCCAGTCTCCTATAACCATGTGACGCTTGCAGACCAATCAGGAGAAGGAGTTCTCAGCAATGTAGAGACTTGCACAGGCGTCACTGTATGGAATAACAGTACGTCTATAGATGGTGGAAAATGCTAATCAAAACTTCTGTAGACATCAGAGCGCATTAAAAAAAAATATGGGTGAGCCGTGACTGACATGTTTCGCGTCCCTGACGCTTTGTCAAAGTCACGGTACGGCCTCAACACAGTGCTTTTATTGCCACACTTGCATTTTGATTGGGCAATAGGAAGAAGGGAGGCATTCAATAGTTTAACCCTTCCATCAGAGAGAATAAATGTATTTTAAAAGTCTTTTAAAAGGCTATACAACAGCATCTAGCAACAAGAATGATCTGCAACTAACAACAAATTGCACTATATGCAAAAGAAAAAAGACAAAAATACAAATATATAAAGAATAATAAATGAATAAATAAATAAAAATATGGGATGGATAAAAATAAATATAAAATAAAATAAGATAAAAATAAAAAATTAAATAAAAACAAAAATCCATAAATACAAAAAAATATATAATAATGATGAAAACCTCAATAACAATAATTATCTACAGTAGGTAGACACCAAAAAAGGGGGGGGGGGGGGAATATACGTATAACTACAGACGTGAATTGCGCATAACAGTGCACTCACAGATGTGCGCACAGCAATACGCAATCCACCAACAATTAATTGGTGATACTCAAAGTATCGCGCTCCTCATTCAAGCCACCCGGTGTCAAAGATCCGAACTGATAAATCCAAAAGGTTTCTCTCTTGCATAGGAGGGAAAATCTCTTGTTGTCAGTTAGAGTCCCTGTTGGAATAGACTCTATGTCCAATAGCTCAAGGGCCTTAAAATCCTTTGTATGGGTATGCAGGAAGTGTCTAGGGACACTATGTTTATCGCAGCCTTTTTTAATAAGGCGTCGATGTTCGCCTACACGTATGCGTAAGGTGCGAATTGTCCGTCCTACATATACCAAATTACAGGGACAACGTAATACGTATACAATATATTCTGTGAAACAAGTAAGAAATTGTTTAATATGATACGTGTGGTCCTTGATATAAATGGTGCTGGTACCACCTTTCGGAATGGATTGGCATGTTAAACACCCTCTCTTGCCACACCTAAAAATACCTGTTTGGTTATTAAAATATGCCCTAATGTCAAGTGGTCGTGTAATACTGGACTTGACTATATTACTAGGGGCAATGATATTACGAATAGTCCGTGACCTTCGGAGCGTAATTTGAGGTTTAGAGGGAAGAAGGGGCACTAAGCAGGGCCGATCCGCCCTGGAGGCTCACTATGCAAGCCGCTTAGGGCCCCACAAAGTAGCAGGGGGCCCCCCAAATTACTAGAGGCCCCATCTGGTGAGAAGTAATTTTCGGCCCCCTTTTGGCAACTCGCTGGCTGCATGGGAGAAGAGGTAAGAAGTCAGCACCCCCAGTTTCTCACTTTAATGTAAAATGTCATTTCTGACAGCAGAACACCCCCTTCCCCTGCTTCCTTCTCAACTTTAATGTGACACGTCACTGTCGGCAGCCCCCCCCCCACTTCTCAACTTTAATGTGTCATTTTCGGCAGCCACCCCCCTTCTTAACTTCAATGTGACATGTCATTTTGCTTAGGGCCCCAGAGAGGTCAGGATCAGCACTGCTGTATGTGATGTGGGCCCCAGGCAGAGCATTGTGTACTCGTACTGTGGTAGTAGTCCTGACTCCTGTGAGGTGATACTAACATCTGGGGGCCACAGGTCACCCTATCACCACTCTAGATCTGTCACTCTTATGTGGTCGGGCGCCATCCAAGGGGATTGGTGAAGAGTTATAGGTGATGGCATCACGGGTCAGGTAGAGGGCCCGTTAGGAGAATTTTGCTTAGGGCCCCAGGGAGGTCAGGATCGGCACTGGCACTAAGTATTGATCTAGACGATGAATATAGAAATGTTTATTAATAATACTCGAGATGTTTTTATATTTAGTATTAAACGTGGAAGTAAATCTGTAAATACTACCTACTTCCTCCTTATTGTCTTTAGTCTTTTTAAGTGTTTTATTTATATTTAAACTAAAGGCATTGTCTATTAGCTCATCAGGGTAACCCTTCTCATTAAATTTTGTCTTCATAACTTGACCTTGGGACATATAGTCCTGAGTTTTCGTACAGTTTTTCCGTAACCTGTTAAACTGACCATAAGGGATATTAGTTTTCCACAAAGGGTGGTGACAACTATTAAAATGCAAATAAGAGTTGCCACTAGTAGGTTTAGTATGATTACTCGTTGTAATAACCTTTTGGTCATAGGACAAAACTAAGTCAAGAAAAATTAAGTTCTCATAGTCGAAAACACGCGTAAAGGTAAGGCCAAGCTTATTACTATTGCAATGATCTACAAACAAAGAGAAAATGTCAGGGCCACCACTCCAGATAAGGACTATTAATCGTCTATATAGCGCCCATAGAAGACGATGTGCTCCAAAAAGGGGGTGTTACTCCAAATCTGTAGTGTTTCGCAATATCCCATCGTCAAATTTGCATAGACGGGGGCAAAATTAGCCCCCATCGCTGTACCTCTTTTTTGTAAAAAGAACTGGTCGCAAAAAGAAAAATAATTGTGTTTGAGACGAAATTCAATGCCCCTAGTAATGAACTCAGATTAGAGGGAATTCATATCGTTGTTTTTGCTTAAAAAATATTGTACTGCTGCAAGACCAATATCATGGAGTATGGATGTGTATAAGGACGCAACATCCAATGAGGCCCATGCGTAACCCTCTTCCCAAGAATAATTTCGGAGGGTCTCGATGATGTCCCTCGAGTCTCTGATATAAGATGGTAATTCATATTGATTTGAATTGTATATATCAGGGCTCAACATTTCAAGTCCTGAGCTACTAGCCAGGCCTCAAGGGTTACTCACAACCAGTGCTCCACTCTACCCTACCCTGCCCCGCCCCTAGACATGTCCTCATAAATTATCTCATTAAATGACACTTAAATGTTTTATGCAAAATTAGGTTACAAAATAAATATTAACAACGACTTTATCAGTGCAGCCTCGTCTGTGCCCACCATTGCAGCCTCACCTGTGCTCCTCAATGCAGCCTCACCTGTGCTCCTCAATGCAGCCTCACCTGTGCTCCTCAATGCAGCCTCACATGTGCCCACCTTTGCAGCCATACTGTGCCCATTGCAGCCACACTGTGCCCACAATTGCAGCCACACTGTGCCCACAATTGCAGTCACACTGTGCCCACAATTGCAGTCACACTGTGCCCACAATTGCAGTCACACTGTGCCCACAATTGCAGTCACACTGTTGCCATTGCAGCCTCACTGTTGCCATTGCAGCCACACTGTGCCCATTGCAGCCACACTGTCTGCAGCCACACTGTGTCCACTATTTTTTTTTTTAAACAATTTTATTGAGTATATAAGAAGACAGTTACACACTATAAATCAGCACATGTGTTACAGGATAAGGAAGCAGACAACTGGGACAACAATGAATATTTGTAACATTATGACCATTCTAAACATCAGGGTGGGAGGAAGGGGAGTTTGGATTTGGGCGACCTATATGTCTGCAGGTATCAAACAACACTATTGTACGTAGGTCAGAGGGAAATACAACATAAACCTCATTTGTACAGGGTCTCGGGGGGGATCATTGGAAAGTTGGTAATACTAGACTCTTCCCCTGTTACATTTGCTTTGACCTAGAGAGAGGATTACAGCAGTGCAACCAAGGGCCATTCAAGGGCCCCCCCGTATGCCGCTCACCCCTAATGGGAACATTCTGTGAACGGAGGCGGGGGGGCGGGGGCACATGGTCGGGTTCTCTTCCCGGGCGGATTTGCCTCTGCATTCGTATCAGGCCGAGAGTATGTTCGCAATGTCATATGGGAATCACCTAGGTCAGGATTACCAAAAAGAGCAAGGGTGCAGCTTGTTCTTTTCAGGGGTGGGAGATAGGGTGGGGGTCCGGAGATTGGGAAGGGGTGGAGGGGAGGGTGTGGTCGGTCGGGGCCACGGTGGGGGTAGGGGGAGGGTTTTTCTGACTCCGGGCTCCCGTAGTGAGTCGGGCGGGCGCCTGAGAGGCCACCTGTGGGGGCAGAGTGGAGGTAGCAAGGGGTTGGGGGTCAAGCGATTCTCTATAGTGGGACCAGCAGGCCCATGTGAGTCTAAATTTTTCATGAGCGTCCTTGGCTTGGTGAATGAGCCGTTCCATTTCTTCTATTTTGTTTACACGGGTGTGCCAGTCATGGATAGTAGGTGGGGCTGTGGATCTCCATCGGAGGGGGACACATTGGGTACTGTGTCCACTATTGTAGCCACACTGTGCCCATTTCTTCCTCACTGTGCCCGTTGCAGCCTCACTGTGCCCATTGCAGCCACACTGTGCCCATTGCAGCCACACTGTGCCCATTGCAGCCTCACTGTGCCCGTTGTAGCCTCACTGTGTCCATTGCAGCCCCACTGTGCCCATTGCAGCCCCACTGTGCCCATTGCAGCCCCGCTGTGCCCATTGCAGCCCCACTGTGCCCATTGCAGCCCCACTGTGCCCATTGCAGCCCCACTGTGCCCATTGCAGCTCCACTGTGCCCATTGCAGCCACACTGTGCCCATTGCAGCTCCACTGTGCCAATTGCTGCTCCACTGTGCCCATTGCAGCCTCACTGTGCCCATTGCAGCCTCACTGTGCCCATTGCAGCCACACTGTGCCCATTGCAGCCTCACTGTCGCCATTACAGCCCCACTGTGCCCATTGCAGCCTCACTGAGCCCATTGCAGCCACACTATGCTAATTGCAGCCACACTGTGTCCATTGCAGCACCACTGTGCCCATTTCAGCCTCACTGTGCCCATTTCAGCCCCACTGTGCCCATTGCAGCCTCACTGTGCACATTGCAGCCACACTGTGCCCACTGCAGGCTCACTGTGCCCATTGCATCCATACTGTCCCCATTGCAGCCTCACTGTGCCTATAGCAGCCTCACTGTGCCCATTGCAGCCTCGCCTGGGCAAAGGAATGCATGGTTGGAGGAAGAGGAGAGTCGCAGGATAGAACGCTGTTACCGGCGCTTACATTATAATTGTCTTCACTCTCCTCGACACAGCCCGGCCTCCTCCTGAACCCATGCCTGTGATAGATAGAATGCATCACAGCATTGGACCGTCATTCTGTCTATCACAGGCGCAGGTCAGGAGCAAGCAGGTCTGTGTCGATCAGAGCAAAGACAATTATAATGTAAGAGCCGGTAACAGCGTGCTATCCCGCGGCTATCCTCTTCCTCCATGCTCTCTTCCACCCGGGGCGGTCAATAGGAGAACAGCTCCCAATCAAATCCGCCAGCGGTGCTCTCCCATACAGGCAGCCCAGCTCACAAACCCTCATTTTCCACTCGCAAAATGCAAGTAGGAGAGTAGAAAATTTGAGGGCTGGTATTTATAATATATATATTTAAATATATATAAAAATAAATACTTACTTTTTTGCTGATAAGCCAGACAGGGTTTATATCGAGTTGTTGCCTTTTTTAATTTTTTGGTCCATTATGTGTCTGCCTGTCCTGCTCAGTGCTGTCTCACTTCTCACCTCACTGATCTTGCAGCCACCCGCCTGCTGCTACCCAGGCTGAGGCTCCGCTGCTTCATCCAAGGGAGAGAGAGGCCGTGGGGGGGGGGGAGTATATAACTCCGCTGCCTGCAGGACCTGCACCTGGAATTTAAGAAGATCCATCTGCGGCTGTGGTCCCTGCGACTCCCTAGTCCCTGCTTTATCACCTCCCACTCACAGCACACAGGTGTTTTTTCTTGCCCAGACCAACTCCAGTGGTGACATGAGCTACACAGACAATGTTGTAGCAGTCACAACTAGCACTAGCAGTGAGAGCACAGGGATGGGCACACCCTGTGGCCACACCTATGGCAGAGTCAATATTTTCAAGACCTCCTCAATTCTCCCTGGCATGCTGTCAATCAACTTCTGGGCCACATCCTGACTGATGGCACCCCATTCTTGCATAATCAATGCTTTGAGTTTGTCAGATTTTGTGTTTATTTTTTTTTAGTTCACCTCCCCCCCCCCCCCCCCCCCTTGAGGATTGACCACAAATTCTCAACGGGAAAAATTGGAATAAAGATATGGACTTTGTAGGCACACGCATATATTTAGTAAAATTTTTAAAAAAATTAACATTTTTAATTGGATATAGTTAAAACCATTGTATACAAGAACATTAAAAATCATAAAGTTGAGTAACCACAAGGATTCTCATAACACCTCTAATACATGTGTAGCGCCCATGTACTTTCAGGTACCGGTACTATTCTAAATTTAAGGGGGGATAAGAAAGTTAATTAGCTCTTATTCAGTTAATCTGTTAAATTGGGTCCTTGTCTCGGCTGGGCTGTGTTGTGGGCTTACTCTGTTGTTCCTGGGGACAATATGTGGCAGCAATGGAGTCGAGAATTGGGTGCTCTCTCTCGGCAGCCAATAGGGAGGGTTGAGCCTCGCTGGGCATGCCGGGAGAGGGTATTTAAGAGACGGACGCTTTGGGGTTCAGGGTCTTCTGGAAGTGCGTCACCCACCTCCAGGGTGTCTGCACCATGGGCCCTGGCGTTATGGCCTACCAGGCCGGGGTGCGAGTGCCACGCGACACTCTCGGTTCTGGGACCAAGTTGGTTCGGGACATCGGACCTGTGGCTGGGCCCCAGTGATCAACTGGGTCCTGACAATCCATTGGGGATTGAGGTAACGGGACACTGAGAGGTTGGTCGTCGGTCGCCTGTCAGTCGGTAACCTAACTGCAACCTACCTGAAGTTGATTCAAGCTAAAAATCTATTGAGGAGGATTGTCTCCGCGATCTAAGTTCTAGGGAGGGCCTGTGGCAGAGGTTCTTTCCCTCAAAGTTCCGAGTGATACTCTGGCTGCCAGGTCTGTGGCAGAGGCCTGTCCATGAACGCTAAGCCCACTCTGGCTAGAGTGGCGAAGAAGACAAAGGGCCAGATTCAGGTAGAAGTTACGCGGCTTATCTGTAGATACGCCGCGTAACTTCTAACCTACGCCGTCGTATCTGTTTTCTGTATTCAGAAAACAAGATACCCCCGGATTGAGTTCAAATACGAGCGGCGTAATTGTATTTCGCCGTCGTATCGGAACTGAAATTTTAAAATGGCCGCCGGGGGCGTTCTCGATGATTTATGCCGAGAATATGTAAATCAGCTAGATACGGCAATTCACGATCGTACGCGGGCCCGACACAGTGACTTTCCGACGTTTCCGTAAGAGATACGCGGCGTAAAGAAAAACATGCCCCCTAGGTGGCGTTTCCTATGTTAAGTATGGCCGTCGTGATCGTGTTGAATTGAAAAAGTTTAACGTCGTTTGCGTAACCCGTCTGTGAATGGGGATTGACGTCATTGATGTTCACTGACAGAATTTGGAGCATGCGATCTGGGATACATTGACAGTCGACGCATGCGCAGTACGTTCGCTATGCCGCCGCAACTTTAAGAGCAAGTGCTTTGTAAATACAGTACTTGCTCCTAAATTTTCGGCGGAGTAACGTAAATGACAAACGTTACTCCAACATAAAGATCCGCTCTCCTATCTGAATCTGGCCCAAAGTGTTTTTCTGGAAGCAGAACTGTTTCCTCATTGCTATGCCTGAACCTGCTATTTTCTTCATCTAATTCATCTTTACCCCTTCACTGCAAGTTTTACTGTTTTACCATGTTGGGTAAATAAAAGCACAAGAAAGACGCCTGCTGTATGGACATTCTATTATTACGGCTCTCATCAACTACCCTAGACGGCGGAGTCACAGAGGTAACATGCCATCCCAATTCTAACCAGCAGCTCCTTCGGGGGTAAGTGCTACACATATACCATATTTAACAAGCGTAAGATTTGAAGCACGTAGAATGATATAAATCAATGGTTGTTTGGATACGTGGAGAGGTCAAGTCATATTCGGAGGTCGCTCAGAGAAAATCACTCTACATGTTGTACGCATTGATGTGCTTCTTCGGGAGCTTGTGTATCTAATAGACATGTAGGAAGGTATTATAAGAAAACATCATGATATCCAGAAAAAAATTAATTCTATGTAAATAAAAAGATAGTCACTCTAGTAAGGCTCAACAATGCATACAGCCCAGAACAGCAGCCAAAAAATGGGGCAAAAGAAACAGCCCCCCCATGGGGACACATATATATATATAATATATAGCAAGGTAACATATTGTAAAAAAAGTATATAATTGAACACAGGGACAATATGTATGCCATATTATATTATAACAAGTGGATACTTATATAGCTGAAACGTTTATTTAAAAAATAAAAACATGTAGAGATTATGAATAAACTTGAGTGATACATGGATTAATCTGCCTGACATTTTATTATACTATTACTATGTACTGTAATGCTTTTATGCTATAATGTACTTTATGTATATATATGAAATAAATGATATTACTATGTATTATTTCCTGTGTATAGAGATTCAGCTAGTACAGTTGCAATATTTATCTTATTGGTCAGACGTCCGTTATCACCTCTTTGGTGCATGTTTCATTCAAAGTCCCAACTTTCTTTCCAGCTCAACTGCCTACAGGGATGGAGACATTGGACTTACAAGTCCTATGCCTCATATAAAGTCCCAAACTTCCCTATCTCCCCCCCTCCCTTCATGTCCAGGTTGCCACAGCGGCCAGAGTAAACATCACGTAATTTAAATGTCGGCTGCCATTATCCGATCTCGATCCCCAGACAAAATCATGTGACGCAACGCATAGGGTGAGCCTGGTGATGTCAGACCAGGAAGTAATCAGTCACAGCACTAGAGCAATTCTGGTCACCTTAGTAGAGGGGAAACTGCATACATGTGAATAATCCTGAGTGCACCAACTAGTGTACAATGTTTTCTGAGTGATCTTAATTAGTTTTAAATAAAATATTAGATTTTACTTGTTGCGCTATGGGGTGAATGTTTTTACTTTGAACCACATTATCCCAACTGGAAGTGAGAAAGGAAACGTAGAAGAAGTCTGGTTGCTTTATTTATTTATAGGTCAAATCTTGCTGGAGAGGTTGTTGATTGAGCATATGGGATGAACCAAGGACAAAAAAAGCGCTACAAACCAGTCAATGCAAAAAGTCTCACAATCATGTGGATGAAATTTATTAAAAAAGGTGTCTTATGAACACTTGTGTACAAATTTCCAGCTTGATGAAGCAGACAATGCCATATATGATGTAAAAAATCCCAGCGATTGCACGTCACCAAAAAATAGAACACTGCACAAAAACAGACACTGAAGCACTCGTATGAAGCAAGTGTCTATCCCACAGGCACTGCATCTTACTCGGGGGGAGCAATACAGCGCTGGATAGCATCAAGCATGGGCAGTGTGATGCACGCTTACCATGTCCCAGATGGAGGGGTACATGCTCGGAAGAGGGAAGGAATCAATCCGCCGTGAGTATGGATGTCATCTCCTGTGCTCTGAGGTCTGGACGCGCGCTCCACTCAAGCTGTACATGACGTCTTGATTGAGCATATGGTGGTGGTCACAAAGATGTATAGCACAATGGATTATGGAGAAAAATGACAGACAATATTGACTTGTGTGACGTGGCAAAAGTGGGCTCTCATTTTTATATGTGTTTTTTATTTAATGCATGTTTTTCACTTACGTAATGGTGGAAATTTTAAATCACTGGATAATATCATGTGGAAAATTTGTCATTTTGGACATTTGGACATGATTTATGTTTTGTTATATGTAATGCAAAGGGAGGGAGTTTATCTATTTTGTTCGCTTTTTGTCTTTTCTTTTTTTTTTATATAAGGAGTTGCACTTTTTATTACCTATGATGTTCATACTGCTTTAAAGAGACTAAGACCCCCTATTAAACTTGGGCCGCCTGTGCATAGCAGTAAAGTGATTCTCGTTTTAGCTGTTTATGGGGCACTTTACGGCCTCTAGTAGGGCACTTTTAACCCCCGCTAGTGGCCGAAGAAGAGTTTAAAAATGCTTGTGTTGTGGCACTTCCAAATCGCTTTTTAGGCTCTTCTGAGGCCGCGTACACACGACCAAATATATCCGATCAAATCGGTCTGACAGACCGTTTTGATCGGATTTGTCTGCTAACCAGCAGAAATGTCGGACGGACGGATTCCCAGCAGACAGATTTTAAAGCATGCTTTAAAATCTGTCTGCTGGAAAAAATCTGTCTGTCCACCCGTACACACGATCGAATTTGTCTGCTGAAACGGTCCTTAGGACCGTTTTCAGCTGATAGATTTGATCGTGTGTACGCGGCCTGAAGCGTGGCCCATTCATTGTAATAGGCAGGGGCATTTTGGAGAGCTGTATACAGAGCTTCCAAACTGCCGCAAAAATGCTGCTGGTAGGACTTTTTTCTGATATTCCGCAAGTGCACCACCTCAGTGTAAAAGCACTCAGGGTTTTTTATATTCAGGCGGCATAAGAAGGCAGTTTTCAGGCTCTTTACAGGTGCTATTTCTAGCATTAAAATACCTGAAAACTGCCTCCGCGTGGAAGGGGTCTAAGAAACGTGTTTTATTGCCCCCTTTAACCCCATTGGAGAGATTCCCCTCATATCCTTTTACAGTGTCCACACAAAGAGTGAAGGCAAACCTCCCCAATAAGTACACAGACAATAGTGAAAACCTGACAATATTTCCAGCCCTTTTGCATTCTATTCAAATATAAGGAAACACCAGTTCTTTCTATAGAAGTGCAGAAGGAAAGGTCCTCCTTCCTTTCAGACAGCTCTGTTGTCAGTATTTTTCTGACAAGGCTAGGCACAATGTTCCTAGATGTATGCATTTGCAGCGTCCCACTCAGGACATGTGGGAACTGCAAAAGTATTATTTCTTTGTTATTGCTATATTGCATGTCATTTTGCATTTCTACATCTGTGAGATCCCTGTTCATATGCTGGTCAGGTGTGCTTCATACTTCCCACCACAAGATGGGGATAGAACCACTCTGGGATATCTATCCCAGCTCAGGTTATCTGTGGTCGGTAGTTAAGTTCAGGAAGTGTGTGTGTGAAGAAGGAAGAAGGTGAAGGAGAGAGAAGGTCAGTCCAGAGAAGGGACAGATTGGAACTGCTTAAATCAAAAGGTGAACGCCATTAATCGTCAGCAAAGACCTTTTTGAGCATAAAGGTGAAGGATTTCTTAGCCTCCGGCAACCTCACCAAGGTCACTGGATTCAAAAGGGACCAGTAACAAACAAGCATAATACTGAACCACAGCCTGAGTCCAGGATTACTAAAGCCTATTAACAGTGGATCAGCAGAATTCTCTCTACCCAGATACTGTATTTTAACTGGATGTCTGTATTGCAATCAAAACCAGTCACAGTAAAAATTGTGAGTTGTACCCTACTTCTGTCTACCTCATTCTTCAACACTGCAAATGGTCGTACCACCATTAACGGTACTGGCGTCACGACAAATACCATCAAGGGACCCAGCCGCCACAAGCACTTTAAACACCCCCTGTCATCACGGGCACCTCAACCACCATCTTGGCTGGCGTTTCCCTATCACAGAGCGTGCCCCGGAGGATTTTGTGCTGTCTTCCCCATCTCTGTGCGACCGGCCCAGGGAGGCTTTCTGCTAACCGTGAGTAAACCGATGAACTGTATTATTGCTGTCTCTCATCGGCCCACTGTGCACCTCACGTGTCGCCCCTGCGGTTCTGGCTCGTCGCCTAGAATTTTGGCGTCACGAACAGGATATAAACCCCTGCGCCTTATCTAAAAGACTGTCGCATGAGAATAAGCCCCTTTGCTTTATTGAGAGCCTATTTACTTATTGCATGCTGTGTGGGGCCACAGAACTGTTTAAACTGTTCAAAAGCTGCATGGAAGCGTTATCCCAGTTATCAGCATAAAAACCGCAGCATCCAAAGTGAGGAAATTGAACGTTTGCGTGTCAACAAAACTGCTTGTTGTATTTGAATTGACTGTTTCCATACACCTAAAATGGCTGCCGGAGACCTTCTTGTTCAAAAATGTCTGCGCCATCACTGTGGATAAATTAGTGACACCCCCTGAAGAGTGGAAAGTTTGGTGCCACCCATTTATGCAAAATTGTCCGGCCTTACCTTTGCTGTGTCAATCCTGAGAGGAGAGTGTGACAAACGCACGGCCCAGAAGTCGCGAGACTTCGCATGCGAGCAAAAGAAGAGAAACTAATCACATTGCTTGCCGTCCGAGCAGTATTTGCAACCCGTCAGTTGGCTCTACTAACTATAAGGAGCACTGATAGCTGGAACTCTGCCAGAGACCCAAAATCAACATTGCTGCAGCATTGTATTCAGCTGACATTAAATTCTTAAAGGGCCATACACCCGCAAGACAGCGGTTGCCCATAGCAACACCGCACAAAAAGTGTCTAAAAAAGCATTTGACTTACCTAACTAGAATTCGCCTGCTGTTACCATGTCTGTGCAGGAAGATAACGTGCAGCCTGACCTCGGCGGACTCCCTGCATCATCCGCAGTCGCAGTGCAATACCAACCGCTGCAACACCAAGCTTAATGCCTTTAACCATGCCTTATTATTTTGGGGCCCCCTGGTTCCCACGATATTCTGGAGAAATTCATACTTTAAGGGACTTTAAAGAAAAAATTCTTGCTGTGTTTAGATTGTACCCTGTATCCTCGGAGCAACAGATGGAGATTCTTCTTGCGCAATTGGAAGGAGCTGCACTCAGAGAAGTGAAATCTTGGCCAAGCTCAGAGAGGAAGACCATGGAGCAGATCTTTGAATGGCTCTACACCACCTTCGAACCCAGAACCGTGTCAGAGGTCAAGATGAGGTTCTTCAGCAAGAGACAGCAATCTGGTGAGTCACTCAGAGACTTTGCATTATCTTTGCAGGAAGCCCTTAGAGCTGTTGTCCAAGTAGACCCCCGTGAGGCAGAGAATCAGGACAAAACCCTGAAAGAACAATTTATTGAAGGCGTCAATACAGACAATTTAAAGAGCCAACTAAGAATGTTAGCTGCCCAACATCCAAGAGCTACCTTCTTAGATTTCAAAGAACTAGCTATCAGCATACTGGGAAAGAGCCCACCAACCGAACCTGTTAGATCTGTTGAAGTGCCTGTATCACAGCTGGTTACCCCTGTAAAGTCTTTACCTATAGTCAGTCAGGCAACCCAAGCTCCAGTCCCTGACGCAGTTGCTGCCTTGACTGAGCAAGTCCATTTCCTGACTAAAAGTCTGGAGAAAGTCCACCAAAAAATGGAACAACCATGGAGAAACCATTAATGCTAGAGGATGAGAAACCTGTGTCCAGAAGACTCTTCCCTTCTAAGTATAGAGAGACTTGTTTCAGAGATTCTGGCGGACGTCCCCCTGACCGCACTAGTACCCCTAAGCGGCCTGTCTGCACGTACTGTCACAAACCAGGCCATACAGAAGCAACTTGCTGGCAGTTAAACGGGAAACCCCCGAGGCCAAGGACCACCCCTCGGGAGGTAAACCAATAGGTCCAGAAGATCCCAACTGGATGCCAAGATACGTTGGATCCCGTCCTGAAGTGACACTTCAAATAAATGGAGTTCCTTTTGTTGCCCTAGTTGACACCGGATCCCAAGTCACCACCATCCAACAAACAGCTTTTGAAAAATACTGGGATCAAAATCAGCTTACCCAACCTCCAGAATCCTGGCTGAGCCTCATAGCCAGTAACGGCAAACCCATACCAGTCCATGGTTATTGGGAACCTACCATTCAAGTAGGAGGAACTACACTACCTCGACAAGGCCTTATTGTGGTACGAGTCAGAGACAATAACCCTAACCCTCCAGTAGTCCTAGGAATGAATGTCCTCAGGAACTGTTATGTTGAGATGCTAGAAGCCTTGCACCAGTTGGTGCCTACTGCCTCTCCTGATTCTAGGAAAGTGATCCAACAAACCATCCGTGTACTAAATGCGCAACAGAGATTCACTAACAAAAAAGGAGAAATTTGCTGTGCCCGCATCCGGGATAAGCAACCTGTGATCCTCAAACCCAACACCGAAACTCTCTTGTGGTGCCGAGCTGTAGTCGGAATTCAAGGTCAAGACTACCAAGCCCTGGTAGAGCCTGTTGTTTTGGAAGACTATCCTCTAGTTAGAGCTGCAAGGAGCCTAGTAACCGTCTCTGAAGGTAAAGTGCCTATACGACTCCTAAACTTGAGTGATAGCAGTGTAACCCTAACAAAACATCGTCCTATTGCACAGCTAATCCAAGTCACTTTTCAAGATGTCATCAGTGTGGCTACAGCTACCACAGAGCAAATTACCAAGAGACAGAACCCACAGGACCAAAATGTAAACACATCCTGGTGGAAAGAAGTTCATGTGGGAGATGCTTCCACACCAGCAAACCAAATTGAGGGAGTACTAGAAATTGTGAAGGAGCTTCACCGTGCCTTCAGTAAGCATTCCACAGACTATGGAGAAGTGGATATTATCAAGCACTCCATTCCTACAGGTTCACACCCACCGATCAAGGAAATATATCGGCCTATACCACCAACTATGTACCAATCCGTAAAGCAAATGATCCAAGAGATGAAGGACTCCAATGTCATTAGAAACAGCCATAGTCCATGGGCTGCACCTCTAGTCCTTGTCCGCAAAAAGGATGGTAACATCAGATTCTGTGTGGATTACAGAAAAATTAACCAAATCACCCACAAGGATGCTTACCCTTTACCACGCATAGAGGAATCTTTGACAGCCTTAGGATCTTCAGCCTACTTCTCTACCCTTGATTTAACCAGTGGATACTGGCAAGTACCAATGGCACCTGAAGATCGTGAGAAGACTGCATTTACCACCCCTATGGGCCTATTTGAGTTCAACCGCATGCCTTTTGGACTTTGCAATGCGCCCGGAACTTTTCAAAGATTAATGGAGCATTGTTTGGGACACATCAATTTTGAAACCGTCCTGTTGTACTTAGACGATGTCATCATCTACTCCAAATCTTATGAAGAGCACTTGAAACATTTGGCCGAAGTTTTTCAAATCCTCATTAAACATGGACTCAAAGTCAAACCATCTAAGTGCTATCTGCTGAAGACAGAAGTCAAATACTTAGGGCATATTGTAAGCTCTGAAGGTGTTAAACCTGGATCCAGAGAAGATAGCCGCAGTCCGAAATTGGCCTACTCCTACTACAGTGAAAGAAGTGAGGAGTTTTCTCAGTTTTGCAGGATACTACAGACGCTTTATTCCTCATTTTGCCCAAATTGCGGGGCCAATATTAGAACTTCTGAGAGGACACCCTAAGAGGTACCAAAAGTCTCCAATACCAGTTGAATGGAACACAGAAAGAGAAATTGCCTTCCAGCTCCTAAAGAAAAAGTTATCAGAACCACCAATCCTAGGCTATCCAGATTACCAGCAGCCATTTCGTCTTTACACAGATGCTAGTAAGAAAGGTCTGGGAGCTGTCCTGTCGCAAGTACAAGAAGGAAAAGAAAGAGTTATTTCCTACGCTAGTAGATCTCTTAGAGGTACTGAAAGAAATTACCAAAACTATAGTTCCTTCAAATTGGAATTCCTCGCACTCGTGTGGGCTGTTACAGAAAAATTTAAAGATTACCTTGCCGCTACACCATTTGTGGCCTTCACAGATAACAACCCGCTAGCACATCTTAATACCGCCAAGTTGGGAGCATTGGAACAAAGATGGGCCTCACGCCTGGCTAACTACGATTTCACCATAAAATACAGAACAGGAAAAGCAAATGAAAATGCGGATGCATTATCCTGTCTGCCTACCCAAGAAGACCCTACTACACAGGAAGATGTTTGGGAAGAGGTAGAAATGCCAGCTTTTTACAAAAGTTTTGCCCAACAAGACCTTATCACCATCACAGGAAGAAAAGTCCTTAACCTTCAACAACAAGTGGATCCAAGATCACAAGTGGACAACGAAAGGTGGATCAAGCTGCAAAATGAAAGCAGAGTGTTGGGAGAACTGCAAGATTTCTTCACAAGCGGAAGAACACCTGAAAGAATTCGCAGAAGAAATGCTGATCCAGAATTGACAAAACTTTGGAGACACAGAAAACACCTCTTCCTACAGAAGGGCCTACTATTAAGAAGAACTTTAGACCCAATTACCTGGGATCGTCTATACCAAATCTTAATACCACGCCGAGATGCAAGAATTATTCTTGAGATGTATCATGATCAATCAGGACACTTTGGCGTGCAGAAGACAGAAGCCACCATCCGTAGAAGATTCTACTGGATTGGGATGAGAGGAGACATTGAAAAGTGGTGTCGAGAATGTTCCACCTGTGCTGTTGGAAGAAATTAAAAACATGACCAAAAAGCACCCTTACATCCCATTGTAAGCCGAACACCGCTAGAAATAGTTGCAATTGACCATGTGAAGCTGGAACCAAGTCGCTCAGGTTACACATACGCCATGACCATCATTGATCATTATACCAAATTTGTTGTAGCCGTACCTGTCAAGGACTTGACCGCTAAAACGGCTGCAGATGCCTTCTGGAAATATTTCCTATTGCCGTATGGATGCCCAGAAAGAATCCTTACAGATCAGGGATCTGCCTTTGAGTCGCAACTCTTCAAAGAACTGTGTACACTTCACAATTGCCAGAAAGTCAGGACCACAGCCTACCACCCCCAAGGAAACGGACTCTGCGAGAAAATGAACCAGACTTTAATTGAGATGTTAAGAGCAGTACCACCTGCTACAAGAAGTGATTGGCCTACTCTATTGCCTCAATTGATGTACACCTACAATAACACCATTCACTGTTCTACTGGGTATACACATTACTATCTCATGTTTGGCCGACAAGGTAAACTACCTGCTGACCATACTTTGGGCGTACATGTGCCTGATGCAATCAACCCTCTACCAAAGACTGATTGGGTGAGTGAGCACCAAAGACGTCTAATTGATGCACAAGAAATTGTTCGACATCGCATGGAACATGCTCAGGAAAAACAACAAAAAGATTATAACCAATTTACCAAAGCAGAACCTCTCAAAATTGGTGACCATGTATGGTTAAAAAACGATCATCGCACCAGTAAGTTAGATAGCAAATGGGAGAAAGAACCTTACACCATTACAGCTATTCTCAATCCAGAGACTGATACTTATGAGATCACTAAAGGAAACAAATCACGTGTAGTACATCGCAATCGCCTTAAGTTATGTCTCAAGGAAAGTACTCAAGAAGAAGCTCTTCGAGAAGAAGCTGTCCAAGAGGAAACACAATCCATAGAACCAGAGCCTACAAAATCATCTGATTCAGAGAATCCACTACAGTCTTTTGGAAAAGCATTATTAGACTCTGATCCTTTACAGTGGTTCCTTACACCATGGCTCAATATCTTAGTGCCAGCCAAGACCAATACAACCGCACTTCAACCAGAGGAGCTATCTCAAGAAGTGTCTACTACAGCTCAAGAGACGCCAAATTCCCTTGAAATAAGGCCTGTAGAAACTCAGCCGCTACGAAGATCTGACAGGACTACAAGAGGACAACCACCTGTCCGTTTTAAGGATTTCATGCACTAGCAGCCGTGAAGACAACTACCAACCCCGCCATTTCCTCGTTGAGTGCATCCGTACATCGTATGAAGTTCCAGAGTGAGAAGACTTACTTGGGATATCACGTTTATTTCATGTAAAGGACTTTCTAAAAGGATTACTTACCTACTGTTTTGCAACGTTCAAGCCTGCACCCGGAGATAGACTTTCATGTACCTGAGCCTCCGTGATATTCGTCTGTTGACATTTTCCTGTGGCCAGGGAACGGACTCATACCATGTGAGCCTCCTGAGTTGTTATTTTTGTTTTGTTTTCCTTTTTCCATCTCATCGTGGACTATTCTGGTTTTGCCATACATCACCAGTTTTCAGAGAGAAAACTACACCCCTTTTTGTCACCTTTTGTCACATTTCGTTGTTGCCTGAGATATGTTTGCCTAACCCATTTTACTTGCAGATACAAGAAGTACAAGAATGGGGTTATATTGTTATTTTCTATGCATGCATGTTTTTCCCTTTCTCTTATATCTTACAGGAAGACACAACATCGAGTCAAAAGTGTGTCGAGGTCGACACACGTTTTACCATGGGGGTATGCAGCGTCCCACTCAGGACATGTGGGAACTGCAAAAGTATTATTTCTTTGTTATTGCTATATTGCATGTCATTTTGCATTTCTACATCTGTGAGATCCCTGTTTATATGCTGGTCAGGTGTGCTTCATACTTCCCACCACAAGATGGGGATAGCACCACTCTGGGATATCTATCCCAGCTCAGGTTATCTGTGGTCGGTAGTTAAGTTCAGGAAGTGTGTGTGTGAAGAAGGAAGAAGGTGAAGGAGAGAGAAGGTCAGTCCAGAGAAGGGACAGATTGGAACTGCTTAAATCAAAAGGTGAACGCCATTAATCGTCAGCAAAGACCTTTTTGAGCATAAAGGTGAAGGATTTCTTAGCCTCCGGCAACCTCACCAAGGTCACTGGATTCAAAAGGGACCAGTAACAAACAAGCATAATACTGAACCACAGCCTGAGTCCAGGATTACTAAAGCCTATTAACAGTGGATCAGCAGAATTCTCTCTACCCAGATACTGTATTTTAACTGGATGTCTGTATTGCAATCAAAAACCAGTCACAGTAAAAAATTGTGAGTTATACCCTACTTCTGTCTACCTCATTCTTCAACACTGCAAATGGTCGTACCACCATTAACGGTACTGGCGTCACGACAAATACCATCAAGGGACCCAGCCGCCACAAGCACTTTAAACACCCCTGTCATCACGGGCACCTCAACCACCATCTTGGCTGGCGTTTCCCTATCACAGAGCGTGCCCCGGAGGATTTTGTGCTGTCTTCCCCATCTCTGTGCGACCGGCCCAGGGAGGCTTTCTGCTAACCGTGAGTAAACCGATGAACTGTATTATTGCTGTCTCTCATCGGCCCACTGTGCACCTCACGTGTCGCCCCTGCGGTTCTGGCTCGTCGCACATTACTTACCAGCCTTAACAAAGAAAGGTTAAATGCATTCAACCTTGCCTCTCATGTTATGACGCGGTAAATATGAATTCTGCACAGCACACTGAAACAGTATCTGAGTAGAAGCGTTCTCTGATCTTTCTGGTGCTTTTGTATCCTGCTGTTAATGCTTACCTCATTCAGTATATGACACCAGTGTTTTTTTGTTGTTTTTTTTTTGTTTTTTTTTAAACCTCATTGTTGTGTTTGTCTGCTGTCCTATGCTCCGGGCTGCCATTGTATCTGTACATTGCTTTTGTATGTTACAACTTTATCTGAACAACTTGTGCCCTAACTATAGCCTCAGTGGTGGCTGGTGCTCAACATTTTTGGGGGGCACAAACAAACTGAAAAAAAAAAAATCATCAATTGCAGCCACTGTGCCCATCAAACGTAGTCACTGTACCCATATTTCTTTCTCGTACATCACGGGACACAGAGCGGCATATTCATTACTATATGGGTTATATGGAGTACCTTCAGGTGTGGACACTGGCAATCTCAAACAGGAAGTCCCCTCCCTATATAACCCCCTCCCCTAGAGGGAGTCCCTCAGTTTTTTCGCCAGTGTCTTAGGTGTTGGTCACGGAATAGCTTTGCTCCACATCCTTGGGATTAAGGGCGGGCTAACCGGATCTGTCCAAGGAGCCTCAGTGCCAAAGTGGACAGTACCCGGGCCCCAAACCGTGGGGTTTTGCCTATAATGCTCCTCTTTGGAGGGCTGGACCCTGGGCCCAGGACTTGGAGTTTGTAAAAACCATAAGTTCCTGTTTGCCAGGGTGCTATATAGGTCCAGGACAGTGGGTACCTTCATAGGACCCCAGGGCCTGAAGGTCTACTACGCTACCCACGGAGATGGGAGAAGATTGGATCGGTTTGCTGGACAAACATCCTGCAGCATGGAGCAGGTAAGGGGGAGCCTGCGGGACTTGGTTCGACAGCAGGCTCTCCGGGGTAACCTAAAAGGGGGTAGCCTAAGTATGCTCTGCATGGGCAACCTTGCTCACTATGTCTGAGAGAGACAGGATGACACCTTTTTTCCCCCATCACTAGGTTCCCCTGTCTAAGAATGTGTTGCTAGCTAACCTGCTGCTTTCTTCCTAGGACTAGTAAGGATCCCTAGGGGCCTTTGGAGAGTCCTACCTGGCCGGGGGTTTGAATCTGCCGCCTGTTTCTGCAGTCCTGGGTCTCCAGCAGCGCGGCTCCTCCATGTTCCTCCTGTTCCGGCATACGCGCGCGCACGTCTTATAGACGTTTTTCGCGCCGTTCAGACAGGAGGGCGGGGGGGGGCGTGCCTGCGGCGTCATACAGGGGCGCGCCTTGTGCTGTTATAGATCAGCAGGCATTGTCAGTGCTCAGTCTGAGGCTGATTTCAGAAGGAGAGGACGCAAAGCGGCAGAACAGTGACTCCCGGTGGCGGAAGAGGGGTAGTACATGCTGGACTTTGTTCCAATGCCTTTTTTGTTAAGCCAAGAAATTCCCCTTTTTTGCAGCAGGTTGGAGGCTGGCAAACTAAGTTTGGGGTCACTGTATGTTTTAAAAAAGAAATATATATAATATATATTTAAAAAAAAAAAAAAAGAGAAAAACATACGGGATCCCATCAGTTTTTGGGCATTAGTGATCTATTGTCCCCTAAGCTCTGGTTTTGTACTCCTGGCCACTACAGTCTGTTGTGTGGGCGGAGTCCCTCGATTTTGTATTATGGCTTCCAAAGGTTCGGGGTCAAAGGGTACAAAAAAGACCAAAAAACAAAGGGGTTCCCCTTCTGATTCTGATGATATGCCGATACTTCCCCGCAACTTATTAACATAAAGGGCGCCTTGGATGAGCCATTAGGGGGATCTGGTGCGGAGGCTGGCCCAGATCAGCCCAGCCCTGTGTTTATCACAGAGGAGATGCTAGCCGTATCCCTAGGGGGGCTAGAAGAGAGAATAGCAGCATTGATCGCTAGAGCTATTCCTGGTAAGAAACGGGTTAGATCCCCATCACCAAGAGGTGTATCCTCAGATGCTGAGATTCTCTCTCCGGAGGAATTTGAATCACAGGAGGATCAACTAGACCTGAACCAAGAGGGTTCAGGGATTGAGGGATCTGCCTCTGAGGAACCATTTTCAGACTCCCAGACAGAAAGACTGTGGGTACAGTCTTTGACGGACATGGTCCGCTCGGCATTTAGTTTACCATTGCCAGAGCCTCAGGTTCCTCCGGTATCCTCTCTGGGCTCTTTGAAAGCTCCGTTAAGCAACGCAGTGTTTCCGGTCCATCCTCTCTTGGAGGAATTGATCTTTCGGGATTGGGTACGACCGGACAGGATTTTTCTGCCACCGAAAAGATTTGCGGTCATTTACCCCATGGAGGAAAAATTCTCCAAGAGGTGGAGGCTCCCAGTAGTGGAGGCAGCCATCTCATGTGTGAATAAATCACTAACTTGCCCGGTGGAAAACATACATATGTTTAAAGATCCGGTTGATAAACGGGTAGAGACACTTTTAAAAGCATCCTTTGCTACGGCAGGAGCAGTGGTACAGCCAGCTGTGGCTGCGATTGGTGTTTTTGTCAGGCGTTAAAAGACCAGACAAAAGAAATGTTAAAGGACATGCCTACCCAACAAGCAGAAGAGTTTTCTGACATTCCCAGAGCTCTGTGTTTTGCTGTAGATGCTATAAAAGATTCCATCCAGCAGGCCTCTCGTTTATCACTATTTTTGGTGCACATGAGAAGGCTCTTATGGTTGAAGAACTGGGCGGCGGAGCCCCCATGCAAAAAAAAGCTTCTGGCAGGGTTTCCCTTCCATGGAGGACGACTCTTCGGAGAGGATCTGGATAAATATATTCAGACTATTTCAAGTGGCAAGAGTACCCTTTTACCGGTCAAAAAGACATTCCGGGGTCCTACATTTAAAAGGCAGCTCTTTCCTGTCTCGGGGCCCTCAAATTCCAGGCAGTATCGACGGCCGCCTGCACGATCCAACGTTAACAGTAGATCGCAGGGACAGGCCCCTGGGGTAAGAGGCCATGGTATCGCAAGCCGACAAAGACAGCCCCTAAGTCTGCCTTATGAAGGGGCGCCCCCACTCTCGCGGGTGGGGGGAAGGCTTCGTTTCTTCTCAGAAGTTTGGGAAGCCAAGATCCCCGACAAATGGGTCCGGGCGTCTGTAACCACAGGCTACAGACTGGGGTTTCTAAGGTGTCCTCCGCCTCATTTTCAAGAATCAAGGCTACCAAAGGATCCAGCAAGGAAGGCCTCATTGCTGGCAGCTTTGGATCACCTGCTTTGCCAGGACGTAATAATAGAGGTGCCAGCCCAAGAGCAAGGGCTAGGTTTCTATTCCAATCTCTTTGTCATACCAAAGCCCAACAGCGATGTCAGGCCAATCTTGGACCTAAAGAGGGTAAACGGTTACCTAAGGGTTCGTTCCTTCCGGATGGAATCCATCCGGTCAGCAGCCGCCGCGCTTCAGAGGGACGATTTTCTGGCCTCCATAGACATAAAGGATGCTTACCTTCATGTACCAATCTTTCAGTCGCATCAAAGATTTTTACGCTTCGCAGTGAGGCAGCGACACTTCCAATTCAGGGCGCTCCCCTTCGGGCTGGCCACGGCCCCCCGGGTATTCACGAAGATCCTAGCCCCAGTTCTGGCCAATTTAAGGATCCAAGGGGTCACAGTCCTAGCATACTTGGACGACCTTTTAATCATAGATCACTCACGGCCGGGTCTGCAACAGGCAGTAAGCCTCACGGTTCGGTACCTCGAAGGATTCGGCTGGGTCCTAAACCGGGGAAAGTCAGCGTTCCAGCCTACAAAGCAGTTGGAATACCTCGGCATGAGGTTAGACACAGAACAGCAAAGGGTGTTCCTGCCCCTTGTAAAGATCGAGGCTATCAAGGGGTTGGTTCAGTTGTTTCTAAACAAGAAAAAACCAACTATTCGCCTGTGTATGCGAGTACTAGGCAACCTAGTGGCCACGTTCGAGGCAGTACCATACGCTCAGATCCACACTCGCGTCCTACAGGCAGCCATTCTAGCAGCCTGGGGCAAGAGGGCACATGCCTTAGAGTCCCCTTTGACGCTATCATCAAGGGTCCGACAAAGCCTGGCCTGGTGGTTGAACCCCAGAATCTTCTAAAGGGAAAATCCTTCAGCCCTGTTGTCTGGAAGGTAGTTACCACAGACGCCAGCCTGGCAGGCTGGGGGGCGGTCTTCGAGGGGTTCTCTCGCCAGGGAACTTGGGTGAAAGCAGAGAGGCAGCTCCCCATCAATATCTTGGAGATCAGAGCTGCTCGCCTAGCCCTTCTGGCATGGACCTCCAGATTAAAGGGGTTCCCGGTGAGAATCCAGTCAGACAATGCCACGGCGGTGGCATACATAGACCACCAAGGGGGAACCAGGAGTCAGGCCGCTCAAGAGCTTGATTTTTCAGTGGGCAGAGGTTCATGTACCCTGCATTTCGGCGATATTCATTCCCGGAGTGGACAACCTGCAGGCATACTTCTTAAAGTCGCCAGAGTCGGTTGCCAGGGGAGTGGTCTCGGCATCCCCAGGTCTTTCAGACAATCTGCCAGAGGTGGGGAATGCCGGACGTAGATATAATGGCATCCAGGTTCAACAAGAAACTAGACAGGTTCGTGTCTCGAGCGAGGGATCCCATGGCCTGCGGAACCGATGCGTTGGTTTGCCCTTGGCATCAATTCAAATTTCTATATGCATTCCCTCCGCTACAGTTACTCCCTCGCCTGTTGCGCAGGATCAGAGTGGAGCACAAGCCAGTCATTCTAGTAGCACCGGCTGGGCCCCGGAGGACTTGGTACTCACTAGTCCTGAAGATGGCAGTGGGAGACCCTTGGACTCTTCCTCTACAACCAGACCTACTCTCACAAGGCCCGATCCTCCACCCTACATTACAGCGTCTAAATTTGACGGCCTGGAGGCTGAATCCCTGATTCTCAGGGGTAGAGGTCTGTCTAGGCAGGTAATTCCTACCCTGATTAGGGCTAGAAAGCCGGCCTCCAGGGTGATTTATTACAGGGTGTGGAGGAACTACGTAGGCTGGTGTGAATCCAAAAGATGGAATTCCCGTAAATATACTATTGACAGGGTGTTAAGTTTTCTCCAGCTAGGAGTGGATAAAGGCCTGGCACTAAGCACAATCAAGGGACAGATCTCAGCTCTGTCAGTGTGGTTTCAGAGGCCGCTGGCCACCCACTCGCTGGTAAAGACCTTCTTACAGGGGGTCTTGCGTATTAATCCTCCTGTCAAGTCACCACTTTGTCCATGGGACTTTAAATCTTGTTCCTGTCCACTCTACAGAAACAACCCTTTTGAGCCGTTGGCTGAGATTCCTTTAGTTTTACTGACAAGAAAGTTGGTATTTTGGTCGCCATAGTTTCGGCCAGGAGAGTGTCAGAATTAGCAGCCTTATCGTGTAAGGAACCATATCTCGTTCTTACATAAGGACAGGGCAGTTCTCCGGCCCCATCATTCTTCCTTTCTACCAAAGGTTATATCCAATTTCACTTGAACCAGGATTTGGTACTTCCATCCTTCTTTCTCCAAAACCCACATCTAGAAAGGAGGGGTTGCTGCATACCTTGGATATTGTCCGGGCCATGAAGGCCTATCTTAAAGCTACAGAAAAGATCCGGAAAACAGATGTGTTGTTCGTTCTACCAGATGCAAGGGGCAGGCAGCTGCAAAATCCACCATCTCGAGATGGATTAGACAATTAATCATTCAAGCCTACGGTTTGAAGAGGTTGCCTCCTCCTTTTGTCGGTAAAGGCCCATTCTACCAGGGCCATGGGCGCCTCCTGGGCAGCACACACATCAGAGATCTCTATGGCTCAGATATGCAAGGCGGCAACGTGGTCATCAGTCCACACGTTTACAAAATTTTATCAACTAGACGTGAGAAGGAATGCGGATTCTGCCTTTGGGCAGGCAGTACTACAGGCTGCAGTTTAAGATCCTCGGGATCAGAGGGCACCCTTGGTTTAAAAAAAAAAAAAAAAAATTTTTCTTTAAGTTGGATTTATTATTATTTGAGTATACCTCTAAATTGAATCCTTCTTTGGAAGATGTCTCCCTCCCCTCATTAAAGCATTGCTTTCGGACATCCCATATAGTAATGAATATGCCGCTCTGTGTCCCGTGATGTACGAGAAAGAAAAAGGGATTTTTAAATACAGCTTACCTGTAAAATCCTTTTCTTGGAGTACATCACGGGACACAGAGCTCCCACCCCTCTTTTGGGTGACCATTTTGGGAGGCATACTGCTTGCTACAAAACTGAGGGACTCCCTCTAGGGGAGGGGGTTATATAGGGAGGGGACTTCCTGTTTGAGATTGCCAGTGTCCACACCTGAAGGTACTCCATATAACCCATATAGTAATGAATATGCCGCTCTGTGTCCCGTGATGTACTCCAAGAAAAGGATTTTACAGGTAAGCTGTATTTAAAAATCCCTTTTTTGCTCCACTGTGTCATCAAACACAGTTACTTTAAAGTGGAGTTCCACCCATTTTTTTATGTTTGTCTGTGCTGCATACCCTAATCTCATAGTGTTCAGAATGGACAATTTTTATTTATTTTGTTGCTTGTAAATACCTTTATTTTGTAGTCCTTCATTACTTCCTCCTCCTTATTAGCCTAGGCTATTAAGTCACATGGCTATTTGCAAGGGTTTCTGGGATAGGCATATTTCCCAGTAGTCCTTGCAGACCTGACTGAAACCTAATACATTACTTGTGCAGCACTGAGCATGTGCGAGATATGCAAAGCTGAATTCCAGGAAGTCATACAGTCTGGCTTCATGATGCCCACACTTAAGATGGCCATGGTCTATGTCTATGTCTAGATTATAAACTCTAAATCTAAATGCTGTAACAACCTAATAAAACAGACCTTAGTTTACAGACTAACTTTACTAGTATACATTAAGCTTGTGTATTACATGGGTATTAATATTTAAAAAGTGAAATTGTAAGTGGAACTCCCCTTTAACCATCAATTACTGCCAGTGTGCCCGATCAACTAACGTCAGTTTTCCCCATCAATTGCTGCCAGTGTGCCCCATCAATTGCCGCCAGTTTGTCTCATTAATTGACGTCCGTTTGCCCCATCAATTGCTGCCATTTGCCCCTATCAATTGCCGCCAGTTTGCCCCATCAATTGCTGCCAGTGTGCCCCATCAATTGCCGCCAGTGTGCCCCATCAATTGCCGCCAGTGTGCCCCATCAATTTCCGCCAGTGTGCCCCATCAATTGCCGCCAATGTGCCCCATCAATTGCCACCAGTGTGCCCCATCAATTGCCGTCAGTTTGGCCCATCAATTGCCACCAGTGTGACCCATCAATTTCTGCCAGTTTGCCCCATCAATTGCTGCCAGTGTGCCCCATCAAGTTCTGCAAATGTGCCTCCCCCCGCCCTGCACTTACCTGTCTCGGCTCATGTCTGTCCTCCATGCTCCTTCCAAGTCCTCGATGTCTCCTCCCATCTTCTTTTGCTATGATTGGATGCCTATAGAATATACGGTACACCGCTCAAAAAAAATGAGGAAAAAAATCTGACTGTGAACAGATCTTGTGTATGGCTATATTAGCTGGTAAGTGATGAGAATTAAATCTCACAATAACAAATTATGGTGAAAAAAATTATGTGACACAAAGACATGATATGGTCTATGGTATGTCTGAGGAGATGTCCGCTTATCTCTGATCATTCGAGATAAGCAGACATCTCCTCAGACATACCATAGAAGGTCAGGAGGGAGACCTGTGTCCACTGTAATAGCGGTCACATCAATAGGGTAAGGAGACTGCAATACTACTCCTGGGTGCCTTTTTCTGGTGGATGAAGCTCGCTCTATCCTTCTACCTATTTTTTCAGATGAACATTTGGATTAACTTCATAAGGACATCTTTATCCCATGAGGATTAATTTTTCATTGAATTTTTCACTCATTTTATATATTTTTTCACTTATTCCATGTAGTGGGACTTTTCTTCTCCATTTCCCTTAACCTTTTTTGCACTCATTTATTACTCACACATTTATTCACTTTGTGTCACATAATTGTTTTTTTTTCACCATAATTTGTTATTGTGAAATTTAATTCTCATCACTTACTAGCTATTATAGCCATACACAAGATCTGTTCACAGTCAGATTTTTTTCCTCAATTTTTTTTAGCGCTGTACCGTATATTCTATATGTTTTATAAATTTTTGTATCACAAATTTTTTGGTACTAGCAGCTTTTCATATATTGTATAACACTTATTACCACTGTTCACTATTCACATCCATATCGAGCGCAGTGTTTTCCTTTTGGAATTTTTTATTTATGATTGGATGCCTGATAGGCGTCCAATCACAGCGCCTGTCACTTCAGCCAATCAGGTGACAGATAACCAGACCCGATGCACCTAATTGGCTGAGAAGCGACAGCGCCGTATAAACGGCGAACGCAGAGCATTGTGCCAGCTGTTTACCAATTTGAAAGTCTAGTAGAGTCCACAGCTCTAATCAGGATGCCTATTATATAACCCACAGCTCTATTTAGGCATTTCCAAAAAAAAGATCGGTGCTAGTCTGAATGTATACTTGTCTGTGTAGCGCCCCCCCCCCCCCCCTATTTGCGGGGCGTTATGCTAAAGTTAGTGGGGAATGGGAGAGTTAAGTTGCTCTCATTCACAAATTGCCTAAATTTGGGTTGCTGCCAGTTTTGGAACTGCCTTGTAGGTCAGTCTGCATGCCAGGTAGGTTTTATTACCCCTGGGTGACAGTCGGCGCTAGAAGGGGTTCTGACAGACCCACCTTCTCCCAGCAGCTAAACAGAGGAGCGGTTCTTTCTCTGGACATGCTGGCGGGAGGGTATATCTGGGGCAGTCGCCTGTGAGAGTTGTGCTATGCGGGGCCCGAGTTCCAGGTGCGGCATCTACCTTCAGGGTGCCCGCCTGGCCGAGAGGGCGTACCAAGCGGAACTTCATTCTAATGCAAAGAGGGGCCCCAGCGGCTTGCTGGATCCCAGATCCTAAGCAGGAGCTCAACGGTGGGGGATCGAGAACCCAGAGGCAGAGGTTGTCTGCGAGACCTGGAAGAACCACCGGGGATCCAGTCACCACGCCATATGACAGGTACACTTCAGCTTCACCTTGAAATTGGACTTACTGGGAGAATTCATTGGTTCTAACCTTTGACAAATCTAAGAAAATTCACTAGGCCTGTGGCAGAGGCCCTGTTTCCTCCCAGTGACTTTGTTTGAAAGTGGCCCTTCGGCTGCCGGGCTCAATTAAATCGCCTGTCCGGGCGCACTTTACCCACTCTGGTGAGAGTGGCGACGTTTGAACTTGACTATGCTGAGAGCAGGTTTGCTCTCTCTTTGATATCCAAGGCCTGATACTACAGTTCTCTCTTTGCTCATCAACCTTTCCTCTATCGTGTGCCATGTTGATGTCGGCCATGTTGGGCCTTGGAATAAAGCATTGAAAACTCAAGTTGACGTCTGGACACTTGCTCTTTAACCACCTTCACTAATATTATCCCTAGACAAGAATCACTGGTAACCTAACATGCCGGTCCCAAACTAATCAGCGGCTCCTTCGGGGGTGAGCGCTACATCTGCATATCACCAATTTCTGGTAGGATGACCTGAAGGACATGTCCTAGAACCATCACACACGGAAATCCAAACCTTTAGCTGGGAAGGTGTGCAGGATCCTGGTGAAGGGAATAATCCCAGAACTTAGTGAATAAGGTGAAGGTCGGCTAACTATCATTATCTAATCATGTGCAAGCAACAGTTAATTGTTTTCCTTGACTGTAATTGGCTATTCTTTGAAAAGTTACATTTCACCACATTTACTAAGCTTTAGGGAAAAATCTCTTGCAAAGTGAACAGCCAATTCCCGGCCATTCATACCCACCTATCCATACCCAGCTATTCATAGCCAGCCATCCATACCCAGCTATCTATACTCATCCATCCATACCCAGCCATCCATACTCATCCATCCATAGTTACCCAGCCATCCATATCCCAGCCATCCATAGTTACCCAGCCATCCATATCCCAGACATCCATACTCATCCATCCATACCCAGCCAGCCATCCATACTCATCCATCCATACTCACCCATCCATACCCAGCCACCCATACTTATCCATCCATACCCCAGCTATCCATACTCAGCCATCCCTACCAGCCATCCATACTCAGCCATCCCTCCATCCATGCTCAGCTATCTCAGACTCATTATGCCTCACAGATTATACGTTGGGGTGTTTTCTTTCCAGAATGAAGTCATTTTTGGGGCATTTCCGTTGTCCTGGTGCTCCAGGGCCTTCAAAATTTTAAGAGATAGTCAGAAGATTAGATGTGTAATTTATGCTCCTAGAACACCTGATGGTGCTCCCTCAATGTTGGACCTCTGTATGTGGCCACGCTTTGTAAAAGTCTCACACATCCAGGGCTCAAGTCCTGCGGTACCGTGTGGGAACGGAGTTCCTGCACTTTTTTCACAGCAGGAACTCAGTTCCCTTTGCAGGACTAGAGCAGCCGAGCCGCCCGAGCCAATCCTTCACTAAGCGGCAATGCCCAGCTCGGGTGACTGTAAGGGGCAGGTGAACCTTAGTAATCCTTTATGTTACTGGCCGCCTCCTGTATATGGATTCATCCGGTAGTGTGCGGGTATTCCGTCACTTCCTCAATGCTGCAATGTCTCCTGGGAGCTTTTGTCATTGTTCCCAGGAGACATTGCGGAGGTCTGCCGCGAGTTATCGCGGGATTTAAAAAGAACTTGCTTCTTTCTAAATCCTGCAGCTTTATTTGAATGCCATTCAGGTGAACAATGTGCTGAAAGCAGTCCTCCCACCCTGACATCAGACTGAGGGCACTCTATACACATTCATTGATATATAGTGGATCGAAAAAAAAAAAAACATGCGGTTTAGTAATTATGCATATGAGCGTATCATTTTTTATTTTATTTTTGGTGGGGGAGTGGATCTTGGGTGGGAGTTCCCACACTTTTTTTCTCCAGGACTTGACCCCTGCACACATCCACATATCGCCATACTCTATGGCGGAAGCAACCATCGTAGCAATACACAAGGAGGGGAAGGATCAATTGGAACCCTCATCCTACCGTCCAATTTCCCTCCTAACCTCAGATGTAAAAATTTTAGCTAAAATTCTTGCGACCCGCCTAAACAAATTTATTAGCTATCTTATCAATCCGGATCAGTCAGGCTTTATACCTGGTAGGGCCACAAGTAACAACATTAGGAGAACTTTTCTAAATATTTATACACCGACAGACAACGAAGGGTCCAGAGCAGTGCTGTCGCTAGATGCCGCTAAGGCCTTTGACAGCCTAGAATGGGCATACCTCTGGAGGGTACTAGATAGTTTTGGCTTTGGCCCTCTGTATATTAGCTGGATTAAGCTCCTATACGTAGAACCAAGAGCCAAGGTCAGAATCAATAATGAGACCTCGGAGACCTTTCAGCTGGAGAGAGGGACGAGACAGGGGTGTCCTCTATCCCCTCTTCTGTTCGCCCTCGCCATGGAGCCACTGGCAATAATGGCCAGGGCGAGGTCGGACATAATAGGGTTTAGAAGACACCATGGAGAGGACAAAATAGCCCTCTTCGCAGACGATGTCCTGTTTTATCTGGGAGAGGTTGAAGGCATACTGGACAAAGTGATCCAGTTGGTGGAAGAATTTGGCCGGTTTTCAGGCCTCACCATCAACTGGACAAAGTCAGCTCTGCTGCTGCTAGACCAAATAGACCTCCAACAGACGTTAGCCACCTCTCAAATAAGTGTAAGTACTAAATTTAAGTATCTAGGGATCTGGATCTCAAAGGACCCCACCCAATATATTAACCTAAACCTTGTCCCACTACTATCGAAGTGGAAAAATAAAAGTGAAATTTGGAAAAAATTCCCACTGTCTGTTGCAGGTCGATGTAACCTAATCAAAATGATCTGGCAGCCGCAGCTACTATATATGTTACACAACTCTCCGGTATGGGTAGAATATAAGTGGTACAAAAAAATTGACTCATTATTTAGAGAACTCATATGGGGAGGAGGCCAACCTAGAATAAGCCTACAAACCCTAAAACCTTCTGTTAAAGAGGGGGGAATGGCGGTTCCACATCCACGGCTATATTTTTTAGCAGCACAAATGCAACATCTAGTAGGATGTGGAACCACCAAAGGAGATAGCTCAAACAACCGACTCTTGCTGACAGATAACCCCCATAAACTATTAGTGGAGGCCCTAGAGGCGAAATTTTTCTGCCATAACCACTCGATTACAAAACTCGCGACTAAAACATGGCATACAGTAAAAACAATATTGGGATATGCTGGCCCGACAGAATTCTCCCCCCTCTGGAACAATAATAATCTCCAGGAGATAAAAAGCGTTGAGGTGTCAACTGAATGGACGAGTAAAGGCATATGCCGCCTAAAACATCTGTTCGAAAGGAACAATCTGAAACCATTTCAAGAGCTAGTAAAAGAGTTCGGAATCTCAAATAGAACGTTTTTTAAATATCTACAGCTCCGTCATGCCCTACAAACGCAATTCCGATCCCAGATAATCACATGGGCACCGATTCCTGCCTTGATCACCTTAATAAGGGCAACAGAGGCTAAGGGTTTAATCTCGGAGATATACAGCAGCTTGGGTGTGAGGGCATTGAGTAAAGCAGGACCGTGCAAGAGTAGAGTGGCATGGGAGAATGACTTGGGAATAATAACTCCACAACAATGGGACAGGATCCTTCAACAGGGTACTCTGGTATCTATAGCCCCGGCCCAAAGAATGTCCCACCTTTTCCTTCTATATAGGGTATACCATACACCCCATAAAATGTTTAAGTTAGGGTGGAGACAAGACAATGAATGCCCAAGATGTAAAAACAAAGGAGACCTGATACACATGGTCTGGAAGTGTTCGAAACTATACAATTATTGGGTGGGAGTCATAGAATATATCAATAAAACCTTTGGTTCTCGATTAGACCCAACAGCCAGGATATGCCTATTGGGCTGCATGGATGACAACAGAGTACCGCAAGGTACCCTTAATGCTATATTGAGAAGCCTATTTCAGGCCCGTAAGTTAATTGCCCAAAAATGGCAGGCGCAGGCACCTCCATCCATAGATAACTGGCTAGAGGCAATGAAGCAAACAATTTCAAAGGAAAAAATCTACTTTATTAAGTTGGGGAAATATCCCAAATTTGGTAAAATATGGGGCCTGTGGCAGGCTTTGGCGGACTTTCCAGGACTCGAGCAAAAAAGGACACCCCCTCTCCAGGCCGTGACAGCAATACCTTACCAAGCAGAATCTCCTGGCTGGACCTTGCGACATCAAAACGATACGACTCTTGATAAACCTATGTCACCAGATACCGAGCCTGTATGCTCTCATAGGCGTGGGGTAAGGGTGGGAGGGTGGGGGGCGGTATACAGCCAACAAGACAAATAAACAAGAGCAAAAGTTTTTTTTTTCCTTTCTAGTATGCCCTAGAGGACATTAATCCTGATGTGTGCAATTTTGTTTCTTATGATTTACACTCTATATGTAAAGAGAATGCATATTTGCTGGCTGTTTTTGTAAAATGGTTTTAAAATTTTCAATAAAAAGGAATGAAGGGTTGTCCAGATACCGATACTAGTATCGGTATCGGGACCGATACCGAGTATTTGCGGGAGTACTTGTACTCGCGCAAATGCTCCCGATGCCTAAATAGAATACTTTTTTTGTATTTATCAACATGTTCTGTGAAAATTCTTTGAGTTTTTTTACTACTGCGTGACAAGCAAATAAAACATTTTTATTAATTTTTACTCATTTTTATTCTTTTATAATGTCTTGAGTTAGAGTTCTTCATAATTCAAAGAAAATATCCTTAGTCTGTATTGTGGTTTGAAAACTGTCACATGACATTTAAAAAAAGTATCGGTATTCGGTATCGGCGAGTACATGAAAAAAAGTATTGGTACTTGTACTCGGTCCTAAAAAAGTGGTATCGGGATAACCCTACAAGTTAGGAAGAATCGCAGAATGTGTTTTGGGGTTTAATTTGTTGTATGCATTTGCTGTGTGAGAGAAATAACCTGGTAATATGACAATTTTGTGGGGGGGAAAAAATCTTGATTTTGCAAAGAATTGTGGGAAAAAATTACAACTTCAAAAAACTCACAATGCCTCTTACTAATACCTTGGAATGTCTACTTTCCAAAAAGGGATCATTTGTGGGGTATTTGTGCTTGTCCTAGCTTGTTAGGGTCTCAGGAAATGAGATAGGCCGTCAGTACTTCAGGTGTGATCAATTTTCAGAGATTGGCACCATAGCTTGTGGGCTCTATAACATTCACAAAGCCCAAATAATATACACCAATTTGGGTTATTTGTACCAAAGATATGTAGCAGTATAAATTTTGGCCAAAATTTATGAAGAAAAATGACTTGAAAGCTGAAAATAGGCCTTAACAGGAAGGGGTGAAAGTGTATAGTATTGAAGTGTTTAGACCAGTTTATTAGGGGTCAGTGGAAAGAATGTCACATACTGTACATTGACAGTACGTCAAAAGGATGTCCCTCGTACCATGGTGGCCAGAATGCCACCCTTACAGACAACTATGAAGATCATTGATGTAATACCCTGAGCTCTGCCAAGGCCAAGCGGTGTTGTTCACTGAATTATGTAGGCATCTTCAAATAGAATATGAATTGGCTACAACTCATGGAACCCCTGGTTGAATAAAATTAAAGGTGTTGTAAAGGAAAACATTTTTTTCCCTAAATAGCTTCCTTTACCTTAGTGCAGTCCTCTTTCACGTACCCCATCCTTCGATTTTGCTTTTAAATGTCCTTATTTCTATGGAGAAAGCCTCTTAAAGGGGGAGGGGGCGAGCAGGCCAGTCAGGACGCTCTGTACTTTGCAGATAGAGAAAGGAGCTGTGTGTTAGTGGGCGTCCTGACACTCCTGCTCACCCTTTCCCCCCTCAAGAGGCTTTCTCCACACCAGGGAGAAAGCCTTGCATTACTGTGTGGAGTTACAGACAGCAGAACAGGAAGTGAGGATTTCTCAGAAGAAATAAGGACATTTAAAAGCAAAATCAAAGGATGAGGTAAGTAAAGGACTGCACTAAGGTAAAGGAAGCTATTTGGGGGGAAAAATATTGTACACAATGTATCATAGAATGTATTAGTATTCAAGGGTTAAACAACATTATAGTGATGTATGTAATGCCCCATAAACACGATCGTTGTATTGCATTTTATGGGGCACAGTGGCTGCATTTGATGGGCACAGTGAGGCTGCAATTGATGTGTTTTTTTTCCTTATTTTTTTGTTTGTTTGCGCCCCCCAAACATTTGGAGCACCAGCCATGCACAGATAGTGTGTGGGATACTGGGATTCAGAGCTGCAAAGCTTTATTTGAATGCCATTCAGGTGAACAATGTGCTAAAAGCAGTCCTCCCACCCTGACATCAGACTGAGGGCACTCTATACACATCTATTGATATCTAGTGGGCACCGTGCAATGCCAGTCGGCGCCTCAGACATACATGACAAAGCAGGAGAGACAGACCCGTCCCCGGGCACAGAATAGACGGAGCGTGCCGGGGTGGAGGAGGGGACGCCTGGCGGGAGCGCGCATGTAGTGACGAGCACGGCTCAGTGCAAATAGGAGGAGGCTGGTGTTCATGGACAGGAGGAGGGGAAGGGAAAGGCGATAAGGAAGCCCAGCAAGTTGGGAAGGGTGAAGCTTATCGGAGTGGAATCCGCGAGTTCCATGTTCCGGGAGCCCATTGTGTGTGAATTGTGTCAGCTGAGGAGCCCCTCCTCCGTGCCTAGTCAGGATGAGGAGACAGTGATAACACTGAGAGAGGTGGATTCGTGTGATTCCATTCACCGGGGAGAGGAGTGGCTGGGACACACACCGTGCTGACAGTCTACAGCTCCGTACAATTGGCCTCCTTCCTGTGTGGGTGACCCCGGCATTGTCACCATGGGGAGCCGGGAAGAGGAGCGACGGAAACTGGCCGACATCATTAACCATTGGAACGCCAACCGGCTCGACCTGTTCGAGATCAGCCAACCCACCGAGGTGAGCAAAGGAGACAGGGCGAGGAGAGGAGACTGGGCCCCTCCCGGGGGAGCCGGTACTGCGCAGGCGGCATGTCCAGGGATGAGGAGACACCGATCACAGGCCACACCGCTAATGTCCTACATCTCACTGTCTGTGTGTGCACCTGATCTGTACCCCCCCCCCCCCATCCCTGATTTGTACTCCCCTTCACTGACTGATCTGTACCCCCCCAATCCGTGTACTCCCCTATTCCTGTCTGCCCCCCCCCCCCATCTCTGATCTGTCCGCCCCCCAATCTCTCATCTGTACTCCATCACTAATCTGTACTATAACCCCCCCCCCCCATCTCTCACCACCCCACAGCCCCAGGATTACACATTGTGTACACAGGGAAATCCTCACTGCACAGTGCCGGTGTCTTCCTGCTCACAATGTATCTATTGTTGTGGTGATCTGTGTATATAAATATTGTGTGTCTGTACAATCCATGGACAGTGATGGAGGTGTGTGCAGTGTATGGAGGAGATAGTGGGGGATGCGGTGCCTGGTACTGGGGGGCTCCAGCAGGTGGAGGAGGAG
The DNA here is from genome assembly GCA_029574335.1 of Rana kukunoris. NCBI lineage: Eukaryota > Metazoa > Chordata > Amphibia > Anura > Ranidae > Rana > Rana kukunoris. Next base: position 374,717,383 of record CM056052.1, read on the forward strand.
GAGGGTGGGATTAACTGCACAAGTGGATTTGGCCAGATCTCCAATCCAAAAACCTCCCCTGCATGCCTGAATGCTAAGCTGAATTATTGAATTGTTGTCTTCCCTCCAGCCTCTTCTTGCATTGCACCAGCTCTGATTTGCTGCTGGTCTTCTGTCTGTGTTTAAGGAAGTGTCAGATGTCCACAAAGTTTATTGAAACAGTTTAGGGATTGATACACTTGTCATCTTTGGCCTTGGCCGCCAAATCCTGAAACAGTGACAGAATCCATGGTGAAGGGCAGCACCTCACTATGCTTATTAGTGGTATTGGTGTTTTGTTCTTTTTGGAGATAGAAATGATAAAACTGTGTATGTATATATGTATGTGTGTGTATATATATATATATATATATATATATATATATATATATATATATATATATATATATATATATATATATATATTTTGTATAAAAGTATTTTAATAATAATTGCAAAAAAAAAAATTATAATTTTTTTTTTTTTTTTTTTGGGGTTATTTTTTATACTGGTATTATATTCCTCCCTAAATTTTGCATTTGGATAATCTTAAATAATAATACAAATATATACACAACCTAAAGGATGTGTGTTTTTCCTGTTGAACACACAAAAAAAATATTTTTCAACAGGAGAGAAAAAAAAATATTTTTGGTGTTTTTTCTTTATTATAAATGATATAAGTATAACATTTTATACTTTTTTATTTTATTTTTTTGTAACTTGTTTTTAAAACACAAGTGTTTTTAGTAAGACTCCTCTGTGCAGTTGACACGGTTAGTTCCTGGCCTTACTACATGTTGCACATTCCTCTCTCTCTCCCCCCCCCCCTTCTTTTTTGAATTGGAAGCTTGATAGGTGTCTTGGCAAAGGGTTGCATTTCTCCACCTGTTTGAAGCATTGTTGAATCACATGGGGCGTTAAATGTCGAGGTGTGTGTATATTAATACAGCATGTTCTGCATTACTTGTTTGTGAGCATTTCATTAGTCAATAGGAGAGGGTGGGGAGGAGAAACCTGTTTGTGCTCGGACCACATTTTTGTGGGACATGCTTTCGTTTGGTTGACAGATGAAACGACCGTGGCTATTGCTCCATATGTGATCATCACGCCCTGTTTAGTCAGTCTGTTTTAACTGTATTGGCATTTATTTTACATTCGTGTTATGTAAACTTTTCCAGGGCTTTTTTTCTGGGGGAACTTGGTGGAACTCAGTTCCACCACCTTTGGCTCAGACCCTTTGGTGCCCGCTCACCACAATCACTTGTGAACACAGAAGTCTGGTTTCTGTGTTTACAAGTGACTGCTTTGTAACCCCCTGAACTCTGCACTCTGTATGTAATGCAATTCTGGTATTTAATGCCCCTTTAAGACCCTTCTACTGTTTGTGAAATCTGAATGGGTCGTGGTTGAGTTCCTGCACCTATTTTCTGAGAAAAAAAGCTCTGAACTTTTCACATATTTGCAATGTAGTATCGCCCTAACCTACTGGCTTGAGCAATACTCTACTGATCTATTGCAGTTGGTTGTACAGAATTGTAAAACTAACAACGTCTTTCTTTTGTACATTTTTTTTTTTTTGTCTGTCAGGTGTGCTATCGGGTAACAAAGCATTACAAGATATATTTACTTTAATTTTCTATATCTTTCCAAGGAGAACTTTTAGGCTCTTGGCGAATATATAGTTTAACTCTAAGCAAGTTCCGTTTTGGTTAACCTCCTTTGTAGTGTCCTTCAACCCGAGCATTTATGTCCCTGAAAGTCGGAGGTTTTTCAGTATGGACGGGGAACGTTACATAATTACGACAGAGCTAAAATACTCAAAACAAGTAATTAACATTTTCCTTTCTTTCTCAAGGCCTTTTCACGTTTACAAAAGACACCGTAGCCTATGGTTACTATCACATTGTGTCTCTGTTAATATTTAATGTAAAAGTCAGTCCTTCCTGTGTTACACATTAAATGAGTTCATCTTGTTATACTAGAACTTTACAAGGTTTCCCACTGTATATCCTAATAAATGATAGTCATCTGGTTACTTTCGATCAAAAAATTCCATAAGTCCCTGTCTGCACATATGAGCAGGAGTCAATAAAACACTGCAGTACTTCGTTTTTTATATTGACTCTGGCAAGTAATTGCCAAATGTTGTTTCATTTGACTACTTTGCTTATATTATGTGTTCCCAAGGGGCAGTTTATGGAAATAAGACATTCTATTTTTATAATGGTGAGTAGTTTGCCACTTTTTTTCGTCTGAGGTTGTATGAGTTATCTAGGTGCAAATGCTTGGAGTGCTTAATGGATTTCTTTTTCTTGGAGTGCTCCTTTAAGCCTCTTTATGCTGTCACTTTACATCAAGATCACTCACTCAGAGCTTCAAGAAGCATGTTCATTCCAAAAATAATACTTAGGGAGTTATCAGTCTGACTCTTTGAGCGTTGCCAGATTATATACTGACCCTGTACCCTATTAAGATACAATTGCTTATAGTCATGCAGACCTGCCTAATTTCAGAACCGTACAAGTTCATGGGTGATGAATGCTTAGATTTCAGATTTTTGTGTTCTTCCATAGATTGGTTTATAAGTATTTCGGGCTCCATTCACACTAGTGTGACTTGTCATGTGACATTGGACGCATAAAGTCGCATGACAATTTGCAGTCCATTGATTTCAATTGTACCCGTTCCAATGTATGCCACTTTGAAAAGGTTGCTGCACTACTTTGATGTAACTTGTGTACCAGAGAGTGTAAGAGTCGGTTCACACTGGGGCAACACGACTTCCAGCGCGACTTTCAGAGGCAACTCCGACACGACTTGAGCGTGAACCACAGGGCGATCTGGGGAGATTTACAACACGACTTGAAGTCGTCTCCAGGACAGGAGACTTTCCAGTGGCCAATAAAACAACAATCAGCTCTGGGGGAGGGAGGGGTTTGCCTGAGAAATGTATGTTATCTTCCTGGAAAGTCGCTTCAGTTAAGACAGCGATGAGACTTGGAAGCGACTTCTATTGAAATCAATGTGTACAAATCGCCTAGAAGTCGGGATTGAAGTCGTACAGGAACCTTTTCAAAAGTTGGAGCGACTTAAGTAGTGTGTATTAACAGCGCTCCCATTCACTTGCATTGTTTTTCTCTACAGCGTGACTTGGGACGACTTGAGGCGACCTCAAGTCGGATCCCAAGTCGCCCCAGTGTGAACCGACTCTAAAGCTGCATAACTTGTGAGTCACACTTTTGTGAATGGAGCCTAAAGGAAAATTCTACTTCGGGGGGGCGTAAATGTTGGCATATACAATTGTGTCGTATTGTAAACCATTATATATAAAAAAAAATTTTTTTGAAATCTGCAGCATTGTAATTTACTGTAAAATGCAATATGGCGACCTGGAGGTGTTCTGTACACAGATGGTGTACAGAACACTTTCCAGAAACATCATTTCTTGCTTGTGTGATTTTGTTTCATTGATTTTTATTCCCCCCCCCCCCCCTGAAGTCTGCACTAAGCTGTTAGATTTTGGGCATCCCCCCTTTAACGAAACTCATTTTTAGTGAGAGTCTAACAGAAATCTGGTCTAAAGGGATGGGGACCCTGCAAGTGCCGTAGCTGATTAATAATTAATAATTCATATATATAATGTTGTTGCTTACCAATACCAAAAAAAACGTACTGTCTTGGGGAGGGTGCATTCTGTGAAGTCACAATGCAATCACCCTTGTACAGCAGCTTTGCCAATCTGGGGATAGGGTAGTGTTGGATGCGCTAAACAGATTTATATTTGACCAACAAATTAATGCATTATTAAAGGCAATACAAAAATAAAATAACAAACATGTTCTACTCCCTCACCTGCTCTGTGCAATGGTTTTGCACAGGGCAGCCCCAAACCTCCTCTACTGGGGTCCAATGCTGACACTTTTGGCTCCTCATCTGTGTCTGCTACCATAGCAAGCACTTGTCTTTGCAGCTTAAGGGGTATTGGTTTACTAATGTAAATGAGGCCTTTTTGCTGTAGAGCTTGGTCTCATAAAGAAAGTTGAAAAAATACCAGACATACTGGCCCAATCACCAGGTGAAAAATAAAGGAAAAACATTAAAACGAAAGCAGCCACAACATTTAAAGCGGAGTTCCACCCTTAAAACCACTTTCTTTCATCCCATCCAGCATACTGGCGTCAGCGCCAGTATGCTGTTTTTTTTTTTTTAATTCATGTACTTGCTTTATAATCATTTAATTTTGGGCGCACCGTGGTGTATGTCGCCGCTATAAGGCGTCACGCCTTCCGGAAACAGCAGACTAGCATTCGGCTCTTCTCAGCGCCTACGCACAGACCCAGAAGCTGACTGCGCAGGCGCCGTATATAGCCGCGTCACGCCCTCCGAAAAAAGCCGAACTAGGACCGGCTATTTACGGCGCCTGCTCAGTCAGCTCCTGGGTCTGTGCGCAGGCGCCGAGAAGAGCCGAACGCTAGTTGGCTGTTTCCGAAAGGCGTGACGCCTTATAGCGGCGACATACACCGCGGTGCGCCCAAAATTAAATGATCTATTATAAAGCAAGTACATGAATTAAAAAAAAAAAAAACAGCATGCTGACGCCAGTATGCTGGATGGGATAAAAGAAAGTGGTTTCAAGAGTGGAACTCCACTTTAAGAAGCGCCCAGAGGTGATTAAGTTTGCATGTGCTGCGCTATGTAAGTTATTTTTTTTTTTCATTCATTCATAAATATTTCTGTCAGTTCGGTCTTATCTGTCAAAAATATTGCAATTTCTTGGCAACCCGTACCCCATGATTTTATGATTATTTTTAAATAGGACAATTCTGTATGAATAGGTTTAGGACGGGGTCTTCAAACTACAGCCCTCCAGTTGTTCAGGAACCACAATTCCCATCATGCCTAGTCATGTCTGTGAATGTCAGTTTTACAATGCCTCATGGGAAGTGTAGTTCCACCACAGCTGGAGGGCCGTAATTTGAAGATCCCTAGTTTAGGTGAATGAAAAATACTGGTTGTGGAAATCATTGTCATCGCTCTAAATAGTATATGGTTCTCAAAATCATCAGCAGCAGTTGATTTTGGCTGAAAGCACAGCAGTGTGGTAGCTGCCCTAAAATAGGTTAAAGTGGATGAAAGACTTCTCCAAACGCCAATCTTGCTGTGTAACGCATTAGTTGGCCATCATTGCTCTGGACCAGCTTCCTGAATGTGCAAACGGTGGACCATGCTGGAGTTGTGTCTTCACTTCTTATCTTCACCGAGGGGGGCATTAGAGGGTGACTGTTGGCATCCCATAACAGGAAGTCCCTAAACAATGACCTACGTGGCAGGATCAGCAGGAGTTATTTTAAATGAAATGTTAATTGCTTTTGAATTTTTATTATCGTGCTAAAACTTTTATATACGATTTCATTCATTAGTTTGCCTCCTGTAATTTAGTAAAGAAGTGTAGGCTGCTTACTTGGCCAATTGATTCTAAATACGGTAAATGTGTTTTAACCACTGCAATACAGGACACTCTACCCCCCTCCCCCTACCTGCCCAGCTATCAGTGCTGTCCCATTTTAATTGGCGGTCATGAAACACTGTAATCAAACACAATTTTTATCCTTTTGTTCCCACAAATAGTAGAGCTGGTGGTATTTGATCACCACTGGGGTTTTTATATTTTGCTAAACAAAAAAGGCCAACGCAAAAATTCTCCTTCACTGATGGGCGCTGATAATGGGGCACTAATATACAGCACTGATGAGGCACTGGCAGGCATTACTAATGGACACTGGCATACCTGGTGAGCCTCCTAGTGGGGGGCTGCACTGATAATCAGTGCGGGCCTTGTCGGGAGAGTAGCTGATCGGCTCTCCTCTGCTCGCATTTGTCAGTGCGAGTGGGGGAAAAGCCGATATACGGCTCTTCCTGTTTACGCTGTGATTGGACACAGCTGATCACATGGTAAAGAGCCCATGTCTGGTGATGCGGTGTGTCAGACTGAAACACAACACACCAACGATCGCCGTGCTGCGTGCTCCCGGCTTATCCTGCTGAATGTCATAAATGTCAAATGACGCCCAGTCAGAATAACGGAACCGCTTTTCAGCCGTCATTCTGCTATATGGTGGGCGGGAAGTGGTTAACTTGGAATATCCGGTCATGTGTGAGGCTGGGTTCACACTTGTGCCGTTTCTGCTGCGAATTTGGAGACCTGGGGGAAGTTCTGAGTGAGAGGAGAGTGGGGGAGAAATGTATTGAGCTGAATGAGAGAAATTCCTGAAGAGAACTGAACACATCTGCGAATCGGCTGCGTACCCATAGAAGATAATGGGACTGAATTCGCACCTGAGCCGCACCGCAAGGCCTCCACAACGCATACGGATTTCCGGCAATGCGCAGTGCAAATGCATCGCACATATGTGAACCAGCCTCATTGAAAACAATGTATTTCAAAATGTTCTGCGTATTAGATGCGGTTTAAGCCGCAACCAATTCGCATAGGTGTGAACCCGGCCTGAGGGAAATTCAAAATGACCTGGGCATGCTTGATTGAAGTGAAATCCACTTGATCCTATTTACTGAGTTCAGTGAACAGTCCCTATTTCTTTATGACCCTCCCTTACGCTATCCAAATGTGGTGTTTTTTTTTGTTTTGTTTTTATTTTTAGTCCTGCTTTCTAGGGTTGTCCCGATAACACTTTTTTAGGACCGAGTACAAGTACCGATACTTTTTTTTATTTATTTTTTTTTTTTTTCAAGTAGTCGCCGATACTGAATACCGATACTTTTTTTTTTTTTTTTTTTTTTTTTTTTAAATGTGTCCCCAAAGGCAGCCATGTCCTCCATATACAGCCATGTCCCCCACATATTGCAGCCATGTCCTCCATATGCAGCCATGATGATCACCATTACCAATGGAAGGCTCCATACACCTATCACTATTCCCTAAAGCACTGACTAGAAGTCAGAAGACAGATAAGGCAGAAAATACTCACATCCCTGAACTCTGCCAGCCCCATCTCTCCCAGCTCGCTGACACAATCATAGGCCAAGCCTGCCTGTAGGAATAGCTGTGCCAGGCACATAGGATCACTCCGAAAAAAAGAGAGCCCATGGTGTATGTCTGCCACTCTGGGCCGGGCTCTTGTGTCACAGATAAACTCTCCACTACACTCCCACGTCGCTTCCTCTCCACGGCTCACTCTGCGCACAGTACTTCCGGGATGGCCAGCCTTCCGCTGATAGGCTGAATAGACGGTCCGCCCTGGGGGATGGGCTTCCACAGGGCAGATCGCTTGGTGGCTGTAGGGACGCGCCAACGCGTAATGTTCGCGGCGGTGGCTTTGTATTGGCGGGGGGGAGGGGGGTATTCTATTTGGGTATCGGGGGTATTTGCGGGAGTCAAAGTATGCAAATACTCGGAATCGGTACCGATACTGGTATTGGGACAACCCTACTGCTTTCAATTACTGGTACAGAACATCAAAAATGTGCTCTACACTAGTGCATATTTTATGTCCAATATCCATACAATGCATCAGCTACACGTTTCACCTGTTGTAGGTGAACAGATTTTAATGCCATAATTTAGAAATGCCAGGCACTATCGGCGCTAACTGTCAGATCATCATCACATCGCTGGTAGATGCCAAACAAGTGATCCATGAAGTGGTCTGTGGCATGCATGGAACTTTGATCCAGTGTAAAGTTTGAAAAAAAAGGGTGATGTCATGGAGGTGGGAGTGAAGGTGGCATGCTACAGGCTTTTTTTCTTCATCTGATAGGTGCAGAGACAGGCTAGCTATGTGTGTTTGTAGGACTGAGTAGGAGAGACCACCTATCGCTGTTCCTACTTACTAGGAACTAGGGTTGTCTCATTGCCACTTTTTAGGACCGAGTGAAAGTACCGATACTTCATTTTTTTTTTTTCATGCACTCGCCAATACTGATACTTTCTTTTTATAGTCAAGTGACAGTTTTCTAACCACAATACAGACCAATAATATAAAGAATGCTCTTTACATTGGCGGTCAGTGGGAAGAATGCTCCTTACATTGGCCGTCAGTGGGAAGGATGCTCCTTACAGGTCCTCCTTGCAATTCAACTTGCACACCTGAGGACTCTCTCTGCTCCCTGCCCGGTCACCACCCCGCTCTCTGATAAAAAGTATCGGACTGGACATCGGGAGCATTTGTGCGAGTACTCGCGCACACCTGAGGACTCTCTCTGCTCCCTGCCCGGTCACCACCCCGCTCTCTGATAAAAAGTATCGGACTGGACATCGGGAGCATTTGTGCGAGTACTCGCGCAAATGCTAGGAACAAACTACATGTCTCCTCTGACAGAACAAGGAGACGATCACTGGCCACGCACTTCAGGTCCCCCGCCATGCAGCTCTTAAAGCAAACTCCCCCCCCGATACGGGAACAGGGTTTTGCCATTTTGCCCCCTGTAAATAGATGTGAAACGGTCGGGAACCTGTTAAAGTAAAGCTCTAGGCCACCTACCAATACAAATACCATAGCTGCTGACTTTTAATATTGGGACGCTTCCCTGTCCAAGGATCCCGTGATGTCAGCACCCCAGTTGATCTTTCATTAGGCTCTCAGGTGCTGCTGCAGCCATTTTATGTTGCACTTACTGAATGGCCCGGCTGCTGGTTAAGGAGGAGGGGGGCTGAACTTCTGAGTGACTTTGGGTACCCCCCAAAGGTGCCAAATGTGACAGCGGAAGTGGGGAGGAAGCAAACAAGTGGTGTTTCCCCTTTTGGGTTGGGCTCCGCTTTTAAATTTCATACACACTGGGGTCGATTTTACTAAAACTGGAGAGTGCAGAATTTGGTGCAGCTCTTATATATATTCAAAGCTTAATGCCGGAATCACACTTGTGCGGTGTGAATTTCAGCTCTGTTATCTCTGCAGATAGATAAGGGAAGTATTCAGCAGATTAGCAATGTTTTAGCTGCGAATTTGGAGACCTGGGAGAAGTTCCGGGTGAGAGGAGAGTGGGGGAGAAGTGTATTGAGCTGAATGACAGAAATTCCTGAAGAGAACTGAACACATCAGCGAATCAGCTGTGTACCCATAGAAGATAATGGGCCTGAATTCGCACCTGAGCCGCACCGCAAGGCATAAAATCCCCACACGTTTTTTCTGCAGTGCGAATGCATCGCACATATGTGAACCAGCCTCATTGAAAACAATGTATTTAGAAACGTTCTGCATATTAGATGCGGTTTAAGCCGCAACCAATTTGCATAGGTGTGAATCCGGCCTAAGTGTTTGTAAACCCTCCCTTTTAAAAAATAACAAACATGCTTATCTGCTCCTGTGCAAAAGTTTTGAAAGAGCAGCCACGATCCTCTTCTTCTGGGGTGCCCCACTGGCGCTCCAAGCCCCCCATCCTTTCGTTCCTAACACATTACCAGATCATACTAGTATAGCTATTGCCATATTTTCCCCTACTGAGACCTGCAGCATTTTCAGTGTTCCTTTTTTTTTTTTTACTTTTTTATAAAAAAAAATGTGCATTTTGTGTTTTGTTTTTTTGGATAAGTGAACTTCTCCTAGGTTCACACACGTTATTGCGGCCTTTATTTACACAGGCACGGCAGCCCATTCAAATGCTGTGCTTCTGTTACCTGCAGAAAAAGGTGTTAACTTATGGCCCATACACACGATCCGAATATCGGCCGACAGATCGTACGACTTTTTTCGCTTAATAATCGCAAGTAAAATAAAATCGGTTATTAAACTCACAAATTCTCGTACGATAGAAAAAAATGATCGGAAGTGTTGTAATGTAGTTGTATTGTCTGACAACGGCTGTACTGACTAAACGAAAATCGTACGATCTGACATCGTACGAGGAAAATTTTCGCGCTTGTCTGATCGAATAATATCGGATGAACGGTCGTGATCGGCTGTCGAAAGTAGTGTACACACGATCCGAAAATCGTCTGATCCATCATCGTACGATCGTTTTCGTCCGATATTCGGATCGTGTGCATGGGCCATAAGCCAGCTTTTAAATTGAGATTTAATTAACGCTATCATGTGCAGCTGCACCAGATTTTGCAATCTCCAGTGTCGGGCCGGGTTCACACTATACTGCGACATCTGTCCTACATTCATCCTACATCCATCTGACTTTCATGAACAGGATACTACTTTGGTCCTACTTTGTGATAGTCTGACTTGTTCTTTGACCAATCAAAACACTCCCAGAGTGAGATAAATTCCTTTTACTGCTGCTGTAATCACATGTCGGATGTCTGATAAGGACAAGGCTCCTACTTTGGTCCGACTTCAATGATATTCAATGGGCTGAAGTAGGATCAGTGTTGGAGCAAGTAGTACAGGGAGTGTTTTCAAAGTCGGACCGACTTGTGTCGGATCAGTTAAGACGGCTCTCATAGGGAAACATTGATTTTCACACGTCATGCTACATGAGCTCCCAATGTAGGAGCGTTGTCGGAACAAGTGTGAACCCAGCCTAAGGCCTCTTTCACACATACCGATCGGATGAAAAACAAATGCAAACTGACAAATGGTCAGTGTTTCATCCTTTTTTTTGCATTGTAGTGGATGTGTAGGAAAAAAATAAAAAACGGATAAGCACTGATTAATACTTCATCCATTTTTTGATAAGATGAACGATTCGCATGTGTAAAAGGCCCCTTTCTCACCAGCTTGTCCCGGTTGTCCTCTATGGCGATCAGCTGAAAACGGTGGACATGTCACCGCTGACTTCATAGGGCTAAGTGGAGCCGAAGGGACAAATTCCCCAAAATGTCTTATACGGGAAGGGAACAAATGATTTACTTTTTTTTTGTGTGTGTGTTTGGGGTTTTTTTCTTTTGTTTTGCGATATTCGTGTGGGGGGGGGGAATCTCGAAGTGAAATACTGCGCATGATGGGACACAATAAACCACAAATAAAAGCCTTTGTCAAACAAAGTTTTGTACGTTCTTTTCTTACTCGGTTCCGACTTGCTTTGACTTTAAGAAAATCCGACAATCGCTTGCCGGATTTTTTTAGTGTGTACCCCACTTTAGTCAATCAACCTCATTGAGGCATTCAGAGGTTCATTTAACACATGGATTGGTGCTTGCTTGTTAGGTGAAATGGGAACATTGTTAACGAGATGTGTATGTAGTACATGTTCTAGTCTGTGAAAGTATATGCATAAGCATTTGGTGAACTTGACTGTCCCAGTGCGGGATTAAGTGACTTAGTAAATGAATGCAAGTTGTTTTTATACCATATAATGTATCCTCTGGTGGTAAGGTGTGTGTGTGTGTGTGTGTGTGTACACCTCCTCCTTTCTTTGTCCATATGGTACCTTCTTTATTCAAGGTGAGCGTCCCTTTTACATGAGGATTACAGTGGTGTGTGTGTGTGTGTATGTATGTATGTATGTATATAAAACATTTTTATTTATTTTTTTTGATTACAGTGGTATTTTAATAAGGTTCTATGTCCAATAACCTTCAAGATCTAAAACGAGTGAAAAACATATTAATTTTTCTGTGGCTTTCAGTTTTACATTGTCACAACTCGTAGTTTTCCTATTCAACAGGGTCCCCCCCCCCCTTATTGCATGCTGTCAGCTGATTTGCAAGTGGCCATGCAATGACTGCTTCTTTCTACACATTTGTTGAAGGTATAGAGTAGTTATTTTAAACAAAATTGTTTACTCTGCAAGGAAGTACGTGGCTAGCCGTGCTGGCCCTTATGATTTAATCACTGGCTGATAGGGTGGTGACTGGTTATGTGCTGTGTTCCCATAGAAAGTAGGGAATTAACACTTTTTAGTAGGCCCTGCCCATTTTCTGAGCTGATCATTAACAAAGGACTTTGGGAGAATGACATTCCTTTCGCTCTGTTGTTGTCTGCTCCCAGCAACTGTGTGTAAAGTACACCAATCCACTGTGCTGCCAATCCTAGTACTTTACTGTGTACAGTATCATTTTGAAGAACAATACAGATTGGCATATGCATTGGGTACAGTTTAAAACATTTTAAAACAACAAATCTGTAGCCTTTCTATGCGTGGCAAAATGTTTTCAGCTTCTTTTGTGGGTTAAGCAAATCGCATCATAAATGGAGATCTAAAAATCGCAAGTGATGTCTGCACTATCAACCAATAGGCAGACCTGTGTAAATGGATAAATAGGATGAAGATGGGTTTAATGTTTTATTCTTGCAAGTCTAAAGGTCATCTGACTTATTGCATCAACTTTGGTCCAATATTTATAGCTGGATGGATGCAGTGGTGTGTAAAATGAGTCGGCATGATAACACGGTATATTTTCATGATGTTCATTCACTACTACTGGTAGATAATCTTTTTAGATTGTAGACGCTCAGACTTGACACGTATACTGCAAGTTAGTAAGGTGATTTATTGCTTGTTCAATGTTTTGATACAGCAAATTTTACCAATCTACAGGCCTTTCTTGAAGTGTGTGTGTGTGTGTGTGTGTGTGTGTAAATATATATAATTTTGTATAGTTTATTATACTCCTTCTGTATTTTTGCACATGCTCTATGGAAATATTATAGCAGACTATTTTTGCTCAAGGCTGCAGTACATTGATAACTGCTTCTTTATTTGGAATAGTGCAGAATTTACATAGTTAGGTTGAAAAAAAGACACAAGTCCATCCAGTTCAACCACAAAATAATAAACAAACAAAATAAAAAAAACGTACAATCCCATACACCCAACTCCATACCCACAGTTGATCCAGAGGAAGGCAAAAAACCCCAGCAGAGCGATCCAATTTGCAAAATTCCTTCCTGATCCCCCGAGAGGCAATCGGATTTTCCCCCAGATCAACTTTACCTACAAATCGTAGTACTCGGTTAAATTATGTACATTTGGGAAACCAGGCCTTTCTTAAAGCAATCTACTGAGCTGGCCAGAACCACATCTGGAGGGAGTCTGTTCCACATTTTCACAGCTCTTACTGTGAAGAAACCTTTCCGTATTTGGAGATGAAATCATTTTTCCTCCAGACGTAAAGAGTGTCCCCTCGTCCTCGGTGTTGACCGTGAAGTGAATAACTCAACACCAAGTTCACTATATGCACCCTTTATATATTTGTACATGTTGATCATACCCCCCCCTTATTCTTCTCAAGAAAGAGAATAAATTTAGTTCTTATCTTTACTCATAGCTGAGCACCTCCATGCCTCTCATCAGTTTGGTTGCCCTTCTCTGCATTTTCTCCAGTTCTCCGATATCCTTTTTGAGAACTGGAGCCCAAAACTGAACTGCATATTCCAGGTGAGATCTTACTAATTTGTACAGGGGCAAAACTGTCTCTGTCTTTATCACTGGACTATAAAACCTATGGATCTCAACAATGGCCGCTTATGTTTCTGAATCTCTATACGGCTGATCTGCTTGGAATTACATCTAATAAAAAGATGCATAATCTTGTATTCAGAAAAATATTGGCTTATACGATTAAATGATCTGGTTTTGAAACACTGTTTCTGTTGATGAGAATACCTTTGCCTCCATGTGAACCTTTATACATTGTGAAGACTCTAGCCAATTTTATTGCAGATTCTTCATTTTCTTCTAAAAGATCTGCTTTCATTCTACCCACCTGATAACCTATTGTGGGGATGTCTGTACATGGACTTTTAGCCCAGATTCACACTGCTGCGGGTTTGATACCGTGAGTTCAGATGAACAGTCTGACTTCATCAGTGATTTGACAGACATCTGTGCGGGTTCTTGTACAGACGTCTGTACAAATTGCCCCCAAAGTCACCAAAAGTAGCACAGGAAACTTTTGGGAATTAGTGCGGCGACTCAAGACCTTCCGATTTTGGCATGCGTTTTTTTTTTTTTTACCCCAATGTCAGTTGGCATGATTGAAGAGAGCAACTTATTTTTTGGTAGCTAAAAACAATGTACTGATGGCTGTATAAGATGATAGTCGTAAGCACAAATATGAAACCTAATTCTATTGAAGATTAAGTATCCACTACATAATTTGTTGGCAGTATGTGAAGCAAACAAAGGGAACTCTGGGTAACTCCCCCCCCCCCCACTCATTATCTCCATCTCCTACCAGCAAGTACAAAATGTTTTTTTTTTTTTCAAAAATGTCGCTCTATTTTTGTATATAGCACAAAAAATAAAAATCGCAGAGGTGATCAAATACCATCAAAAGAAAGCTTTATTTGTGGGAAGAAAAGGACGCAAAATTTGTTTGGGAGCCACGTCGCACGACCGCGACTTGTAAAAACACCTATGGTCATTTAGCAGCATATTGGTCCGGTCCTTAAGTGGTTAATGTAGCAAAATGTAAAGTAATGCACTTGGGAGCCAGAAATATTCAGGCAAGTTGCATACTAAGGGGATAACCTCTGGGGGAATCAAGGATGGAAAAAGATCTGGGGACTCGGCAATATCATGCAATGTCGTGCTGCAGCAAGCAAAACCAGCAAACTATTCGTATGCATTAAACATTTTTATTTACCTAAGAGATATTGCAATGCTACCACTTTACAAAACTCGTTCAGCTACATCCTGAGTGTGCTGTCCAGTTCTGGTCATCCTTAGGAAGCATGTCCTTGAACTGGAGAGAGCCCAGAGAAGAGCAACACAGCTAATAATGCAGTTGATGCAATTACTCAAGAAAAAAAAAATGGCTACTCGGTGAAGGTGAATGGAAAAACACTTTAATCTTAAACTGGGGTTCTTTACTGTTAAAGCATTAAGGATGTGGGACTTCCTTTCATAGTTGGTGGTGTTTGCACTGCAGGGAGTTTAGGCAAGTTTATAAAAAAACTTTTAGCTTAATTTCTTAGCCGGCATAATGTACAGCAATATGGGGGGAAAAAAGTACACACACTCTCAGGTTAAACTGGTTGGACCAGTGTCTTTGTTCAACCTTACCAACTATGTAGCCATGTAATACTTTTAGTTAATATAATCTTAAATCTAATCACATTGAGATTGCATGTATAAATAGAGCAGCACTTTTACATGCAGCACAAGATATTAAAAGTAAAAACAGAATAATGGATGTTAATATTGCTTGCATGTCTAATGTTTTTGTTAGTTGTATCGCTTTTTTTGTATATAATGTAAGGGGTTGTAAAGGAAGGTTTTTGATCTTCTTGCATTAAGATCAAAAACCTTCTGTGTGCAGCAGCACCCCCTAATACTTACGTGGGCCTCATCTTTCTCCAATGATGTCCACCATTGCCTTGACCATCGGAGATGCTCCCTCTGATTGGCTGAGACACAGCAGAGGCACCATTAGCTCCGCTGCTGTCAATCAGTCAATTCGGAGAGAGAGGGGGTGGAACTGTGCCCCATGTCTGGACAAAAGGAGCTGTGACTTGTGTGCCCCCATAGCAAGCTGGCTTGCTGTGGAGGCACTAAAAGGGAGGGAGGGGCCAGGAGCACAGAAGAGGGACGCAAGAAAAGGAGGACCTAGGCTGCTCTGTGCAAATCAACTGCAACATAGCAGGTAAGTATAACACGTTATCGATTTTTAGAGGGGGGGGGGGTACTTGACAATACAGTACTTAAACCTTGCACATTAGCCATGTCTGGGGAACTGTGTTTAATGCCGCATACACACGGTCGTTTTTTGCGATGAAAAAAAAACGAAGTTTTTTAGAACGTCATTTAAATTGATCGTGTGTGTGGGCAAAACGTCGTTTTTTGTCTTCAAAAAAACGACCAAAAAAAAATTCCAACATGCTTGAATTTTTTGTGTCGTTTTTCAAAACGTCGTTTTTTGTTTCACAAAAAGTCACCGTGTGTAGCAAAAACGTATTTTAAAACGACGTTTTTCAACCCGCGCATGCCCAGAAGCTAGTTATGAAGCGAGCTTCAATGGAAAAGTGTGGTGAACGTAACCTCGCTTTTTGTGAAAAAAACGATGGTGTGTATGCAACATCGTCTTTGAAAGTGACGTTTCAAAAACGTCGTATTTTACTTCACAAAAAACGTCGTTTTTTTTCATCGCAAAAAACGACCGTGTGTACGCGGCATTACGCTTTCGCAAAATCCATGTTTACCACATCCACCACGTCCACAGCCACCACTCTGTCCAAGATTTTACTTACCTCCTCATAAAAATAAATCTGATTTGTCTGACAACTTCTGTCTTTCATGAATCCATGCTGTCTGCTGCACTGTTTATTCATCCTTTTATTGGGTGATCTATTAATTTTATGTGCTACACGTTTTATGTTTGTTTGGCTTATTTTATGGGTATGTCTTATTTTCGGGGAAACATGGTAGGTGCGCTGCGCTCTTGCAAACGGTATGCCTGTATCTTTAACGTGATGGCGCGAGACGTAAACTGACCACGATGGCATGGATCGGCTACCGTGGTTGTCACCGGCGCTCGTTAATGTATAACAATTTATGATCTGCTGCAGTTACGATGAGCACCTTCAAGAGGTGGTGAAGTGAAGAAAATGTAGATTTTATATGTATACACATATACTACTGCGCTGATTCTGTGCAAAATACAAATTTAAACAATATTAATCAATATAAATAGTACACCTACAGTTTCTAATTAGTGTCAAAAATATATATGTATGTGTGTGAAGCACCAATGTGCTTAAAACAGGATATTTCACTCCGTAATAAGCGGTCCCAAAGAGGTTATATAGAAATTATGTGTAAAACAAATTATAAAGTCCAATATTTGCCAGAAGCGGATCAACCCAAAAATGTGTGACTTTTCACCCTTTTATAGTGTCGCCACCACCTCTTATATGCTATGCGCTCACCAGACTGAGATGGGTTTAATGCCTATAATGTTATCCAGGTATGTATCTCCTTAATCTGCATAAATCATCCCGTTCTCCCTCCAGGATGTGTGTCGGACCAACATGTGAAAAATTCCTTAGATATATACACCAGCCTCCAACTGCTCTCCTTGCTCCAAAAGAAAAAAGCCTCATGTGGTGTAGTATGTATAAAAAGGTTTGCAGGTTTTATTCAGAAACATATATAAAATGTACTCTCACATTTGAATGTGCCTCCTCTGACCGGCACCAGTCGGTGTTATGCTGTTCAGCATGCGGAAGTGCCGTGGAGGTGACGCGTGACGTAGTTCCGTTTTCCCAGAAGCCTCTACGCATTTCGCATGCGTCATCAGGAAGCTATGGGTGTTTACGTTTTGTGAATATTTATAGTGTGTGCTAAATTCATTAGCCAATTCCGTGCTTTGTTTATACCGGAAGTGCTTTCTCCACCATATTTTATTTTACATATTGGTCCCGGATGTTTTCGTTCCGCCATTTTAGTTGTGGGTTACTTTATTTTATGTCATTGTGTTTGGGTTAAACGGTAATGATTGACAGACTTTACAAATTAAAGATTAAGAATTAAAAATCAAGAACCTATAAAGGTTATGACGTGAAAATACAAATATTAAAAATACTAAACTTTTGTATTTGGACATGTATTCAAAATTGCATTTTCTTACTTTGCCAACACTACACCATATGGAAAGAAAAATGAAAACAAATAAGAAAAATGGAAAAAATAAAAATATTTATATTAATATTGTTTAACCACTTAACCCCTGGACCATATTGCTGCCCAATGACCAGAGCACTTTTTGCGATTTGGCACTGCGTCGATTTAACTGACAATTACGACGTCGTGTGACGTGGCTCCCAAACAAAATTGGCGTCCTTTTTTTTTTTTTTTTTCCACAAATAGAGCTTTCTTTTGGTGGTATTTGATCATCTCTGCGGTTTTTATTTTTTGCGCTATAAACAAAAATAGAGCGACTATTTTGAACAAAAATGCAATATTTTTTAACTTTTTTTTTTGTAATAAATATCCCCCAAAAATATATAAAATAACTTTTTTTTATTTTTTTCCTCTGTTTAGGCCGATACGTTTTCTTCGACATATTTTTTGTAAAAAAAAAAAATCAACCTAGTGGCCGCTGAAGTGCGGACGTAGAGCTACGGGCTCTCACCCAGGAGAGCCGACCTGCCGCCGTATAACTGTGGTGGCTGGTCGGCAAGCAGTTAAATTATTATTTTGCACAGAATCGGCGCAGTAGTATGTGTATACATATACAAATGTACTTGCTACTGTGGTTGGCTTACTTGTGGGAGGCACAGACAGGCTCAACACAGTAAATTAAAGCATCGACCGCAGGGTATGTACAGTGCCTTGCGAAAGTATTTGGCCCCCTTGAACTTTGCGACCTTTTGCCACATTTCAGGCTTCAAACATAAAGATGTAAAACTGTAATTTTTTTGGGGAAGTATCAACAAGTGGGACACAATCATGAAGTGGAACAAAATTTATTGGATATTTCAAACGTTTTTAACAAACTGAAAAATTGGGCGTGCAAAATTATTTAGCCCCCTTAAGTTAATACTTTATAGCGCCACATTTTGCTGCGATTACAGCTGTAAGTCGCTTGGGGTATGTCTCTATCAGTTTTGCACATCGAGAGACTGAAATTTTTGCCCATTCCTCCTTGCAAAACAGCTCAAGCTCAGTGAGGTTGGATGGAGAGCGTTTGTGAACAGCAGTTTTCAGTACTTTCCACAGACTCTGGATTGGATTCAGGTCTGGACTTTGACTTGGCCATTCTAACACCAGGATATGTTTATTTGTGAACCATTCCATTCTAGATTTTGCTTTATGTTTTGGATCATTGTCTTGTTGGAAGACAAATCTCTGTCCCAGTCTCGGGTCTTTTGCAGACTCCATCAGGTTTTCTTCCAGAATGGTCCTGTATTTGGTTCCATCCATCTTCCCATCAACTTTAACCATCTTCCCTGTCCCTGCTGAAGAAAAGCAGGCCCAAACCATGATGCTGCCAACACCATGTTTCACAGTGGGGATGGTGTGTTCAGGGTGATGAGCTGTGTTGCTTTTATGCCAAACATAACGTTTTGCATTGTTGTCAAAAAGTTCAATTTTTTTTTTATCTGACCAGAGCACCTTCTTCCACATGTTTGGTGTGTCTCCCAGGTGGCTTGTGGCAAACTTTAAACAACACTTTTTATGGATATCTTTAAGAAATGGCTTTCTTCTTGCCACACTTCCATTAAAGGCCAGATTTGTGCAGTATATGACTGATTGTTGTCTTATGGACAGAGTCTCCCACCTTAGCTGTAGATCTCTGCAGTTCATCCAGAGTGATCTTGGGCCTCTTGGCTGCATCTCTGATCGGTCTCCTCGTTGTATGAGCTGAAAGTTTAGAGGGACAGCCAGGTCTTCGTAGATTTGCAGTGGTCTGATACTCCCATTTCAATATTATCGCTTGCACAGTGCTCCTTGGGATGTTTAAAGCTTGGGAAATCTTTTTGTATCCAAATACGGCTTTAAACTTCTCCAACAGTATCTCGGACCTGCCTGGCGTGTTCCTTGTTCTTCATGATGCTCTCTGCGCTTTAAACGGACCTCTGAGACTATCACAGTGCAGGTGCATTTATACGGAGACTTCATTACACGCAGGTGGATTCTATTTATCATCATTAGTCATTTAGGTCAACATTGGATCATTCAGAGATCCTCACTGAACTTCTGGAGAGAGTTTGCTGCACTGAAAGTAAAGGGGCTGAATAATATTGCACGCCCAATTTTTTCAGTTTTTTTATTTGTTAAAGTTTGAAATATCCAATAAATGTTGTTCCACTTCATGATTGTGTCCCACTTGTTTTTGATTCTTCACAAAAAATTACAGTTTTATGTATTTATGCTTGAATGAATATATATATATATATATATATTTTTTTTTTTTTTAACCTTTTACAAATACTTCATCTTCAGAAAATTCTGCGAGTGAGTTTTACCCATCACAGGTTTGTGTCGGTAAACAATGAATTTGCTATAAAAAATAGCTCTGACACTACTGTACCACAAATCCACAATCCACATTTGTTCTGTGCCTGAAGCTACTTGCATACAATGACTTGAAAACTTATTCATACCCCTTGGAATTTTGTCATGTTACGACAAAAAAACGAAATGTATTCTATTGGGATTTTATGTTATGGACCAATACAAAGTGGCTCATTATTGTCAAGTGGAAGGAAGTTTCCACCTGAACTGATATGCCGGGCAAGGAGAGCATTCATCAGAAGCATCCAAGAGACCCATGGTAACTCTGGAGGAGCTGCAGAGATCCACAGCTCAGGTGGGAGAATCTGTCCACAGGACAACTAATGGTTGCGCTCTCCACGAATCTGGCCTTTATGAAAGTGACAAGAAGTATGCCATTGCAAGTCCCTTTTGCAATTTGCGAGAAGCCATGTGGGGGACGCAGCAAACGTGTGGAAGAAGGTCCTCTGGTTAGATGAGACCAAAATTTAACTTTTTTTGACCTAAAAGCAAAACGCTATGTGTGTCCCAAAACCAACACTGCACCTCACCCTGAACACACCATCCCAACCATGAAACGTAGTGATATCCGCATCATGTTGTGGGAATACTCTTCTTCTGCAGGTACAGGGAGGCTGGTCAGTTGATGGGAAGATGGATGGAGCCAAATACAGGGCTATCTTAGAAAAAAAAAAAAACGTTATCCTGCTGGAAGGTGAGCCTCCACCACAGTCTCAAGTCTTTTGCAGATGCTTACGACCTTAAACATACAACCAGAGCAACCATGGAATGGTTGCGATCAAAGCATATTCATGTGTTCAGAATAGCCCAGTCAAATTTCAGACCTAAATCCAATTGATAATCTGTGGCAAGACTTAAATTGCTGTTCAGATACTCTCCATCCAATCTGACAAAGCTTGAGCTATTTTGCAAAGAGGAATGGGCAAACGTTTCACACTCTAGATGTGCCAAGCTGATATTCATCCCCCCCCAAGAAAGAAAAAGGTGGTTCTACAAAGTATTGACTCAGGGGGGCTCTATACAAATACACCACATTTTTCACATATTTATTTGTGAAAAAGATTTATCATTTTCCTTCACCTTCACAATTATGTGCCACTTTGTGTTTGGTTTATCACATAAAATCCCAAATTTTTTTGGTTGTAATATGACAAAATTTCAACATTTTTAAGAGGTATGAATACCTTTCCAAGGCACTGTAAGGCTACATCAAGAATTGCAATTCTAGAAGCTTTTCCTACAGTTTTTAACCACTTACGGACTGCCCGCTGTCATTTATACGGCAGAACTTTTGAAGAGGAATATCGTTGGTATGGCAGCAGCTAGCTGCCATAACCCCGGTATCCTCTTCTTTGGCGTGTGGTGGTCCGCTTTCAGATAAGTGATCGATCTTGCAGTGAATCCGCCGCTGAGACCACTTATCGGTGGAGGGGCAGCATCCTTCCGCTGTGGTGCCCTCCACTGCTTACCGGAGCCGCTGGCAGCCACGTAGGTGATTGCATCCTCTAACCTCAGTGGTATGGAGCCGAGTGAGGGAAAGATGGTCCCCGACCCAGCTCCATACCATTGCAGGGAGGAAGCAATGACAAAATGTCACTTCTGCCTATGGCTCTTAAAGGGACATTTTTTTTATTTTTTTTATTGCATTTTTTTTTTTTTTTGTGTAAATAGGAGCTCCGAGGTCTTTTAAACCCCAGATCTCATATTTTCAGAGGTCCTGTCATGTTTATTATTATTCTATTTTTCTTTTCTATTACTAGGGATGTTTACATTTCTTTGAAAAGAACAGTGTAAAAATTAAAGAACGAATAAAAAAAAAAAAACTTGTACATGAGTAGCGCATATGAAAACCACACATGTGAGGTATCGCTATGATCGTTAAAGCGAGAGTGATAATTCTAGCCCTAGACCTCCTCTTGAGAATGATATTTACAGTACTGTTTAATTTTACCCAGGTAATCAAGAGTGTTGAGCTTTGGAAGTAACGAATGCTGCAGTTTCTGCAGCTTTTTGACATGGCGCACCTCTTGCATAAAATGCTAATTACCTGTCAGCCTGTGACCCTGCTGATGTCTGTATAAGACGAGGAAGATGAGTTATGTTCTAACTGATCATTTGTGTGTCTTCTCCTTCTCCTACAGTTATTTACAGCAGTGTCGCACCTCTGGCGCCAGTGGATATATATATATATATTTTTTTTTTTATGACATAGTTCATATAGATCTATCAGTAACATTTTTTTTTTATATAGACTTTAATTCACAAAGAGGAAGAATGAGAGGGGCCAATTTTGAGAGGAATTATTCTGTAATTCTCTTATTTTGTGTAATGTTCAAAGACATAATTGAAAAAAAAATTGCTGTTTTTAATAGTTTTAAAACTTGCTATATTTAAAAAGTATATATTTGATTATCTGTTCTATTACATATTGACCATTCAGGTACCATGCAATTGTTAACATATACTGTACCATATTTTTATTTTTTATCTTTGTTTTCATTTTGTGAATTACTGTAAAATAAAAAATTAAAGCAAATTAAACATTTATTACAAATAAAAACAGTTGAAAACATAGTTTATAGAAGAAAGTAGTAGTTGTTTGGGGTTAAATAAAGTTAATTAGAGGTTTAATAGGAAGACATGGCCTGTGTGTGTGTGTCTGTGTGTGTGTTTGTTTGTGTGTTTTTTTTTTTTTTTTTTTTGGCTTGTTTGCTTTAACTGATATCGGGAGTAAGCGTTTGATCTGCACATGAGCATAACAGTTTAATTTTTATTTTTTTTACCAGTTCAGCCCTGGAAGGTTTTATCCCCTCCCTGATCAGGTTTTTTTTGATATATGGCACTGCGTTACTTTGACAATTGTGCGGTTGTGCAACGCTGTACACAAATAGAAAAATAGAACTGTCTTTTGGGGGTATCTGATCACCTCTGCAGTTTTTGTTTACAGCGCAAAAAAAAAAAAAAAAAAGAGTAACAATGCATAAAATGCATTAAAGGGATTGTAAAGGTTTGTTTTTTATTTTCTAAATAGGTTACTTTAAGCTAGTGCATTGTTGGTTAACTTACCTTTTTCCTTCGATTCTCCTTCTAAATGTTTTTTTTTTCTGTGTTTTCTTTGTCTGAATTTCTCACTTACTGTTAAGGTGTTCAGTAAGCTGTTCTAAATGATTTTTCACCGCTCAGATGATGGTGGAAAGCTTACTGAGGAGAAACTGGAAGTGAGAAATTCAAACAAAGAAAAAAAACATTTAGAAGGGGAAAGGTAAGAGAACCAACAATGCACTAGCTTAAAGGAACTTATTTAGAAAATAAAAGACGAAAGTTTACAACCCCTTTAAGATTAAAAAAACAACTTCTGCCTTTACAACTTCTTTTTAAGTGGTTAAACTGACCTCATATGAAGTACATCCCTTTTGATCTAAAAGAACTAAATGTTACAATGTTTCCTTTTATCTCTCAGCACGGAGCAAAGTTGATAAACATTTGTGTGTGTGTGTGTGTGTGTGTGTGTGTGTGTGTGTTTTTTCTTTCTTTTTTTGACAGCTGTGAGGCTGCATTCACACTACAGCATTTTGAATCGCGGGGCAGATGTGCCAGCGCTGATGTGTGGATGACAAAACGTGGAACTTGCGATGCCATTCATTTGCATGACACCTCAAATCGAGTTGCGGGACGCCTGTTGCCCCAAAGTGGCCGCTGAACTATTTTTTGGGCGACATGCTTCCCGGGATGTGGGTTTACTGCGATTGCAGCACATTTTATCGCGTCGGACCCGTACCACGATTCGAGGTGTAATTCACCTGCAGCTCTAGTGCCCCCATGGGAGGAGCCAGGATTGCAAGTTGGGTCTGCGGCAATAGCAGGATCGTGGCCGCTCTGTACAATTCTAATGCACAGAGTAAGTGTAAGTGTAAGTGTAAGTGTGTGTGTGTGCGTGTGTGTTTTTATTTTTTATTTTTTTTATTATTAACATGTTTATATTTACAACCACTATAATGAAGCTGTTGCATATAGGAGGGGCTGCAGCCACTGGTGGTATACAAAGCAAGCCCTGGCACCGTTTTTGAAAGCTGACCATAATAGCTAGGAGAGTGGCAGCAAGTAAAAAGGGGTGTGCTTTAGGGTACTCAGTTTTCGGCATAAGATGTATGTTTTAGATCAGGGCTCAAAATTTCAAGTCCTAAGCTACTAGCCACGCCTTAAAGTGAAGGTAAATTTCCATCTCTTGCTTTTGCCTATAATAAGGTTATACGTAGTGTAAATATCTCCTAAACGTGCACCGTTTTAGGAGATACTTACCAATCATGCAGCATGATTGGCGAATGCGGTCCTGAATAAATGGCCACCTGTGCTGTGAACGGCGCATGCAAGATGGGTGAAGATGAGAGCGCCTGCAGAGCTGACATCTCGACGCTGGAAGAGCTTTGCTTAAACTTGCCTTAGCATATTATGATATTGCCTTGCAGGTACAAAAAACAAACACATACGGTTTACAACCCATTTAACCACTTGACCACCGGGCACGTAAACCCCCTTAATGACCAGTCCAATTTTCAGCTTTCGGTGCTCTGTTTGAATGACAATTACTCAGTCATACAACACTGTAGCCAAATGCATTCCCCCCCCCCCACAAATAGTATTCTTTTGGTGGTATTTGATCACCTCTGCAGTTTTAATTTTTTTCGCTATAAATGAAAAAAGAACGAAAATGTTGTAAAAAAAATTTTTTTTTCATTTCTATTATAACATTTTGCATAAATTTGGCCCAAAATGTATACTGCTACATATCTTTGGTAAAATATTATATAATCTGGGTGAAATGTTATAGGGTCTACAAGCTATGGTATCAATTTGATCACATCTGATGTACGGACAGCCTCTCTCATTTCTTGAGACCCTAACATGCCAGAAAAGTACAAATACGCCCCAAATGACCCCTTTTTGGAAAGAAGACATTCCAATGTATTTATAAAGAGGCATTGTGAGTTTTTTGAAGTTGTAATTTTTTCCCCACAATTCTTTTTAAAAATCAATATTTTTTTTTTTCACGAAATGTTCATATTAGCAGGTTATTTCTCACACACAGCATATGCATACCACAAAATACACCCCAAAACACATTATTCTGACTCCGATTGTTGTGATAGCGATATATCCCTTGCTGAGACCTCTATGCCTGGCCTGTATAAGCAGATATACTCACTGTGGACAATCTTTGTCAGATAGCTGAACTCGTCAATACCGATTCATTCAAAAGAGGTGTTTATTCTTTAACTTCAGGGGTTACAGCAGATAACAGGAACAGCAGATAAATGGTAATAGTATTGTGCGGTCAAAAGATGATGCCTTTCCCAAGTACCGTGCAGATACATGTGTGTCCTTGTACATGTGGCTTGCTAGCTGATGGAATGACACAGGAAGTACTGCACACAGGAAGTAGGGAGGGGCATACATAAACTGGAAAATATGTGGTAACTAATAGAGAATCACAGAAAACATGTACATTGCAAGAAAGGGCCACTAGATGGCAGCATAGGATAACACATAGATTTAGCTGTGAGAAAATAGTTAGGCAAACCACACTATATGAACTCTAATCTATATAACAATGCTAATATTAACTGAGGCTATGCATCTCATATTCTATCCCCCTATTGGGGCAGCACACACATTCTGCTATTCCTCCCAAGTATGGCGATACCCCATGTGTGAGACTTATACACAGCGTGGCCACATACAGAGGCCCAACATGCAGGGAGCACCATCAGACGTTCTGGAACACCTAGACAAATTTTGACATTCTGAAATTCTCATTCTCCATGTAAAAATTCATAATTTATTTGCTATAATTTTACATAGAACCCCAAAACATTATATATGCTTTTTTTTTTTGGGGGGGGGGGGGGGGGGGAGTGGTAAATTTAGCCCAATGTTTTTGCATAATATGAAAGATGAAGTTACGCCGAGTCATAAGATACCCAACTTGTCACCCTTCAAAATTGCACACACTCGTGAAATGGCGCCAAACTTTGCTACTTAATCCCCATAAGCGACGCTTTAAATATTTTTACTGGTTACATCTTTTTAGTTGGAGAAGAGCTCTAGGGCCAAAATGATTGCCCTCGCTCTAAAGTTCACAGCGATACCTCAGATGTGTGGTTTGAACACCGTTTTCATATGTGGGCGGGACTTGCGTGTGCGGTCGCTTCTGTATACGAGCACGCGGGAACAGGGGGCGCTTTTTTTTTTTTTTTTTTTTTTTTTTTATATTGTTTCACTTTTTTAGTTTTTGACTTGTTTTTCCCCAAAAATAAAAGTTTGTTTATTCCGATTACAAGAAATGTAAACATCCCTTGTAACTAGTATCGGTATCGGGACCGATACTGGGTATTTGCGGGAGTACTTGTTCTCGCGCTAATGCTCCCGATGCCTAAATAGAATTTTTTTTTTTTTTTTTTGTATTTATCAACATGTTCTGTGAAAATTCTTTGAGTTTTTTTACTACTGCGTGACAAGAAAATAAAATTTTTATTCCTTTTTACTCATTTTTATTTTTATAATGTCTTGAGTTCTTCATAATTCTAAAGAAAATATCCTTAGTCTGTATTGTGGTTTGAAAACTGTCACATGACATTTAAAAAAAGTATCGGTAATCGGTATCGGCAAGTACATGAAAATAAGTATCGGTACTTGTACTCGGTCCTAAAAAAGTGGTATCGGGACAACCCTAATTTGAATGATGCCTGTAGCTGCAGGCATCATTCAGATATCCCTGCACAAAGTCAAGGACATCATGGTGGGCGGGAAGTGGTTAAAACGCATTTTTTCCCCCCCCAGAGTATTAGCCGGGGGGGGGGTGGCTATTGCAGACTATTAGCCTGCGGGGTGGCTATTGCAGACTATTAGCCTGCGGGGTGGCTATTGCAGACTATTAGCCTGCGGGGTGGCTATTGCAGACTATTAGCCTGCGGGGTGGCTATTGCAGACTATTAGCCTGCGGGGTGGCTATTGCAGACTATTAGCCTGCGGGGAGGCTATTGCAGGGATGGCTGAGCAGGGATGGATAGATCTGTGACTGCAATAGTCACAGATCCAGCCACAGCGCTGCCGAAACCCGCTCTCCCCCTCTCACACTGTATTGATCGGTACAGAGAGAGGAGGGAGGAACCGGCATCATCAAATGACGCCAGTTTGTTTACATGTGATTGCTCCGTCATTGGATGGAGCGATCACGTTGTAAACTGCCGCTATCGGCGGCAATTTACCACGATTCTGGCGGTCACGGACATTCCCGTATGCGCGCGATTCTGGGAGGACATCCATGGACGTCCTCCCAGAGTTAAGCAACCGCCTTGTAGCCGTAATTCGGCTATAGGGCGGTGATTAAGCGGGTTAAAAGTTGCTTGCCTCTAGTTGGCTTAACCCCTACCCTGCCCCTATTTCCACCCCCAACACGCCCTCTTAAATTATCGAATGAAATGATGCTGTTTTGATGTTTTATGCAGAATTAAGTAATAAAAAGAAATATTAAGAACAACAACTTTAACAATATGTGACGGAACCCACTGTCACTGTGTGTTTTGGAAAGGGCTGTGGGCTCGCCTCCTACCCACAGACTATGGCCCAGGAGAGAACATGAGATTTGTCGTCTCCCACCACCTGGTGAAGATGCCACCTCCAGACATTTGTGTCCGCAGTCGCTGGTTCATCAAAACCAAGTGAACGCGGTATCTGTGTCTGGGTTTGTGAAGTCGTTTTCAACAACCTACACCTATTGGCCCGGCTTGGCTAAATATTTACTTTTATAACACAAACCATGTATTTTTAGCTGATAAAGGCTTATACAAGATAGCAGTATTCCCAAAGTGTTGAGGCTACAAGACTTGTAGACAAAATGGCATTGAGATAATGTAATGTAATGCTACATCCCTTCTCCACCATTCCCGCCCTCTTGTTGCTGTGTTTAATTGTGTTGGGTCATGGTACGTAGACAAAAGTCTGAAGACACATCTCAGCAGGGGATGTGTAAGGATGGGCTGCCTGAATATCCTCCCTTTTTGCGTTTCAACTGTAGTTGTTTGAATATACAATTGTAGAGTTTCCATTGGTTCTTCCTTGACCCCTACCCCTTCTATGACAATGCTAAGGGAAGTGTCAATAACTGTGTTTAACGCATGTACATTTACGCCGGCAGAATTGCACGGACAGGCACATTGGCGTACCTGTACGTCCCTGCCTAGACGTGGGTCGGGGGTCCGATCAGGCCCCCCGTACTTGCGGCGGTCCTCGTGGCTGCAGATGAGATCTGGGATGGGGGGGGGGTAATTAGTTTCTAGCCACCCCCTCTCGATCACTCCCAGCCAATCCGTGCAGTCTCCTGCCCTTTGCCTGTGGGAGAAGTGATGTAATCTCTCCTCGTGGCGGCCTTTTCAACTGCCGCTGAGGAGAAAAAGTGAGTTTGCACCTACACTAACACAGTACACATAGTCACATACCCTCCTGATCACCCCCCAGTCCCCTGTCACAGTGTCACTGAATGCAGTGATAATATATTTACTGATCACTGCATTTAGTGTCAGTGTGACAGGCAGTTAGTGTTAGGTCCAGGGTAGCCTCCTAATAAAGTTTTAACCCCTTGATCACCGCCCTAGTTAACCCTTTCACCCCCAATTGCTAGGTGTTTTTAATATATATATATATATATATATATATATATATATATATATATATATATATATATATATATATATATATATATATATATATATATGACATGCAAAAAATAAATATTGCAGAGACAATCAAATTTCATCAAAAGAAAGCTCTATTTGTGGGAAGAAAAGGACGCAAATTTTGTTTGGGAGCCACGTCGTGCGACGCAGTGCCGAATTGTAAAAACGCCTCTGGGCATTTAGCAGCATATTGGTCCGGAGCTTAAGTGGTTAAAAGTGTATGTTTGGTACTTAATAAAGAGTTGATGCTCTGCTTGTTTAACCCTCAACACCTGTGTGGCTTGTCTCATGATTGAGGGGTTAAGGGCTGGTTATGGTGAGGCTGCAGGTGCATTTGGAGTTAAAGCGGATGGCCCATTAAAAATGTTTTTTAAAAGCCAGCAGCTACAAATACTGCAGCTGCTGACTTTTAAAAATAGGACACTTACCTGTCCTGGAGTCCAGCGGCGTCCGCAGCAGAGGACGAGCGTTCGCTCGTCTCTCTGCTGCTCCCCCCTCCATCCACGGTGAGGGAACCAGGAAGTGAAGCACCACTGTGTGCTGGGAGCCGAGAGTTCCCAGCACACAACGTGAAAAACCCGACTTTTGCCCGAGACTGCGGGCCGGAAGTGGGTGAAGATACCTGTCTTTAGACAGGTATCTGCACCCCCTCCCCCCTGAAAGGTGTCAAATGTGACACCGGAGGGGGGAGGGTTCCGATCAGCGGATCTTCACTTTAGGGTGGAGATCCGCTTTAAAATTAAAATGAGCTGCACTGCATAAATCTTCTACTAATCAAGTGAAAAATAGTAAATAAAACAAATTGCTCAAACACAAATCATGTGCACAAAATCACCCATGCAGACACAAAAAAGTGACCTTAATTATTCAATAAATATTGATAAATTAATGTGAATAGCAATGGTCCATAAGGAATCCAAATTCCCATGAAGTTCCAAAGAGATTTCCAAAGGAAACCGTGCCAGAAAGCAAGATAGATGAAAACCTCCACTTCCTATCTGCTTACCGACTCAAGTTGATCTCTGTTAATGAGATCACATGCGTGTGGGGCCAGCAGCCCTGCTTGGAATTTTCTGGAAACTCTTGTTCGATGTTCTCATGTATGTTCTCAAACAAGTCTCTCCAGTATGAATGACCCGAAAAGATGCTCTTCTGCTGCCAGTTCTAGCAATGTCTCCTCTGTACTTCCTCCCGTCTCACCTCCGACCAGGTGAGTCGGGAGGAAGTAGAGGGGAGACATTGCTGAAACTGGCAGCAGAGGAGCATCTTTCCTTTTCGGGTCATTCATACTGGAGAGACTTGTTTGAGAACATAAAGGTGGAACATACATGAGAACATCGAACAAGAGTTTCCAGGAAACCATTTCATTATTACATCATTAATTCCATTCATGCGTTGAGACCTGCGCAGTATATTCCCACGTTTGCAGGTGCATTTGGAGGACAGGAGACATGGGTCTGGCGGAGGATCCAATACAGGGTATCTGTCGCAAATGCCATAAAGCATATCGGTGGTGCCTCATCGGTTGCCATCAGTGCAGCCTTCTCCTGAGAGAAGCGATCAGCTAGGAAACTTTTGGCCCAGTCCACCCCTGCTCCACAGTTACCCTTAACTAATTTCCACTCGCCAAATGCGAGCAGGCGAGTGGAAATTTTTGAGGGCTGATTTTATATACTTTTGTACAGCATACAACTTAAAAAATTAAAACAATCTCATAATTCTAAATTGGTTATTCTTATACCCCCTATTGTTTTTAGCCCAGGAAGCTGCCATCTTTGCCTCCTGTTTGCCTGTTTAATCTGCAAGTGTCGTGTCATGCTGCACATGTGATCAATTATGACAAAAGCTATTGGATGCATTGACAGTTTGGTTGAGAGCACAACCAATGGGAGTGTTACATTTCCGGCTCGTGTCATAAATGTAACTTTTGTGGATGGGTTTACTTCCACTTTAATAGTATTTCCCAATGTTTATGACTACTGTGTCCAAAAAACCCTGAAAAATTTGTTTACACAAAAAAAAAAAAATGGGGGGGGGGGAATAAACTCTTTTCCTTACCCGAAATAGCGGTTGCTATGCGGAAGTCCCTAATCTGCCTCTTCATCCTCCGGGGGATCTTCTTCCTCATCCTACACTCTTTCTTCTTGTGAATGGGGCGCGCTGCCTTCTGGGAACTGTGTATCCCAGAGAGCAGCCGGCCCATTCACAAGGCGCCGCACTGCTCACACAGTAGGAAACGGGCAGTGCAGTCGCACGGCTTCACTGCCTGTTTCCCTTACTGTGGATGGCGGTGACTAGGACATTTTAAGTGTCCTTAATAAAAAGTCAGCAGCTACAGTGTTGGTAGCTGCTGACTTTTATTTTTAATTTTTTTACCAGACCTCCGCTATAATGTGAAAATGTTTGTGAGTTAAATTGCTCCTGGCCATGAGATGAGTCTCTAGCTGTAACACGTTCCCTTCTCGTGACTGGGGGAAAAGATCATTTTTGGATTGATTTAAAAAGCTCAATCTTGGTCTGTTTTTATCCTCCCCCAGACCAAGAAAATCAGACCTAGGAGTGGCTGCCCTGCACCTTCTTCCTTCTCTGTTCACTAAACATGGACAATTGTGGTGAGCTGATTGCACATGATTACTGGACGGCCCTTGCTTGTATATTGCCATCTTTTCATTCATTCACTTGTGCTTTAGCATGGCATTTTATTTGGCAAACAAAATGAATAGTAAATTGCCAACTGTTTTTCGAAAGACAAATACCCTTTTGTTTTCAACTTTTTTTTTTTGTTTTTTTGTTTTGCATCGCTCTAAAGCTGAACAATAGCATAAAATGCTATTTAATACCTAATTTAATATCTCATTGGTGCATTGCTGACTAGGAATGTGAAGAACATGAAAAACAAGGAAACTAATGAGAACATTTAAGAGTTTGAATGGTCAATGTTCAGGAACACATTCCTGAAATTCTCTAGATCCTCAGCTTAAGAGTTGCGAGCTACGTTGTGTGTGTGTGTGATTTTTTTTTTTTTTTTTTTTTCTCGTCAGGATAGCCTACCTAGATCCCTTTGCACCAAACATTTACATTACAACAGGACCCTACTACAGGTCATGGCTCTTCACTCCTAGGCCAATAATAACAGAGTTCAACCTCTGTTAATCCCTATTAGACTCTGCCAAGGCCCATTTGCACTTAGTTTGAGTCTCAATTTATATATTTTCTGTCCTCTTGGGCTCCCTTATACAGCTTAGCCCTGCGTTTCCTCTGCTGTCCACAGGATGGTGGAGACACCTCCTCTTTGTAGAGGGTCTACCGTGCCAGCTATGCACAGTTTCAGCTTTCCCTCCTTGGTCCCCAACCTTCATAATTAACATTCTGCTGCATAGTCACTTGCACCCCTGAGAGGGTACTGAATCCATATTGCTAGATGGCGCAGTCTGCCACTAAAAACAAAGTAGGGCTCTGTATCCCTTCACAAAACCTTCTTTTTTTTTTTTATACCCTCACTCACTGATAACGGCTCAACTTCTCTAAACTTCAAAGCCACAGCAAAGACACATCAAAACATTGCTTCAAAAGCACTTTGGCCCTTTCCCTATAGTGTTTGAAAAAGTGAGCACATTTGACCACTTCCACATGCAACGTTTGTTTGTCTTCAGTACCAACAATCATTCAGCTACCTCCTCTAAAGTCGGGTCACAAGCTTTTAAAGTGGAACTATGCTCCAGCAGCGTGATTTTCTGAAGGCTATCTGCCGGTTGCTTACATCTTCAGCCTGGTGACTCCTAGGTATTTATCCCAGGCCATTTTATTTGGCCAGGCCAAGAATGACGTTGCTCCTGTGCATGGCCAGTATTGCAGTCTGCTCAGCATTGCTGAATTGTTCACTGAGCTGCATTAAAGACATGTTATGTCTCTTCTGCATTAAAAATCCTGTCTGTCTTAAAGTTCCATGTTAAATAGATTCCTGCCCTTTTAAGCCATGCCTGTCTGCATAAGATCCATTGGTTGGAAAAACGTCTACCCTTTTAACAATGCATCTGCGCTATGGATTTTTTTTTTTTTTCCCAAGGCGTCTTCCAGGACAGCCCTTGAGAGATGGAGCTCCTCCCTGGACAGGAAACACATCACCTCCAGCTCTTTAAAAGGCGGTCCCTCAGGCATCTGGTCAGTTTTTATGTGTTTCCTCAGTCGGAGGAGACATGTTGCCTTGAGGAACCGTCTTTCTTTCTCGTACATCACGGGACACAGAGCGGCATATTCATTACTATGTGGGTTATATGGAGTACCTTCAGGTGTGGACACTGGCAATCTTCAAACAGGAAGTCCCCTCCCTATATAACCCCCTCCCCTAGAGGGAGTCCCTCAGTTTTTTCGCCAGTGTCTTAGGTGTTGGTCACGGAATAGCTTTGCTCCACATCCTTGGGATTAAGGGCGGGCTAACCGGATCTGTCCAAGGAGCCTCAGTGCCAAAGTGGACAGTACCCGGGCCCCAGACCGTGGGGTTTTGCCTATAATGCTCCTCTTTGGAGGGCTGGACCCTGGGCCCAGGACTTGGAGTTTGCAAAACCATAAAGTTCCTGTTTGCCAGGGTGCTATATAGGTCCAGGACAGTGGGTACCTTCATAGGACCCCAGGGCCTGAAGGTCTACTACGCTACCCACGGAGATGGGAGAAGATTGGATCAGTTTGCTGGTCAAACATCCTGCAGCATGGAGCAGGTAAGGGGGAGCCTGCGGGACTTGGTTCGACAGCAGGCTCCCCGGGGTAACCTCTTATTGACGTTTTTCGCGCCGTCCAGACAGGAGGGCGGGGGGGGGCGGGCCTGCGGCGTCATACAGGGGCGCGCCTTTGTGCTGTTATAGACAGCAGGCTTTGTCAGTGCTCAGTCTGAGGCTGATCTTTCAAGGAGAGGACGCAGAGCGGCAGAACAGTGACTCCCGGTGGCGGAAGAGGGGTAGTACATGTGGACTTTGTTCCAATGCCTTTATTGTTAAGCCAAGAATCCCCCTTATTTTGCAGCAGGTTGGAGGCTGGCAAACTTAAAGTAGGGTCACTGTATGTTGTCAAGGAAAATATATAATATATAATATATAATTATTTAAAAAAAAAAAAAAAAAAAAAGAAAAAACCAACATACGGGCCCATCAGTTTTTGGGGACACTAAGTGATCTATTCTCCCCTAAACTCTGAAATTTGTACTCCTGCCCACTACAGTCTGTTGTGTGGGCGGAGTCCCTCGATTTTGTATTATGGCTTCCAAGGGTTCGGGGTCAAAGGGTACAAAAAAGACCAAAAAAACAAAAGGGTTCCCTTTCTGATTCTGATATGCCGATTCTTTCCCCGCAGCTTATTAATTTAAGGAGCGCCTTGGATGAGCCATTAGGGGGATCTGGTGCGGAGGCTGGCCCAGATCAGCCCAGCCCTGTGTTTATCACAGAGGAGATGCTAGCCGTATCCCTAGGGGGGCTAGAAGAGAGAATAGCGGCATTGATCGCTAGAGCTATTCCTGGTAAGAAACGGGTTAGATCCCCATCACCAGGGGGTGTATCCTCAGATGCTGAGATTCTCTCTCCGGAGGAATTAGAATCACAGGAGGATCAACTGGACCTGAACCAAGAGGGTTCAGGGATGGAGGGGTCTACCTCTGAGGAACCATTTTCAGACTCCCAGACAGAGAGACTGTGGGTACAGTCTTTGACGGACATGGTCCGCTCGGCATTTAGTTTACCATTGCCAGAACCTCAGGTTCCTCCGGTATCCTCTCTGGGCTCTTTGAAAGCCCCGTTAAGCAACGCAGTTTTTCCGGTCCATCCTCTCTTGGAGGAATTGATCTTTCGGGATTGGGTACGGCCGGACAGGATTTTTCTGCCACCGAAAAGATTTGCGGTCATTTATCCCATGGAGGAAAAATTCTCCAAGAAGTGGAGGCTCCCAATAGTGGATGCAGCCATCTCGTGTGTGAATAAATCACTAACTTGCCCGGTGGAAAACATACATATGTTTAAAGATCCGGTTGATAAAAGATTAGAGACACTTTTAAAAGCATCCTTTGCTACGGCAGGAGCAGTGGTGCAGCCAGCGGTAGCTGCAATTGGAGTTTGTCAGGCATTAAAAGACCAGACAAAAGAGATGTTAAAGGACATGCCTACCCAACAAGCAGAGGAGTTTGCTGACATTCCCAGAGCTCTGTGTTTCGCGGTAGATGCTATAAAAGATTCCATCCAGCAGGCTTCTCGTTTATCACTATGTTTGGTGCACATGAGACGGCTCTTATGGTTGAAGAACTGGGCGGCGGAGCCCCCATGCAAAAAGCTTCTGGCAGGATTTCCCTTCCATGGAGGACGACTCTTCGGAGAAGATCTGGATAAATATATTCAGACTATTTCAAATGGCAAGAGTACCCTTTTACCGGTCAAAAAGACATTCCGGGCTCCTACATTTAGGAGGCAGTTTTTTCCTGTCTCGGGGCCCTCTAATTCCAGGCAGTATCGACGGCCGCCTGCACGATCCAACGTTATCAGTAGATCGCAAGGACAGACCCCTGGGGGTAAGAAGCCGTGGTATCGCAAGCCGTCAAAGACAGCCCCTAAGTCTGCATTATGAAGGGGCGCCCCCACTCTCAAGGGTGGGGGGAAGGCTTCGTCTCTTCTCAGAAGTTTGGGAAGCCAAGATCCCCGACAATTGGGTCCGGGCATCTGTAACCACAGGTTACAGACTGGAGTTTCTAAGATATCCTCCGCCTCATTTTCAAGAATCAAGGCTACCAAGGGATCCAGCAAGGAAGGCCTCAATGCTGGCAGCTTTGGATCACCTGCTTTGCCAGGACGTAATTATAGAAGTGCCAGCCCAAGAGCAAGGCCTAGGTTTCTATTCCAATCTCTTTGTCATACCAAAGCCCAACGGCGATGTCAGGCCAATCTTGGACCTAAAGAGGTTAAACGGTTATCTAAGGGTGCGTTCCTTCCGGATGGAATCCATCCGGTCAGCAGCCGCCGCGCTTCAGAAAGACGATTTTCTGGCCTCCATAGACATAAAAGATGCTTACCTTCATGTACCAATCTTTCAGGCGCATCAAAGGTTTTTACGCTTCGCGGTGGGGCAGCGACACTTCCAATTCAGGGCGCTCCCTTTCGGGCTGGCCACGGCCCCCCGGGTATTCACGAAGATTCTAGCCCCAGTTCTGGCCAATTTAAGGATCCAAGGAGTCACAGTCCTAGCATACTTGGACGACCTTTTAATCATAGATCACTCACGGACGGGTCTGCAAAAGGCAGTAAACCTCACGGTTCGGTACCTCGAAGAATTCGGCTGGGTCCTAAACCAGGGAAAGTCAGCATTCCAGCCTACAAAGCAGTTGGAATACCTCGGCATGAGGTTAGACACAGAACATCAAAAGGTGTTCTTGCCCCTTGTAAAGATCAAGGCGATCAAGGGGTTGGTTCAGTTGGTTGTAAACAAGAAAAGACCAACTATTCGCCTGTGTATGCGATTACTAGGCAAGCTAGTGGCCACATTCGAGGCAGTACCATACGCTCAGATCCACACTCGCGTCCTACAGGCAGCCATTCTAGCAGCCTGGGGCAAGAGGGCACATGCCTTAGAGTCCCCTTTGACGCTATCATCAAGGGTCCGACAAAGCCTGGCCTGGTGGTTGAACCCTCAGAACCTTCTAAAGGGAAGATCCTTCAGCCCTGTTGTCTGGAAGGTAGTTACCACAGACGCCAGCCTGGCAGGCTGGGGGGCGGTCTTCGAGGGGTTCTCCCGCCAGGGAACTTGGGTGAAAGCAGAGAGGCAGCTCCCCATCAATATCTTGGAAATCAGAGCTGCTCGCCTAGCCCTGTTGGCGTGGACCTCCAGATTAAAGGGGTTCCCGGTGAGAATCCAGTCAGACAATGCCACGGCGGTGGCATACATAAACCACCAAGGGGGAACCAGGAGCCAGGCCGCTCAAAGGGAAGTGAACTTGATTTTTCAATGGGCAGAGGTTCATGTACCCTGCATTTCAGCGATATTCATTCCCGGAGTGGACAACCTGCAGGCAGACTTCTTAAGTCGCCAGAGTCTGTTGCCAGGGGAGTGGTCTCTGCATCCCCAGGTCTTTCAGACAATCTGCCAGAGGTGGGGAACGCCAGACGTAGATATAATGGCATCCAGGTTCAACAAGAAACTAGACAGGTTCGTGTCGCGAGCGAGGGATCCTATGGCCTGCGGAACCGATGCGTTGGTTTGCCCTTGGCATCAATTCAAACTTCTATATGCGTTCCCTCCACTACAGTTACTCCCCCGCCTGTTGCGCAAGATCAGAGTGGAGCACAAGCCAGTCATTCTAATAGCTCCAGCTTGGCCCCGGAGGGCTTGGTACTCACTAGTCCTGAATATGGCAGTGGGAGACCCTTGGACTCTTCCTCTACAACCAGACCTACTCTCACAAGGCCCGATCCTCCACCCTACATTACAGCGTCTAAATTTGACGGCCTGGAGGCTGAATCCCTGATTCTCAGGGGTAGGGGTCTGTCTAGGCAGGTAATCCCTACCCTGATTAAGGCTAGAAAGCCGGTCTCCAGGGTAATTTATTACAGGGTGTGGAGGAACTATATAGGCTGGTGTGAATCCAAAAGATGGAATTGCCGCAAATATACTATTGATAGGGTGTTAAGTTTTCTCCAGCTAGGAGTGGATAAAGGCCTGGCACTAAGCACAATCAAAGGACAGATCTCAGCTCTGTCAGTGTGGTTTCAGAGGCCGCTGGCCACCCACTCGCTGGTAAAGACCTTCTTACAGGGGGTCTTGCGTATTAATCCTCCTGTCAAGTCACCAGTTTGTCCTTGGGACCTAAATCTTGTCCTGTCCACTCTACAGAAACAGCCTTTTGAGCCTTTGGCTGAGATTCCTTTACTCTTACTGACAAGAAAACTGGTTTTCTTGGTCGCCATAGTTTCGGCCAGGAGAGTGTCAGAATTAGCAGCCTTATCGTGTAAGGAACCATATCTTGTTCTGCATAAGGACAGGGCAGTTCTCCGGCCCCATCCTTCCTTTCTACCAAAGGTTATATCCAAATTTCACTTAAACCAGGATTTGGTACTTCCATCCTTCTTTCCAAAACCTACATCTAGAAAGGAGGGGTTGCTGCATACCTTGGATATTGTCCGGGCCATGAAGGCCTATCTTAAAGCTACGGAAAAGATCCGGAAAACAGATGTGTTATTCGTTCTACCAGATGGCCCCAAGAAGGGGCAGGCAGCTGCAAAATCCACCATCTCGAGATGGATTAGACAATTAATCATTCAAGCCTACGGATTGAAGAGGTTGCCCCCTCCGTTGTCGGTAAAGGCCCATTCTACCAGGGCCATGGGCGCCTCTTGGGCAGCACACCATCAGATCTCTATGGCTCAGATATGCAAGGCGGCAACGTGGTCATCAGTCCACACGTTTACAAGGTTTTATCAACTAGACGTGAGAAGAAATGCGGATACTGCCTTTGGTCAGGCAGTACTACAGGCTGCAGTTTGAAATCCTCGGGATCAGAAACACCCTTGGTTATATAAAAAAAAAAAAGAAAAAGGTTCTTCTTTCTTGACTAATTTGGAAATATTATTATGATTTGAGTTTAGCTCTAAAATTGAATCCTTCTTTGGAAGATGTCTCCCTCCCCTCATTAAAGCATTGCTTTCGGACATCCCACATAGTAATGAATATGCCGCTCTGTGTCCCGTGATGTACGAGAAAGAAAAAGGGATTTTTAAATACAGCTTACCTGTAAAATCCTTTTCTTGGAGTACATCACGGGACACAGAGCTCCCACCCCTCTTTTGGGTGACCATTTTGGGAGGCATACTGCTTGCTACAAAACTGAGGGACTCCCTCTAGGGGAGGGGGTTATATAGGGAGGGGACTTCCTGTTTGAAGATTGCCAGTGTCCACACCTGAAGGTACTCCATATAACCCACATAGTAATGAATATGCCGCTCTGTGTCCCGTGATGTACTCCAAGAAAAGGATTTTACAGGTAAGCTGTATTTAAAAATCCCTTTTTTTTAAAGGGGGATGGATCCGGGAGAGTATCTGATAAGACCAGCAGTGGTTAGGGTACTGCGGCCTTCTTTCCATCTCCCAAGATGATTCTTCCAAATGGTTAGAGTGTTCCCATCCCCAAGCATGAGCCAAGACTTCATGAAGGGTGTCCAGATATAGAATGACTTTATTGAGAGACAGGTTACTTATATACAGCAAAATAAATACTTGATGTAATCAGATATACAATTACATCCTCCTCCCACATCATCATACAATGGTGTACTAACGAGACCCCTTTCAAGAGACCTATTGTAGGCCACAGACGGCTGTCTCCGGTAGAATCCACATGAGGTAATTACTGGTCCTTTGCCCAGACAAGGTGTTTTAGAACTTCTCACCTGCTAAACAATAGAACTTCACACAATGAACACTTCTTGAAAGACAGACTACAGATCATTTACATGACACATTGAGATATTTAGATCAGTTTAAGGAATAAACCAATTATCTCCAGGTAGAGAGCACCCTAATTTTCCCAACATTAGAACACCCCTCTTCCACACAAGGTCTACCTGCCATTACATATCTCCTGATAGCCCCGATCTGGGGGGCCAACATATCCAAATTTCACCCAGATCGGTCCAGGGGTTCTTAAAAGACAAACAGAGTCTGAGAAAATCCAGAATAAAGTCTATTTTCTTCACAGTATCCATCCCAAGGGCTGGAGGAAGACAGCTTGGGCTGGTTCACCTCACCTTCAGTGAAAATCTCTCCTGTTGGCCACGGGTTCCCTCCGCTTGGGTTTGGAGTTCCCCGTTCCTTCTTCCCTCCGGTGCCCGGCGAGGGAGTGGGCAGTGATGGCCTGCATGGCGGCGGCGTCTACGGCGGGAGAACTACATTCTCCTCGTTGTGGGCGTCGTGACCCGGAAGCCGCCGAGCGTAACCTCCGGCCAGGATGCGCGTCATCACTGCGCGCCGGATACTTTGGTTCCGGTTTCTGGCGCAGGGTAAGAAGGAAGGCCGAGTCGGCGCCTATAAAGGCGTTTAGCACGTGCTATGTACCGCCTAACGGAGCATCATGGAGGCATCCCAGGTTCCAGGGGAGTCAGGCGCCGGCTCATCGCAGGTAAGCTGGCTGTGCCAGAAGCTTTTTTCCTGCGCTTTTCACCCATTTTTCAAGGGGGGGCTAGAAAGGGTGGTTAATCCTCTCAGAGCCCAGTGGGCACCTCTTAAGGGGGGGGGGGGACACAGTGTTTTGACAGTAAGGTAACAGGTCCCCCTCTCTTTCTCTCTCCTTTCTTTTGTCCCTTCTCAGAAGGATCCCAAAGAGCATAGTACAAAGGGACTGCCAAGAGACAAGAGGAAGTGCCCCACCTGCAATGCAAGGCTTCCATCTGGCTATACAAAAAATTTATGTGGCCCCTGTATCACAACAGTGTTGAATAATGAGGAAGATTCCCCACTTACAAAGTTCCTTGGATCCTTCAAAGAGGAGATGCAATCTACTTTTAAGTCCTTTAGAAAGCTTATTGAGGATACCCAAATTCCAGGCTTAACTGCCAGGCAGAGGTGCCCACCTCTCCCACTCCGGTAGCATCAGGAGCAGGTGAACCTGTGGAGAATGAGGAGGTTTCCCTTAGAAATTCTGATTCCTCCCAGTCAGATTCGGGGCAGGAAAAAAGATCAGGAGGACTCCCGCACCCCCACCCGTTTCAAACTCTCCCAAGAGGAAGTAGATGAATTGGTAGGGGCCATTCATGAAACGTTAGAGTTGAAGGAAGAAAAAACTTCGCTCTCACGACATGATAAAATGTACCAAGGGTTAAGTAAGAAAAAACAAAGTATTCCCAGTACACCAGCTGATGTCAGATTTGGTGCTCAGGGAATGGGAAGAACCTGATAAGAGACCTTTCTTTTCAGGTGGTCTAAAGAGAAGGTTTCCATTTGATGAAGACCCTAATGCCGTTTGGAACCAGTGTCCAAAATTAGATGCCCCCCTAGCGAAAGTGTCAAAACATTCAGACCTAGTCTTTGAGGACATGGGTCACTTAGCGGATCCCATGGATAAAAGAGGGGATGTTATCCTCAAACGATCCTGGGATACGGCTATGGCTAATCTTAAGCCAGCTCTAGCAACTACGTGTGTAGCCCGTAATTTTGAATTTTGGCTTAAGCAGTTGCAGGAACACCTAATGGCAGGTACCCCTAGAGCAGAGTTACTAAAATCCTTCCCCATGCTTTTTAAGGCGGTAGGTTTTATCGCAGAATCGGTAAAACTTTCAGCCAGGGCGGCTTCACTGTCAGTAGCAGCTAGGAGAACTCTGTGGCTAAAAACCTGGCCGGGAGATACCGCCTCTAAGTTACGCCTTTGTAGCGTTCCTTTTTCAGGCAAATTCCTGTTTGGCGCTCCGCTAGATGAAGCGTTAGAACGCACTGCGGATAAGAGGAAGACTTTCCCTGAAAAGAAAAAGCCGTTTAACAGAAAGTTTTTTCGCCCCTTCAAAGGGCAAAAGAAAACGCAGGAAAAAGGGAAACATAACAGACCCTGGACATCACAAGGAGGAAAGCAAAAAGCAAAGGTGCTCTTTAACCCTCCTGACAAAAATCCCAAGTCACAGTGATGTCAGGGTCCAGGTGGGAGGAAGACTGGGGGACTTCCTTCCACAATGGATAAAGCTGACCTCAAACAAGTTTGTCAGGGGAGTCATAGAAAGGGGCTATGCCCTGGAGTTCAGCCAGTTTCCACCAACAAGATTCTTGGTTACACAGCTGGCAAAAGACCCAGTAAAAGCACAGGCATTACAGCATCTCATTGGAGAATTGGTAGATCAAAAAGTCCTAATACCAGTTCCCAAACAGGAAGAGGGACGGGGTTTTTACTCGCACGTCTTTCTGGTTCGAAAACCATCAGGGAAATATCGCCTGATCCTCAACCTAAAACCATTGAATGCAACCATCCGTTACAAAAAAGTCCGGATGGAATCCATTTATTCTGTCAAGAATTTGCTTCAAAAAGATTGCTTCATGGCAAAAATAGACCTGAAGGATGCCTACCTTCACATTCCCATCAGATTAAGCTCCCAAAGGTTCCTCCGCATAGCTGTCCGGATAGGGGGAAAGATTTTCCACTATCAGAGCCAAGCCCTCCCCTTTGGCCTCTCCTCGTCCCCGAGGATCTTTACCAAGATCCTTGCGGAAACGTTGGCCCCTCTAAGGCTCCAAGGAGTAACAGTTGTCCCATACTTGGACGACTTGTTGTTCCTGGCACCGACAAAACAAAAGCTACTCGAGGACCTAGTGGTCGCACAGCAGTGGTTGACTCAGTTAGGCTGGATAGTCAACAGGGAAAAGTCGATCCTCATTCCCACACAGCAAATCCTGTTCTTGGGCTACATAGTAAGTTCGACAGAGCAAAAAACCTTTCTCCCACAAGAAAAAATAGATCATCTAGGTCAGCGAGTAGCTCAGTTGCAGACAAATCTCCCTGTCACGGTAAGGGAGATCATGTCAGTCCTAGGCCTCATGACAGCCTCCATCCCAGCAGTCAGATGGGCCAGGTTCTACCAAAGGCCACTCCAGTCTTTTCTCCTTCAAAATCTGTCAGGAAAGGACTTGGAGGAGAGGGTATACCTGCCAGAAAGAACAAAACAGGCTCTCTGGTGGTGGAGAAACCAAAACCACCTGAACAAAGGTCTGCTGTGGAACCCACCTGTGACACGCATCTTGACTACGGACGCCAGCAACCAAGGTTGGAGAGCCCACCTAGAAGGTCAGTGGGCACAAGGCGCTTGGAGTCATCTAGAGAAGAAACGCTCTTCAAATTACAGGGAGTTAAAAGCCGTAGCCAAAGGGATCGCAGCTTTCCAGAATCGGCTCAGGCATCAACATCAACATCAACATCAACATCAACATCTACATATCAGGTCGGACAATACAACTTCTGTAGCGTATTTGAACAAACAAGGGGGGACCAGGAATCCCCCCCTGATGGACATAGCAAAAGAAATTTTTGTATGGGCAGAAG
Organism: Rana kukunoris; assembly: GCA_029574335.1. Classification (NCBI taxonomy): domain Eukaryota; kingdom Metazoa; phylum Chordata; class Amphibia; order Anura; family Ranidae; genus Rana; species Rana kukunoris. The sequence continues at coordinate 374,760,037 of CM056052.1, forward strand.
AGAATCTCGAGTCACTTTCAGCAGTCCATCTCAAAGGTACGCAAAACAGTCTAGCCGATTTCTTGAGCAGAGAATTAGTCTCTCAAGAAGAGTGGTCTCTGGATCCGACAGTCTTTGCCAAGATAGTGTCCAAATGGGGTCTTCCGGAGGTTGACTTGTTCGCCAACAGGAGAAATACCAAGCTTCCAGAATTTTTCTCACTGAACCCCAGGGATCAACCGGTGGCAGTCGATGCCCTTCAGAACACATGGTCATTCTCCCTGACATATGCTTTCCCACCTCTGCATCTCTTACCGAGGGTCCTTTCCAAGTTCAGGATGGAGAAGACTTCCCTTATCCTGATAGCCCCCTTCTGGCCAAAAAGGGCGTGGTTTTCGCTTCTACTAGCGTTAGCAGATCGTCCACCGTGGATGTTGCCGTGCAGTCAAGATCTGTTGACTCAGGGTCCAGTGCGGCACCCCAATCCAGCTTTTCTGAATCTAGCGGCCTGGTTTCTGAAATAGACATCCTGAAGTCTAAGGGTCTATCAGATAGAGTAATCAAAACTCTATTACAGAGTCGCAAACCAGTTACCAGAGCAATTTATCTGAAACACTGGAAAAAAATCAATCTCTGGCTAAAAGAGAATGGAAAGACGGAACGTGATTCCCCAACGATTTTGGAGTTCTTACAAGAAGGCATCGACAAGAAACTGGCCTTAAGCACGATTAAGGTTCAAATTGCTGCCCTTTCAGTTTATGTTCAGCGCTCCCTACAAGAGGACCCGCTTATCAATCGATTTTGCAAAGCAATTGCCAAACAACGCCCTGCCCCATGCCGTAAGGTCCCGACGTGGGACCTATCTCTTGTGTTGAAAGTAATCATTAAAGAGCCTTTTGAGCCGATAGCAGAGGCATCCTTAAAGCTGGTTACTTTAAGGACAATTTTTTTGATCGCTATGACTTCTGCCCGAAGAATCAGCGAACTTCAGGCTCTCTCAATTAGAGATCCTTATATGCAAATTTTGGAGGATAAGGTTATTTTAAAGACAGATCAGTCCTTTGTGCCAAAAGTCGCCTCTGCTTTCCACAAGAGTCAGGACATTATACTTCCTTCTTTTTGCAATAAACCAAGAAATAGCAAAGAAGAACAGCTACACTGGCTGGACGTCAGAAGATGTCTTTTAGTCTATCTGGAAGCAACTAAAGGCTTTAGAAAATCAGATGCACTGATTGTTCTTTTTTCTGGTAGTCGAAAAGGAAAACAAGCTTCGAAAGGGACTCTAGCCAGGTGGATTAAATTGGCCATCTTGGAGGGGTATAAAGCCCTACACTTGGATCCTCCGCAGGGTTTGAAAGCACACTATACAAGGGCGTTAGCCACGTCCTGGGCAGAAAGAGCCGGCGCTACCCTGGAGCAAATATGTAAGGCCGCTACGTGGTCAAGCATGTCCACGTTTATTCGACATTACCGACTGGACGTCCTAAGTAGCCAAGATCAGGCCTTTGGGAGGAAAGTCCTGCAGGCAGTAGTCCCACCCTAATTTGGTGAGTGCTTGCTCATCCTCTCAAGGGCTGTCCTGGAAGACGCCTTGGGAAAATCAGAGTTGGTCTTACCGGAAACTCTGTTTCCAGGAGTCTTCCAGGACAGCACGTTCCCACCCTATGCTTTGAGGTAGGTATATATATGTATGTATGTATATATGCATGGATAATATGTATGTATGTCATTAACTGTATTTCAGCTCTGTCCTTCGGTTCTTGGATTAAAAACTGACCAGATGCCTGAGGGACCGCCTTTTAAAGAGCTGGAGGTGATGTGTTTCCTGTCCAGGGAGGAGCTCCATCTCTCAAGGGCTGTCCTGGAAGACTCCTGGAAACAGAGTTTCCGGTAAGACTAACTCTGATTTTTTGACACCTGGGGCATACTTTGGCTTAATTTTGGCTTTGAATTAGATTTTGTTTTCATACATCTCAACACAAGATGTTAAGCCTCGTAACCATCATAACCCACCCACCCACCCCCCATGGTTAACAAATGTTTTGCATGCATGACACTTGTGTCCAGAATTTGACCTTACTATCCCTAAGCTCCTTCCTCCACAGCATGACTGTTACTATAATTGGGAACGGTTCCAGACAATTTAAATTTCTTGTCAGTCCTGTCTCTTCCCATGTGTTGGTCCACACCCCTGTGCATCATTTTCCTTGGAAGAAGGTCTTGAACACGAAACTTAAACCTGCGTGTGTGCCTAGTTTCCACTTCTGATTCAAGCTGGCTTTCTTCCAATCGGGGTCTCTTGATGCTAAACTCTAAACAGTGACTAAAAATCCTCTTTTTTTTTCTGCGAAGTTGAGTGACCTCAAGTTTTACATTTCCATTACCAATAATTTCCTAGCCTTGCCGCCCGACCTCACCTTGGCTAGTAAGTGTGCTGCTTTAATCTGTATATGTCCTCCTTTTAGAGCGGTGCGTGTTTTGTTTGTTTTTTTAATTCCCAAATCACTACATGATGGGATATTTGTTTGATTCATTTTTTTGGGCCACCAGTACCCCAAAATCCTTGAATGCAGACAACACAATTCTTGGCAGAATTTCGCACTACTTAGTGGCAACTTTTCCTATCTGTAGAAAATCATAAATGCAATAGTTGACTCTACCTATTCCTGCTAGTTCTACGCACAACTGCAGAACACAGATACTTTTACAACAGGATAATAAAAATTCAACTCATGAGCTACCAGGTGTAAAGGCAGATGTCCAAGTCTCTATGCACACTGAAGATAAAAAAAGTTCTAAAAAAAATGGCCGTAGCTTTGCAGGGAGCCTTTTAAAGTTTTTTTTTTTTTGTTGTTTTTGCAATAGCGTTAGCGTTTTTCAGTGTAGCTTTCTTTTTTTTTCAATGGATAAAAAAAGCACTAAAACGCTGTCAGCGTTTTTGAGCGTTTTGTGCTTTTTAGCATGTTTTCCCGCTGAAAAACTGCACTTTGAGCACAAATTTCGGGCGTTCAGAAAAAAGGCAATAAACTCCAATGCTCATTTACACAAAAAAATGCTCATGTGTGCATGGGCACATAGGCTAACATAGAGTCCAAAATGTCAATAAACTGCAGTTTATACCCATTTTTATGAAATACTTGCCTTAAAACGAGGTGTCGGGAACTTACCTGGTCCATGCTGAGCGAGATAACATCTTGCCTGGCGTGTCTTCCGGGTATCGTCGCTCCTGCACATGCGTGCGGGAGTTTTCAATTCGGCAAGGACCGGCGGCTGCTGGCCATTCAGCCGAGAGAACCCCCTGCACATGTGCCGCTGCTTGCGAGGGGAATATCTCCTAAACTGTACAGGTTTAGGAGATATTCTTTATACCTACAGGTTAGCCTTATTATAGAAGAATAAACCAAACTCTTTGTTTTCAACCGTCTTCGGCTGCCTTTCTGTATAGTTCAGTGTGTAGTGAACCCATCCAGGGGGTCACACACCCCCGCTACCAAGCTAACCCCTTACACATATATAGAAGTGCTGTTACTGATTAGAATTTTCATGTTTGAATTAATTATAATGCACATACAGATCCAACTACTTTTAGCTGATCTTCTTGCGTTGCAACTCTGCATTAGTCGGTGGTAAATGTGGTATACACTATATACAATCCATGACTTGACTTCACAGTTCACACAAATACATTTTTAAATTCAAACTGTAGCACTGACGTAAGGAATTTTTTTCTTATTAAACTTTAAGAAAAATGTAGAAAGTTTAACTTTAATTATAAAACGGATCTAGTATATTGACGGTCAGTCACTTTATAGTAGGCATCACTTAGCCAGTCACGCAGACATACCAGAGTGTGTTTACATTTTCTGGAAGCCGACATGATCGCATTTTATTGACTATATACCCTGAAGAACTGAACAGTCTTTCGCACGGAACAGATGTTACAGATACACAAAGAATTGTCGTCTGCACAAAACTGTTTAGGACGAGGAAAAAACAATCGTTATTTTTGCCCTCTTCCCCTGATGGAGCCTGATGCATCCTCCTGCTCCACGGATGCAAAGGTACCTCAATCCAATGGGTGCAGTTTGCTCGCATCCAGCAGGGTATATATAATAATTTCTCATATTTCTGTTATTTCTTCCTGGAAACTTGAGATTAGTAAATTAGAACGCTTGCAGAATTGAGTGATGGTGATTTGTGGTGAAATTCGTCGTCAAACACTGAAAGCTACGATGGCAACAATTCTTCAACTGATCAAATTTCAGTGTTTTGTTTACATTATTGAATACATTTTATCGTTGTAATTTGTAGTTAAAATGTTTATGATTTCTTGTTTCAAACTTTATCATACCCGGGATGTTTACTAGACTCTTGGACAGATTTAAGTGAGTTATTCATAAGAATTACAGGCCTACAATAGAAAATGCAAAATAATGTACTGCTTTGAGCATCAAAAGGCTGACATGATCATGCCACTGTAGGCCACGTGTTACTTGAACAAGCACTGCATATTTTTCATAGTTCTAGTTGACTTGCAAGCTTCCAGGCAGACAGTTTTACCTTTTGGGTACTATGCAGGTAAAGCTGTACATGGCTACTGGCCCAGGCTATCCATTGCTCTAAAGTTTAGTATTTGGTATAAATAGAATGACACTCACCTTTTTTTTTTTTTTTTTAGGGTTTGAATTCATGTGTTTTTAAAAATAAATAAAATAGATTGTGGATTTGGGGTTTTCATGAGCTGAAAGGCCACATTTATCACAATTATGACAAATCACAGCTTGATGTTGACCTGCCTTGTTTATTGTAAGGGGGGTTCAATGATAACCTTTTCTTTCTGCCGATTTTCTTTTTCTACTTTTTGTTTGAAAAACAGATTCTGTTTATGTGATCATAAAAAAAGCTTTCAATGTTTGCCGATATTTTTTATAAATTACTCCTAATAAGAATTTGCATGTATAAAGACACGATTGTATTTTCTGCAAACAGTTGAGTGTGATTAAATATTTAGGGCATGAAACGCCCAACACACTTTTTCTATGCCTCTCCTTTCTCTGTCCGTCCTTTGTTCTTCTGTTTTACCCTTGGATGATTTTCTCCATGCATTCCAGATTGAATTAACCTCACCAGAACATGCATCTGACTGTGTACAAGCATGGACACCCACTGGACAGGGCGCTGCTATTTGCATGCACCTGTCATTCCAGCGGCTAGAATCGGCTGAATCTTGCTGCTGGAATCTAATGTTTGGAGCTAAAAAGCTGTTAAGGCAGTCCAATATCAAGTCACCAGGTTGACTGTGCTGTGTGGCAAGGCTCTCTGTCTCAGAACTGGATTGGAAGACCTACAAATCGTTTTGAAAATGAAGTAGTTCCCCCTATAATTATTAGTGGTGTACCTAGCTGTATGTCTGTCTGGATTTCACCTGCACATGGCAGCATATCTGAACACTGTCCCATGCATGGGCAAGGCAATTTTTCCTTCTGTCCTGACTTTTTATTTCATGCCAATGTTGCATTTTTACTAGGGGATATTTGAATTCAATCACTAGTAAAAAGGCTTGGTTTAAACCGTCTCTATTTTAAATCATTTTTGAAGAGCAACTGTCATCTGTCCCACAGCAGCTCCTGCTCTGACCCGCTGTCACTCACCGAGAGTCTCATTCACTTTAATGGGACGGCTGGTTATGCGGCAGTGATGCAACAAGGTGAGGGACATGGCAGCAGATGAGTGGATGACTGCTAACAGGCGCTGCCAGGATGGGTTTGAAATGGCAGGTGCTCTTTAAATGTAAGGACCTATTCTTGCTGGTGTTTAGAATCTTTTAACCACTTCCCGACGGCCGTACGACTATGTACGGCCGCAGGGTGGCTCTGAATCTCTGAGACGCCGTCTTTTGACGTCCGTCCCATTCGTCGTCCCCCACGAGTGCTCCTGAGCGCACAGCGGGGAACTTCTGTGCTGGCCGCAGTAAATAGCCAATCACAGCAGCTATTTAAAGCACGATCTGTGCGGCCAATGAGAGATGATCTCAAATGTAAACATTTGAGATCCTCTCTTATTGCCGGCTCACACAGAGACCGCGTCCTGTCTCTGGAGAGGAGACCGATCTGTGTCCCTTGTACATAGGGACACAGATCGGTCACCCCCCCCCCCACCTACAGTTAGGACACTATACAGGGAACATATTTAACCCCTTCCTCACCCCCTAGTGTTAACTTCTTTAATGCCAGTCACATTTATACAGTAATTAGTGCATATTTATAGCACTGATCGCAGTATAAATGTGAATGGTGCCAAAAATGTGTCCGCCATAATGTCGCAATCCTAATAAAAATCGCAGATCGCCGCCATTACTTAGTAAAAAAAAAAAAACGCAATAAGCGACTGTTTGCTCAAAAGTTTTATAGCGCCTACAAAATAGGGGACAGAATTATTATATTTTGTAGGTGCTATAACTTTTGAGCAAAAAGTCGCTTATTGCGATTTTATTTTTTATTTTATTTTTTTTTAACACAAATATGTAGAATACGTTTCGGCCTAGACTGAGAAAAAAAATGTTAAAAAAATAAATAAAAATTGGGCTATTTATTTGCTCTTTTTTTTTTTTTGTTTATAGCGCAAAAAATAAAAACCGCAGAGGTGATCAAATGCCACCAAAAGAAAGCTCTATTTGTAAGAGAAAAAAAGGACATAAATTTTGTTTGGGAGCCACGTCGCACGACTGCGCAATTGTCGGTTAAATCGACGCAGTGCCGCAAGCTGAAATTTCACCTGGTCAGGAAGGGGGTATATGTGCCCAGTAAGCAAGTGGTTAATATTTGCAAACAAAATGAAGGTTTCCTATTTTTAGAATAGTAAGCTGTCGGGTTGGTAAAACAACAATATCGGAACCGATTTCAATCATTTTAGTTTGTAATGTACATAAATTTGCAAAGCAATGGAATAAAGAAATATTCCTGAACTTTAGAACTGTGAAATTGTGTGAATGCAGTGCATGTTATCTCAGCCTGCAGAGCTCTTTGGATTCATTGCGTTTTTAATTTTTTTTTAATTTTTTTTAATAATGCAGAATATGCAGCCTCATGCTACATAAATGAAGCTCCATTTCATGCTGAATGAACTAAAATTATAATGCACCCTAAATGGGGAAACATCTTTTAGATGGCTTTTTACTGCAAACGCATTTTTATTAAAATACATTTATTTTTAATCGCCCTGATTTTTACACATTGCAAAGACTTGAAGGAAACCTCTGGTTGTCTGGTTTATTTTGTGCGTTCTGCACACCTGAACATTTTTTTTCTTGCTGACGTGAATAAGTCTTAAAGGAACACTAAAGGTTTGTTTTTTATTAGTTCAATTGATTGCTGTAAGCTAGAGCATTTAAATATCACTTACCTCCTTTTTCCTTTTGACTTCCAAAATACAGTAATCCAGGTTTGAATATGCTATTTCCTGTCTCTCCTCTTCTTGTATTCCACCAGCACCTGAGCTGTTTGGCATGGTGGAAAGCAGAATGTGCTCACCCCCTCCCTATGACTACAGCCCTGCGTGAAGACGCTCTCTTATCCCTCACAGGCATGGAGGCTAAGCCTAATGGGAACTGTAGTTCCCATTAGGACATGATGTAGCAAGAATGAATGCGCACCGCAAACCAGGAAGTCCGTGAGAATAACAATTCAGGAGTGACGGAGGTGAATAAAACAGATCGATTTCAACAGGAATCAAACTATTTATAATGCAAAACATTACTTTTTACTTTATCAGCTACTGTCAGACTTTAATTTAAGAGGAAAATATTTTTGTCTTTACAACCCCTTTAATGATGACTGCACACAGCACAATCTGCATATATGGCAGTTCATAATTTAATAGATAAATCCATCCTAAAATCTATTAAATCAAATCAAGGATTACCCCATATTACACGGTGGTTAGTAAAATTGTGCCTTGCCAGCTACTGTATAATACAGCCTCTATTTTTAAATGTAGCAAAAAATTTGGTTGCCACAGTCGACTCCATTTTGACTCCATTTCTTAAATTATTATAAATTTCTATGCTTGCCTGCATGTGTATGCGGGAACATACCCATTGAGTGGCCTGTTTGTTTTAGCACCATATCTTTGCTGGGTGTGTAAAATACTTGCTTCCCTGCAGCACACAGTAGTTTTTCTGCAAGGTGCACAAGCTGACATGAAGGAGCATTTTGTTTAAGTGGAAAATGGGTATTTGACCAGCCTGAGTGGTTGGATATTTCCAGTGGCTATGGAGCAGTGAAGAGGCTGCATTTTTTTTTTTTTTTTTTTTAATGAAATGAGCTGCTGGAAAGCCTTTTCTCTTACAGCTATGCTTGTGCATACAAATTGTTACTTTTACAAATAGTTACTTTTAAAGCACATCGTAATGTTTGGCTCAATATTGACATGCAGAAATTAGCTAAAACTAGCATTAGTAGTCTTCCTAAATCGGGGATCCTCAAACTACGGCCCTCCAGTTGTTTAGGAAACTACACATCCCATGAGGCATTGTAAAACTCTGATTTTCACAGACCTGACTAGGCAAAATGGGAATTGTAGTTCCTGAACAACTGAATTCCCATCATGCCTAGTGAACCAGAAAAACAAAAAACATTAAATATTTATGCTAAGAAAACCAGAAAATCCCCACAGTGCCGAGAGACAGCGATTTACCTGATTTTTATCTTTCTTTTTTTAGTCTTGGATATCAGATGGTCACAGTTTCCCTTTCCTTCTGTGCCCTTGAACCATGATTTCCTGGACCTTCTTTCACATCGGGTGTTCTTTATGGCCTATTCATACAAAGCCACAGTTTTGAAACGGGTCCAACAGAAGGCCTAGATTTAAAGGGATACCATTTATTGGCCAGCTCAGCTGACTTAAAATACAAGCACTGCAAAATCCTTCTAATGAGAACTTCTTTTTTTTTTTTTTTTTTTGTTGAAGGGCTGCTTTTACACAGTGAGCCAATAAATATCGTTTTGCCAAACTTTCTCCTTTTGGTTGATGGTTAGTGAGGTACAACACTGCTGCCCAGATAAGCATTGTGAGTAATGGCAAATCTGTTCCAGAGGAAACGGTAGTCTACCTCCCAATTACACACAGGAAGGTCCTCATTTCCTATGCTGTTCTAGCTGTAACTATTTACTAATTTATAGTCGGGAGACAAAAAAAATCAAACTTGCATGTCACTTACTAGTCTTTCAGTACCTGTGCACCAGTTAAGACATGGAATATATTGGCTTCTTGTCAATTTAATATTTTATTTGGACTACTTCTGGGATATACTGTACACTGGGCTGCAAAAGGGCAACTGCATCCAGCTTTGGTAATACGTTTTGATGGAGAGAGATATCGGAAGTAGGCAGTATATTTGTTTGATCCTGCCCCCCCTCCCCAGAATGAATCGTTACACATGAGAACTTTGCAAGTGCCTCCTTGCTTGCTCTGTAGTATGGTACCTGCACCTGTTGAGCTGCTTTTTAATACCGCTCCTTAGAGGCACCCCTAGATGTGAACCAAGCAGTGGGTTGAATGAAAAAAATGGGCATGATTCTCCCATCCACACGCCCAATGTGGATTGGGAATTATTTCCATTGTGTCCTTGTATTCCTACAGCTGGTAGACTTCCTCCCATCAGAATACACAGATGACAGCTGCAATGCTATAGCTTTTCCAGCACTGATCAAAAGGACATTTTCCAGCTGGATGGTTGTACAGAAGTTGACAGGTAGATCAACGCGTGTACAACCAGAGTGCCCATACATGAATTGAAATTTAAATGGTCCCTGATTGGATCATTTTTTGATCCATCGATGGGCAATCCAACTGCTGGCAATTTTACAAATGGGTCTTTTTATACTGTAGTTTTATTTTTTTGTATTTGCCATTTTAGCAGAGAGTAGGAGACACCTCTGAACTATCAGTCACCTATTTTGTGTCCTGTAGTCTGGGAGGCAGAGTAGTTGCATTACATCAGGGCTCAACATTTCAAGTCCTGAGCTACTAGCCAGGCCTCAAGGTGTACTCGCCACCAGTTGCCCTGCCCGCCTACCATGTCCTGCCCCTAGACACGCCCTCATAAATTTTCATGAAATGACACTTAAATGGTTTATGCAGAATTAAGTCATAAAAATAATTAACAACAACTTTATACGTGCCCAATAATGCAGCCTGCCCATGTCTACCAATTCAGCATGTGTCCCCATATTGCAGCCTACTTGTGCTGGGTAGGAGAGGAGCCGGAGCCTGGTTAATCAGAGCGCAGGGAACATAACGGCTTTCAATTCAATAGCTGTGTTCCCCCGCCACGAGCCCTCATATACAGCCCCTTGTCCGGGAAACTTTGATAGACCACCCATAAATTGAGGACTGTTAATACATGGATGGGTGCCGACATAACCGCCTGCCCCCCCTGCTCCCGCTACCCCAATAGTCCCATGCGAGACGAGCACCGCCATGAACACCAATCAGAGCACACCGACTCCTCTAGGGCTCATCCCCAGGAAAACGGCTAACAAACCCCCCCCCCCCCCCTCCGATGAGGACCTCGTGCATGCCATGTACAGAACACTCTGCTATTGGCTTTCCGTGTCTCCTGTCAGCCCCCTACAATCCGTACCGATAACGCAGAGAAACCTCTGGCCCCGCTCACCTGCCGCCACTTTTCAAACAAAGCACGCCCCCGGCTACGTCATCGCGTATCACGGCACACACAACTTTGTTCATAAGAGCGCGAGCCTAATCTTTTTATATATGTCTCCTTCACAGGGGCCATTTTACCTGAGTCCGCCGTGTACCGAACTTGAGATCTAGTGTTCTCTGCGCTCTGAACAACCAGGCGGCGGCTCCTCTCCTCGCTCCCCCCCCCTACTCCCAGGCAGCCCACACTCGTCAGCCCTCAAAATTTACTCGCAAAATGCGAGCAGGCGAGGTAAATTTTGAGGGCTGCATTACATTACCAAAAATTTTGCACTTGTGTAATATTTGTTAAACCACCTCAGTTTATCACAGAAACCGCAACAAACTTGAATAGAATATAGAAATTTATAATGCATGTAACAGTAAACACTCATGTACAATGCAGAGGGATGAAATCGTTGTGTTTTTCAGTCCTAACCCCAATGCCCAATAAAAAACATTGTATGGGGAAAAAGAGCGCATACTGTACATATGAGCTCTTCTCCCCTCTACTTTTATCTGCAGCTTTTATTGCTCTGCTCTGTAGTCTTTCCCTGAAAGGAACCTTTGGTGAAACACAAAGTTTGGGATTATTGACCACTCGTGGCTCTTTTATCTTTTCAACTTTGTGTGAAATGCATGTACTAAAATTAACTTTTTTTTTTTTTTTTTTGTTTTTTATAGGGACCTAATTAAATGTATTTGACTAAAGTCATATTCATTGAGGGAAAGTTCTGCATGGAACATTTTGTTAACATGTTCTCTTAGCACATTGGTGTGAACTAGGCTGCTTTTAAAGCTGAACTTCAGGAAAAGTAAAAATTCTCCCTTGCATTAGAGGGGAATTGGAAAAGCAGTTTTACCTAGCCATTCCTCCACTCCAGGAGGATTCTCTGTACTACTAGACTGGTCTCAGTAGCCTCTTTTTTTTTCCCTATGTGGTCTGGTGGTCCGAGGTCCTCTGACAAGACCAATGCAGGGACAATAGCAATGGGTGTGAGGGTGCCAGAGCATTGGGGGAGCAATGTCTGCTGGAGAACCAGAGGATGGGGTAAAGAAAATGCTTATTCTCATCTCCTAGAGAGAAATGAGCACTTGGTCTGGGCTCGCACTGATGAGAATCTTGGAATACGTTTGCATGTCATCTGAAAAAACATTGTTTGCTATGAAAGCTGTTCACTTTTATGTGGTACAATTCTGATCCATTAAAGGGTCCTGTGTGAGTTTAGTGCAAATTGGATCTTCAGCTTTGCCAAATCCCTTTTAGGAATCGCAGTAATTCGCATTAGAAATTGCATCTGTCAAAACAGAAATCGCAGTGTGAAATTGCACCGCGTCAGTGTGAACCTAGCCTTAATCCTTGCAGTGTGGGCACAACAATGGGACTTTAAGCCATTTTAGAGGTATTCTGTGTTTCCTGTCAGAGTTCTGGCTGTGCCCCTACAATGACTATATTTTGAAGCCAAATATGACATGTAGGTGGCTGCAATATCCTGCTAGAAGTCTTCTATAAATGCAGTGTAGTGAAATTCCACTGGAAAACCTCTGCATGTGTCTATGGTTGCAATATGTGAAGAGACAGATGCCGTTGGGTTCTTCACCACTACTCGTACACAAATCTAAAATGTCAGTTTTGGGTTTTTTATTCTTCGAAATAAACCTGTCGATAGGCTGGGAATTTTAAACTGAGCACATGATGGAAAATTACACAAGCAGTGATTGCCTTAATTAAAAACCACATGTCAACAATCTGTAGATATATCCCCAGAGAGGATATACTGTATAGTTTGAAATGGTCAAATCTCAATCTTATCTACTGATTGACACGGGCTCCTACTGCTGTCCCAGACATTGTTATTTAATAATAATAATAATCAGGATTTATATAGCGCCAACAGTTTACGCAGCACTTTACAACATGGGGGCAAGACACTATAGTATCAATACAGGATGAATAGGAGGGAATCAATAGACCCGCTGTTCTCATGCACATCGCTGGATTGAAATGGGGCTCAAGTAAGTACTGGGGGGCCTGCTAAACACACAAGTGTGTGTTTTTTTTTTTACACCTTCTTGCATAGAATGCATGAAGGTTAAAAACCTTTAGCTTTACAACCACTTCAATGTACATTGTGTTGATGTAGTACATTCAATATTAACTACTTCCTTACTGGGCACGTATACCCCCTTCCTGACCAGGTGAAATTTCAGCTTCCGGCACTGCGTCGCTTTAACTGACAATTGCGCGGTTGTGCGACTTGGCTCCCAAACAAAATTGGCGTCCTTTTTTGCCCCACAAATAGAGCTTTCTTTTGGTGGTATTTGATCACCTCTGCCTTTTTTTTTTTTTTTTTTTTTTTTTGCGCTATAAACAAAAAACGACAATTTTGAAAATAAAAAAGTATTTTTTTACTTTTGTTTTAAATGGGCTATTTATTAAAGCAACATTTTTTTTCTCAGTTTAGGCCGATACGTATTCTTCTACATATTTTTGTTAAAAAAAAAATCGCAATAAGCGACTGGTTTGCGCAAAAGTTATAGCGCTTACAAAATAGGGGACAGAATTATTATACTTTTTTTTGTTTTTTTTTATTGGGACTGCGACGTTATGACGGACACTTTTGACACATTTTTGGCGCCATTCACATTTTATACTACGATCAGTGCTATAAATATGCACTAATTACTGTATAAATGTGACTGCTATTGAAGGGGTTAACACTAGGGGGTGAGGAAGGGGTTAAATGTGTACCCTGAATTGTGTTATAACTGTGGGGGGAGGGGGTGACTGGTGATGTACAAGGGACACAGATCGGTCTCCTCTCTCCCCTGACAGGACATGGATCTCTGTTTACACACAAAGATCCATGTCCTTGTAACCGCCGATTGCAATTGCCCAGCGGACTTCGCGGCCGCCAGGCACGCGCATCGGTATCTCAGGAATGCGGCGGGCACGCGCGTGCCCTCTAGTTGCCTGGAAGAGCAGAGGATGCATAAATGCGTCCTCTCAGAGAATTAGAGCCACCCTGCGGACACACAAAGTCATACGGCCGTCGGGAAGTGGTTAATGGGTTGCCAACACAACACAAACCATACATGGCACATGACTCTGCAGCTCACCACATTGAAGGGTATGTGCCTTGTGCTAGTGTATAGTGCTTTGGAATCCCATCCACAGTGAATAAAGCTGTACAAAGAGCCATATAGTGATGTGTGTTGTGGTATTTGACATTTTAAAGTTTGTTGGCGCAAAGCATTAGTCTGAATGGGGCCTTTAAAGTCCAGCCTTTGTGTCTCCCTTTTGGCTTTGAGTTGCTTGTTCTATCAAAGAACCAATAGCGAGAGAGAGATGCTTTGTTAGGCGGTGTTGATGTAAAACCCCATAGAAAAGGTTGAGCTTTGCTTATCACTTTAGTTGCCTATGTTGGTGTATTTCGGTTGCATATTGCTTGGCACAGCTTGGCTTTGTGTGTATGCTTGTTTTCAGGAATGAATCAGCAGCCTTCATTTTGGGTAGATTAGCATGTTTCTTGGAAAACAAAATCCCACACACTATATGAAGAGCTCAATATTTTCTCTTCAGCTTGTTAAATGAAGTTTAATCAGCTGACTCATCTTTAAATAAACTTGTCATTTCGATAAAATAAAGCCTGTCATGGCTGAAAATAGAAGATGCCTGGCTACTATGCTGATCCAACAGGTTCAGCACTTTGAATCACCGACCTGGGTCAAGTAGGCAGATCAGAGAAGTCAAAGTCTTTTATATGCACATTGGTTAGACTATTAAGTCCATCATAACTGCCAGACAGCTAGCTTTGTTTAGAGGTAGAGTTTTTAGCAATGGCAGCTTCTGTGTTTTATTATAATAGGTACGGTTAAACGGTAATGCAAGGGTAGCATTGAACACCACACATGTAATATGAACATAAACCTGTGATTGGTGGTAATCTTGCATTTTTAAAACTTGTCACAAAGTGTAAATTGTACTTGTGGTATTGTCATGTTTATTACCAGAATTATATGCCACATTAACCACTTAAGACCCGGACCAATACGCTGGTAAATGACCCAAGGTGTTTTTGCGATTCGACACTGCGTCACTTTAACAGACAATTGCGCGGTCGTGCGACGTAGCTCCCAAACAAAATTTGCGTCCTTTTCTTCCCACAAATAGAGCTTTCTTTTGGTGGTATTTGATCACCTCTGCGATTTTTTTTTTGCGCTATATACAAAAATAGAGCGACATTTTTGAAAAAAAAACACTATTTTTTACTTTTTGTTAAAAAAAAAATCAAATAAACTAAATTTTAGTCAAACATTTAGGCCAAAATTTATTTAGCCACATGTCTTTAGTAAAAAAAAAAATCTCAATAAAAAAAAATAGCTACCTAGCGGGAACAGCGACACTAATACAGCGATCAGAAAAATGATCGCTTAGTGACGCTGGCAATAGGGAGTGAAAGGGTTAACTAGGGCGGTGATCAGGGGGTTAAAACTTTATTAGGGGGGGTGGGGGGGCTATCCTGAACCTAACACTAACTGTTTTTTACAGTGCCTGTCACACTGACACTAAATGCAGTGATTAGATCACTGCATTCAGTGACACTGTGACAGGGGGGTGGGGGGGGGGCGATCACAAGGGGTTAATATGCCTATGTGAGTGTGTGTCAGTGTTGTGTTGGTGCACACTTACTTGTGGTGTCTTCTCTCATCAGCAGCGCTGGGAAACAGCGCTGCGATGAGAGAATACATCATTTCCTCCTTCCTGTGTAAACACAGGAGGAGGAAGTGACAGGTTGGGAGCGCGCTCCCATTGGCTGGGAGCGATCGCGGGGGGGCGGGTATTCGCCGACATCCGCCCGCAGATCCCGGATCGCTCCCGGAGCCAGGGGGACCCCCGCACGCCGCGGAGGGGGTCCCGATGGGACCCCCGAACCGCACTTAGGTGGGGACGTAAATTTACGCCCTTGTGCCTGTACGTGCCATTCTGTGGCCGTATATGTGCGTGCGGGGGTCCTTAAGTGGTTAAAATGTGTTGTGGCCATCTCTTCATGTGGTTGGTAAGATATAGTTGGGCTCAGTGATTTTTTTTTTTTTCTGTTGAGCTGAACAGATTAAGCTGGTTTCACAAGTGACTGCATTTGTATTATTATTATTATTATTTTTCAGGATTTATATAGCGCCAACAGTTTGTGCAGCGCTTTACATCAGGGAGTTCTTTGTATTTGTAGTTCTTTTCCATGGCTGCTGACTTGGTACTTTTTTTTTTAAGTACAAATATATAATCTGTTATCACAATTGTGCCTTTAAAGGATGAACATGTCCTCATGACATGCATTAATATACTACACATAAACTCGTTGAAGATGGTATGAGTTCTATAGTTGCATAGTTAGGTTAAGACTGAGGGCCATCTAACCAATAAAAATAAACTGAAGAAATAAATAGAATAACTCCATACACAGAATCCTATACCCACAGTTGATCCAGGGGAATGGGAATACTCCACTATGGCAGTCTGCCCCAGCGTGGCAGAAAGTCAATTCCATTCCCTTGATCAACAATCTTTCTGGTATTATCTATAAATGTTAGTATCCACTATTATTTATTGTTTTAGGAATGCATTGTGTGTGTGTATGAGATAGATATAGAGATATAGAGAGATGGGATTCAAGGCTCCCTCAATAATTCGTTCTGGCCAACTCAGTAAATACATTAATTCTTTGAGAAAATGTATGTGTGTGTGTATATATATATATATATATATATATATATATATATATATATATATATATATATATATATATATATATATTCTCAAAGAATTAATGTATTTACTGAGTTGGCCAGAACGAATTATTGAGGGAGCCTTGAATCCCATTTTTTAGGGCTGAATGGCAACTGAACATTTTAAGGGCGTTGCAGTATAACGCCAACACTTTCAAAACCTGTATAGTGAGACATGTAATCGATGTATTTACTTCATAATTAACATCGACACATATTTGAAATTTTAGCATGATCACGAAGAGTTGGAAAATCATTTTTACTGCCTTTTCACACTTGGGTTAAAGCCTTTATTATGAAAGTATTTCAAGATGGTATTTGCTGTGGATCCAAACATCCCACTCACAATGCAAAGGGTTCACGTGTGTGTGTGTTTTTTTTTTTTTTGTTGCTTGTCTTTTTATAGTCTTTGCACCTGTGACGTCCACTAGTCCTAGTGTCTACATCAGGGGTGTCAAACTCAATTTCATCGTGGGCCGCATCAGCATTCTGATTGCCCACAAAAGGGCTGGTTGTATCTGTAAGATTAGATGTCGCATCCCCTCCCCTTACATTATATGTCAAGAGCCACCCCACCATCAGAAGTTGGGTCCCCCACTCTCCCTTACACCACAGTGCACCCCCCTTTCCTTATGCTGCTGCTGGGAAGAAGCTGGATGCATTTCTTGAAAGCAGAAATTAAGAGTCTGAAGGAGGGTCAGAGGAGGGCTGGAGCTCACCTGCAGCTGAAGGAGAGGTGCGAGGGCCACATGAAATGGTCTGGAGGGCCGGATTCGGTCCGCAGGCCTTGTTTGACACCCTGTGGTCTAGAGTGTCTGGAACAGTGTTTTGTGGAGTAGGATGGCTTTGGGTGGTGAGAGCCTGTATACACTACACCGGCTTCAGCACATATTGCAGAATTTTCTAGCATAATAAAGCCAGCGCTGCGAGTGGCTGGGTATTGAACAACCATGATCAGTTACTATAGTAGGGATTTGGGACTTTAAGTGTTTATTACCAAAGTTACTTTTGACAGTTTTTTACATGCAGAACCTGGCCTTATTTGATTTTAACTGTGAACTTCAATATCATTTTGATAAAAAAAAAAAAAAGATATATTGAATATAAATAAGATATAATATTCTTTACATGATTTTGTTTGAAATTTCAATGAACAATTATACACATTTTGCTTTACTATAATCTCACTGTCTCTTTCAGTGTTTACACAATTTATTACTTTAGCACCCCCCGACCCCCTTTACTGACGGAGCTCCCTCAGTGCGATATACAGTTAGGTAGGGGATCAGGCTCATCTGACAGTCCTTCTCTACCATGATCCCGTGGAACCCTAGTGTGCCACGAAACACCAGTTGAGAAAGACTGCTATACACAGATGGTGTACAGAAAACCCCCCAAAAATGTAATTTCTTACTTGTGTGACTGGCTCACAAAGCCACAAGATCACCCAGAAAATGTTATCTCTACGAAATTGGAGTTGCTCTTTAAATCTGTATTTGATGCAAGTGCAGCCTAAAGGGGGTTTAATACAAGTACAAGCATTTTAAGTTATGCTTTAGTATTACTATAACAACTTTTACACGATAGGCAAAAAATACAAGGAGTGTCTTTTGTGAGAAGAATTGCCAAGTTTAAGTGTCTGCATCTGTTGTGTGCTGACCGAGTCCAGAAATCTCATGATTTCGGGTGGTCTAAAAGCCTCACCTTTCACAAGAATTTCTTGCTAGGCAAGAGAATGTTTGCAATCATTTCTAGCATTGCACTGCTTATAGTAGTCCTATCATTAAACTTAACCTTTAAATTAAACAGGGTTGATATTTACATTACCATTTTATCATAGATATAGCCATCTTAAGAGCTCCTTCCTGAGACCTAAAGCTTAAGAAAAAAATCTAATGAGCATTGTGGATGTTCCATATAGTTTATAGCAGAATAAGGCCCCTTTCACACAGCATCATAATTTTTCTTCAGTTCAGCTTACACCGGTCTACATCCATTTCTACATTTTTATTTTTTCCGGAATTGACAAAAGTATAAACAAAAAAGCGACATGAACGGATGTAAGCAAATGGCATCCGTTTACATCTATCCATTTATGCTAGGGCTGCACGATTCTGGATAAAATGAGAATCCCAATTTTTTATTTATTTTTGCTTAGCATAAAGATCACGATTCTGAAGAACTTTTATTTTAAAGATTTACAACCCCTAAACATTAGTGTAGCACTTACCCCCGCAGGAGCTGCTGGTTAGAATTGGGATGGCCTGTTACCTCTGTAGCTCCGCTGTCTAGGGTAGTTGATGAGAGCAGTAATGATGGATTGTCCAAACAGCAGGCGTCTTTTATCCTGTGCTTTTATTTACCCAACATGGTAAACGGTAAAACGTGCAGTGAAGGTAAAGATGTATTAGAAGAAGAAATGGCAGGTTCAGTCGTAACAATAAGCAAGCCAGTCCTGCTTCCAATAGCACTCTTATCATCTTCACCACTCTAGGCAGGGTGGGTTTAGCGTAACTGGACACGCCTCTGCCTCAGGCCTGGCAGCCAGAGTATCACTTGGAACTTTGTGGGAAACGAACCTCTACCACAGGCCCCTTCCTAGAATTTCGATCACGGTTAATATTCTCCTCAGTAAGCTTTAAGCGTGAGTCACTTCAGGTAGTTAGGTTACTGACTCGCAGGCGACCGACATCCAGCCTTTGTGTCCAGCACCTCGATCCCCAGTGGATTATAGGACCCAGTAGATCACTGGGGCCCAGCCACGACTCGGATGCTCCGAACAAAATTGGGCCCATAACCGAAAACACTGCGTGGCACGTGCACCCCGGCCAAGTAGGCCATAATGCCGGGGCGTGCAGCACAGACAACCTGCAGGTGGGTGACGCACTTCCAGAACCCGGAACCTAAAAGGTCCCGTCTCTTATGTACCCTCTCCCGGCATGCCCAGCGAGGCTCAACCCTCCCGATTTTGGCCGCCCAGAGAGCACCCCAGCTTCGACTCCACTGCCGCCCACTGCCGCCACCTATCGCCCCGGGGTGGGAATACCCCAAGAACAGGACGGGCCCACAGCACAGCCAAGCCAAGACAGAGACCCAATCCATTAACTGCATGAGAGCAAACTAACTCTCTTGTCCCCCTTAAATTTAGAACAGCACCAGTACCTAAAAGTACATGGGTGCTACATTTAGGTTATCTAACAAGATGGCAATAAAATAAGACTTAAGCTTTGCTTCAATCAAATGAAAAGAAATGTAATGAAAAATGTTATGTGTAAATAAAAAATAAAAATTTAACATTGTTTTATTGGGGTATTTTTTTTATTTTGGTACTCGCCGATACCTACCACAACTTTTTGTTTACATTTCAGCTGTCGGCAATGGTACAAAGCATCCAGTTTTTTTGTTTGTTTTTTGAAGAGTTTATAAAATAGTAAATAAAAAATCAGCAGGAAAATAACATGGAGAATTAGTTAATAAGGCAGATTAGAGTAAATTAAGTGTTAATAAGGGGTTAAAGTGTTTATTAAACCCACAACAGTAAATTCAGTCTGTATATGCAGTAAAGCATGATTTGTTAATCCTCTGCATTGTGTAAAGACTGCGTGATCTTGTATGCACAGGTCCTCCCCACCCTGTACTGTCCCACTGGACAAGTACGGATAAGACAGACTTTGGAAAGACATGTGTTCAGCACAGGGTCAATCGGCACTGTCCAGAGGGCCAGAAGCCCTGCAGCCTCATGACGGCTTGGTGCAGTATATTTAATATATAAAAAAATTATTTATTTTTTTCAAAATTGTCATTCTATTTTTGTTTATAAAAAATAAAAACCACAGAGGTGATCAAATACCACCAAAAGAAAGCTCTTATTTGTGGGAAAAAAAGGACACCGATTTTGTTTGGGCGACACGTCGCACGACTGCACAATTGTGAGTTAAAGCAACGCAGTGCCGAATCGCAAAAAGGTCCCAGGCATTGAGCAGCAATTTGGTCCGGGGCTGAAGTGGTTAATACAGGAGGAATCGGAGGGCCCTGCTCATTGGCTTACAATCTAGTAGGAAAGGTCAAGTGATACAAAAAGTTTTACCCGTCGGGATGAGCTGATGGAGAAAATAAAGTACGGTTAATGGGCAAGATAGACTTCTCTGAAGAAAAGGGTTTCCAGGAATCGTCTAAAAGCAAACCGTGTAGGAGATAATCGGATTGATTGGAGTATGGAGTTCCATAGGATGTGAGAGGCTCTGGAAAAATCCTGCAGGCAAACATGGGAAGAGGTGACGAAGGAGCTAGGGAGCAGTAGGTCTTGGGAGGAAAGAAGAGAACGATTATTTTGGGACAAAGCTAGTGATGTAGCTTTGGGCTGAGTTGTAGATGGCTTTGTAAGTTGTAAGTATTTGTTGGGTGAGCAGAAGCCAATGGAGGGCTTGACAGAGTGGTAGCAGACAAAGCGGTTGGTTGGTAAGGTGGATGAGCCTGGAAGCGGCTTTTTCATGATGGACTGAAGGGGAGATAGCCCATGTAAAGGTAAGCCAATGAGAAGGGATTTGCAGTAGTCGAGGTGAAAGATGACCAGAGTGAACAAGGAGCTTTGTTGTGTCCTTGGTTAGAAAGGGGGTGTACATTTGGGAGGTTAAGGCGTCAAGGCTTGCTACAGACTTGGTTGGTGGCTGACCCTATATGTATGGTTCAGCTGAAAAGTATTATTTATATTGAATGATATTTGCGTAAACATTTACATTGGGCTTGCTCAGGGTTTGACAATTCCCGGGCGCCAGGTCGCAATTGAGACTAGAATTAGCGACTTGGCGCCTGGGATATCCTGCGTCTTGAGCCCTACCCCCCCCCCTGCCGATGTGCGATCGCGGAGTGCCGCTCCGGGCGGTAATTGAGGCCACGGCTTCACGTCTCCACCCCCTTCCACTGTCTGACACTGCATCCTCACCCGACAGCCAATCACAGCGCCGCTCACCCTCAGCAGCGAGTCGGGCATAGAGGAGGCGTGGAACAGAGAGGGGGCCAATCCCTGGCCACGTGTTCTACCCAATACACACTTCCCTGCGTGCCTACGTCACAGGCAGTCTCTAAAGACTACAACACCCGGCATTCTCTAAGTCACGGAAGACTACAATAGTGACTGTTTTACAGAAAAACAAAAACGGAACTGTTTCCACGTTGCTGTACGATTTTGTTATTTTTTTTAAACTTTTATACAATATTGTATAAGTCTGTAAAGGGTTGAGTGGAGGGGGTGGCGGAGTGATATACATGTGGGAAGCATTGCATGAAGGGGTACGCGTCTGCAGGTTGCTAAGGAGCTGGTGTGGAGGGAGAAGCAAAGTGGCTGGTAAATGATCCTGTTCAGCATGTTTCTGGTTTTGGAATACTGTCTGAGGGGTAATTGATGTGGCGGGCTGTGCGGGGCGGCACGGAGTGGGAATACTGCACCTTTTTATCACTGGGGGGGATTACCGCTCTCCTCTGTTCCCATTCCCACAACCACCCTATACAGTGCGGAAAATAAGTATTTGAACACCCTGCTATTTTGCAAGTTCTCCCACTTGGAAATAATGGAGGGGTCTGAAATTGTCATCGTAGGTGCATTTCCACTGTGAGAGACATAAAAAAAAAAAAATCCAGAAATCGCAATTTATGAATTTTTAACTATTTGTATGATACAGCTGCAAAGAAGTATTTGAACACCTGTCTATCGGCTAGAATTCTGAGCCTCAAAGACCTGTTAGTCTGCCTTTAAAATGTCCACCTCCACTCCATTTATTATCCTAAATTAGATGCACCTGTTTGAGGTCATTAGCTGCATAAAGACACCTGTCCACCCCATACAATCAGTAAGAATCCAACTGCTAACATGGCCAAGACCAAAGAGCTGTCCAAAGACACTAGAGACAAAATTGTACACCTCCACAAGGCTGGAAAGGGCTACGGGGAAATTGCCAAGCAGCTTGGTGAAAAAAGGTCCACTATTGGAGCAATCATTAGAAAATGGAAGAAGCTAAACATGACTGTCAATCTCCCTCGGACTGGGGCTCCATGCAAAATCTCACCTTGTGGGGTCTCAATGATCCTAAGAAAGGTGAGAAATCAGCCCAGGACTACACGGGAGGAGCTGGTCAATGACCTGAAAAGAGCTGGGACCACCATTTCCAAGGTTACTGTTGGTAATACACTAAGACGTCATGGTTTGAAATCATGCATGGCACGGAAGGTTCCCCTGCTTAAACCAGCACATGTCAAGGGCCGTCTTAAGTTTGCCAATGACCATTTGGATGATCCAGAGGAGTCACGGGAGAAAGTCATGTGGTCAGATGAGACCAAAATAGAACTTTTTGGTCATAATTCCACTAACCGTGTTTGGAGGAAGAAGAATGATGAGTACCATCCCAAGAACACCATCTCTACTGTGAAGCATGGGGGTGGTAGCATCATGCTTTGGGGGTGTTTTTCTGCACATGGGACAGGGCGACTGCACTGTATTAAGGAGAGGATGACCGGGGCCATGTATTGCGAGATTTTGGGCAACAACCTCCTTCCCTCAGTTAGAGCTTTGAAGATGGGTCGAGGCTGGGTCTTCCAATATGACAATGACCCGAAGCACACAGCCAGGATAACCAAGGAGTGGCTCTGTAAGAAGCATATCAAGGTTCTGACGTGGCCTAGCCAGTCTCCAGACCTAAACCCAATAGAGAATCTTTGGAGGGAGCTCAAACTGTGTTTCTCAGCGACAGCCCAGAAACCTGACTGATCTAGAGAAGATCTGTGTGGAGGAGTGGGCCAAAATCCCTCCTCCAGTGTGTGCAAACCTGGTGAAAAACTACAAGAAACGTTTGACCTCTGTAATTGCAAACAAAGGCTACTGTACCAAATATTAACATTGATTTTCTCAGGTGTTCAAATACTTATTTGCAGCTGTATCATACAAATAAATAGTTAAAAAAATCATACATTGTGATTTCTGAATTTTTTATTTTTTTTTGATTATGTCTCTCAGTGGACATGCACCTACGATGACAATTTCAGACCCCTCCATGATTTCCAAGTGGGAGAACTTGCAAAATAGCAGGGTGTTCAAATACTTATTTTCCGCACTGTATATATCTATCCTCCCACTGCCACAGCTGAGTGTGCATTTTTAATTTTTGCAATCGTGTTAAATTACACATTTTTAGGTCTAAAGTTTAATTATCCCCTCCGAAATTAACTACATTTTTTCTTTTTTTTTTTAAGGTTTTACCCCCCTTTCCTGGCTTTAATTGGCAATTGCGTGGTTGTGCAACGCTGTACCCAAATAAAATTGACGTTTTTTTTTTTTTTTTTTTTTTTTACAAATACAGATTTATTTTGGTGGTGTGGGGAGAGCAGGTTTAAATAGATTAATATAGCTTTTTTTTTTTTTTATATTAAAATGATTCTATTTGTCATCTCCCTGTTTTGGCCTTTTTCACCTCCTTTTTTTATATATATTTTTTATTCTAACACCCTAGAGAATAACATGGCGGTCGTTGCAATACTTTCTGTCAAAACGTATTTGCGCAGCGGTCTTGCAAGCGCACTTTTTTGGGAAAAAATACACTTTTTAAAAATAAAAAAATTTCAACAGTAAAGTTATCCCAATTTTTTTTATATTGTGAAAGATAATGTTACGCCAAGTAAATTGATACCCAACATGTCACGCTTCAAAATTGCGTCCACTCGTGGAATGACGACCAACCTTTACCCTTTAAAATCTCCATAGGCGACGTTTAAAAAAATTTCTACAGGTTGCATGTTTTGAGTGACAGAAGAGGTCTGGGGCTAGAATTATTGCTCACATGTGTGGTTTGAACCCCATTTACATATGTGGGCGCTACTCGTGTATCCGTTCACTTCTACGCGCGTGCTCGTCGGGACGGGCCCTTTCTCCGGCTTTAACTTTTTTAGCTCTGCTTTGAGAGATTCACTTGTCTGCATTTTGTTCTATCAACTTGTTTGTCCGACCACATGTTTTTTGGCTATTGGAAATTCCATCTTCACCAATGTTTGGCACCCAAACAAACTTACAAAGGTTTTGTATATGCCAATGTGATTTTGTGCCTGTAGGCTTCTTTAACATATGTACAGTATATGGAAGGCCATGTGCATTGTTTGTTGTGCTGACGTGTTTGGTGCCTATAAGTGTTTAAAAACAGCCCTCCCAAAATGTTTGTAAATAGCCCACATTAATGTGCATGAAAAGAAAACCAGGCTTCAAAATGTGATTGTGGCAGTCTAGATAAGAGTTTGTAAAATCTTGTACTTATTTTTTACTTCGTAATTATCAACAACCACATTGATTTAAATTGAATAATAAATATGCAGTTAAATACTCACCTGAAATGCATGTACATGGTTTGTTTTATGTTCCAGATTTCCAATTTTGACACTCTTGATTTGAAATACTCAGAAACTATTGCTTGTTGGACAGGTCCAGTGATGTTGGTCCATCATCCATGGACTGGGCTGGAGGTAGAGAAGCTGTACAAGTTAGGCCGCGTACACACGAGGAGTCTCCTGGGATGTTTTGGTCTGATGGTGTGTACACGCGATCAAACCAAAATCCCCATGGACAGACAGCGCGGTGTTGTGACGTTGACGCCGCGACGTCCGCAAACCAGGAAGTAAAATGTTTCCACGCATGCATCGAATCCATTCGACGCATGCGGGGGATTTCGGTCCACTGGTTAGGCGTACTAACCAGCGGACATGTCCGACAGACAGTTTTCCAGCAGATAAGTTTTAAAGCATGTTTTAAAACTTTTGTCTGCTGGAAACCTGTCTGCTAGCCTGTACACACTATCGGATATGTCCGCTGAAACTGGTCTGCGGACCAGTTTCAGCAGATACGTTCGATCGTGTGGTGTACGCGGCCTTAAAGTGTTGCTAAACCCTGGACCATACATTCTCTATATCTGACCTTTCTCGGTACACAGAACATGGAAATGCAATTATTTTAGTTAATAGAAACTGCTAAATACCCTTTTCTCATCAGCAGTATATTGCAGTCTTTTGACTTCCACAATCCAGATTTTTATTTTATTTTTTCTATTTATCAATGTCCAGCTCGACACTGGTTTTAAAGCTTTTAGGAGGAGTTTTAATTTTTCCACCGACTGTCCTATAAGGCTGGATGACTCTTGACCATCTGTCTGGACAGTATTGTTTCGCACCCTCCCTACAAGGCTTTGTACTATCGGAAGATAGGTTGGGATGGATCGCAGAAGACAGGATCAAACAGCCTTTTTACACAATGCACAAGATTAACGTCTTAGGTTCCATAGTGCGTATAACAAGCATGCTTTACTGCATGTATAGACTAATTTCACTGTTGTGAGTTTAACACTTTAACTAAGAGTTAAGGTTTGTATCTGCATAGTGTGTTGTAGCAGGAGTGTATCAATCATGAGACTGGCTGAACAGACATGCTAATCCTTTTCCAGTTAGAATGGTTAGCTGTAATCATCATTTATTTAGTTCCACACCGCAGCCAGCAATTTTATTTTTGATTTGGAATACAAAATGCATGCTTCTGAGGAACTTTGAATTGTACAGCAGGTGATAGTAGCCCCTGTCCTATTTGAATGGAAACAACTCAAAAGATGTAGCTGCTGAAACCGTTTGTGGAAAGTCTTTGTTTATATAGATGAGTTCTATTACTCTGCCCCTGAATATTTGGAGCACATAATACCACACTAGAGGGAAGGCAGAATGTATACACTTGATTTCTTGAGGTGCATTCCTTTTTTTGTTCTTCCTAATCTATTACACATGCATGCACTGCTTTTTGTTATTTCTTTGTGGATTCCACACTGCTTCACCCATTAAAACTTTAAAGCACAAGATACTTGTTTCACATTCTCTGTCTTATGACTCAAATTTATATCACATTAGCTCCCCACCCTGTCCCACTGCTGTGGAGAATACAGCTACTCCCACTGCCACACAAACACTTGGAGAACTTATAATTTGTTCTTCTTTCATGTATTTTTATGGTCCTGCTAATATGTATGTTGTCAACATGATACGGCCTTTCAATATTTCATTTGGTAGCCAAGCCTACATGGTCTGTTTGTATCCTTCTAATGTTTATATATATATATATATATATATATATATATATATATATATATATATATATATATATATATATATATATATATATATATATATATATGTATATATGTGTGTGTGTGTGTATATATATATATATATATATATATATATATATATATATATATGTGTGTGTGTATATATATATATATATATATATATATATATGTATATATGTATGTGTGTGTGTGTGTGTG
This sequence comes from Rana kukunoris, assembly GCA_029574335.1. Taxonomy (NCBI): domain Eukaryota; kingdom Metazoa; phylum Chordata; class Amphibia; order Anura; family Ranidae; genus Rana; species Rana kukunoris. The sequence goes on from CM056052.1 coordinate 374,786,841, forward strand.
TGTGTGTGTGTGTGTGTGTGTGTGTGTGTGTGTGTATATCCCAATAAAAAGTATGTGAACCCTTTTTGAAATTTCTGCACAAATTGGTCATAAAATGTGATCTGATCTTCATCTAAGTCACAACAATAGACAATCACAGTCTGCTTAAACCAATAACACAAATAATTAAATGTTACCATGTTTTTATTGAACACACCATGTAAACATTCACAGTGAAGGTGCAAAAAGTATGTGAACCCCTAGACCAGGGGTGTCAAACTCAATTTCATTGTGGGCCGCATCAGCATTATGATTGCCCTCAAAAGGGCCGGTTGTATCTGTAAGATTAGATGTCCAGTGCATCCCCCTCCCTTTACATTAGATGTCAAGAGCCACCCCACCATCAAAAGTTGAGTTCCCCACTCTCTCTTACATCACAATGCACCCTCCTTTCCTTATGCTGCTACTGGGAAGAAACTGGATGCATTGCTTGAAAGCAGAAAGCAAGGGTCAGGAGAAGGACCAGGGGAGGGCTGAAGCTCTCCTGCAGGAGAGGTGCGAGGGCCACATGATATGGCCTGGAGGGCCGGATTCGGCCCGCGGGCCTTGTGTTTGCCACCTATGCCCTAGACTAATGACCTCTCCAAGAGCTAATTGGAGTAAGGTGTCAGCCAACTGGAGTCCAATCAATGAGATGAGATTGGAGGTGTTGGTTACAGCTGTCCTGCCCTATAAGAAACACACACCAATTCTGAGTTTGCTTTTCACAAGAAGCATTGCCTGATGTGAATGATGCCTCGCACAAAAGAGCTCTCAGAAGACCTACGATTAAGAATTGTTGACTTTCATAAAGCAGGAAAGGGTTATAAAAGTATCTCCAAAAACCTTGCTGTTTATCAGTCCACAGTAAGACAAATTGTCTATAAATAGAGAAAATTCAGCACTGCTGCTACTCTCCCTAGGAGTGGCCATCCTGTAAAAATGATAGCAAGAGCACAGCGCAGACTGCTCAATGAGGTGAAGTAGAATCCTAGAGTGTCAGCTAAAGACTGCAAAAGTCTCTGGCATATGCTAACATCCCTGTGGGCAAATCTACGATACATAAAACACTAAACAAAAATGGATTTCATGGGAGGATACCACAGAGGAAGCCACTACTGTCCAAAAAAACATTGCTGCACGTTTACAATTTGCACAAGAGCAGCTGGATGTTCCACAGCAGTACTAGCAACATATTTTGTGGGCAGATGAAACCAAATTTGAGTTGTTTGGAAGAAAGGCACAGCACACCAACATCAAAACCTAATCCCAACTGTAAAGTATGGTGGTGGTGGCATCATGGTTTGGGGCTGCTTTGCTGCATCAGGGCCTGGAAGGAAAAATGAATTTCCAAAGTTTTTATCAAGACCTTTTGCAAGAGAACTTAAGGCCATCTGTCCACCACAGCTGAAGCTCAACAGAAGATGGGTGTTGCAACAGTACAATGACCCAAAGCATAGAAGTAAATCAACAGAATGGCTTAAACAAAAGAAAATACGCCTTCTGGAGTGGCCCAGTCAGGCCGCGTACACACGATCGGACCAAATCGATTGTGTGTACGGCCCATCGGACCAAAGTTTTAAAACTTGCTCTATATCTATCTATCCTATCTATCTATCCTATCTATCTATCCTATCTATCTATCCTATCTATCCTATCCTATCTATCTATCCTATCTATCTATCCTATCTATCCTATCTATCTATCCTATCTATCCTATCTATCCTATCCTATCTATCCTATCCTATCTATCCTATCTATCCTATCTATCTATCCTATCTATCTATCCTATCTATCTATCCTATCTATCTATCCTATCTATCTATCCTATCTATCTATCCTATCTATCTATCCTATCTATCTATCCTATCTATCTATCCTATCTATCTTAATATAAAAAATATCCCAAGCTGAAGCACTGTTCAATTCATCATCTGAAAATGAAGAGTATGGCAAACCTACAAAGACATGGCCGCCCACCTAAACTGCCGGGCAAGGAGAGCTGTAGAGATCCACCGCTCAGGTGGGAGTATCTGTCCACTGTAGCGTATTAGTTGTGCTCTTCACATATATCTGGCTTTTTTTTGGAAGAGTGGCAAGAAGAAAGCCAGTGTTGAAAAAAAAGCCATAAGAAGCCCCGTTTGCATGAAGCCATGTGGGGGACACAACAAACGTGTGGAAGAAGGTGCTCTGGTCAGATGAGAACAAAATATAACTTTTTTGGCCTAAAAGCAAAACGCTATGCGTGATGGGAAAACTAACGCTGCATATGGCCCCCCTTCAGCAGGGACAGGGAAGCCGAATACAGGGCAATCTTAGAAAAAGACCTGTTAGAGTCTGCAAAAGACTTGAGACTGGGGTGGAGGTTCATCTTCCAGCAGGACAACGACCTCAAACATACAGATAGAGCTACAATGGAATGGTTTAGATCAAAGTATATTCACGTGTTAGACTGTCCCAGTCAAAGTCCAGACCTAAAGCCAAGACGGGGCTTAAAAATTACTCTCTATCCAATCTGACAGCTTGAGCTGTGCAAGGAGACATCCCTAAGGCTGCCTTCACACCTGAGCGTTTTGTCGCCTGAAAGGCGATGCTCAGAAACGCTAGAGGGAAAGAAATACATTATTCCCTATGGACATTGTTCACATCTGCACGCCAATATGCCTGACGCCGAACGTCTGAAGCTCAAACAAGTTCCGGACCCTTTTTTGTCGCTTGAATCGCGCGGTTTGGGCGTATTTGAGCGTTTCCATTTCCCATAGAAAGTAATGGAAACGCTCGATTCAAGTGACTAGACTACGGGCGTTTCGTCGATTTAATCAATAGAACTTTTCACCCAGGCAGAAGATAAAAAAAAATCTACTAACATAGCAACAAGTGATGAAAAGATAATTTTTCCTATTGGCAAAAAAAAAGTCAAAGTACAAAAACTTTGGACGACACTGTATGCAAACGCGTAAATAAGCAAGACAAAACGCTGCAAATCGCCTACGCTCAGGTGTGAATGCAGCCTTAAAAAGACTTGCAGCTGTAACTGCAGCGAAAGGGGGGTGTGATGTGTAACTGGTACAGTTGTTTGCTTTAGTACCACATCCTCCCCCTATTGGATTATAAACTCTTTTTCTCAAGGCCCTCCTAACCCTCTGGTATTGTAACTGTACTTTCTCCCTGATTTTGTAAATCATTGTACAAACTGCTATATAAATACTGTACATTAAGAATGATGTGTGACTGACATTTTGTACTGTGAGAACTGTTAAGATTTATCACAGGAAGGAGAAGGTTGGACTCTGCATGTGTGAAGTGAGATAAGGGAGCACTGGCATTCTATGTATGGAAGTAATAGAAGGTATAAAAGTGAAGGTGTCTGGATTTGGGTTTTTAGTGTAGCAGAGAAATATTAGGTCTTCTGGCTTGGCTGATAGGACTGTTCTGTTCTACATGTATTTTTGTTTCATTTGTGTTTGTTTTTTATTTTTTTGTCATTACACACATACTACTTTTGTTTTTGTTTTTTAAAAAAAGGTGCATAATGACACCTTCATCAAAATTGGTGGACAAGAATGTGGTGACATTGGCATATTTTAAAGGATAGGGCGTTTAGTCAGAAACCCATTGAAAGGTCATTTATTAGTAGGTACCAGGAACGTTGCTAATGTGGTTTTACTGTGAGTCCCATATGGCAATATATGTTTGGCTACATGCCAAGAAGAGACCAAACAACCAATGGGTCTTACTTTAGGCCAGTGTTTCTCAATTCCAGTCCTCGGGCCCCCCCAACAGGTCAGGTTTTCAGGATTTCCCTCAGATGAAAAGGCTGTGGTGATTACTAAGGAAGTGAAACTGATCAAATCACCTGTGCAAAATAATGGAAATCCTGAAAACCTGACCTTTTGGGGGGGGCCTGAGGACTGGAATTGAGAAACACTGCTTTAGGCCAACATTGTAGGCTTGGCTAAGGGGTTAAGCAGGACTACACCCGCCCACCAGAGCAGGCTATGACCCTAATAAAACTATGGCTAACCTAGGAACTGCTATGACGCCTGATGCTAGACTTATTTGTCTTACTCTGAGAACATCCAATGATTAGAAAAATCTAATATATTTGATATTCTTCAAGATCGCTTGTCACATATAAAACCCTGGCCAAAAACCGTAAGTGACAAAGGGACTGACGGTCTGACTAGAGGGTTAATATTACATCTGAAGAGAGAGATAGGAAAACAATGGTAATGAAAAGACAGAACAATCCAGAAATCCACTCTACCACCAATCCAATGTCAACCCTGAGTGTCTGGTAACTGTGGGTTCATAAGCATTTAAACTGTTTGCCTGGAGAGGAGATGGTGATGGTTTACGACTCCAACAACCTGATACAAACAAAAAAAAACACGCAAAATAAACAATGGGTTTACTGAAAAAAAGATTTATCCACATAGGCAGTTGGCATTGTACCTACTTAACCGCTTGCCAACCAGCCACCGTCCTTATACTGCGACAGGTCTGCTCGTTCCCATGGACTGTCGTAGCTGTACGTCTGTTCTTTTAAGCAGAATAGCAGGTGTGAGAACCACTGCAGGCAAGCGCCCGCTGCACACGGGGGTACTGATGCTGATGGCTGCCGGGCACGAGCGATTGCGGGTGCGAGAGGTAGAACAGGGATGGGTGTGTGAACGCACACATCCCTGTTCTGAGAGGAGCGGAGATGCAGATCATCAGTTCCTACAAGCTGGGAACCATGATCTGTCATCTCCTACAGTGAGTCTCATCCCCCCCACAGTTAAAACACATTAGGGAACACAGTTCACGCCTTGATCGCTCCCTAGTGGTAACCCCTTCCCTGCTAGTGACATTTACACAGTAATCGGCGCTAATCGCTGTATAAATGCCAATGGTCCGCCATTACATAGAATACATATCGGCCTCAACTGAGGAAAAAATTGCTTTAAAAAAATTAATGGGGCTGTTTATTAAACCAAAAAGTACAAAATATATAAATATATAATTTAAATATAAAATGTGTTGCTCTTTGTTTATAGCGCAAAAAAATTAAACCACAGAGGGTGATCAAATACCACCAAAAGAAAGCTCTATTTGTGGGGAAAAATACGTCAATTTTGTTTGGGTACTACATTGCACAACTGCGCAATTGTCAGTTAAAGCGATGCAGTGCCATATCGCAAAATGGCCTTGTCATTGAGCAGCCAATTCTTCTGGGGCTGAAATGGTTAATATATTTTTAAAATTGTTTTGGTGTCTCAGATAATTGTTTGAGCTAGGCCTTAATGCACACTGAATGCTTTGACAATCTCTCTTGGATGCCTTTCCTCCTGGCATTATTTTTTTGGCAGAAAAAAAAAAAAGCTAAATGCATGTAACACATTTAGGCATGTCAAGTGCTTGGGCGTTCATTTAATTGGCCAGAATTAATGCTCACGTGCAAAACGCGCCTAATGTTAATGTTGGTTTAGGCGCATTTACACACACCAGGTGTGTTTTTTACAGGCAGGAAGGAGGAGAAAAAAGCTAGAAACCTCTAAGAGCAAAATTAAAAACCTCCCAGTATGCACTAAAATTGAACATAAATCCGTTTACATTTAAAGCTCAAGTTCTTGGCACAATTTGTGTACATTCATTCTGTCAAGTGACAGTTGTGCTTCTGGTGAGGATGTCTCTCTCTGCACCATCTGTCAAGTCGATTCTTTAGCTGCCTGCAGAATCAACAGACACTTGGCTGAAGACATTCTCTTTTACTTATGTGCATACAGTAGGACAGTATGCAGCATTTGTTTTTGTTTGGGCCGGCATGCTTGTCTAACGTCTTGAACTGAAGCTTTCCTGTGGACGAAGCTAGGAATCACACTTTCCCCCTCACAGCTGCCGGGCAATTTAGTCTTGTGACTGCCTTGCTTTTATCACCAGAGAAAACTGATCAAGCACAGTTACTGAAAGCATGCCCATTTTTCCTTTTGAACTCTACACTATGCACACAAGAGGTTTCAAAAAGTATTTCTGGATGCCAGTTTGCTGGCAGGAGAAACACTTCTTTAAAATCACGCTTTTAGAGTGTGTGTGTGTGTTTTTGTGTTTGTTTTTTTTTTGGGCGTTTTTTTGTAAAATTACACCAAGGACACTCCCAAAATACAACAATGTATTGGAAAAAGTAAAATTAATCCTAGGAGACATTTAGATAGAGCAGAGAGAGGACTGACCTTTATTCCTCCTGATTGATTCTGTTGCGTAGGATCTGCATTTTCTTTTTTTTTTTTTTTTTTTTTTTTTTTTTACCTTTTACAACCCCTTTAATATGTTGACACATGGAGAACCTAAAATGGGTGGTGTTGGCATTTCACTCCTTTGTGCCACCTTTCAGGCCAACACACAGGTGTACATGTTCTCCGTGTACTGCTTGTCCCATTCAGCATTAAAGTCACTAAGCAGCATAAATAGTGACACAAGGATGAATGTGGTCCAGGAACACCACTTTCTGTTGTGTATATTCAAATCCCCAAGCAGCTATACAATACCTTATTCCGTTTGGTGGCTATTTTCTACATCACACTGCCAACGATTACCACGTCCACGACCACCACTGGAAGTAGAGCGTGTTGCCAGCTAGAGTTTCCTATGAAGAAAAAAAGCAGATAATACATTTTTACAAAAGGGATAGATTAGATTCCTTCCCTCTGATCATTCTCATCTGCCTGTGTATCATCATGCCAGTTGGATGTGGTTATATAAAGATGGAACAAAAATGTTGTGACTAACGAACTAAAAATGTTTTAAAGGTACAACTTCTTCTTCTTTTTTTTTTTTTTTTTTTATACATTTAAATGTCAACTTGTTTTTACAAATTAAAGCTTACACAGATTGCAATTGAAAATGTTATTTTTAAAAGTTTGAAATTTGAATATTTAAAAAAAATTGAATGAAATGAAAAATATTTTGTTGTATGGTGAGGTGAATTCACTGGAAGTGTAAAGCAGCTGTGGAATACCAATTGGTATACTTTTATAGTTTATATATAGCACATAACACTTTAGGTGGTGCTAATTTGTCTCTTTATACACAATTAAAAAAATGTATTTCAATAAATGTTTTAAAAGGTTTTAAAACTTTTATAAATCAACATTTTTTAAAACATGATTTAATGAAATGAGTTGAAACCTATTTAACACATTTTTTTTCACTAAATTAACAAACTTTTTTATTTTTTAGAAAATTTCAAATATATGTAGCGCTACCCCTGAAGGAGCTGCTGATTGATTGTTGGGATCGGCACATTAAGTTACCCTAGCGCTGTCTAGGGGTGTGATGCAGGAACAAAGTAGTGAGCGGAGGTCCAGACAGTCAAAGGTTTTTCCAGTGCTTTATTTCCAGGCCAACACAGCCAACATCAACTTCAGTTAGGAAGGAAAAAGGTTGATGAAAGAAGGAGAGGTGTCAGGCCTGGATATGAACGGGCACGCCTGCCCTCAGTAGTACCAATTTGTAAACTCGTCGCCACTCCTGCCTGAGTGGGTGAAGTGCCCAGGGATTGGTCTCTTTCTCTAACCTGGCAGCCGAGCTGTCACTTCAGATGTCTGGGAGGAACAGGTCTTCCACACAGACCTGGCTCTAGGGCTACTGCCACAGGCCAATTACTTTTAGATGAGATTAGGTGAATGAACAGAGCGAATCCTCCCAGTAGATTCTAGCACAGGTCACCGGGAGACAGTAAAGTGTACCTGTCAGCATCCCGGTCACCAGATCCCCGATTGGTTCAGTCAATCCTTGTTGGACAACCTGCCTCCGGGTTCCCCTCAAGCTGATACCTCCCCCCATCGCACGGCACCCAGCCTGGGATCCTTTCAATAGGACTGGGAACCCAGTAGGTCACTGGGGGTCCCCTTTCGCCTCCGGTTGAGGCTCGGTGAAGCCTGTAAGCTTGGCCAGGTGGGCCACGCTGGCGGGGTCCATGGATGTGCGCACCCTAAGGGTGGGTGCCGCACCTGGAATCAGGACCCCACAAAGATTGTAGAGCACATGACATCTGTCACAGATATACCCCTCCCCAGCATGCCCCGTGAGGGAAGAACTCCTCCAATTGGCTGCTGGGGAAGACCAGAGATGATACTACATCCCTAGAATGCAGACTGACCCAGTGGACCTTCTGGAATGACAGAGGTCACAATTTAGGTAAATCATGACTGGGAGCAATGTAACTCTCCCAGTACAACTAACTTTAGTGTAGTGCCCATACTGAAAGTAAGAGGGCGCTACACATAGTAGAGTAGAGAATAAATAAATGAATATATATAGTTTGGGCACCCCAGGTAAAAATGTGTATTAATGTGCATAATGAAGCCGAGGAAAGATGGAAAAATCAGCAAAAGGCATCAAATTACAGATTAGACATTTTTTATAATATGTCAAAAAAAGTTTTAGATTTTTTTTCCATCATTTATACTTTTTAAAAGGACAGACAACAAAAAAAATGGCATCTGCAAAAGTTTGGGCACCCTGCAGAATTATTAGCATGCACTGACCCCTTTGCAAAGCTGAGACCTGCCAGTGTCATGGATTGTTCTCAATTATCATCTGGGAAGACCACGTGATGTCAATCTCAAAGGTTTTAAATGCCCAGACTCATCTGACCTTGCTTCAACAATCAGCACCATGGGTTCTTCTAAGCAGTTGTCTAGAAAACTGAAATTGAAAATGTGTAAAGTGTGATAAGTAATGCGCTACTGTGAGTGGGGAAGTGAAAAAGTGGCTATGGTAGCCTAATAAGAGCGTGAAAGCTGCTGTATCTCAAAGTGTTCACTAAATGCACAAATCGATAATGCAAGGGGGGGATTGATGAGCGCTAACACATAAGGGGAGTGTACTCCTCTTTTGTTTTCTATTTCTCCTTGTACTACGAGCATTAATTTAGCCCCCCCTCACTCCATTCTGAGGGCATTGATCTCTAACAAGGGAAACTGGGAGAACATTGGAATGTGGAAGGAGATTAGGCTGAGTCCAGGAGATGCATTGATCTGAGTTTAATGTATTTTCCCCACCAAGTTCAGGTAAGAGTTCTGGGAGACTATTAGTGGACACTAGAGGTCGACCGATATGGGTTTTTCTCCGGCCGATACCGATATTTAGAAATCAGGGCGGCCGATAGCCGATATATGATGCCGATTTTGGGCCGATTTTTCGATTGGGATGCATTGTAGAGGGGGGTGGATAATTGGTGCTGGGCTTGGGTGGGGGGTGGGTTGTGGAGGGGGATAGATAGATGGATGGTGCTGGGCGATGCGTTGTGGAGGGGGATAGATGGATGATGCTGGCCGTGGGTGGGGGAATGCGTTGTGGAGGGGGGTGGCTGGATGTTGCTGGCCGTGGGTGGGGATGCATTGTGGAGGGGGAGAGATGGATGGTGCTGGCTGTGGATGGAGGGAGGGGGTGGATGGATGGAGCTGGCCGTGGGTGGGCGGATGCATTGTGGAGGGGGTGGATGGATGGAGCTGGCCGTGTGGGGGATGCATTGTGGAGGGGGAGAGACAGATGGTGCTGGCCGTTGGTGGGGGATGCGTTGTGGAGGGGGTGGCTGGATGTTGCTGGCCGTGGGTGGGGGAGAGATGGATGGGTGCTGGCTGTGGATGGATGGAGCTGGCCGTGGGTGGGGGAGAGATGGATGGGTGCTGGCTGTGGATGGATGGAGCTGGCCGTGGGTGGGGGATGCATTGTGGAGGGGGGTGGATGGATGGAGCTGGCCGTGGGTGGGGGATGCATTGTGGAGGGGGGTGGATGGATGGAGCTGGCTGTGGATAGAGGGAGGGAGGGGGTGGATGGATGTAGCTGGCCTTGGGTGGGGGATGCATTGTGGTGGGGGAGAGATGGATGATGCTGGCTGTGGATGGAGGGGGGTGGATGGATCTGGCCGTGGGTGGGGGATGGATGGATGGAGCTGGCCGCGGGGGATGCGTTGTGGCGAGGATGGATGGATGGATAGAGCTGGCCGTGGGTGGGGGATGTGTTGTGGAGGGGGTGGATGGATGCATTGTGGAGGGGGTGGATGGAGGGGGGTGGATGGATTAGCTGGCCGTGGGTGGGGGATGTGTTGTGGAGGGGGTGGATGGAGGGGAGTGGATGGATGGATGGAGCTGGCTATGGATGGGGGATGCATTGTGGAGGGGGGTGGAGAGATATATAATAAAATGTGTGTGTATACAGAAGTATGTATCTGAGTGTGTATACAGGAGAGGGGTGTGTCAGCATGTACACACTGTTCCCTCCAGCACTGTACATTGGATGATACCTGTAAGCTCCCACGTGAGTTGAGCACTATGTACAATCACTAGGCACCTATCAGAGATAATATGAATACATTACCCCAGTATCAGGCAGTCAGTCTCCATGTTCTTCCTCATCTCCAGCCGTAGCCTAGAGCCCATGTGCAGTGATCCCGCCCCTGTCCCAGCATGCAGGAAGCTTAACAAGTGTGATCTCTTCTCACAGACAACTACTGCAGCTGCTCGGGCTTGACACGTGTTTGCTTTCTTCTTCTGCTACAGCCCGCCGAGGGGGAGGGGAGGGGAGGGGGGCGCGCAGGCTATCAGCAGCGCGGCTGAAGGATTCATTTCTCGTGCTGCTGTAGGTGGAGTGGGGCTAGTGTGGCTGACGAAAATCGGCCGATTTTTTTTTTTACAATAATCGGCCGATGCCGATTTTTTAAAAACGGGCAAATATCGGCCGATATATCGGTCGACCGATATATCGGTCGACCTCTAGTGGACACCCCCTCACTATTCGAGCACTCATCTATCCATCACCAGCGGAAGATTTCTGGACACCATTTTGAACTGTTCTTTTATTCATTTAATATTTATTTATCTTTTGTTCATTGCAAGCTACTATTTTTTTACACTTATTTGGAGACCTTGGTCCATAGTCACATTTGCTTTGTGATTTCCCCTTCACTCTCACTTTTTCACTGGGTGTGATTTTATTATTGTTACTTTGTGTTCTATTGTGTTACATTGTAGCCAACATTATTACTCACGGACCTAGGTCCATCATTTGTTATACATTCCCTTATGTGTTAGCGCTTAACAAATCCACCCCCTGAAATTGAAAATAGTTGACGCTCACAAAGCTGGAGAAGGCTATAAAAAGATAGCGAAGTGTTTTCAGATGTCAATAGCCTCTGTTCAGAATGTAATTAAGGAATGGCAGTCATCAGGAACAGTGGAAGTTAAAGCAAGATCTGGAAGACCAAGAAAAATATCAGACAGAACAGCTCGCAGGATTGTGTGAAAAGCAATTCAAAACCCACGTTTTGACTGCACGATCCCTACACAAAGATCTGGCAGACACTGAAGTTGTGGTACACTATTCCACTATAAGAGATAAAAGAAAACCTCTTCTACATCCTCACCACAAAAATCAGTGTTGGAACTTTGCAAATGAACATATAGACAAGCCTCATGTATTTTTGAAGTTCTGTGGACCGATGAGGTTAAAATAGAACTTTTTGGCTGGAATGAGCAAAGGTACGTTTTGGAGAAGAAGGGGCACAGAGTTTAATGTAATGAACCTCTGTCCAACTGTTAAGCATGGGGGTGGACCAATCATGTTTTGGGGTTGTATTGCAGCGAGTGGCACAGTGAACAATTTAAGTAGAAGGAAAAATGGATTCAATAAAATTGCAGCAAATTTTGGATGGTAACTTGATGCCATCTGTGAAAAAGCTGAAGTTCGAGAGGATGGCTTCTACAAATATAATGATCCTAAACACACCACAAAATCCACAGGGGATTACATCAAGAGGCGTAAACTGAAGGTTTTGCCATGGCCTTCATAATCTCCTGACCTCAACATGATTGAAAATCTATGGATAGACCTTAAAAGAGCAGTGCGTGACAGAAAGCCCAGAAATCTCAAAGAACTGGAAGACTTTTGTAAGGAAGAATGGGCAAAGATACCTCAAACAAGAATTGAAAGACTCTTGGCTGGCTACAAAAAGCGTTTACAAGCTGTGATACTTGCCAAAGGGGGCAATACAAGATATTAACTCTGCAGGGTGAACTTTTGCAGACACTTTTTTTTTTTTTTTTTTCTGTCATTTTGAAAGTGTAAATGATGGAAATAAAATCCTAAACTTTTTTTGACATATAAGAATGTCTAATCTGTAATTTGATGACTTTTGGAGATTTTTCTATCTTTCCTTGGCTTCGTTATGCACATTAATACAAATTTTTACCTGGGGTGCCCAAACTTTCGATCGTGTGTGTGTGTTATTCCCTCATTATCCCATTTAAAAGGTCCAGAGTTAATTTCAAGTGTGCCATTTGCTTTTGGAATCTGTTGCTGTCAACTCTCAATATGAGATCCAAAGAGCTGTCACTATCGGTGAAGCAAGCCGTCATTAGGCTAAACAAAACAAACCATTAGAGAGATGGCAAAAACATTAGGTGTGGCCAAATCAACTGTTTGGAACATCCTTAAAAAAGAACGCACCGGTGAGCTCACAACACCAAAAGACCACGGAAAACAACTGTGGTGGATGACCAAATAATAATTTCGCTGGTGAAGAAAACACCCTTCACAACAGTTGGTCAGTTCCAGAACACTTTCCAGGAGGGTAGGTGTATGTGTGTCAAAGTCAACAATCAAGTGAAGACTTCATTATAGTGAAAACAGAGGGTTCACCACAGGATGTAAACCATTGATGAGCTTCAAAAACAGGAAGGCCAGATTAGAGTTTGCCGAACATCTAAAAAAGCCTTCACAGTTCTGGAACATCCTATGGACAGATGAGACCAAGATCAACTTGTACCAGAGCGATGGAAAGCGAAGAGTATGGAGAAGGAAAGGAACTGCTCATGATCCAAAACATACCACCTCATCAGTGAAGCATGGTGGCATAATGGCCTACATGTGTATGATGCCAGACCAGCAGCCGACAAACTCCCAGCGTTTTGAGCCTAAGCGCATTTGCAAAGGCTTTTGGCACATTTTTTATGCTGCTTTTCTACAGCCAGAGAGTTGGGCAAGTGCCCATGATCCATGAGGTTTAATACAGGCCAGGTCATCAGGTGAGAACAGAGGGGGAAAAAACAAATGCAGCCACCACATCCATTGACTGGTAAACTGCAATATACTGTTATTATTTTTTTGTTTTGGGTTTAATACCACTTTCATGAAAAATACATTAGCAGGCCATTTGGTAGTGGATGTGTGTGTGGGTTATTTTTGAAGAATAAGTATTGGTAGTTAGGGCCCTTTCACACTGGTGCGTTTTTGCAGCGTTTTTGCGGTAAAAATAGCGCTATTAAAACGCTCCCCATGCTCCTCTCCATTGAAATGAATGAAAAACGCTGTTAAAATCGCGGTAAAACCGCGGTAAAATCGATGTGTTTTACCGTGATTTTAACGCTCTGTTTTCAACACGATTTTACTGCGTTTTTACAGCGTTTTTTTAATTCATTTCAATGGAGAGGGGCATGAGGGCGTTTTATGAGCGTTTTAATAGCTCTATTTTTACCGCGAAAACGCAGCAAAAACGCACCAGTGTGAAAAGGCCCTAAATGTCACTTTTTTAAATTTGTCAGAAACCCCAATTAAACGGGTCTATATCTATCTTTAGACCTGTGTCTAAGCGTCTTCTGCACAGATCATTGGCCTTGTTTTATTTACATGGAAGGAGATTGAAGACAGTTTTGCCACCCCTGACTACCCAGCTTCAAGTTAACATGGCCACTGACTTGTTGGCCCACACTATCATGGGTGCAGCATGACATGGCAAAAATAACGCTAGTCAAGTTTAGTAGCAGTACGGACTTTGAAGTGCATGGGGCTGCACTGAAACGGCTAGTAATGCATGTGGTTATGGCTTGGCCCTATGAGCTTTCAAGGATTCATTCCAAGCTGCCTGTTAAATGCCTCAAAAAAGTGATCCAACATGGCTTGCTTTTCAGAGAGGTGTAAATGACGACTGCAGGTGTAAACAAGCCCAAAGTCACTCAGCTGACCAGATACTATGCCCAGGTGTTCTGGTTGTGGGAGAGCAGAGATTGTAACACCAAGTTTTTCTTTAAAGCGGGAGTTCACCCTAAATTATAATCTTTCCATGTGATTCAGCATACTGGCGTCAGCATGCTGTTTTTTTTTTTTAATGCCCCACTTACTGTCTAATCTTTAATTTTGATTTAGCTCCCCCGTGGTGGATGGTGCCTGTATAGCCCGTCACTGGTTCCGAAAATACCCGATTTAGGACTCAGGTATTTCCGGCGCAATACAGCGCCTGCGCACAGACCTAGGAGCTGACTGCGCAGGCGCCGTATTACTCGGAGGAATACGGCCCCTGCGCAGTCGGCTCCTAGATCTGTGCGCAGGCGCTGTATTACGCCGAAAATACCCGAGTCCTAAATCGGGTATTTTCGGAATAGTCGACGGGCTATACAGGTGCCATCCACCGCTGGGGAGATAAATCAAAATGAAAAATTAGACAGTAAGTGGGCATTAAAAAAAAAAAACAGCATACTGATGGATCACATGGAAAAGTGTATATTTAGGGTGAACCTCCTCTTTAAAGATGCCAGTTTACTACGGCATTAAAACTTCTAAGTTCAGAAGGAATTCCCATAATACACTAAAATTGTTATGCATTCTGATGGTTCTGTAATGTTTCTCATTCCGGAAAGTTGGCCTGGTTGCTATGAGGAATGTAGACACATTTCTACATTTTCTAATCTGTGGCAAATAAGGGATGTTTTTGATAATCTGTAATGAACACTAATGCCCGGCACACACGATAATATTATCGGACGAATGAATGTCTGTGTGTGTGTTTTTTTTTTTTTTTTTTTTTTGCATACTACTAAAGTTTACTAAAGTCACCAATTCTCATACGACAGAATAAAAATTAGATATTGAAGTAATGTATTTGTATTGCGTTTTTGATTGACAGCTGTACTGATTAAACAAAAATCTGGCATCATATAAAAGAAAAAAAAAATCCTGCATGTCCGATCTGATATCATGATCATGGTCATGATCGGCTCTTGAAAGCTCTGTACGAACGATCTGATCACTTAGAAAGCAGTATTTTTCGTAGATTTTCTGATCGTGTATGAGGCTTATTGTTCTGCTTTTAGATGTCCTTTTTTCTTAAAGTGGATGTAAACCCACTTTTTTTTATTTTATTTTTGATGTCACAATGTAGAGTATAAGATTTCCTATCATCTGTGCCCAGTCTTGCCACACAGAGTTAATCCAGATCTGAGAAATCCTCTTTTATGTTCAGTGAAAATGAACAGCCTTCCAGATAAAACCCTGCATAAATCAAAAGTCAGTTTTTTCTCTTCTTGCTCTGAGTGAGAGGTTATTTACAAATATAGCTAGGACATGTTTATCATATGTTATGTTTTGTTTGCAATAACATGAGGTGATATAACATCATAACACATCCTAGTAATATACAATGAACTTTGGATCACCTCTTGTTATGATAAACATGTCCAAGCTAGATATGTAAATAACCTGTTACTGAAAGCAAAAACAGAGAAACGGACTTAACCTAATTTGGCAGGTTTTTATCTGAAGTCCGGTAAATTTACACTGGACTTTAAAAGAGGATTACTGAGCGCTGGATTAACTCTGTGTGGCAAGACTGGGTACAGATGATAGGAAATCTTATACTCTACATTGTGACATTACAACCACTTTAAGGAGAGAAGAGGCTTAAAAACTGCAGTAAAAGCTGCATTTTTCACAAGAGTTTAGGTGCGTTTTTAGTGTTAATTCATTCCATTGGCCAGAATATTTATATTGGGGATGTTAATTTTTAGGATTTATGTTGTGCTAGGTTGATGTCTTTTTAAGGAGTGGATTTATAAATGGGGAAAAAAAAGTTACATAAAATACACCAAGTAGATTTGCCATTACTTGACCCTTATATTGAAAGTGCTCGTTGCCTGACTGATGGCCCATGGTACTTTGAATCCGGGAACAAGTATGTGGATCAGAAGTTTTGACTTCACTAGCTGTAAGAGTGTTCTAGGCCAGTGACTCCGTCTTGCAATCAGAAACTGCTAGGCCATCCTCTGTATTTCTCTCAATACAGTTTTATTTTAAAATCTTTTGTGTTTCCTGACCCTGATTAGTAGGAGTAGTCTCTAAATCAAGTGCTGTCCTGCAAAAATCTGGGAAATACCATTACTGGTATGTAATGAAACGCTTCCCCTCAGTATAATAGGAAGTATGGAATCGACACAGATTAACTTTGCCTTGCTTTAAGAGGAAGTAAACCCTCTCGTCCAAAAATGTTTTACAACCTGCAAGACAAAGGCATAATGAGCTAGTATGCATAGAATACTACTAGCTCATTATGAATTACTTGAGATCGAAGCCCGCGCAGCGACCCTCATTTGCCTCCTTCAATGCCGCCATGATACCCAGAGTGACTTCCGGGTATTGCGACACTGTGACTGGCCGGAGCAACGATGACGTCTCACCCTAGAGAATTAAATGGTGGTTGTTGCAATATTTATGTTGAACTGTATTTGAGCAGCGACCTTTTTAAATGCAATTTTTTTAAAACAAATTTATTTTAATGAATAAAAAAGAAATAGAAATAAAAATAAACAGTAAAGTTGGCCCAAATTTTTTTCGTACAATGTGAAAGATTTTACGCTGCGAGAATCGGTCTCTATTCCGAGCAAAAAAATCGTGATTCTCATTTTGGCAAGAATCGTACAGCTCTAGTGTTTTAGTAAATCAGCCCCACTGTATCATTTTGGTTCTTTTAGATCAAAGGGTTGAACCTTGGTCTGTAAATGAGGTCAGTTTAACCACTTGCCACCCGCCAATGACAGATTGACGGCGGCAAAGTGGTTGCTAAATCCTGACATATGACATCCTCAGGATATTGAGCCGCTGCGCGCCCCCGGGGGCGCGCATCGCGGCGATCGTTGTTGCAGGATGTCGGTCTGACACGCCGCAACACTGATCGAGGTAAAGTGTCTCTCATCGGCGCTTATCCGTGTCGCCCATCGGTGCTTATCCGTGTCGCCCATCGGTGCCCACCCGCATCCCTCATCGGTGCCCACCCGCGTCCCTCATCGGTGCCCACCCGCGTCCCTCATCGGTGCCCACACGCGTCGCTCATCGGTGCCCATCAGTGAAGAAGAAAACGTACTTATTTACAATGTTTTATAACCGAAAACAAAAAACTTTTTTTTATTTTTTTCTAAATTTTCGGTCTTTTTTATTTTTTTTTCTTGGCAGAAAATAAAAATCCCAGAGGTGATCAAATACCACCAAAAGAAAGCTCTTTGTGGGTACAAAATTATAAAAATGTTGTTTGGGTACAGTGCAGCATGACCGCGCAATTGTCATTCAAAGTGCAACAGCACTGAAGGCTAAAAATTCATCTGGGCCCTGTATGGAAGTGGTTAATCACTTAGACTAAACCCTTTTCTGACATGTGTGGCTTACAAGTTAAAATCAGTATTTATTTTTTCTACTAACTTACTTAAAACCCCCAAATATATTAATATATATTTTTTAGCAAAGACCCTAAAGAATAAAATGACTGTTTTATGTCTCGCTGTATTTGCGCAGTGGTAATTCAAAAGCCTTTTTATTTTTTTGGGGGGGAAAAAATACTTCAATTGTACAACGTGAAATTTTTTATGCAGAGTATCGTGATAGAATCATGATCTCTATTCTAAGCAAAAAAAATTGTTTCTCATTCTACCCAGAATCGCGCAGCTCTACTGAAAAGTGAGGCGTGCATTTTGTATTTAGCCCCCTTTACTCTGTTACCCCCTGACTAATATCTAGTGGACCCAATTTGCCTTCAGAAGTTGCCTAATGAGTAAGAGTCTACCTCTGCATAATTTTAATGTTCGTATAAATAAGGCTGTCTGTAAAACCCTCAGAGGTTTTTTTAGAGAGCCTTCATCAACAAACGGCATCAAGGAACACACCAGACAGGTCAGGGATAGAGTTGTGGAGAAATTTAAAGCCAGGGTTAGGTTATTAAAAAAAAAAAAAATTCCTTTTTTCTTCTCTCCCTTTTCCCTTTTCCCCTCCCAACATATATTTTCTTTGGAGTTATTCATTATATTTTTTATTGGAGATTTTGTCAGGCAGCATTGTTGAGAGTTTGGGATAGACAAGGTGTTGATGAGTTGTTGCAAGCCACACGGCTTGGACTGGTCCTTACTGTTCAGTAAGGCTTTATGGTGGTATGAGTTGGAAATGCTGTTTTGTAGGTGGTCCCAGTATGTCTCTCCCTCTCTCCTACTAAGACGTGGCCATCCACCTGAACTGACAGGTCAGGCAAGGAGACCATTAATCGGAGAAGCAGCCAAGAGGGCCATGGCAACTCTGTAGGAGCTGCAGAGATCCACAGCTCAGGTGGGAGAATCTGTCTACAGGACAACTATTGGTTATGCACTCCACATATCTGGCCTTTTATGGAAGAGTGGCAAGAAGAAAGCCTTAAAAGGTCCCATTTGCAGTTTGCGAGAAAAATGTGGGGTACACGGCAAACATGTGGAAGAAGTTGCTCTGGTCAGATGAGATCAAAATTCACCTCTTTTGTCCCAAAATAAAACCGCTATGTGTGGTGAAAAACTAACACTGCACATCACTCTGGGCACACCATCCACTGTAAAGCGCGTGGTGGCAGCATTGTGTTGTGGGGATGCTTTTCTTCAGCAGGGATGGAAAGCTGGTCCGATTTAAAAGGAAAATGGGTGAAGCCAAATACAGGGCAATCTTAAAAGAAAACCTGTTGGATTCTGCAAAAGACTTAAGCCTGGTGCGGAGGTTAACATTACAGCAGGACAATGACCCTAAACATATAACCAGAACTACAATGGAATGGTTTAGATCAAAGCATATTCAAGTATTGGAATGGCCCAGTCAAAGTCCAGACCTAAATTCAATTGAGATCTGTGGCAAGACTTAAATTGCTGTGCACGGATGCTTTTCCTTCTTATTCTTTTTTCTTTTTTTGTATATAAAGGAGGATACATCTGCCGATACATTATACACCTTCCATTGTATTTCTATACATGGTACATTTCTCATCCCGTTACTTTATTTAGTCCTATTTTGAAACACATATCTCACATCAACTCTTCATTGTCATTACTTTGCCATCCATGTATTCCTATATGTGTACTTCCATAGACACCATATAGTGCCCCTCTTAAATATCCTTATCTTTTATCTCTCACAGCCTTTCTCATCTTTCCCTTTCGATTTTTTTTTTTTTTATTCCCCCAGCTACTCCCCTCACAAAACAAACCTAAAGCAAAACAACCCCACAAAGAAAGGAAAATTTTCCTTTCTCTATTCCCTTTTTTTCCCCTCCCGTCTCTTGGGGAAGGAAAAGACCAACTACCCCTCTCTTCGCACACCCCCTCCTCCGATCACCTCTCCCGGTGGAGGTTTAGGAATGTTGACCTCTCAATTGTTTCTCGTACATCGAGCGGACTTACTCCCCTACTGTGTTTCCCATTAGCCTCTTCCCTTCTTTTGACGGGACAAACATTTTCTATGTTGACCAAACTTTGGTATATTGCTTGTTTCTGTCTTAGGCCGAAAACTCCAAATCCTCTCTGGCCCCCACATTTCTGATCCTGTTAAGCCATTCAGCAATTGTTGGAGGCCTGTAGCTTTTCTCATTTTTCGCTATGCACGCTTTAGCCTCATTGACCAGGTGGCATAACACTGAATTTTTGTATGTCTGTCTTGGTATTTGCGAGAGATGCAACAGGAAAAACCCTGGGTCATCTGGCACTGGATATGTCACCATTTTTTGAGATAACCTTCGTACCTCTAGCCAGTACTGTTTGATCCCGGGGCATGCCCAGTATATATGAAACAAGGTTCCCCGGCCCCCCCTCCCTGTTGAATAAAGCCCCTCTCTCGAAGTCCCTGAAAGGCCCCTACTTTCATTCCTGGTCCAAAACTTGGATTACCCAATACAGGGTATAATGGAGAGTACCTTGGCGAATATTTCGGATTTTGGCAGATTTTAGCGCTCATAGACAATGTTGATCCTATAAGGCAGTGGTTCTCAACCTGGGGGTCGGGACCCCCTCGGGTCTAATGGTGATTTGCCACGGGTCACCAAATCCTGGGCTGTTCCTGATTCCCGTGCTGCTCTCCCAGGATTTTCGCAGCCACCCAGCAGGCCTGTTCCTAAAGCCCGCAGCCACCCATTTATTTCATGGCATGGCTGGGGGGCACAAACTAGAGGTCAGCTGACTGGTAAGGATTGTGAAGTTTTCCCACTTCACATTCCTCACCAGTCAGCTGACCTCTAGTTTGTGCCCCCCAGCCATGCCGTGAAATAAATGGGTGGCTACTGGCTTTAGGAACAGGCCTGCTGGGTGGCTGCGAAAATCCTGGGAGAGCAGCGCGGGAATCCGGAACCATGAATGAAAGCTGGAGGAGACCCTAACTACTAACTTCGACACTGCTACGAGATGCCACAAAGTCGGAGACACAGTGAGTAACACTACCTGTGGTTAAAGTTGCCATTATAAGTCCCCACTACTATCCTCAGATAAGCAGATGGCCTTGATCAAGAACACCTAAGTTGGCTGATCAGAACCCCCCCCCCCCCCCCAGCACTGCCACTCATTCCAACTATGCCCAGCACTGCCACTGATCCCACCCCCCACCAGAACTGCCACTCATCCCATTCCCCCCCCCCACCAAGGAGTAAGAGAAAGGAATAGAAATAGAGAATACATGGAAAAGAGAGAGTGGAACAAAGAAAGAATAGAAGAACAAAACAGACGGCTAGAGAGAGGGAAAGGAGGGGGAACAAAACAAGAAATTAGGATAGCGAGAGATAAAAGGCAAAGAAAGGAGAACAAAGAGAAACGGTGGCACATCCTAAAATGTACCAGAAGGGGTTTAAATATTCTACGAGTGGAAGGGACTAGTGGAGCCCTAAATGTCTGTGAGTTAGGGGTGCAAATTACTTGTCTTGCCTTGGATGCTGACAACCCACACTACGAAAATAATTTTACTGTTAGGGGTCCCCACAACTTGAGAAATTTTATCAAGGAGTCACTGCACTAGTAAGGTTGAGAACCATTGCTCTAAGGGTGTGTCTTTTAAGGGAGTCCGGTAACTTTACGTAGCACCAAGGTGCCCTACCCAATGGTACCTGACTGATCTCTTGCTCCAATTCTATCGATAATTTGAATTCCTTATGTCTACACCAATCTGACTCTTCCCTGATGGACTGCTTGATGGTATTTAGACACATCTGGGACTTCTAAGCCCCCATTGCCTGTTGGTCGTCTGTTGGCTCATACGAATTTGGTAAAGAGCGTATTTACTTGCCTGAAGTAGGCCCCTGAAATTCCTATTGGCTTTTAAAAATTTTTGGCAAGATGTTCACTTTGATGGTATCACAATGGCCAAACCATGAATGAAACTTTATATAACTGGGGAAAATTTACAGAAAAGACCTTCTCTAATCTTGATGGTATGTTTATCCCTAAATATTTTAATGCTGTCCTCACCCATTTAAAATTAAAGTTGGGTTGTATGTTTTGCTGCACTACTGAGGAAAGGGCCACCCCCGTCGCTTCTGATTTTGCATAATACATTTTTAGGTTTGCTAATGTCCCATTTCCTTCTATTTCCTCCATCAGGTTTGGCAGTGACACATGAGGGCAAGATAAAGAGAACAGGTCATCTGCATAAGCAGAGATTTTATAATTCCGGTCCCCCATTTGAAGTCCCTGGATAGCTGGGTTTTGCAGTATCCTATTCAATATTCTAGAGAGGGCAAACGGCATCAGGAAGAGTGAGCATCCCCGGCACGCTCTGTTTGAAATTTTTAAACGTTTCCGAGTAAATACTGTTTACTTTTACTGCCGCCTAGGGTGATGCATAATCCCCCGCTATCCAACTACGCATATGTTTTGCCATTTGCCTCAATACTTGAAACATAAAGCGCCAAAAAACCCTGTCAAATGTTTTTTCCACGTCGGTGCTCAGAAAAATACAGGGCGTTTTTGTTGTGTTGGCATAATGTACCAGGTTGAGGACCTTTACGATATTATCCCTAGCCTCTCGGCTAGGGATAAATCCAACCTGGTCTCGGTGTACCTTTTTGTTTTAGAAGAGGCGGGAGGCAAGCAATTTAGTAAAAAGTTTTAGATCTCCACCGTGTCTTTCCCTTCTTCCAGGATGCCAGAAATGTGTGCCATAAGTGCATCTGGCGGCAGTGCGGGAGCCCGGCCAATCTCATTGAAGGCCTTGGTCATATATACCCCTAACATTGGGAAGAAATATTTGTAGCATTGGATAGTGAATCCATCCGGGCCCGGTGCCTTCCCTTGTTTAACTTGTCTTCATCACTGTCTCTAGTTCCTCCACTGTTATAGGTATTTCTAGTTTGTTGCGATCCGGCGAGGACAACCTAGGCAGGTGGGCTGAAAGGAAATATTCTTCCATCGTAACCCAAGGCACCTGAGTTGGGGTTAGATTATAAAGGGAAGAGTAATATTCTCAATCTCTGAGCTACATTTTAGAGTGAAATTAACTGTCCGTTCTCCCACTTTATATAGGGGAATATATACTGTCTTCCCATTCTTTCTAAGTTTCCCTGCCAGAATTTTACTACACTTTTCCCCTAATTCATAGGTTACGGATGCTTTCCATTCAATCTGACAGAGCATGAGCTAATTTGCAAAGAATGGCCAAAAATCTCACTCCTAGATGTGCAAATCTGGTAAAGACATCCACAAAAAAACTTGCAGCTGTAATTGCAGCGAAAGGTAGTTCTACAAAGTATTCACTCAGGGGGGCTGAATACAAATACACCACACTTTTCAGATAT
This sequence comes from Rana kukunoris, assembly GCA_029574335.1. NCBI lineage: Eukaryota > Metazoa > Chordata > Amphibia > Anura > Ranidae > Rana > Rana kukunoris. Next base: position 374,809,717 of record CM056052.1, read on the forward strand.
TTGTAACAAAAAATTGAAAACCATTTATCATTTTCCTTCCACCTCACAAATATGTGTCACTTTGTGTTGGTCTGTCACCTAAAATCCCAATAAAATTAATGTTTTAGTTGTAACGTGGAACATTTTTCAGGGGTATGAATACTTTTTTATAGCACTGTAGAACACGTTCTTCTAAAGAGATGCAGATTTCCTCTATAGAACACAAGATGTATCAGCTAAATAATAATGACCCAGACTACAGCAAAAGTAGGAATGTGCTACAAAGATTAAAATCCCTGCAATCTACATGTATGCACACACTAAAAAAACTGGCATTTCATTTTCAGATTGCTGCCTGAAAGTCTAGTTCCGTTTCAGTGAGCAGGCACTGGTTTTTCCAAATAGCTGTAGAACAGAACATACAGATATGTTCGGCTGTCCAGGTTGTTGGCATTGACTCAATTCTTCAGCATTCATGATCACATACCATGGCACATAATTTTGAGTGTTACTATTAAAATCAACAATGTTCTGTTAAATATAGTATAACAATGATTTCTTTGTATTGAGATTGAAAGAAGTCACCTGGAAACTAGCTAGAATTGCCTTTAGATATTTCTCTATGTAAAGAGAAATGGGGTGTGATTCCCTACATATTCATTGAAAAATCAGCTTGAAACTTATCGGCTCTTTTGCATTCAAATACAGGTGCTTTTTTGTTATTATAAAATATATATCTATATAATCTTTTTATTGCATTAAAAAAAATCTTGTTTCTTTTAACTAGCTCATTTTAATTTCTGCTTTGTAGTAGGGTGACTTAATAAATGACTGTCATGACATTCTACACTACACTAGCGGCATCGCCATAAATTTCATGTCGGGCCTACTTGAGTCATCTTTATTTTGTGTGGGAGAGTTCAGAGGTTGCATTACCTTGCCGTTTAGGATGTTTATTTAAAGTAGATCGTATTTAGTGCTGTCTCATGATATCTGAAAAGTACCCTGTTCATGTTTCAAAGCATTCTTGTGTCCAAGTACATGACTAGTAGTCTATAAAAGATGATCTCACTACTTTATCATGAACTTGTGAAACTTGTAATTATTGAAGCATTCCCTCATCACCTTTCTGTATTTTCATCCTTTTTTTTTTCTTCTGGTTTACGTTTTTTTATTTGTGTGAATTGATTCTCCTTCCCCCGTATGATTCTGCAAATTTCATATGTTTTAGTTAGTTCTGAGACATACTGCAGTAAATTGCTGGAGCAAATCTGTGTTCGGTATCTATTTACTTGACACAATACCATTCATTTTAGTGCAATGTTTTTTTTTTTCTGTCCCTGAAGCTGTGTTTCATGAATAGTTGCACACATATCGCAGCTGTCACCCTTTTCTACTCCTGGGTCTCTGCCTTCATAAGATATTATTATATTAGGGGGGGGGGGGGGGGGCGCATTTAAAGTAAAGTAAAAAAAAGAAAATGCAGATTCTAATGTACAAAAAAATAAATAAAAAAAATTCCCTGTTAGGATGAGCAATACGATTTCCCATTTTTTTTGCATCACATGTTCTGAGTTTTTTTTTTTTGTGTGTAAAGTTTTTAAGTGTGAGGAACATTGGACTAGCTTAAAGCAGTAGTAAACCCCCTGCAGGGACATGTCACAATGTGCTAGTATGCATCGTGGTTTACTACTGCTTTTATGTCAAACTTGCCTTAAAAAAATCTGATTCCTCCCGCAACGACCTGGCACTGCTGACAGGGAATCCGTCTTCAGTTGGCCTTCTTAGTGGGTTCACTGGCTCCAGCCATTTGAATGGCCAATAAATGGGCTTTATTGTAAGCTTACCTATGAATGCAAAACAAGAAAGGGAGTTAACTACCGCTTTAAAGAGGAAGTAAACCAATTACTGCCTTTAACCTAATAGGTAAGCCTATGATATGGCTTACCTATAGGTAGTAGAAAACATAATTACATTACTTGCAGCTAGTGACGTCACTGGCGCATGCCCTCTGAAGCATTGGCCACCCATGCTGTTTCTTCCGAACCCTGTGCTGTGAACAGCGGGAGTGACGTTGTCATAGCTCTGGCCAGTCAGACCCGGAAGCAAAATGGGTAAAGATGGAAGCTGCTGTAGCGCTGACATTGCAGCGCTGAAATGGCTAAGTTTTAAGGCAAGTTTTACATAATGTGCTAGAATGCGTGCATACTAGCACATTATGACTTTACCTTGCAGGGAAAGGGGGGGGGGGAACCTGCGGCATATAACTACTTTAAAAAGCACAAGGCCCTGCAGCTATCAAACACCAGCCAATGGCTGGGCTTCTTAAGAACTGGGGCAGGGCCAAATAGCCGTCTACCCCCGACATCACTGCTGAATTCTTATCGCGCTCTCTCGCCTCCCAGTGGAGTGTGGGGAAGGGAGGACTGCAGTTAGTAAAAGGCCAAATATCAGTCGACTTCTATTAAAGCACTTTTTTTTTAATGACCTAGATATAAATACTTTAATGAACATGACCATATCGCAGGTAAGCTTTAGCAAACTGTATACAGCACAAACAACCTATTTGACACGTGTTGGAATGTACTTTGCATTATACATTGTCACAGAGCTTTTTTTCTCAGAAAATAGGTGCAGGAACTCAACCACGACCCGTTCAGATTTCACAAACAGTAGAAGGGTCTTAAAGGGGCATTAAATACCAGAATTGCATTGCATACAGAGTGCAGAGTTCAGGGGGTTACAAAGCAGTCACTTGTAAACACAGAAACCAGACTTCTGTGTTCACAAGTGATTGTGGTGAGCGGGCACCAAAGGGTCTGAGCCAAAGGTGGTGGAACTGAGTTCCACCAAGTTCCCCCAGAAAAAATACCCTGCATTGTCAGTAATAAAGGTGGATAAACATGTCTTGATACATGGTATTGCATGCATTGACACATGTTTTCATTTATTTGAATTAAATTGGAAATTGCATCTGGCAGAAAAAGACTGTGGTTGAGACTTTTTACACATTTTTGTAGTGAATCTAATACATCTATTATACAGTACAAACAAATGGTCACTGCCCCACTTATAACTGGCCTTTGCAGCAAGTAGCACATGGAAGGGTGAGGCATGTCAAACAAAACCAAAGTAAATTCCCAGCTCAACTTGCCAACCAGCCTGCAACCAAACAAATTATCCTGTCTAACAATATGCGTTAAAAACAGGGGTTTAGTTTGTACTCAAATGCATGCATAAGCTGCAGAGCCACTTCACTGCACCCCATTATTTGCAGTCCTAACTCAAAATTTTGAGAGCCTCCATAGTCGAAGCTTTATAATGGATAAGTAGAGGGCGGGTTTGCCTAGAAGGAGCCCACCCCTCCTTAAAGGCACAGGGGTGCGCTTGCCATCCAGTTTTATAGAACCATATCAGAAAAGGTGTCCAGTGCACCACCTCACTAATTTTACATCAATTTATCAATAAGAACTATTTTTTGCTTGGAAAAATCCCTATGACTGCAGGGTATATAGCAATGAGCCTGAATTTGGCCTTCTGTTACATGTGATTTTATTTTTATTTCTTTGAGTGCATATTACATAATGTGATTTAATACTTGAATTTATATGGCTCCTCCATTATTTTTTTATTTTCACTTTTAGAATGCGACGGTCCCAGTGAAAAGTGGAAATGCCACGGATCTATATTGCACCAATCCATTGCAAGTTTTTAGTTTAATTATATGATGTGTTTAACCAGTTAAGGACCGCCGCACGACTAAATACGTCGGCAGAATGGCACGGCTGGGCATATGGACATATCCTTTTTAAGAAGCCCAGTCGTGGGTCGTCAGCGTGCTTGCAAACCGGTCCTGTGCTCCGTGACCGCGGGACCTGCGGACCCAATTGCTGCCAGTGTCCTGCGAGTGGGTCACAGAGCTGAAGAACGGGGAAAGGTAAGTGTAAACAAACCTCTCCCCGTGCTTCCTAGTGAGCCTGTCGCTGATCGTCTGTTCCCTTCTTTTAGGGAACGACCATCAGTGACGTGCCATGCCCCCTACAGTAAGAAACACACATTTGGAAACACTTAACCCCTTTAGTGCCCCCTACAGGTTAACCCCTTCACTGCCAGTGTCATTTTCACACTAATCGGTGCATTTTTATAGCACGGTTTGCTGTAAAAATGACAATGGTCTCAAAATAGTGTCAAACGTGTCCGATGTGTCTGCCACAAAGTCGCAGTCACGATAAAAATTTGCTGATCGCCGCCATTACTAGTAAAAAAATAAATTGCTAATAAAAAATGCCATAAAACAATCCCCTTTTTTCTCCCTCCACATAGGCAGAGCTGTGAATTGACCAGCTGCCTGCTATCCATTTATAGCACGGCCCTCCAGCTGTTCAGGAACTACAATTCCTATCATGCCTAGTCATGTCTTTGAATGTCAGTGTGTTACAATGCCTTATGGGATGTGTAGTTCTACAACAACTGGAGGGCCGTAGTTTGAGGATCCCTGATTTATAGCATCCACCCTGACACAAATTTCAGACTGGTTTTATCACGTGTGTCAGAACTTGTCTGGAGTTTTCATACGGATAACAGAGTGGCACAGGAGACAGCCACCGGATCATAAACTTTTCCTGATATTGGGATTTGCCTTTTATTTAATGGCAATGTCTCCTATGGTATGTAGGTAGGATAAAACTACAATGGCTATTTGAGCTGGCATTGTGAAACGCAGATCAGTTTTTAAGACCATAGAGATTTGTTCGTTAGTGGCAGACATGATTATGGCAAGCCTGTACTTCAATAAAACCACCTATCACAATTATAACTGGCAATATTTTTTTTTTAAATACATTTTAGCAAACTATTTTTGGTATACAAACATGTGAGCACCAGTGGAACTAAACAAAGATTGGTTTATAATATTTGGGCAGTTGGCTCCCTAGTGCAGTGCCCCTGCTTATTTTATTTGCTTGTGAAAAATGAGTTGGTCTGCAGGTCCAAGTGGTTTCTGTGAAATATTTGCTTATCTGCTTGTTAAAAAAAAAAAAATTCTCTATCAAAGTGGAAAATTTTCTAAGACCATTTCTTGTTTCACTATAGTAATGTTTTTGCTTATTGATTTTCAGAAACTATTAAGCATTATTGTATGTGTCCTTCCTTTTTGGAAGATTAAAAAGAAGTTTACTTAATATTCAATAAACAAAATTGACAAGAAAAAGCAGTTTACTTATTTTTTATTTTTCTTATGCTTTTTAAGGATTTAGAATTTCATGGAGTTATGAGATTTTACTTTCAAGACAAAGCTGCAGGAAATTTTGCAACAAAATGCATCCGAGTCTCAAGTACAGCCACAACACAGGATGTCATAGAAACTCTGGCTGAAAAGTTCCGTCCAGATATGAGGATGTTGTCGTCTCCTCGCTATTCTTTATATGAGGTTCATGTGAGCGGAGGTCAGTTTATTACAGAATTATTTTTTCTTCTTGATGGTGGTTTTTATATCTTTGTATAAAATATACATTTTTGGTCACAACTACAAGTATGGGTGGAACAAACGGATAACACTTTACTTTACTATGAATTAACACATGTGGAATTATATACATAACAAAAAAGTGTGAAACAACTGAAAATGTCATACTCTAGGTTCTTCAAAGTAGCCACCTTTTGCTTTAATTACTGCTTTGCACACTCTTGGCATTCTCTTGATGAGCTTCAAGAGGTAGTCACCTGAAATGGTCTTCTTAAAGTCTTGAAGGAGTTCCCATAGATGCTTAGTACTTGCCCCTTTTGCTTTCACTCTGCAGTCCAGCTCCCCCAAACCATCTCGATTGGGTTCAGGTCCGGTGACTGTGGAGGCCAGGTCATCTGGCGCAGCACCCCATCACTCTCCTTCTTGGTCAAATAGCCCTTACACCGCCTGGAGGTGTGTTTGTGGTCATTGTCCTGTTGAAAAATAAATGATGACTAAACGCAAACCTGATAAAATAGCATGCCGCTGCAAGATGCTGTGGTAGCCATGCTGGTTCAGTATGCCTTAAATGTAAAACTTCCCCACACCATCACACCTCCTCCTCCATGCTTCACGATGGGAACCAGGCATGTAGAGTCCATCTGTTCACCTTTTCTGCGTCACACAAAGACACAGTGGTTGGAACCAAAGATCTCAAGTTTGGACTCATCAGACCAAAGCACAAATTTCCACTGGTCTAATGTCTATTCCTTGTGTTCTTTAGCCCAAACAAGTCTCTTCTGCTTGTTGCCTTTCTTTAGCAGTGGTTTATTAGCAGATATTCTACCATGAAGGCCTGATTCACACTGTCTCCTCTTAACAGCTGTTCTAGAGATGTGCCTCCAGTGTGACCCTACAATTTTCATAGTCGTGAAAATAAAGAAAACTCTTTGAATGAGAAGGTGTGTCCAAACTTTTGGTCTGTACTGTGTGTGTATGAGACGACTCGACTCCATAGTATCTACAAAAAAGTGTTTTCCCGTTTGACCATACATTCAGCATATACATTACAATGGTCATCTTTTATTTATAGCATGGTCAACGACCGGAAATTCCCTGTTGCACACATTACATCCTGTCCCTGGTTTGGGAACGTAGGAGATTTTGGCTTCACGGGGATATCCTGAATTAGGCTTCCCTAATAATCTGCCACTATAAGCCATGTATCGTCTTAACATGTAAGATTCAGTTTATTGCTGATATATAGTTGATTTTGCAGGCTGTGATAATTTGAAGCATTTGTAAGCAATTTAAAAAAAAAAATCGAAATGACCCATGCCATTCCTTTTGCCAGCTCAACAGTACCTGTGTCTACAAGCGTTTTTTTTTTGTTTTGTTTTTATATTGCTTTAAGTCACAGCTCTCTAGAAATCCCAAGACAGCAGTTGTCAAAAGTCTGTATACTAGTCAACTTTACATTCATGAGACTGATCTGCAGAGCCTGGGTACAGAAGCAATGCCTAAATACTACATCATCATCACTTTTTTCCTGTTGGGCTAGAATTTTTTCTGTTGACGTCTTCTGTTGAAGAAAAAAACAAATCCCCCTTATCATATCTATGTGTTTGTTGCACTGCCCAAAATGTATTCACTCTGATTAGGAATTGAGTTCTACTTTGAACACAGGAGTGCTAGCTAAATCATATTAAGTAAAAGCAGTGGGCTTTCCGAGATTAGTGTCTGCTGTAGAGCATTAGCAGTTTGCCTATTGATTTAATGTGTTCTCTAATTTGCCCCCTTTTTTTTATTTTTTTAACTTGGATTCTAATATTTTGAAGAAGAAAGAAGACTTGATGTTGATGAAAAGCCTCTAGTGGTTCAGCTCAACTGGAACAAAGATGACAGGGAAGGACGGTTTGTGCTCAAGAATGAAAATGACATTCTGCCACTGAAGGTACGGATCTTTAATGGAACTTTTATGTTTGCTAGACATTTTAAATATCCTACTATTCTATAGCTGTGGTTTTCAAGTCTCTTTGCATGTGCTGGTTTCTTTTTCCAGTGCACTTCATGGAATCATGCTAAGTGTAAAAAAATATTCAAATTTTAGAGAACTGACTTGCGCAACTACCATGTCGGAAAAGCATGGACTGTTTGTTATGAAGAAAACAATGATGTCCCAGAGCTGGTCAGGGATCCCAACTTTTAATGTCGGCTTTAACCTAAATACTTGACCAACAGCTGACTTAACTGTTGGCTCACCGCTGAGAGCCTGAGCCAGCCCCTCCCACCCCCTCCACCACCCAGGGCTGGAGAGGTAGAGTTCAGTGAAGTCCAAGAACTGAGCGATCAGCAGTCATGTGATCACTCGGTTCCCAGGCTTCTTGATGGAGCGGTAAAGCTGCAGCATTGCATAAATGCTGCCAACCGTAGAGGTAACTATTTTATGTTGTGTGTTTTGATGTTTTTTGTTCTGCGCGTCTCCTTTTAAAAGCTGGAAAGTTGAAAGTGGTAGAACATTGTCGTGTGTGTGTGTGTGTGTGTCTGATCAGTTTTTGGAGTACAAAAGTGATGTAAAAAAAAAATTACTATTTTGCCAGTACTTTATTCATGAAACCCTTCTCTGCCCAAATCTCGATGATCCTGGGCAGTGGTTGTGAGGTATGCGGGCAGCTGGCTTATCAGTATCTAGAAGCCCCCTTTAAATAAGCGGGGCACCTGCCCTCCCTATATCAATGGGTATGGGGTACATTGCACCTTTTTACTCAGTCACCCAAAAAGTGTCAAAAATAATTAAAAAATGTAAAATGTTTTTTGACCAAGCCCTTTATTAAAACAGAAGAATGTCTCCAGTTGTAGCTCCAACATGTCGTCTTACTCCGGTTCTACTCCCTTCGGTGATGCCTTCTTCCTCTGGTGATATCATCTGGAGACCCCACCCCCTTGTGATGTCACTGCCCAGGACATGAGATGAGGGGTTAGACCTCAGCGGAGGGAGAAGACCTCACCAGAGAAAGAAGACACATTATCGCTATGATGGGGGATATTCTTCATTTTTATTAAAGGACTTTGTCAAAAACCTGTGTAATTTTTTGGGTGACTGAGTAGGGGTACAATATACCCTATACTCATTCACATAGAGGGGGGGTGGGATCTAGGGGCACACTTGTTAAAGGGGGGGCTTCCAGGTTCCGATAATCTCCCTGCCCTGACTCCCACAACCACCGCCTCTGGGGTAGGGGGGGGGGGGGGGGCCACAGACTGAAGTGTCTAGTATGAGTGGACCCCATGCCGTTCTTTTTATTTTGGTATGGGTTTCCCCCTTCATATGCATACCAGACTGAAAGGACCTGGTATGGAAATGGATAGAAACCCCACACAGTTTATTTTTTAATTTTGATGTCTGGTTGCTCCTCAGAGCATGTCAAAAGAAACCATTGATTTATACAAACGCGCCCCTCTCCATTACCTCTTTATTGCTAACTCATTTAATTTACTCGCCATTACCAAAACCTGACTTCATGAAACCGACACTGCATCTTCTGCTGCCATATCCCATGGTGGTTTTCTTTGGACTCGCTCCCCGTGACCCAGTGGATGCAAAAGAAGAGATGTTGTGATCCTTTTAGCCCCACATAGCGCCTTCTGGATATTTCACCCACCTCCCTGTCATTTGTGTTGCACAGCATATGTCTCTTCTTCCCAGTTTCTCTAAGGATAGCTGTGATCTACCGCCCCCAGGACCAGTATCAACCTTTCTTGATGACTTCTCTGCCTTGCTATCCTACTTTATCTCTTCTAAAATCCCCACTATTGTTTTCAAGGATTTCAACATCCCTACTAATTCTGCCACTCCTGCCACTCCTCTACACTCTCTCTAACCCACATCTTCAATCTCTCCCTCTCTTCTTGCATCTTCCCTAACTCTCTAAAACATGCACTTGTTAGCCCCATGCTTTAAAAGCACTCGCTGGACCCATTAAAACTAATAACCTATGCCCCATCTCCTTTCTCCCCTTTTTATCCAAACTCCTTGAATGTCTGGTCTGAAAACCGACTGAGCGACCACCTTGCTGTTAATGGCTTTCTTAATCCCCTTCAGTCTGGATTTCGTCCTCAACACTCCACAGAAACTGGTCTCCTAAAACAAACAAATGATCTACCAACGGTCAAAACCAATGGACACTATTCTGTACTCCTACTCCTTGACCTCTCTACTGCCTTTTATATGTTTGACACCCCCCCCCCCCCACTCCTTAAAAAAAAATCCACGCCTGTACTCTTCGCTGGTTCTCTTCCTACTTATCCAACAGCACCTTTTTAGTGTTGCTTACAATTCTACTTCCTCCTCTCCTCTTCCTTTCTCTGTTGGGGTCCCTCCAAGGTTCTGTTCTTGGACCTCTCCTATCTTCAATCCACACCACCTCCCTGAGTCAGCTGATGCCTCCCATGGCTTCAAATACCACCTTTTACGCTGAGGACACCCAAATCCTATTTCTCTATTCCTCAACCCACTCCTTCAGTCGCTTCATGTATCACTAATTTACTATTGAATATATCAGTCTGGATCCCACACCACTTCCTTAACCACTTAAGGACCGCCTCCTGCACATATACGTCGGCAGAATGCCACGGCTGGGCACAAGCATGTACAGGTACATCGTCTTTAAGTGGCCCGCGACCCGGTCCGAAGCTCTGTGACCGCGGACCCGATCGCCGATGAAGTCCCCGCGATCGGTCCCCGGAGCTGAAGAACGGGGAGAGCTGTGTGTAAACACAGCTTCCCCGTACTTCACTGTGGCGCCGTCATCAATTGATTGTGGTTCCCTATATTAGGGAACACACAATGACATCACACCTACAGCCACACCCGCCTACATTTAGAAACACAGATGAGGTCACACCTAACCCCTTCAGCGCCCCCTTGTGGTTAACTCCCAAACTACAATTGTCATTTTCACAGTAAACAATGCATTTTTAATGCATTTTTTGCTGTGAAAATGACAATAGTCCCAAAAATGTGTCAAAATTGTCCGAAGTGTCCGCCATAACGTCGCAGTCACGAAAAATCGATCGCCGCCATTAGTAGTAAAAAAAAAAAATAGTTTTTCATAAAAATGCAATTAAAATATCCCCTATTTTGTAATCGCTATAAATTTTGCGCAAACCAATCGATAAACGCTTATTGCGATTTTTTTTTTTTTTTTTAACCAAAAATAGGTAGAAGAATACGTATCGGCCTATTTGGGGGATATTTATAGCAAAAAGTAAAAAATATTGAATTTTTTTCGAAATTGTCGCTCTATTTTTGTTTATAGCACAAAAAATAAAAACCGAAGAGGTGATCAAATACCACCAAAAGAAAGCTCTATTTGTGGGAAAAAAAGGACGACAATTTTGTTTGGGAGCCACGTTGCCCGACCGCGCAATTGTCGGTTAAAGCGACGCAGTGCCGAATCGCAAAAACTGGCCAGGTCCTTTACCTGCCTAAAGGTCCGGGTCTTAAGTGGTTAAATGTAATCTATCCAAAACTAAACTTATCATTTTCCTCCCCCAACTGCCTCTTCCCCCTGATCTGTCAAAATCGATGGCACAACCAAAAGCCCATCCCCAAATGCAAAGGTCCTAGGTGTAGTTCTGGACTCTGAACTCTCCTTTTTAGCCCCAAGTCAAATCAATGTCCAAATCTTGCCACCGCCTCAAGCTTTGCAACATCTCCAAAATAAGCCCCCTTTCTAACTAATGAAACAACAAAGCTTCCAATTCACTCCCTGGTCATCTCCTTACTACTGCAACTCCCTTCTCATTGGCTTACCTCTACATAGTCTATCACCTCTTCAATCCATCATGAATGCTGCTGCCAGATGCCTCTACCTTACCAACCACTTTTAGACAATCTCTGAAAACTCTCATCTTCAAAGAAGTCTAACCTACTAACACTTAATTTTTTTTTTTTCTCCTTCATCTGATCATCCCCCACAGCTATTGCCTTTTTTTCCACTTGACCCTCCCTTCTAGATTGCAACTAGGTAGTAGACTGTGCAAACAGTTGGCGCTATATGAATCCTGTATATTGATAACATACGTCATGTAACCTATGCTCCCAAAGTCAAAGCATTTGTCGCATCAGTGTGGACCGGGCCTTATTGATGATCCTGTATTGCATTACTCTAATGAAGGCAATGAGCTTCTGATCTCAGCACATAATTATGTTAATGTTGGTAAATAAATATATAATATTAATGTTTGATTTGGTTATTTAATTTTGATTATTTCAGAGAGTGATGCTTGCTTAGATTACTAGGTTTGCAAACCATTGCTTAGATTGTATTGTTTGTCTTATTTCTTGGTACCAGAAAGCTCAGACTAATGGACCTGAGAAACAAGAAAAGGAAGGAGTAATACAGAATTTCAAGAGAACACTTTCTAAAAAAGAAAAGGGAGAAGAAAAGACGTGAAAAAGAGGCAATAAAGATGGCAACAGATCGAGAAGATGGACCTCAACTGCATGAAGACACGTATGTGTTAATTCATCTCTTGTATTATAATTTCAAAAATAATTCAACTGCTGCCTCCTGTTAGCTTCTAAGTGACTATTGGTCAGCGTTGCCCCCTGCCACAGTTATTGGACAATAGCAAGGCCTTGCCACAGATTGGTTCAAGGAAGGCGAGTTGAAAAATAACCCAAGGATTTGGAACATCTAGGGTGCTGAATGTCTTATACTTTGCTCGTTGCAATAGACCACAACATCATCTTTAAAATATGAGAGAGAGAGAGAGAGAGAGAGAGAGGCTTTTAATACACCTTTTTTTGTTGAGCCTATTGTGATGTAACCATTTTATACTGACTTTGTTTTGAACAAATATAGGCAGAAGTCAAAACATACTGTGAAACATTTCCAGTCCAGAATGCATTAATTTGCCCTTTTTTTGCTTTTTGAACAGTGATGTGCAAACTCTACAAGTAAATTTCAACGTCACAATGTGCTTGGTGTGATTATAGCCAGAGTAGTGCACTTGAGAAAAAAAACTGTACTTTATTTGCATTGTCATTTACATTTTCAGGACAAGCTTTTAGGGTGTTCCATTTTCTCGGTCCAAGCAGTACTTCTTAGTCTGAGAAGAGAGCACCTTGAAAGCTTGTCCTGAAAATTTAATTGATGGCACAAAGTTTCACAGATAGTACTCCTTTTTTTTTTTTTTTCCCCCCACTACATGAAGCGGAATAGAGATAAACTCTGCCTGCTGGTGGGAAGATGGTAAACAGAAACTACCAGCTGACAGGTCAGACAGAATCCATACAAATACCATCCTTTGACCCTTGTCATCACTGTTATTCTTTGGCCAGTGTCATGAAGTTTTTCAAGTGATGGCGTTTGTAGTTTTTTCCAAACATTCATTTGTCCGGAAAGCAGTTGGATGGATTTAGCATAAAGCCTGCATTGTTTGTTTATCCTTAATTGTTTCTTGACATGCATTGATTATAGGAGTAAGCTTCACTGAGCAAGGATATTAATTATAGGTCTGTCACATATTCTATACTGTAGAGAACATTTCCTTTTTGGGGTGGGGATAAGGGAGGACTATTTAACAAAATGTCCAGTGTATTTTACTGAATAGTTCTTGTATTCTTTCTTTGCATCTTAACTCACAAAATGTCTGTTTGCAATCGTTGAACATAAATACTAGGGAAAAGCAGCATTGTTTAAATCTCACTTTATTTAATATTTATTCAAGTGAAAACCCTACCATTGCTATCTCAACCATATGTATTAAATAATAAACTCAATAATTAAAGTGCAATGTGAAAACTGTAATCATCTCCGTGTGATCAATAAACATACATTTAAAGCAAATCATTGCAAATTCATTAAATAAAAACCAGTGCCAATATCCTTTAAAGTTCTATAAAGAAAAATATGCAAATTTGCTTTAGTAAAGATTTATCCCACATGCCATAGACATAAGGCGCATAAAAAAAATGGGTATTAACATTTTCCTAAACCAGTCCATAGTGGGTGAGCACAGAAAGCACTGCATTTTTTGTTCATCTTTTTACTATGAATGGAGCACTGCTGAATTACCAGTTTTGGGAGGGGCACAATATTTAATATTTACTGAAACCACTGCCTGTGGAAGAGAATTCCACATCCTTACTGCTCTTGCAGTAAAGAACAGACTCTGCAGTGTAAGGTTAAACCACTTCCCTTTTAATTTTAGTGAATGGCCATGTATCTTTTTAAATTCCCTGTCACAGAAATATTTTATCCCTATTGTGGGGTCACCAGTATGGTATTTGTACATTGAAATCCTATCCCCTCTTAAGTCTCTCTTCTCCAGAGAGAATAAGTTCAGTGCTCGCAACCTTTCCTCATAACCAAGGTCCTCCAGTCTCTTTATTAGCTTTGTTGCCCTTCCCTGGGCTTACTCCATTTCCAGGGCATCCTTCCTGAAGACTGGTGCCCAGAACTAGACGGCATTCTCCAGGTGCGGTCAGACCAGAGTCTACTAGAGCGGAAGAATTATTGTTAAATCTCTGGCGTTAATCCCCTTTTTAACGCACGGCAATAATCTGTTGGCTTTGCTTGCAGCAGCATAGCAATGCATGCCATTGCTGAGCCTCTTATCTACTAGGACCCTCAGGTCATTTTCCAGCCTAGACTCCCCCAGAGGTCCCCCCCCCCTAGTGAGTAGGTAGATTGCATTCATATTTTTGACACCCAAATGCATTATTTTACATTTATCTACATTAATCTTAATTTGCTATGTAGTTGCTCCCCCCCCCCCCCAGAAATGTAATTTCCTGCAAGATGCACTTCAGATTGGTGAGCTGCTTTCAAAGGAAAAATCACATCTAAAGGGACCCAGACCCTGCCCCTTTCCTCATGCAGACGCCGATAGATATTCGGAAAATCTCTCCCATTAGATCACTGAGCACACAAGCACAGACACACAGCTATTTCTTCAGCATAACAAAGGGTAGGAATTTTTCATCAGTGTATATGTTGGTGATGGTTAACTTTGCCAATATAGAGAGCTTCAAGTGTGTTTCTTGACAAAGGACCACACAATGGCATCTGTTCTTAATGATAGCACCTCGGTGCACTAAAAAAATGGAGCTGCACGATTTCTCCAAGGCAGCACACAACACCTGGTTCATATGTGTGCACTGTGGTGCACCCAAGTTCACAGGTATGTAAGGCCAGCTTTACAAATATGCATTGCAGTGCTCAGTAATTGAGAATTGGATATGTGGTGCATTGTTACCATTCATTTTGCAATTACAGGAGGAAACAAAAAGTTAGGGCTCATTTTGACTTGTGCATTACTGTACCTCAAGTTAACTCATGCTTTGTGGTGTGTGCCATATGGTATTTACCGTTACACAGATGATTCTGCACAGCAAGCTTCTCTCCAAATTTCTTCCAGCTACTTACTTAGTATCTAGTTTGCTTACCCATGTAAGATTTCATCAGTGAGCAGAAAGAGGAAATGTGGCGTCCACACAATAAAAGCACATTGGTGAGGCAATGTTCTGGGGGAGCTGGTGTTTATGTAGGTAGCTGCCTCCCCGGCTGTTTGCTCTCAGCTGCTGCTGTCAATGAGTGTTGTTTATACAGATGGCCATTAAGAGCACTAGTAAGGAGGAGATAGCAGGGCCGGCTCTCCTGAAGAAGTTATAAAAACTGAAACTGTAGCTGCTGTTTGTCCCTGGTCACCAATATGTCAGCTTTGATAGTGCTCTAAGAAGCTGGTACGTCTAAAGACACTACAGACAGAGGGCATGTTTGTCACTACTAACATCGGTGTGTGTTGCAGTTAATTTTGGGTTCTTTTCCAGTATTTAAAATGTTGTTATATGCATTTGTATCAATTCACATATTTTATTGGTTAGCAATAATATGCCTTTTCAGCAAATTAAACCAACCAAAAAAAACATGCAGTTGCTAATTTGTTTTAGGTAAATGTTATGCAGGTAGCATGAGGTGGTTTGCCATGTAAGGCAGGCCATAGATTATGCAATTTTTTTCGTTCCTGCAACCTGGTTGGGAGCCATCCTTTCTGGGAGAACATAAGTTATTGCTAGCGACTATGACCGGTTGCAGCAGTTTTCTACAAAAAAAAATCTGACGTGGTACAATCTTGGTACAATCAGCCTGTTCATAGATGTATTGAATCTTGGCCGGTCCCTGCTGAACCGACCAAGATTTGATCCACCTATGGCCAGCTTAAGGGCTTGTTCATGAGGCCAAAATGTGGATAGAGCAGCCCCTCCGACCACCCAACCATAGCAATGCAATTGTAAAAGCAGGCAGTAAGGAGGCAAAATCGACACTGACTAATCCCCCTGCACTCACATTTTCCTCTTAATCGTGCACACACCCTGGATAAGACATTTAAAAAAATTCATGTCCGTTTCCCCACCACGGGGGGGGGGGGGGAGACTCGATATATACTGTTCGGCAACTGTGCATAATAATCCTATTCTAGCTTCAGCTTGTTCTTGACAATCAGAATGTTAATTTATTGAAAAACTTGACATGGGTACAGAATACATTAAAGGACGAGAAGGAAAACTTAATTGGCAGTGAACCAAGTCAGATTTGTGAGCATGATAGATTATAGATAGAGATAGAGATATATATCTCTCTCTCTCTATCTCTATATCTATATCTAACAAACATGCATTCATTCACCATGCTGTGTACTTAAGCAAAAGCATTACAGGTTCCCACGTACCCAGTGGAATATAAGACCACAGTCGTGGCAACAACCATTACAACATGTAACCACCAAAAGATGTCTCTCACTCGGCCAACCACTGCTGCCAAACCCAATCAAATTAATTTCCTTGGACAATTCCAGGTTAAAATAAGGCAGCTTATACTTTGGGAGAGCCTGATTGATGGCATTTCTCCATTGAACCACAGATGGGCGAGGGGGGGAGAACATTCCATTTTAGGCAAATGTCTTTCTGTGAGTAAAAAACAAATAAGATCAACAGTTTAGTACTTCGTGGCATTATCTGGAACACCTGAGCAATGCTAGTTCTGGGGAGACCGGAAGAGTCAACTGAAGACAGAGGTTGAATACTGCAAATACCTCCTTCTCAAAATAATGCAAATCCCATAAAATGTGGTAATATGTACCCGACTGGCACTGCGGGCAGTCCGGAGACGTTTCAGGTTATAGCGTGACGACACTCAAATCCATGTCTCTACCCCTCAACTCACTCCTTCATTTTCCTCACGTATCACTAATTTACTATCAGATATATCACTTTGGATGTTGCACCACTTCCTCAAACTCAATCTATCCAAAACGTAACTTATCATTTTCCCTCCCCACGTGTCTCTTCCCCTGATCTTTGTCAAAATTAATGGCACAACTATCAGCCCATCCCCACATGCCAAGTTCCTAGGTGTAGTCCTGGACTCTTAACCTTTAAATTTTACGTTCAATCACTGTCCAAATCTTGCCGCCTCAACCTTCGCAACATCTCCAAAATACGCCCCTTTCTAACCAATGACACCACAAAACTATTCACTCCCTGGTCATCTCTCGCCTCGATTACTGCAACTCCCTCATGGGCTTACCTCAGCATACTCTAACCCCCATTCAGTCCATCATGAATGCTGCTGCCAGACTCACCCACCTTACCAACCGCTTTGTCTCTGCTGCTCCTCTCTGCCAATCCCTCCACTGGCTTCCGCTCACCCAACAAATTCAATTCAAACTACTAACAATTACCTACAAAGCCATCCACAACTCTGCCCCCAGCTACATCAATGATCTAGTCTCTAAATACCAACCTAATCGTTCTCTTCGTTCTTCTCAAGACCTCCTACTCTCTAGCTCTCTCATTACCTGCTCCCATGCTCGTCTCCAGGACTTTTCCAGAGCCTCTCCAAGCCTTTGGAACTCCTTACCCCAATCTATCCGTCTTTCTCCCTCTCTATTCGCTTTTAGAGGATCTCTGAAAACCCTCCTCTTCAGAGAAGCCTACCCTTCCCACACCTAGCAACTGCATTTTTTTATTTGAGTCCATCTGATCATCCCCCCACAGCTACTACCCTTTGTTCCACTTGACCCTCCCTTATAGATTGCACACGCTTGTAAGAGCTCGTAAGAGCTTACAATCTCTCTGGATAGTAATATACCCTATGTAGGAACTTCACCTGTACCAGCTTGTCCCTAGAGGAAATCATTCATTTGGAGCTGTCCTCAACAGTCTTCCCAGCCCTTCCTGCCCAGAGGGGATATCTGCCTTCCAAGCCTCCCAGAGAGCTTCCATTTTGGGGGAAACTACAAGTGCAAGGTTTAGGCAGTGAGCTAAAAGGTCCTTGATGGGGGTCAGTTGCTAGTCGAGGGGATACTGGAAATTGGGACACCGCCACACGTTTCAACTGGAAGTATCGGAAATACATCTATCTAGGGAGCCCACATTTAGAGAGGTACCTAAAGGGGAGCATAAAGCCTGCAGAAAACGTATCCTCCAATGTTTTGATATCAAACCTAGCCCAAAGCGGGAAGGGTCAGGTAGCAGTCAAAGATTCAGCTTGGCTTTTAAAATGAAAGCTTAGAAGCTGATTATTTGCCATGTGCAACTGCTCCACATTCTGTTGCTCCAGCCCTTGTAAATTCCCCTTGTTGTTCCCTCAAAGTTGTGTACATTGCAACGCTCTTCCAGTGTCTTTAATGGCTTCTGTCACAGCTCTACACTGTCTGTACTGCACTCTGACATTTCATCCACTTCCATATTATATTCTCTGACAGCCCTTCCAGGGTCAGCACTATATTATCTGGCACACACATTCAACGGTCCACATTTTGTTCTTTTTATGGCGTCTTTCCCCATATTCTCTGTACTACATAGAGCCTACAGCAGCACATCTCCAATAAAGTTTTTGGGCCAAACAGCCCCCCCCCCCCTACATTTACACTGTTTTGTGGCTGCCCACTCCACCACACTATTTTCTGCCAGCTCATCTATCTGCACTATGTTTCCCATCCAAACATTATGTTCTTTGCCACCTTTTACTGCTTTAGTCCACAGTGTTTTCTGCAAACTTTTTTTGAACTCCAGGCAGGTAGGCTGGAATTAAAACTGACAACCCTAGTACTGCGGCCTTTCAAGGCCCCTCTGATGCAGTCCCAACTCTAGTCTAGTCCATGAAAGTCTCCATATTGAAGCATTCTGTGTAGAACAATGGATAAGTTAGGGCAGGTATACCTGGTGGAAGCCCATTCCTCCGTTAAGGCACAAGGATACACCAAAAGCCGATTGGAGCACAATAGCAGTTGGGGGCATTGAATGTGTCCACGTGCCATATTCAACAAGCAAAACAAACATGCACCCACCCCAATGTATAACTAGATTTTGAGTAAGGTGCACATGGAAAGGCTTTGTACAAGGCAAACCAAAACATAATATAATCCTCATCACACTTACCAGCTAGCCAGCAAAAAACAAAATGTTTAAATTACACTGTCTAACAATTTGCTTATTGGCAACAAATATTTTGCTACACTATGTCTTCACATGTTATGGGAAAGGGTATGAACTGTCATTCTTCCCTCCAGGAGAGAGAAAAATAGAACTTAAATACATTACTGCTCAATCCCTTAAAGGATCAACTCTCTCTCTGCATCGTATTTCTTCAGCCACGATGAGTTGCTTGGCACTATCTCTCGGCGAAAACCTGAACAAATTCTTTCCTCTACACTTCAATTTTTTTTCCCCTCTCTTCTGTTGGTCATCAGTCCTTTCTCAATCTTTTTCACTTCCAGCTGATATACATGTTCGGTTAGAATTCTGTTATGGTTCATAATTGACTTCTCCACTGCTTCCCCTTAACATATAAAATACTTTACAGCTCATTACTTTAGCGTTATAACTAAATAATGCAAAGAAAGCAAAAATATTCAAAGTCCAAACAAAGCGTCCACAATAGCCCTGCAGCAGCGCTGCAAACAAACTTGCGTTTGTGAAAAAGATCTGGCGTTCAAATCATCGAGGTGTAAAAAAATACAAGAATTAAATTATAAAATATTAACGCGGTGGTATTATACACCAGCATGTCTAAATACATTTTTTTTTCAGAAGTCCCAGATAGATGCTGGAGAGGGTGTGGGGAGAAAGGGACAATGATGCACATATTTTGGGGATGCCCATTAATAAGACAATTCTAGCAAACATTTCAGAGAATTACTTGAATATTTACGGAATGGTCCTTTTGTCTTTATTTCTGTATACCTCCCTTGTTTTAAAAAAAATAAAATAGAGTATTGGAAAAAAAAAAAAGTTCATTTGAATGACAGGGGTGGCTGTCATTGGTCAATGGTCTTGTCATAAGTGCTCCTTTCACCAAGGGATGTTCACCACTTGGGGGGATTGGTCTCCTTAAGGGGATGCACTCATCAGATATAACATCCCAAAAAGCACACACAACATCTATTTTGCCTGTATTCATTATCTGTTTGGTACGCATTTATGTATTTCTTTTTGGGTCACTAAAACAGAGTCACGCTCTGGGTGGATGTGCAGAGCCTGCAGCGGCGTTCCTTACCTTCTCCAGGCGATCCAGCCATGATCTCCCATTGCTGTGATCGCCGCCGAGATCCCCGCCGCGCCGTCAATCGGTCACCTGACCACCTGGTTCCGTTCCCTGCACCGCAATGGTGCGTGGGAGCGGAACTGGGAGGGAAATTCAAATGTTGCACAAACACAAACGTATAAAAAGGAGGTGATGCAATGTAATCTGAGAGGATTACACTGTATCACCTTGGAATCTGACACAGTGCCCTTTCAGTGCCCCTTGCCATTGTAATTTGTGACAAATAAAACCTTTTGAAAACCCTTTGAAAATGGCATCTAAAAAGCGCTGTCCTACGAATGCGCTTTTTGATCAGCTGAGCGACAGCGATATGGAGTTGATCGCAGAACAGAGCGACAGTGAGTCGTGGGGCGATTTGTCATCTGACTCTGATACTGATCCAGAAGTGATGTGCGCACTTGGTGCGCTATAGACAGCGATGTAGACCAGGCTGCGTCCCCGAGGTTCCGATTCACTGGATCTCCTGGGATGAAGGTTGATGTGGAGAGGGACAACCCTCTGGCGTACCTGAAATTTTTTCTTTCTGAGGAGGTCATTTTAAAAATTGTGACAGAGACCAATCGATACCACGATCAGCAATCTGCTACGCTGCGTGCCAGATTTTCCAGATTCAGAAAATGGAAACCTGTCACTGAAGAGGACATCTGGAAGTTTCTAGGACTCATCCTTCAGGGGGTGGTGGGCAAACCGCTCCAGAAATGGTACTGGACCACCAACAAGATGCTGGGCACGCCATTTTTTGGGACTGTGATGTCTGACTATTGTTTTTCACTCATTATGAAAAACTTACACTTCGCCAACAACAAAGAGTTTGATGAGGCCACACATCTTGCGCCCAAGCTAAAAAAAAATCTGGGAGGTGTGCCAAATGATTGTCGCCAACTTCCAGCGGACCTACGTGCCAGAAAGGGATGTCAGTGTGGATGAAAGTCTGATGGCCTACAAGGGACAACTGAGCTGGATCCAATTTATTGCGTCCAAAAGAGCGCGCTTTGGCATAAAATTTTATATGCTATGTGAATCTTCCACCGGATATATCTGGAATGCGGTAATTTACACCGGGGAAAGGTACCAAGTTCAATACCAGGTACAACCGCTATGGGATGGCCACATCGTCTGTCCTTTAACTGCTGGACCCGTTACTGAACCAGGCATATTGCGTGACAACAGACAGTTTTTATACGTCACCGGAACTTTGAGGTTTTGCTCCTCAACAAAAAAGATGGGTATGGTACCGTGAGGCCAAACCAGCGTGACATGCCATCTACGTTTGGCAATAAAAAAATAAAAAAAGGAGAGATGGTTGCCTTCCAAAAGGGTAAAATGATGGCAATGAGATGGAGAGACATAAAGGACGTGTGTCTCATGAGCACCGTGCACAGCACCTCCACTACCATGGTCCACACAAAACACGGAAAAGATGTGCTGAAGCCACAAGTCGTGATTGACTACAATCACACGATGGGAGGTGTCGATCTAGCCGATCAGGCAATGACATTTTTCCCGGCGATGCGCAAACAGAAAAAATACTACAAAAAGATTTTCAGGCATCTCCTTAAACAATGTCTTTGGAACGCCTATATTCTTTATAAGGCAAACACGAACACACCTCTTATTCATTGCGACTTTATATGGAAGGTGGCTGAGCAGATTTTTATCAACCACACAACGCCATCAGTGTCTAACAGACCCGGACGACGCTCTGTTGATGTTGGCAATTCAGAGCGCCTGACAGGTCGTCATTTTGTAGACTTTGTACCGCCAACCGCACAAAAGTTAGTGCCTACCAGGATGTGCGTCGTTTGCTGTTCCAAGAGGGATGGAAATGGGAAAAAAAGTCCGAAAAGAAACCAGGTACTATTGCCCAGATTGCAACGTCGGACTTTGTCTAGTTCCATGTTTCAAACTTTTTCACACCCAGGATGTGTATTGAATTTCTTTGTTTGACTAATTTCTTTATTTTTCTTTGCATTATTGAATAAAATTATATTATTTATTAGATTATAATTCATGTGTTTCAAATTAATCACATCTGGAATGTCTACTAGAGTCTTGTTTTGGTCAGGTTTAAGTAAGTAATTACTAAGAATTGCAGGCCTATAATACATATCACCAAATTTCCATGCACAAAATTGTACTGCTTTTGGTACGTAATTCCAGACAGAATCATACCCCCAGGGAGGTTAAGGAGACCAATCCCCCCACGTGGTGAACATCCCTTGGTGAAAGAAGCACTTATAAGACCATTGACCAATCACAGCCATCCCTGTCATTTACACGGACTATCATTCATATGAACTTTTTCACAAACGCAAGTTTGTTGCTGCAGGGCTATTGTGGACTCTTTGAGTTTTAATAGTTCTGCTTTCTTTGCATACTCTATTTTTAAGCAGTTGCTATGTTTTGATATTTGCACCTGACCATGTGTGATAAAGGATCTTTGTAGCATATTCCTAAGCGCTGGGCTGTACTATTTGGCAGGACTACTTTTCAGTAACCTTTTGGTTCATATAACTAAATAATGACCATAAAATGATTCTTCTACCTCTGGTATGTATGAGGTATGTATGAGGATTACCAATATGTGTGATGGGCCATAATGTAAGCAAATATGTATGTGATGGGGAGGGGGGGTGTCTAAATTTATATATATATATATATATATATATATATATATATATATATATATATATATATATATATTTTGAGTTTTATATTCCTGTGTCACAAAGGGGCTTAAAAAGTCAGTGGGTTAGTGTTGGGGGGGATAACGGAGCAGTAAACGGCATGAGTTCTCATGACTAGCTGTGCAACCCTCCCTCCATCCAAAAAAATAAGTATTTTTCTAAATTAAATTTTGTAAAAACAAAAAAAGGAAAAAGTTGCTCATCTTTTTTGTTGACTGGGTTAACTTTAAAACACATACTTGCACATCACATCAAGTTTTATCCTTCTGCTATCCGTTGTTCAGGTGGCAGTGACTGGGTCCCATGCCATCATCCTTTGTTTTCTTCGGCTGGCTGCCTTTTCAAGGTTCAGACATCCAGCTCCTGATGATGTGCTGGGGCGGGCTGCCTTGTGGCCACTTTTGTGAGCCTGGTCTTTGGCCTCTTGGGGATGTGACAAGAGTAACCCAGAGGCTGCAGGATCAAGGAAACAATATTGTGACAGTGGCCAAGTAACAATGAATAAACCTAAATAAATACAGTAAAAGAAAATGGCAATTTTGATTGGGGAGGGGAGGAGGGTTAAACAGAACAAACTCTTTTATTTAAATATTAATTACCGTGTTTACCACCATTACACAAATGGTGGTAAACACAGTGATATGTCATTGGCACTTTTTACATTCTGTGCATCCTATGTAGGCTTACACCGATACTAGTATCAGTGCCGATATAGAATATTGTCACAAGTATCGGTACTCGTGCAATTGCACCGATACCTGAAACCAATACTTTCAGGCTTGGTTCTTTGAGCTGTAAGTGGGTCTCCCCTGTTGACAGCTGAAGTGTTAAAGAAGTCGCATTGGAGTTGTCAAACATAAAAGCAACCGGCAATGTCTAGCAACATTGCTCAGCCACTGAAACACTAAAAAAACATCTTTGTTTCTTCATCTGCAGATCAAAGGGATGAACAAATGTTCCTTGTCTGACCCCTTATTAACCCTTAATTTACTCCCTATTCTCCATTTTAATATTTTCTTGCTTTTTTTATTTTTTTTACAACTATTTTATAAACCATTTTTACACATTTCACATTGAAAAAGCTCAAAATGAAGAAAAAAAATCCATTTATTTCATTTGTGAAGAACCTATCAATACTTCTACCATTGCTGACAGCTCAAGTGAAATCAAAACCAGTTGCAGTAGGCGTTGGTAATTGGTATTAAGTACTAAAAAATAAGATTCGTATTCGTAAAAAAAAAAAAAAAAAAAAAAAAATGGTATTGGTGCATCTCTAATTCTATGTCTATCCAGTGCAGTTTACTTTCATTGAAATAGTATTATATCTTGGTGAATTTTTATTTATTCCTTTTTAATTTATGTATGTTAAGGGTTGTACTCAGAAAATGGAATTCACAGTTTTCCTTTTTTTTTTTTAAGTGAAAATTCACGCCTAGCTGCAGAAGTTTACAAAGACATGCCAGAAACCAGCTTTACCCGCACAATATCCAATCCAGAGGTAGTTATGAAGCGAAGAAGACAGCAGAAACTAGAGAAGAGGATGCAGGAGTTCCGAAGCTCAGATGGCCGGCCAGACTCTGGTGACTAAACATAAGACTAACTTTTTATTTTTTTTAATTACTATAATTGAGTATTCAAAAATAAGTTTTGGGCCTGAATAATTGATAAATACTCCATCAGCACAAGCTTATTTCAGGGGCAGGGACAGAGGAAACTAAACATTCCACTATGGGGCTTATTTACGATAGGCAAATCCACTTTGCTCTACAAGTGCAAACTGCACTTGAAATTGCACCGAAAGTGCCCTTGGAAGTGCAGTCACTGTAGATACGAGGGGGACATGCAAGGAAAATAAAAAACATAATTTTAGCTTGCACATGATTGCATAATAAAATCGGTAGAGCTTCCCCTCATTTCCGATCTACCCCTCATTTTAGCATAGTACGGTAGTTGGCGTCTGTGATGTACAAAAACATCTGGTCTCACTAAATTGATTATCATGAGAATATATATATATGCTAAAACTATTGTTTGCCTTCATACAGCTACAGTGGTAAAGACTGGGAGAATGGGGTGTATGGTGAGAGGAGTGGTTGCAAGTGCTGTGGTTAGCATGCCTCTTTGAGGAGCTCTCATTTGTGATTCGAGCTGTCCAGCTGTTTCGACGGTTTCAGTGCATAGTTAAATGTCTGTGTGCAAGGCAAGCTATTTTATTGTTCTTGCTCTTTCCTATTGATCCTCCAAAACAGCCATTGGTTTTATTAATTATTTTACAACAGCCAATGCTAGGGCAGTTTTCACCGATGCTGGGCTTTTTTTTCCCTTTCCCTTACCCTGGAAATGAATACTGAGAAGAATGATCCAGCTTCACTAGTTAATGGGAGGAAGAATGTTAACTAACACAAGGGCATTTTAACCAATAAGCCCTGACACAAAAGCTTGCTTGCCACTACC
The DNA here is from genome assembly GCA_029574335.1 of Rana kukunoris. Lineage (NCBI taxonomy): Eukaryota > Metazoa > Chordata > Amphibia > Anura > Ranidae > Rana > Rana kukunoris. The sequence goes on from CM056052.1 coordinate 374,834,898, forward strand.
AATGCCAGGGAATTCTTCTAAATAATATGGAGACTTTTTTTTTTTTCCTCATGAATTCATAACTTTGATTCACTATGTTACATGTTCCCAAACACCCTTTCTGTAAGCCTTAACAGTAAAGCTTACAGGAAGGGTTGCAAAAAGAATGCCGTCAACTCGATTGCTTCTTCTTAAATTTTTACTGAGCAATGTGACATCAAAACGTTAACGTGTTTCAGCAAAAGCCTTCCTCATTGCAGGCCTACAATAAAATCAAGTTTATATAGGAAAAGTATCCATTCTTCCAGAAAAGGGGGTGGTACAATCCAATTTTAAATTAACAATTAAAATCATGCGAGTTTCGTAGAACCAAAGACAAAGGGGAGGGAAAAATGGAAACCGAATGAAAACACTAGGGCAGGCATGTCCAAAGTCCGGCCCGGGGGGCAAATGCGGCCCCCTGTTGATTTAATATGGCCCCCCTGGGGATTTGGATATATATATATATTGTTTGTATTATATATATTTTGTATTTATTGGAGCTGCCTTGGACAGGACGAGCGCCGTCAGATTACATGAAATGAATATCCTGTTTTCTCAGCAGCGTCTCTATTGGAAGTCCTGTCTCCTGGGATGCCATTGGATGACTGTTCTGTATATCATATGAGGCGGGACTTTGTATTAAAGAGGCCACAGTGTAAACAAGAGATTCTCCTGTTTGTAATCTGTCAGCACTCGTCCCGTCCCCTCCCTCTGCTCTCCGGGGCTGCAGATGGGCATCATTCAGGCTGCACTGATGGCAATGGTAAGGCTGCATTCATGGAACATGTGAGGCTTTTTATGGCACATGTGAGGCTGCATTGATTGCAATGGTAAGTCTGTGCGTGTTATACCCTGATTAATACGGTATATCCAAATAACATGCCCAAGCTCATCCTTAGTCCTAAGCAGCACTCTGGGATTCGTTGGGGCCACAAAATAAATAAATACAGTATATAAAATGGTCGGCCCTCGCGCATTTTCACTTAATCAAATCTGGCCCTCTTTGAAAAAAGTTTGGACACCCCTGCGTCTAGGGCAAACAATTAACCCCCTGTGGAATCAAATGGCATTTTAAAAACAAGTTCACATCCATTCTACTGTTCATTCCACTAGGAAATAGCGTATGCAATCTGTCCATCACACCTCCTGCTGAAGTAGGGCATGGTGTGTAGGGTTGTCCCGATACCACTTTTTTAGGACCGAGTACTAGGGTTGTTCCGATACCACTTTTTTAGGACCGAGTACAAGTACCGATACTTTTTTTCATGTACTCGCCGATACCGATTACCGATACTTTTTTTTAATGTCCCCCCACATATTGCAGCCATGTCCCCCCACATATATCCAGCCCCACATATATCCAGCCATGTCCCCCCACATATTGCAGCCATGCATGTCCCCCCCACATATTGCAGCCATGCATGTCCCCCCCACATATTGCAGCCATGCATGTCCCCCCCACATATTGCAGCCATGCATGTCCCCCCCCACATATTGCAGCCATGCATGTCCCCCCCACATATTGCAGCCATGCATGTCCCCCCCACATATTGCAGCCATGCATGTCCCCCCCCTCATATTGCAGCCATGCATGTCCCCCCCACATATTGCAGCCATGCATGTCCCCCCCACATATTGCAGCCATGCATGTCCCCCCCACATATTGCAGCCATGCATGTCCCCCCCCACATATTGCAGCCATGCATGTCCCCCCCCACATATTGCAGCCATGCATGTCCCCCCCCACATATTGCAGCCATGCATGTCCCCCCCACATATTGCAGCCATGTCATGTCCCCCACATATTGCAGCCACGTCATGTCCCCCACATATTGCAGCCATGTCATGTCCCCCACATATTGCAGCCACGTCATGTCCCCCACATATTGCAGCCATGTCATGTCCCCCACATATTGCAGCCATGTCATGTCCCCCACATATTGCAGCCATGTCATGTCCCCCACATATTGCAGCCATGTCATGTCCCCCACATATTGCAGCCATGTCCTGTCCCCCATATTGCAGCCATGTCCCCCATACCTAGTAGTCGATGATACCGCATACCGCCGCGTTAATCCCTGTGTATTACAGCGCCGCAATACAGGCACCTTTCGTTTGAATTCTTGTAATGCCCGCCGCGTATAGAAACTCCCCTTTTCGGGATTGGACGGAAGTATTCTATTTGGGTATCGGGGGTATTTACGGGAGTACAAGTACTCCCGCAAATACTCGGTATCGGTACCGATACTGGTATCGGGACAACCCTACCGAGTACAAGTACCGATACTTTTTTTCAAGTACTCGCCGATACCGAATACCGATACTTTTTTTACTTTATGTCCCCCCCACATATGCAGCCATGTCCCCCCATACCTAGATGCCGCCACATGGTTAATCAGCGTGCAGGGAACATCACAGCTTTCATTTGAATAGCTGTAGTGTTCCCCGCTGCGCCGCGTATAGACACTCCCCCTTGCTCGGGATTGGACAGATCACCCGTCCAATCCCAAGCAAGGGGGAGTGTCTATACGCGGCAGGAAACACTACAGCTATTCAAATGAAAGCTGTAATGTTCCCCGGCGGCGGCGTTGTTGCGGTATGCGGCGGCAGCTTTCGTTGCGGGGGGGGGGGGTGGATGGTTGTAGTCATCGGGGGCGTTTGCGGGAGTACAAGTACTCCCGCAAATACTCAGTATTGATACCGATACTGGTATCGGTTTCGGGACAACCCTAGTGTGTACCCCCCCCCCAATCTTCTCACCTGTTCCAGACTTACAGGAAGGGTGTTTGGGGAACATATAACATAGTGAACCAAAGTCATGAATATGCACAGGCATCACAATGCTCAATATAAAGGTAGCATCAAAGTTTTTGTCTATATTTTGCATACCCAAATGCACATTTTTTTTTGTTTTTGTTTTTTTCTTTTGTTTTAAACTTCCTGCATGTCTAAAATTTTGTTTTGGCAGGCATTTTTGTTCAATGACTGTGGCATGTGTACTGCAATTTGGTTCAGTCTTTGTTGAACCGTGCGCTTTAAAGGGTTGGGAAACAAAATGTGGTGCTATAAAATCAATTATGACTAAACAATAAATCGTAAGTAAAAAATTTAAGGAGAGCTCAATATTCAGTGCAGTATAGTCAGACGTGTTTGTACACACCACATAACTTTTTTTTTTTTTGCATCTGTTTCTCTCAAGTTTCAAAGAGGCATGAAGATACCAAAATATCACTCTAACAGGGAAATGTCTCAAATTCGATTTTAGGCCATCTGCTGCTGTAAATGCAGGTTTCTATCTTTGTACATTTTTATTTGATCCTAGTGCTAATGTGTTTTTTTTTTTTTTGTTGTTGTTGTTTTGTTTTGTTTTTTAGGTGGGACATTGAGAATTTATGCTGACAGCTTAAAGCCAAACATTCCATACAAAACTATCCTGTTGTCGACAAATGATACAGCAGATTTTGCTGTTATTGAAGCACTGGAAAAATATGGTATGGAGAAAGAAAATCCCAGGGATTTCTGCATTGCCAGGGTGAGGGTGCTGTTTTACTCTATTGATATCATGCATATTTGTAAAGCATATTTTTATTTGTGTATTGTAACTAATACACTTTTTCTTCAGGTTATGTGCCTGTGTGATTCTGTTTCGTGGCTTCGTAGCTTATTAACCTACCTAGGCCACTTTAGGTCCTCATGTACATGGCGGTAAAATTTGCCACAATTTTTACTTATCTGAACACCGGTGCATTGTTAACAGAACAATGCACACAGCTGTGTAAAGATCAGTAAAGGGTATAGAGATGTAAAATAACATGATTGGATGTAGTAATTTTATGTCATATGCATGAATACGTGCTTATATTGCAAAATTGAGATAAAATAATGTATCATGTGCACTCAATATAAGCGGAAATGTGGAAATATGTGGAAATTAAAGATGAATTCTTCGATTTAATCGTAAAAAAAAAAAAATTATTTAATCGTAAAAAAAAAAATTGAACGATCAAAATTCTTTTGACCATTACAAGTGGTGCAACAGATCGTAAATGATCCGTGATCTGAACGGGTCATCATATGCGGATCGGCACACCACGTGATCCGCAGAGCTCCGCTGCTGCCACGGCCATGGGTAAGGCCGCGGCTTCTGCCTAGTTCCGGGAGCGGCCTTTAATCTTCCTATACAGTGGGGGAGATGTGGACCAGATTACAGTGGGGAGATGTCTGTGGATTTTACAGTGGGGGAGATGTCTGTGGATATTAGTGGGGACTGTATATGGTGGTCCGAAAAATGTATGTGCATTGCAATTAATCAAAATTAGTCGATTAAAAAAAAAATTCATCAAACACGGAAATTTTAATCAGTAACAGCCCTAATAAAAATAGTTTTTTTTAATTTTTAGTCTCATCTGACCATCGTGACTGCATGTGCCCTTTTCTTGAAGAGTGGCTTTTTTTATTGCAACCCTCCCAGACAAGTCACATTTGTGGAGAATTTGTGATATTGTTGTCACATGCACACAATGACCACTCTTTGTCGTAAATTCCTGCAACTGTTTACGAGTATGCAGTTTGAAGTGACTTCCTGATCCAGGGAGGGTCTGTGTTGTACCAGATACCTTCCACTTCACTGTGCCTTCTAGGCATTGAGAAAGCATTTGAAATTGTTTTATTTCAGTCTCCCACATAGTAGGTGAGGTTGAAAAAAGACACAAGTCCATCAAGTCCAACCTATCTCCTAACTTGTCCGTCAACAATATAATCCCAGAGATCTTTTGACAGTGCCTTGCCGCCCATAGTTATTTGTATATTTCAGTTGTACTACCAGGGAATAAAATTCTGAAGGGAAGCCCCTTTCATGCTGAGCTAATAACAATGGCCTAGCACAGTTGAGGCCAGGTTCACACTATTCCGACATTGGAAGCTCATGCCGCGTGATGTGTGAAAAGCAATGTTTCCCTATGAGAGCCGTCTTAACTGGTCAGACACATGTCGATCTGACTTTGCAGATGCTCCCTGTACTACTTTGGTCCGACTTTGATCCTACTTTACTTTATTGAATATCATTGAAGTAGGATCAAAGTCGGAACGCAGTCTTGCACGCTCCGACTTTGGCATGCGACTTGTATTCTACTGATCTTGAGGGGGAACGCCACGCCAATTTTTAACAAAAAAAAAAAAAGTCATGGGTTCCCCTCCAAGAGCATACCAGGCCCATGGGTCTGGTGAGGATTTAAAGGGGAACCCCCTACGTCGAAAAAACGACATGGCGGTTTCCCCAAAATCCATACCAGTTCCGTATCCAAGTAGCAGCTCGGCCGGTCAGGAAAGGGGGTGGGATGAGCGAGTGGCCCCCCCCTCCTTAACCTTGCCAGGCCACATGCCCTCAACATGGGGAGTTGGTGCTATATGGCGGGGGGGCGCACTGCGGCCAACCCACAGCACCCTGCCCCCATATTGATGAGGACAGGGCCTCTTCCCGATAACCCTGGCCGTTGGTTGTCGGGGTCTGCGGGGCGGGGGGCTTATCAGAATCTGGGAGAATACCCCAGATACCGGCCCCCCACCCTAGGTGAATGAGTATGGGGGTACATCGTACCCCTACCCATTCACTTGGAAGAAAAGGGTTCAAAAAAATACACACTACACAGGTTTTTAAAATATTTTATTAGTCCGCTCCGGGCCCCCCCTCTCTTCTTTAGCTCTTTTACGAGGGGGGGCTTGCTTTTTCCTCTTCTGGGGGGGTCCGTTCCCAGTCTTCACCGCCTTCTGGTTCTCTTCCGCCGGGTGGGGGCTGCTTTCTTCTTTCGCTCTTTTTTTATAGCGTGCCCCACCCGGGCTTCCTCCGACGTCTTCGGGGGGGGGGTGCCCGGGCTTCTGTCGCCTTCTCCATCCTTCTGCCTCCTTCTGCCTTTCTTCTTGCCACCACTCTTCAATAAAGGCCAGATTTGTGGGGTGCACGACTAATCGTTGCCTTGAGGACAGGGCATTTGAGCTGTAGATCTCTGTAGGCTGCTTCTCTGATTAATACCTTTAAATGTATTCCCTGCCCGGTCTGTCAGTTAAGGTGGATGGCCATGTCTTGGTAGGTTTGCAGTTGTGCCATACTCTTTCCATTTTCAAATGATGGATTGAACCATGCTCCGTGAGATGCTCAAAGCTTGGCATATTTCTATATTTTATAACCTAATTCCACTTTAAACTTATCCACAACTTTATCCCTGGCCTGTCTCGTGTTCTCCTTGGCCTTCGTTATGCTGTTTGTTCACTAAGGTTCTCTAAAAAACCTCTGAGGGCTTCACAGAACAGCTGCATTTGAGCCCAGGTTCACACTGGGCTGCGGGAGTGAAGCCATGCGAGTTCAGCTGATTTCACTCCCCCTGGCTGTGATGTAAATCGCAGCCGAAATCGCAAAAAGTAGTACAGGAACTACTTTTTGATATCGGTGCAGCATTGCACTGATTAGGACGGTGCCGTTGCCGGCAAATGCCACCGATTTGACATCTCAAATCGCATCTCAAATCATACCAGTGTGAACCAGGCCTTAGGCTGGGTTCACACTACACTACACGACTTTCATCCTACTTTGCTCTGCGACATTTGTCCTACGTTGATCCTACATCCATCCTACTTTCATGAACAGGATACTACTTTGGTCCTACATGGGATAGACTGACTTGTTCTTTGACCAATCATAACAATCCCAGAGTGAGATAAATTCCTTTTACTGGTGCTGTAATCACATGTCAGATGGCAAAAGTCGGATGGTTAGGACAAGGCTCCTACTTTGGTCCTACTTCAATGATATTTAATGGGCTGAAGTAGGATCAATGTAGGACCAAAGTAGTACAGGGAGTAGTTTCAAAGTCGGATCGACTTGTGTAGGACCAGTTAAGACAGCTCTCATAGGGAAACAATGATTTTCACACGTCATGCTACATGAGCTCCCGACAACGCTCCTACATAGGAACAAGTGTGAACCCAGTATAAACTGAGATTAAATTGCACACAGGTGGACTCTACTAATTAGGTGACTTCTGAAGGCAATTGGTTCCTATAGATTTTAGTTAGGGGTATAGGAGTAAAGGGGGGCTGAATACAAATGCACACCACATTTTCCATGTTTTCTTTATTTGTATTCTTGTATTTGTATAAAAAATTGAAAACCATTTATCATTTTCCTTCCACTTCATAATTATGTGCCACATTGTGTTGGCCTATCACATAAAATCTCAATAAAATACATTTTCAAGTGTGTGTGTGTGTATACATACCTACCTACCGTCAATGCTGTTGCTTCACCCTTTTATATCTAAAGATGAAATGTCCTCAGCCCTAGCCGGGTTAGAGCACAGGATTGCTGATATGATCAGCAACATCCTGCAGGGTAGCAGGAAGATCTCGTGACAGATCTCCCTCCCCGAATCATCTGGAGCAGGAATGGGTCGAGAATGGGGTATAGCTCAGGACTTGATGCAGCGCCCGGTAGATGAGTCTCATTCTGAGAAGTCTGTACAAGAGGACATTAAACAGAGGCTTCTTGTCCAGACCTTGACAGAAATGTTACGTGTTGCCTCTTACAGAGCTAACTGAGCCCCCCCTGGCATCCTCTTTGAGATCTCTGAGACCTTTTTAGGCCACACAGGCCTTCCCCCTACACCCTATGTTGGTACAAGCAGTGTATGATGATTGGGAACGTCCTGATAGGATCTTTATTCCTCCTAGACGGTTTTCCCTTTTTATATCCCATGGACAAGGGATTTGTTAAAAAATGGAGCATGCCAGCAGTTGATGCAGCTGTCTCCTCCTTAACCACTTCATTACCGAGCCTATTTTGGCACTTTTCTCCTTCATGTAAAAATCTATTTTTTTTTGCTAGAAAATTAATCAGAACCCCCAAACATATTATATATATATATATATATAGGGAAGAAGGGAAGGGAGGGGGAGGTAAAGAGGGAAGGGAGGTTGAGGGGGAGGGGAGGGGGGAGATATATATATCTCTCAGATACCCTAGGGAATAAAATGGCGGTCATTGCAACTTTTTTTCTCGCACGGTATTTGCGCAATAATTTTTCAAATGCCTTTTTTTAGGAAAAAAAACTTTTTCATGAATAGAAAAATAACAAAACAGTAAAGTTAGCCCAATTTTTTTTGTATAATGTAAAAGTAGATGTTACGCCGAGTGAATAGATACCTAACATGTCACGCTTTAAAATTGCGCACACTCATGGAATGGCACCAAACTTCGGTACTTAAAAATCTCCATAGGCAACGCTTATTTTATGTATTTTTTTTACAGGTTACTTTTTTTGAGTTACAGAGGAGGTCTAGTGCTAGAATTGTTGCACACACTCTAATGCACGCGATGATACCTCACGTGGGGTTTTGAACTGTGTTTACATATGTGGACGGGACTTGCATGCGTGTTCGCTTCTGCTTCATTTTTTTATTTTTACACTTTTTTTTACATTTTCTTTTTTTGATCACTTTTATTCCTATTACAAGGAATGTAAACATCCCATGTAATAGGAATCACTGTGACATGTCCTCTTTATGGAGAGATGTTGGGTCAATAAGACCCCACATCTCTCCTCCAGGTTTACAAGCATGAAATCTGTGAAAATCACCGATCACATGCCGACAGCCACGAGTGCGGCTTTGTTTACTTCCGGGTACCGGGCGTGACGTCATAATGCCGTGCCCGGTCCTCCGACGGTCATGGAGATGACTGTGACCGTCTGGTCACCAGTCATCTCTATGGTACTGCAGTGAGCGCTGGCCGATTCGCTCTCCGGGACCCCGATGGCACGGGAGAGCCCGGAGAAGCACCGGATTGCAGGGGGAGGGGGAGACGTCCCCTCCCGCTGCCTATAAGAATGATCAAGCGGCAGAACCGCCGCTTTAATTGTTATGGTGCACCGAATCGCCGACTGAAGTCGGCGATATCTGAATGATGCCTGTAGCTTCAGGCATCATTCAGATATCACCGCACAAAGGCGAGGACGTCCATTGACGTCCTTGGTTGTCAAGTGGTTAAATCAAAAATTAACCTATTCGGTAGATAATGCACAGGGCCTGAAAGAACCTGTTGACAAGAAATTGGAGTCATTATTAAGGACTTCCTTTTCTTTGACCAGTGTAGCCATTCAGCCAGCTGTTGCAGCAATCGAATTTGCCAATCCGTAAAGGATCGAATTGAAAGGCCTACTAAGCCTAACCAGGAGGACAATCTGCCTAAAGACAAGACTGATATTCCTCAAGAGCTGTGTTTTGCTGTTGATGACTTAAAGTATTCTATACAGCAGATTTCTCATCTGGCTCTCATGTCTGTGCATATGCACAGACTTTTATGACTAAAGAAGTGGTCAGCTTAGCCGCCTCGTAAAAAGTTATTAGTAGGCTTTCCCTTTCATGGGGAATATCTATTCGTTGATCACTTGGACAAATGTATCCAAAAGGTTTCTGGTGGGAAGAGTTCTCTACTCTACTACGTCCCTCATTTAAAACTTCAGGGACTGCCTCCTCAAATGTCTCAGCGCCAGGGCGGTTCCGCCGCCCACAGGGTGCTAAGGCCAGGGGCAAGCCCCAGGGCCAGAGAAAGCTCCGGGTCCAAAACTCTTCTAAACTCGGCACCAAGCCCTCCTTTGGAAGGAACGCCCCCACTCCTTAGAGTGGTGTAAAGGTTGCTGGACTTTGCTGACATTTGGAAAACAACAATCCAGCACGAACGTGTCACCTCAATAATAGCTTGCTGTTGCAGGGGATTCCCCCCCCCCCAGAGGTTTTTAAGATCCAGCGTCCCTTCGGATCCTCAAAAAAGAAGCTTGTTACTCCAAGCACTACATCACCTAGTGCATCAAGGAGTAATTGTAGAAGTTCTGATACTTGAAAGGAGCACAGGGTTTTTCTCAAACCTGTTTACGGTTCAGAAATCAAACACACACCAGGCCCATTTTGGACCCAAGATCCCTGAACAAGTATGCAACGATACAATCCTTTTAGATGGGGTCTGTCCTCTCAGTAGTAACCTCACTTCAGAGGGGAGACTTTTTAGCCTCCATCGATATAAAAGACACTTATTTACAGATACCTATTTTTCAGCCTCACCAGAGGTTCCTGCGATTTGCAGTAGAGGAACATCAATTTCAGTTTGTGGCTCTACCCTTCGGACTGGTGACAGCTCCTCGGGTAATTACAAAGGTCCTAGCTCCAATACTGGGCCTTTTTAGAGCCCAAGGGATTCTGGTGCTCGGGTACCTGGGCGACCTCTTGCTCAGAGATCACTCAGTACAGGCTCTAGAACAGAGCATAATACATACAGTATGGGATTTAAAGAGCTTATGCTGGATCATAAATACTAAAAAATGTCAAACTTGAGACCAGTTGAGAATCCTAAAGTATCTAGGTTTGACCCTAGACACGGTCTAAGCATGAGTATCCTTACCACCAGTAAGGATCTGTGCCCTGAGGAATCTGGGTACAGCAGATAAGGGGCAACAGACAACCCTGCATTCGGCTCTGTATGGGCCTTCTAGGGAGGATCGTATCCTCTTTCGAGGCAGTGTCCTATGCCCAGTTCCACTCCAGGCCATTACAACAAAGCATTTTGTTGGCTTGGAACAGGGGAAGAAAAGCCCTGGATTATCCAATGTGCTTATCCCCTCAGGCAACCCTTAAGCCTAAATTGGTCGCTGCAAGATCAGAACCTGCAAAAGGGAAAATCCTTTCTCACAGTAATCTGAGAAAGTACTGACTACGGATGCCAGTCTTTCAGGCTGGGGTGCAACCCTAGACGGGCTCTTAGGGGAGATGGTGAACAGATCCTGCCCATCAACGTCCTGGAATTATGGGGAGTACGTCTGGCCCTGCACTCCAGGCACTGAAACTTCAGGACTAGCCTATCCAAGTCCAGTCCAGCATTGCCACTTCTGTGGCATATATAAGCCACTAAGGTGGTACCAGGAGTTGTTTAGCTCTAAAGGGAGTGAACTACATACTTGCCTGTGCAGAAAGCTATGTCCTAATGATATCGGCAGTCCATATTCCGGGAGTAGACAACTGGAAGGCAGGTTATCTCAGCCGCCAGCAGATCTGCCCGGAGGAATGGTCCCTACACCCCGAGGTGTTTCAGGAAATTTGCCAGCATTGGGGATGGCCAGAGGTCGACCTACTGGCATCCAGATTCAAGAACAAACTACAACAGTTTGTCTCTCGGACAAGAGATCCTCTGGCAATTGGAGCAGATGCTCTGATAATTCCATGGAGCCAGTAATCCCTGGTTTATGCCTTCACTCCGATCCCTCTCCTTCCACTTTTGTTGTGTAGGATTTCGAGAGAGGGGGTCCCAATCTTTCTGGTAGTACCAGCTTGGCCCAGAAGGCCCTGGTTCCCAGAGATTGTCAGACTGACAAAGGACGACCCATGGACACTTCCACAGCGCCCCGACCTACTGTCTCAAGGTCCTATATTCCACCCCAATTTACAGTCTCTAAATTTAAAGGCATGACTCTTGAAGCCAGGGTGTTAAAGGACTGAGGCATCTCGGGACCTGTGATAACTAACCTAGTGAATGCTAGAAAAGCTGTCACTAGAAAGATCTATCGCAAAGTCTGGAAGACTTGTATTGCCTGATGTGAAGCCAAAAGATGACATCCATGAAAATATGTACTTGGGAGCATTCTCTCTTTTTCTACAGTCAGCTGTAGAAATCAAATTAGTTTTGAGTACAATCAGAGGTCAAGTTTCGGCCCTATCAGTATTTTTTCAAATTGACCTCCAATTCACTGATCCAAGCCTTTATGCAAAGAGCAACTCATTTGCTTCCCCCTATTAGGTTACCAACTTGTCCTTGGAATTTGAATTTGGTGTTCTCTGTGTTACAAACAACCATTTGAATTTATTAAAGTGGTTGTAAACCCTTGGAAAAAAAAACACCTGCAAGACCAAGCCATAATGAGCTAGTATGACTAGAATACTAGCTCATTATGCTTATCGAAGCCGTCCTCGTAACCCCCTCCGACCGCAGACATCTCTTCACAGATAAGGTAACCTCCGAGTATCGCCGCTCCAGCGCTGCGATTGGCTGGAGCAGCGATGACGTCACTCCCGCGCACGTGTGCTTTTTTTATGAATGGGGTTTTTACTGCGCCGTTCTCTACAACGTGCATGCTCCGTAGACAACGTGTAGGTTTAGGAGATATTGCAAACACCTACAGGTAAGCCTTAATCTAGGCTTACCTGTAGTCCTTGCTTCCGGTGGGGGTTTACAACCACTTTAAGGAAATTCCATTAGACTTGCTGTCACGCAAGCTACCTTTCCTGATGGCTATCATCTCGGCTTGAAGGGTGTCGCAGTTGGCGGCCCTTTCATGCAAGGAACCATATTTGATCCTTCGCCATGATGGGGTCGTGTTACGACCCGTTCCATCCTTGTTTCCAAAAGTCGTGTCAGCCTTTCATTTAAATCAGGACATTATTTTGCCTTCTTTTTTCTCTCGACCTCGTTCGGTGGATGAGAGACGACTGCATTCTTTGGATGTTGTCCAGGCATTCAAGGTTTATTTGTATAGATCTGCAGAGATCCCGAGATCAGACTCCAAGAAGGGGCAAGCGGCTTCCAAAGCTTTCATTGCCAATTGGATCAGTCAATTGGTCATTCAGGCCTACGGTCTGAAACCTAAAGCTTTCCCCTTTCAGGCGAGAGCTCATTTTACCAGGGGAAAAGGAACCTCCTGGGCTTTTCGCCATCAGATATCTGGCTCAGATTTGCAAGGCTGCTACCTGGTCTTCAGTGCATACATTCACAAAATGTTATCAAGTGGAGGTTCGGGCAGCCAAGGTTTCCGTTTTCGGACGCTGTATTCTGCAGGCTGCCGTATAAAGTTCTGATGGTGGTTATTTGGCAGGTTGTATCCCTCCCCTCCAGGATATTGCTCAGGGACGTCCCAGCAGGTTTTGAATATCAACCTGACTCTGTGTCCCATGATGTACTAAAAAGAAAAGTATAACGAAAAAATTTTTGAGTGTGCATGATGCCTTTTTGTTTTTTAGGGAATTGGCGTAGCACTTTTTTTTTCTGTATGTTGAATTATTTTATATATCAAATATTGTGCGAGATGCTTTCTCAAACTTTGTTTTAGCATGAAGCAGTTTTATTATTTGATATTGCAAAACTGACATTTGGAAGAGGATGAAGATTTTTACCCATACACACATTTACTTGCCTTTAAACGTGTTTTGCTCAGAATCTTTGTCAAAAAACATCACTTTTCACTGCTTGTTGCTACTCCCTTACTAGCAAGCACAATTCTGTCATTGGGGTTGTGAAGTGATTAGCAGCAGAATCTGACAGTGTGAGACATCAGCCTAAATATCGATAGTACTTTTACCCATGAGAAATTAATCTATTAACATTATAGATTTTGGATGATTGATAGGTCTAATCTTGGGCAATTCTATTTCATAGTATTTATAATTAGATAAAGCCAATATTTTTGGGATAGACTGGGGAAATGTTGATACCCTTGTCAGCCTTTCTCACTAGGTAGCTTGTCATCAGATCAAGAAATCTTTGAATTGGGACACCTGTTTCTGTGAAATGTTTATTAGAAGAGATTTCCACTTACTTTGGAGAGGTTTACTCTTACTACTTGGACATTACAGGAGAGAATTATTTTTATTTTAGCCATTCCCTGCTCTATCTAAAACCAAAGGAGTGTTTTATCTGAGATGCAATTTTAAATGTTTTTTTTTGCTGAATGCATCTACTTATATTTGCTTAGGTAATGTTACCGCCTGGTGGCCAACATTCAGATAAAGGTTTGAAAGAAACCATACTGGATGACGATGACTGTCCTCTACAGATATTCCGGGACTGGCCAAATGATAAAGGTAATAAAACTACAAAAGAACTTTAATTCATACATTTGCACATGTCTATCAGAATGTTTGCGTGTTTGAAATTGTAATACCTGTCAATTTTATTTTTGCCATTTTGGAGGGTCGTGTGCACACTTGCAGGCACACAGTTTCTTCTCAGTTCGTTCTTGCTGCCACCTTCAAGGACTTGGCCACATGTTCCCCTCCAGCTATTGGCTGGTTTTTGAGTGTCCATGATTTTACCTGGTATGCTCAGTTAGGTTAACCATGTTAAGCACTGCAACATTTTGGATTTCAAGCACAAAGGGAGCAGTCCTGCAGAATCAGATTTCTCCAGCTCATTTACACAAATCATTTTGTGTCAGCCTACAGTTCACCTTCGCAGGTGCCTGACATGGACAGCCTGTATTGTTCTCCCCTGTTTTTCATATTTGTACTCCTTGGTGTCTTGGCTCTTTCAGACATGGCCCCATTCACAGCCTTATCCAGAGAGTTCTCAGCATCCATGCTTGAGATTGGGCCAAATTGCATATGTGCTAGTTGACTCAGAGGCTGTAAACAGACTCCTACACCTTCCCCTCCAGAATCTGTTTCTCACATAACTGCAGGGGTAGAGGTCTCTGAGCCTTCTTTTGTGGAGTAAATATGGGTGCATGTATTGTTTGTTGCAACAGGTGGGCTTGGGAGAAGGCTCCACCTTTTCCTGTTGCAACAAATTCTACTGGATGACTGTAGTTCACCGTTAATATATCACTAATTTCTGAAAATGTTATGGGTTAGTTTAGACGTTGCAGATTGCTGTCCTTAAAGGCTAAGTCCATCTTTAAGACCATGTTGCATATTGCAACCATTTTTAGGCTATGTCATGGTTCCAAGCTGTTGCCTTTTTCTCTCCAGTCAGTTAGGGACTTTTTAGTTGCATGTAGTTATGTGAAGAAATCTGCGCTGAATCAGTTTTAATAAAGTCAGCTGACACAAAGCTAGTTTAGTGAACCTTTAAAAACACATAATTGGTATAACCCAAACTAACTGTGATAAGTACAGCATAAACTTAGTGTTACTATCATGTAATTCATATACATATAGAAGTGAAGATGAATGAATCGGATTCAACCACTCCAGCGAACATGAAGCTATTGGTCCAAATGGCGGGATTGTAAACTCACCGGAACATACGGCTGCCATCACTGTGGCATGTGAACCTTGCAGCATATGTGGAAACCTCTCTGGATGTGTTGCAACACTAAACTCCCGCTCGCTACTCTATGCGGAGCCCAACTGCTTGTGTGTGGGCTGTGGCGTGTAATCAGGCAGAGGTCGGCACAGAGTTCAAAAGAGACAGGAAATCTGCACTTCGGGAAGTGTTAGTTTCTGAAGAATTTTCAGGCTGCACATTCTCTGCCTGTGTCTGTGCTGTGCCGTGTAATCACACAGAGGTTCGCAGGATGAACCACTTAGTGTAGAAGAGAGCTAGGAGATGGGGACTTCGGGAAGTGCCCCAGGGCCTCAGGTGTTTGAGCATCACACCTTTTTACTGCTGTGTGTTTGTCAGTCACAGTGTAAAAGCTGTCTGTTGAACAGCTGCATATGTTTACAATATAGTCAGGCCCTAGGTTTTGTTTTTCAGCTATGGAGGTTTAGAATGGCAATATGGTATCGATGGAAAATTCCAGAAAGGCTGGGATTTCTTGAAAAGATTATGGACCAAGCTTGTTGGCCTCAAAATTCTAAAGGGATACATGCAGGGTACCATCTGATTCTACATTTACTAAACCCAAGTAATATGAGGACCTATTTAACCACTTGAATACAGGGCACTTCTACCCCCTTTCTGCCCCCCAGGACATTTTTCAGCTTTTAGTGCTGTCGCGCTTTGAATGACCATTGTGCGGTCATGCAACACTCTACCCAACCTAAATTGTTTATCTTTTTGTTCACACAAATAGATTTATTTTGGTGGCATTTAATCATCACCGTTTTTTTTTGCTAAATCAAAAAAGAAAAAAAAATCTTCCTCTTATTCTTCTGTTATAACATTTTGTAAATAGTTTTTCATAATCCTAGGCCAGAATATATTCTGCCACATTTCTTTAGGGAAAACAACCCAAGTCAGTATTTAGGCTACTTTCACAATGACTTGTCATGCGACTCTGATGTCCACAGTCACAGAGAAAGTCGCACAAGTGTGGAGGGGGCCTTCGTCTGTAGGAAAGTTGTAGAATCCAGTCCACAAACTATGGTATATATCAGAAAATGTATCAATCCTGATGTACTGATGGCCTATCTCATTTCTTGAGGCCCAGAAGTGTCAGGACAGATATCCCCCCCAAATTACCCCTTTTTGCAAAGTAGCCAGTCCAAGGTATTTGGAAAGAGGCATGGCAAGTTTTTTTGGAGTTGTCATTTTTTTGGTCATAAGTTTATTTATTTTTACATGCCGTCAGCAGTGCATTACAGCGTCATCATATAACAGATGTGGTGGTTATTTATGCACGCTTTGGCCGGAGCAATATAATGTTGCCCTAATAACATTGTACTACCCTGGGGAAGTGATCAGTTTTGGCAAACATGTTGCATCCATTTTTAGGGTGGAACATGTAACGTGTTCCCACTGCTGTAGCCTCTCCCGCTATACTTTTCCTGACTCCTAAAATAAATAAAATAAAAATGCACATTTTGCATTATTTATTTTAAAGCAAACTTATCCTTTAACTGTGAAACTGCATGGCCATTATTAAGTGTTTAGCCATTCTATTCTTTTGGTTACATGAATGAGGTTAAAAAAGGAAACCGCAATAAAGTTCAACCAAGGAATGTGAAAATTAACCACAGTCTACGTATATGTCGAACTTAAAATATATCTAAACCTCAAACTTCCCCTTTTTGTGTTTCATAGAAAAAGAAAAGATGGTCAAATGCTTTTTTGCAGTATTTCCCCCATTGGGAGAATCCCCGTCACTCAGTAAGTGAAAGGAAATCCTAACTTAGCCAGTTGCCACTTCAACAAATCCCCCACCCCCCATTGGGAGATTTCTTATTTTTTTTATTGGTAACTGTTTTTAAAATGTCGGTTTTTCCCCTCACATGCAATCTTGGTGCCATTGGTCTTCAGGACAGACAGAGAGGGTGAAGGTCCCCAGCGATTACACAGACAATATAAGCCAAAATCCAAGGTGGAAGTAGGTGCTGCATACGGATCCCTCTACCAATATAAAACTGTCATACACTCAAACCCTTTAAAGAGCTCCAAAGAAAGGGTTTTTAAAATGCATATTTATTTTACCTTTTTTTTTTCTTGTTTTTAACCACTTAAGGACCGCCTACTGCACATTTACATCGGCAGAATGGCACGGCTGGGCACATCAACGTATATATACGTTGATTTTAGTACCCAGCCGTGGGTCGCGGGCGCGCGCCCGCGACCCGGTCCGAAGCTCCGGGACCGCAGGATTCGCGGACCCGATCGCTGCTGCAGTGCGGCGATCCGTCCCTGGAGCGGAAGAATGGGGAGAGCTGTGTGTACACACGGCTTCCCCGTGCTTCTCTGTGGCCGTAGCATCGATCGCGTCATCCCTGTAATAGGGGGACGCGATCGATGACGTCACACCTACAGCCACACCCCCCTACAGTTGTAAACACAACACATAGGCACACATCCCCTACAGCGCCACCTGTGGTTAACTCCCAAACTGCAACTGTCATTTCCACAGTAAACAATGCAAATTTAAATGCATTTTTTGCTGTGAAAATGACAATTGTCCCAAAAATGTGTCAAAATTGTCCGAAGTGTCCGCCATAATGTCGCAGTCACGAAAAAAATCGCTGATCGCCGCTATTAGTAGTAAAAAAAAAATAATTAATAAAAATGCAATAAAACTATCCCTTATTTTGTAAACACTATAAATTTTGCGAAAACCAACCGATAAACGCTTATTGCGATTTTTTTTTTTTTACCAAAAATACGTAGACGAATATGTATCGGCCTAAACTGAGGAAAAAAAATGTTTTTTTTATATATTTTTGGGGGATATTTATTATAGTAAAAAGTAAAAAATATTGCATTTTTTTTAAAATTGTCGCTCTATTTTTGTTTATAGCGCAAAAAATAAAAACCGCAGAGGTGATCAAATACCACCAAAAGAAAGCTCTATTTGTGGGGAAAAAAGGACGCCAATTTTGTTTGGGAGCCACGTCGCACGACCGCGCAATTGTCAGTTAAAGCGACGCAGTGCCGAATCGCAAAAAGGGGCAAGGTCCTTTACCTGCAACTTGTATCCTATACATGCCTGTTAAATGATTTTTACATTATTTAATTTCGTGTTTAATTCTTATTTTCTGAGTTCATCTAAAGTGTAGGAAGGATTGAGCTGTGTTTTGGTCTTTACTGTTGTCTGCAGCTGACAGAAGACTGAATTGACAGCAGATGGATGTTATAGCTTTCCTACACTCTACATAAATTGTAACAAATTGTATAGCATGGTCACTTAATGGTTAAGTAAAATAACCAGTGTCTGTCAAAGGCCGTCAAAATCCCAAACTTATGTGCAATCTCTGCTAGTATTTCAACAAAAAGTGCAATATCGATCTTGTCCACCACCAAGAAACTTGAAAACTGCAATCGACCTTAAGTCATAAGATTTTGCCCCCTCAAGTGGTGGAGGTTGATGTACATTTAATATTCTGACAAGGTCCTCTACTTCTCCATTGGCTCCAAATATTTTCTTGAGTTGAAACACAGTGGAGAAAAGACAAATCGCAACCTGTAGCACTGCATTCAGAACATATGCTCTGCGCGTTTCGTCAGGATGTCTTCACGGGACTTGGCAACACAATCTGACTGGTATTGGAGCACAATATAATGTAGGGGGTAGAGGAAATTACTCACTATTAGTGTTCACAAAGATTGACAAAAATTTAAAAAAATGCCTGAAATCCTACTATGTTGTCTATAAGAAAGATCAAGTGGCGGGACTGCCGCTATGATCATTCTTATTGTGGACAGAATCGCTGGCTGGAAATAATGATATCTTAATTCCTGTAGCTGCAGACGACATTCAGATATCCCAGCTGAACATCCATGACATCATATGATGTCCTTGGGCTGGAAGTGATTAATTTTAAAAACCCACCATACTACAGCATATCAGTAAAAGCTGGGCTCACATGAATAACAAGGGGGAAGGAGCCACAAACAGGAAAGGGAATAAATTCCTCTTTTACAAACAGGGATCTACCGTGTTTCCCCGAAAATAAGACACCGTCTTATATTTTTTTTTTCCTCAAGAAATCACACTATGGCTTATTTTCGGGGGGTGTCTTATTTTTATTACAGAAAATAAAGGTTGCCTACCTGAACCACACTTGCGCTTCTTAGCATTTCCTCTGTCCACCTGTAGACTGAGATCATCGTATTCTGCACGCCATTTTTGGACCATTCGGATATCCAACTTCTTCTCTTTGCACTCATCTTGTCTGGCTGTACAGAAAGATAGGCCAGCAAAGCTGATGTGGACCAACGTGGAGCTGGGGTGATCTCTTTGGGCTCAGTAGCAGCTTTTCCCCCTATCCCCTGGTGTTTGTGTGGGGTGAGAGAGGGGTTTGCTGGTCGGTGCTGGGAGAAGCTTTACAGCTTTACACAGCGTTCTTCTCCTCACTTCAGTTCCAGTACAGTACTGTATGCCTATCACGTGTTGTTTCCCGCGCCTCGCCGTTACGCATACGACACTACGTCTTATTATCGGAGATTCGCCACGTCTTATTTTCGGAGATTCGACACTACATCGCTACGTCTTATTTTCGGAGGGGTGTCTTATATTTCGATCTTGTGCCGAAATCCCACTACGGCTTATTTTCGGAGTACGTCTTATTTTCGGGGAAACACGGTATATCCATTGTTAAACAGCAATTGGGATATCAACTGTTTTATTATGTATTGTGGTGTTACATTATATGTGATTTTGTCTTCTTATCTCCACTGTGTTTGAATTCAACCATGTTTTTATAGTCAATTGAGAAGTAAAGGACCTTGTTGGAATATTCAAAGGGGTTGTAAAGGCAGAAGTTTTTTTTTATATTGATGCATTCTATGCATTTGACCCCTTTTGCACTGGGATGCTTTTCAGGCGTTTTAGCGCTAAATAGCCTGTAATGCACCAGAGAAGCGTCTCAAGCCATCCCATGTGAAAGCCCAAGTGCTTTTACACTGGGGCGGTGTGCTTGCAGGACGGGAAACAAAGTCCTGCAAGCAGCATCTTTGGGGTGGTGCGGGAGCGGTGTGTACACTGCTCCCAAAACGTTCTGCCCATTGAAGTGAATAGGCAGCGCTGCCGAAGCACCTGCAAAGGGATTTGGCAATGCCACAACACGGCTGCTATTAACCCTTTCTTTGGCCACTAGCGGGGCCAAAAAAAGGAAAAGCACTGCTAGAACAGTAAATCGCCGATAAAATGTTTAAAATTTTTTTTTTTTGTTTTTGTTTTTTTTACAGTGTATTTTGTGCGTGGACTCGAGAGAGAGGAGCCGGACTGCAGGAGTTGGGAGTAGGCAGACCCTCCCCCCGGAGGCAATCGCCATCCTTCTCCATGCCCCTGGTGGCAATGGCGGGTGTGAAGGGGGGCCTCCCACTCACCCCGCCCTACCTGCTCCTCTTGGGAGCCCAACTGGGGCCCAATGGGGCAGAGGGACTCCCCCTATGAGGGAGTGAGGGGGCCTAGCCCACCCAGCCACCCCCGTAGGTCCTTCGCCTCTCTTTATTTTTAAGAGACCGCATGGCCAAAGTGCATGTGTTTTTAAACCAATTTCGTGTGCGTGCAAGTGTGGTGGTTTTTGTGGGGGGGGGTGGACGTACTAAGCACAGGCGTACCTTGCATAGCACACCCACCGGGAGCCGGGCTGAGACCACCAAACTCAATTCACATGTAGCCGAGACCGGGATCCGAACCCTTGGCTGCAGAGGTGAATGGCTTTTCAGCGCAGTGCCAATCACGTTGAGCCACCACAGCTCCCATGTTTAAAAGTTTTAGCGGCGCTTTCCTGATGACGCCTGCACCGCCCCAGTCTGAAAGGGGTCTTAAGATAAAAAGCCTTCGGTGTACAGCAGCCCTCCTATTACCTGTGCCCCCTCTCTATCCAGCGATGTCCATTGGGTGTCGCTGCTGTCAAAGTTAGCTAGCCAATTGCGAGACAGAGGGCGGGGTTGGGGCTCTGTGTCTGAATTGACACAGGGAGCTGTGACTCAGCTCGGTGCCCCCAAGCTCGTATGACTATATTAAGAGGTCTTAAAATTTGGTGAGCAGTTTGCAAATTTTCTTGGTGGTGGACCGCATGGCTATTTCACGCACTTTGTGTTGGAACACTGGAAGTGATTGCACACAAGATTTGGATTTTGTTGGACTATATTTGATGGACTCTAGTTATGTTACTTACAAGTGATGGTGCAATACAATTTGTTACACAATATTAGTAGATATCAGTTTGTGTATCTTGGTGGGCTGCAGTCACTTAGAAGTATTAAGTGACTAAAATCACAAAAATATTGGGTTTGCATACCGTGTTAAATCTAACAGATTATTATTTTATTTAGGGGGGGGGCAGGTGTTTGACTCTACATAGTGGATAAACTGCTTAATGTTTATCCATTTGAGATCTCACCATTGTTACTGAGAAATAGTGATGAGCGGAATACGCCATATTCGATTTCGCGATATTTCGCGAATATTTCGAAGAATATTCGCGAATATTCGTTAATATCGAATATTCGTGATATTTTATAAAAAAAAAAAAAAAAAAATTGCGAATTTTCGCCAATGCGAATTTTCGCTAATGCGAATTTTCGCTAATGTGAAATTTCGCGATTTTTTTTTTTTTTTTTATAAAATATCACGAATATTCGATATTTACGAATATTCGGTATATTTTATATATAAAAAAAGCGAAATTTCACATATGCGGTTGCGAATATTCGTTAATATCGAATATTCGTGATATTTGATAAAAAAAAAAAATTGCGAATTTTCGCTATTGCGAATTTTATTGCGAATTTTTTTGCGAAATTTGAAAAATATCGAATATTCGAAATAGCGAATATTCGCCGCGATATTCGAGATATTCGCGAATACTCGAATATGCAATATTCGTAGCGAATATTCGCAATGCGAATATTCGTGAGCAACACTACTGAGAAAGTAGTCGGGTCCATAAATATTGGGACATTGACACAATTCTAATCTTTTTGGCTCTATACACCGCCACAATGGATTTGAAATGAAACAAACAAAATGTGCTTTAACTGCAGACTTTCAGATTTAATTTGAGGGTATTTACATCCAAATCAGGTGAACAGTGTAGGAATTGCAACAGTTTGTATCTGTGCCTCCCACTTTTTAAGGGACCAAAAGTAATGCGACAGATTCACAATCCTTTGCAGTCAATTACAGCCTGAAGTCTGGAACGCATAGACATCACCAGACGCTGGGTTTCATCCCTGGTGATGCTCTGCCAGGCCTCTACTGCAACTGTCTTCAGTTCCTGCTTGTTCTTGGGGCATTTCCCCTTCAGTTTTGTCTTTAGCAAGTAAAATGTATGCTCAATCGGATTCAGGTCAGGTGATTGACTTGGCCATTGCATAACATTCCACTTCTTCTTTCCCTTAAACTCTTTAGTTGCTTTTGCAGTATGCTACGGGTCATTGTCCATCTGCACTGTGAAGTGCCTTCCAATGAGTTCTAAAGCATTTGGCTGAATATGAGCAAATATTGCCTGAAACACTTCAGAATTCATCCTGCTGCTTTTGTCAGCAGTCACATCATCAATTAATACAAGAGAACCAGTCCCATTGGCAGCCATACATGCCCACGCTATGACACTACCACCACCATGCTTCAATGATGCTTTGGATCATGAGCAATTCCTTTCCTTCTCCATAATCTTCTCTTCCCATCACTCTGGTACAAGTTGATCTTGGTCTTATCTGTCCATAGTATGATGTTCCAGAACTGTGAAGGTTTTTTTTTAGATGTTGTTTGGCAAACTCTAATCTGGCCTTCCTGTTTATGAGGCTCACCAATGGTTTACATCTTGTAGTGAAGTCTTCTCTTGATTGTTGACTTTGACACACATACACCTACCTCCTGGAGAGTGTTTTTGATCTGGCCAACTGTTGTGAAGGGTGTATTCTTCACCAGGAAAATAATTCTTCGGTCATCCACCACAGTTGTTTTCCGTGATCTTCTAGGTCTTTTGGTGTTGCTGAGCTCACTGGTGCGTTCTTTGTTTTTAACGATGTTCCAAACAGTTGATTTGGCCACACCTAACGTTTTTGCTATTTCTCTGATAGGTTTGTTTTGTTTTTTCAGCCCAATGATGGCTTGCTTCACTGATGGTGACGGCTCTTTGGATTTCATATTGAGAGTTGACAGCAACAGGTTCCAAATAGAAATGGCACACTTGAAATTAACTGTGGATCTTTTATCTTCTCCTTATAAAGGGGATAATGAGGGAATAACGCACACCTGGCCATGAACATGCTGAGCAGCCAATTTTCCCATTGCTTTTGGTCCCTTTAAAAAGTGGGAGGCACATATACAAAACGTTGTAATTCCTACACCGTTCACCTGATTTAACAGTAAATACCCTCATATTAAAGCTGAAAGTCTGCAGTTAAAGCACATATTGTTTGTTTCATTTCAAATCCATTGTGTTGGTGTAAAGAGTCAAAAAGATTTGAATTGTCAATGTCCCAATACTTATGAACCTGACTATGTGTTTTACCTGATCATATTACAATAGAGCCATCCTAATGTAAGCAGAGGAACGTGTTTTAAGTCTTTCCTTCTTCAATGTGTATGTTATTTTTTTTTAATTTCAAAGTAATATGCAGTTTGTGGGTCACTTGGGTGCTTTTGAGAACAGTTTCAAGGGAATTTTTTGTGAGACGGTAAGTAGTTGAGAGGAGTTGTCCTACTGCAGACTTTTATGGATACTAGAGTATTTTCTACCTATGCCATAATATGTTAGATTTCTGCCCCTTAAACTGCCATTATTATTTTTAGGATGTTTCAGTTCCAGAAATTTTAGTATTGCATTATATAGTGTCTTAAGTTTTGGGACTTCTAGATAGTACTGTGAAAAAGTGGCATTTGTGTGTGGATTTACCACTTAGATTGGCCCAAAAGATTTTTTAAATCTCCACAGCAGAATAAAATGTTATGCTTTGACCATAAAAGCTGTTGTGAGACAAATGTTGAGCTAACACTATTTTAACTATTTTAACTAAACCTATCAATTTTATTTATCTAATGCATTTCATTTTACTTTCTTTATCCCAACATCAGTTTCCTTTTCTAATTAAATATGCCTTTTTAATTTTTTTAGGAGAACTTGTGTTTCAGTTGAAAAGAAGACCTTCAGATTACTTCAAGAAAAACCGGAAACTTGAGGGCAAGCCATCAAAAGAAAGGCTGGATGCTTATGGTTACTCTCTTTCACCAGATAAACTGCCTTACTTGGTAGAATTGAGTCCAGGTAAGACATGACATTTTTTAGGTGTGGTACACTAGGTTTACCGTGCAGCATTTTCTAAATGCATGGGCTAATCTTATCATACGCTCATTATGCACATTTGATGAACAGGTTGTTCACGGTTGACCTTGTGAATTTAGAAACTCCTCAAGCATTTTTGGTAAATTGATTATGACTTGTTTTGCAAGGCACGCTTGTACTTCATTACAATACAATATTCACTATGAACTTTACGGTCATTTTAATAAATTATGAATTTCTTTATCGTACATCACGGGACACAGAGCGCATAGTCATTACATATGGGTTATATGGGTACCTTCAGGTGTGGACACTGGTGTAATCAACTTCACAGGAAGTTCCTCCCTATATAACCCCCTCCCACTGAGAGTGCTTCAGTTTTTTCGCCAGTGTCTTAGGTGTTGGTCACGTCTAGCTGTCCCTCGGAGGTCTCGGGACCCAGGATAGCTAGCCGGATCCGTCCGAAGTGCTTCAAAGCCAAGGTGTACGGTACCCGGGCCCTGCTGGAGTGGGGTTTTGCCTATAATGCCTCTCCTTGGAGGGCTGGGTTCTGGGCTCCAGTGCCTTAGTCTCTTCCAAGAACTAAACACTACTGATGCCAGGATGCTATATAGGTCCAGGGGTGTGGGTTCCTTAACACAGGACCCCGGTCCCTGAAGGTCCAAGACAATACCCACGGAGATGGGGGGAAGGCTGGGCCTCTTGCATTTTGCAATACCCTGCGGCGTGGAGCAGGTAAGAGGGAACCTGCGGGACTTGGTTCGACAGTAGGTATCCCCCTGGGGGTTCTGGGTTGGCTAATGGTATGCTTGTGCATCAGCCACTATCTCCACTATGTCTTTTTAGGCAGGATGGGATGTACTAATGTTTACCCAGATAACATGTAGATATATGTATACTTGTTTAAGATATATATTTGCTACTCACCCCAGGTCTGCCTGTTAGCATTGATACTGCAGCCCCACGTACTGTAAAGAGGGAATTGCTGGTGAAAACTCCTGTTTCTTAGGAAGCCTATGGGGACAGCTTCCTCTCTGTGTGCACTACAGTAAGGATTAGTGCTTACCTGGTGTCGGTTGGTGCTGCTGGCGCTGGTCCATGCTTTTCCTCTGCTCTCTGCTTCCTCCATGTTGTTCAGCGTGGGGGGGGGGGGTGCGCGCGCGTGGGCGCGTGCACGCCGCCTTTTATAGCGTCGGCGTGCGTTGGGGGGGCGGGCCAGCAGCGTCAGGGTCAGTTTAAAGTAAAACGTTTTCTCTGGCTGGTCTTTTCCCTCCTGGAAGCAGAGGAAGAAGGACACAGAGCGCGCAGCTGGGTCTTTTGGCCACAGTGACACCCAGTGGCGGTTTGTGGATCTTCAGGTCTAGGACTTAGTTCCACTATTGACCAGAAAAAAAAAAAGTTTTTTTTGCTTAAAGGGACTCAGCCTTAGATCCAGCAGTATCTGAGTCAACCTTGGACTCCGGCTAACGGGCATTGGTGTTGCAATACTCACAGGTTTTCCTCAGTATTGCCACCTCCCAGGCGGGTAAAAAAAAAATATATATATATATATATATATATATATACAAAATTTTTCATTTTCCTCAGCCTGTTCTCATATTAATTACTCCTAGCTACAACAGTCAGGTGTTGGCTATAGGGGTGACTCAAGGTTGTGCAATGGCTCCAAGGGCATCAGGACCAGCCAAGGCTGCAAAAGGTGCCAAGAAACAAAAGGGGTCTCCATCGGGGTCAGAGGATTTGGGCCAGGCTTCAACGGCCCCACCCTCACCAGTTAGACCAACGAGTAGCATAGTACAAGAGCCATTGGGGGTGCTGGGGGCAGAGGCGGCCCCCGATCCACCCATTCCCGTTTACGTAACGGAAGAAATGCTAGCGACCACCCTGGGTGGGCTAGAGAAAAGGTTAACTGCTTTGTTTGCCCGCCCTTTGCCAAGTAGCAAACGGGCTAGATCCCCCTCACCTAGTTTGGTGTTTTCAGATGCGGAGGTCTCCTCTTCGGAGGAACGGGACCCACAAGGGGATCAAGCAGACCCAAGTCCCGAAGGTTCAGACATGGAGGGTTCCACTGTAGATGAATATTTTTCGGCCTCTCAAGCGGAGAGCCTGTGGATCCAGTCTTTGACCGATATGGTTCGCACTGCTTTTAAACTTCCAGTGCCAGAACTAGTAGCCCCTGTGGTATCCTCATTGGGTTCTTTAAAGGCTCCATTAACTTGGGTTGCTTTTCCGATTCACCCCCTTCTGCGGAGCGTGATTTACCAGGATTGGGCTCGACCTGATAGGATCTTTATCCCTCCTAAGAGGTTCTCTATTCTCTATCCTATGGAAGAGGAATTTTTAAAGAAATGGGCACTCCCCACAGTGGACGCGGCCATTTCCTGCGTGAATAAATCCCTGACCTGTCCGGTTGAAAATGTCCAGATGTTCAAGGATCCGGTCGACAAAAAATTAGAGACCCTACTGAAGGCTTCTTTCACCACAGTAGGTGCCATGGTTCAGCCAGCGGTGGCAGCCATTGGCGTTTGTCAGGCCTTAAAGGATCAGGCAAAACAGATATTAAAGGACATGCCGGCTCAGCAAACTCGTGAATTAGCAGATTTCCCTGGGGCTCTCTGCTTTGCAGGAGATGCTATTAAGGACTCCATCCAACAGGCATCCCGGTTATCTCTGCTGGTGGTTCACATGCGTCGTCTTTTGTGGCTAAAGAACTGGTCAGCAGAGGCACCCTGCAAAAAGCTTTTAGCAGGGTTTCCCTTTCATGGGGGAAGACTATTCGGTGAAGACCTAGATAAATATATCCAAACCATATCAAGTGGTAAAAGTTCTTCCTTACCGGTCAAGAAAAGACCGCGTGGGCCCGCGTTTAAACGACAGGCCTTTGCTGGCTCTGCCCCTTCGACTTCCCGTCAGTATCGACGGCCTCCCGGGCGTTCAGCAGTTAATAGCCGCCCACAGGGACAAGCCGTGGCAAACAAGAGGCCCTGGTCTCGCAAGCCGGCTAAACCAGTCATCAAGTCAGATTCATGAAGGGGCGCCCCCACTCTCTTGGGTGGGGGGGAGGCTTCAGTTTTTCTCCGAAGTCTGGAAGGCCAGAATTCCCGACGCTTGGGTTCGGTCCGTAGTAGCCTCAGGCTACAAACTAGAGTTTCGATAAATCCCCCCTCCTCATTTTCAGGGGTCAAGTCTTCCAAGCGACCCGTTAAAGAGGGCCTCTCTCGTAAAGGCGTTGGATCGCCTCTTGCTCCAAGGAGTAATTGTAGAAGTACCAACCCAAAAAAGGGGTCTGGGATTCTACTCCAACCTTTTATTATACCAAAACCCAATGGCGACGTCAGGCCTATCCTAGACCTCAAACGCCTAAATCGCTTTCTAAAGATTCAGACCTTTCGTATGGATTCCATACGTTCAGTGACAGCCAGCCTGCATCAAGGCGACTTTCTAGCATCTATAGACATAAAGGATGCATATCTGCATGTGCCGATCTACCCAGCACATCACAAGTTTCTTCGTTTTATGATAGATCAAAGTCATTTCCAGTTCGTAGCCCTCCCTTTCGGGTTGGCAACAGCTCCGCGGGTATTCACAAAGGTGTTAGCCCCGGTGCTAGCCGTCCTAAAGACAGAAGGCATTTTGGTCCTGGCATACCTGGACGATCTCCTGGTTATCGACAGATCAGCTTCCAACCTCAATAATGCAGTAGTCCGCACAGTTCGGCATCTACAAGAATTCGGGTGGGTTGTGAACCAAGGAAAATCGAGGTTGCAACCCACAAGACAGTTGGAATATCTAATCCTTCGGTTAGATACAGAATGCCAGAGGATATTTTTACCTCAAGAAAAGATCAGGTCATTGACTCAAACAATTCAAATAGTCCTAGGCAAAAAGAGGCCGACTATTCGCCTATGCATGCGACTGCTGGGAAAGATGGTAGCCGCCTTCGAAGCAGTGCCCTATGCCCAGATCCATACCAGAGTTCTCCAGGCAGCTATTCTCTCTGCTCGGAACAGGTCCATACAGGCATTAGACCGTCCATTAGGTCTTTCCCCAGGAGTCAGGCGCAGCCTGTACTGGTGGCTGGTCCCTCAAAAATTGTCAAAAGGGAAAACCTTTTGCCCCATCACGTGGAAAATAGTAACCACAGATGCCAGCCTAACAGGTTGGGGGGCAATCTTAGGAAAACGGACCCAGCAGGGACAGTGGTCAGAGGCAGAAAGTCTGCTGCCCATCAATGTCCTAGAGATCAGAGCTGCTCGGTTGGCCCTGGTCGCCTGGACTCTCCCCCTGCAGGGTCTGCCAGTAAGGATACAGTCCGACAATGCCACAGCGGTGGCATACATAAACCACCAGGGGGGCACAAGGAGCCTAGCGGCTCAAAGGGAAGTAAACCTGATTTTCTCATGGGCCGAAGCCCATGTACCCTGCATCTCAGCAGTGTTCATCCCAGGGATAGACAATTCTCAAGCAGATTTTTTGAGTCGTCAACAGTTACTCCCGGGAGAGTGGTCTCTTCACCCCCAGGTATTCCAAGAGATTTGCCAAAGATTCGGAGTTCCCGATGTGGACATCATGGCAACAAGATTCAACAAGAAATTGGACAAATTCGTATCCCGAGCCAGGGACCCCTCGGCCTACGGGACCGATGCGTTGGTTTGCCCCTGGCACCAGTTTTCTCTCCTGTATGCGTTCCCTCCACTACAGATGATTCCCCGCCTTCTACGAAGGATCAGGGTGGAGCGCAGGCTGGTGATCCTGGTGGCCCCAGCCTGGCCCAGAAGGGCTTGGTACGCACTCATCGTGAGGATGTCAGTAGGGGCACCGTGGCCACTCCCCCTGCGCCCAGATCTGCTGTCTCAGGGCCCGATCTACCACCCTGCTTCACAGCAGCTAAATTTGATGGCTTGGCGGCTGAATCCCTAATTCTTAAGGGCAGAGGCCTCTCAGCCCAGGTCATATCTACGTTAATTCAGGCTAGAAAGCCAGTCTCTAGAAATATCTATTACAGAGTCTGGAGGACCTATGTGGAGTGGTGCGAGTCTCAAGGAGGGCATCCTCGCAAGTTTTTTATTGACAGGATCTTGCGATTCCTCCAGGTTGGCGTTGACAAGGGGTTGGCTCTTAGTACTCTAAAGGGGCAGGTGTCTGCCTTATCGATATGGTTTCAAAGACCTTTGGCCACGCATTCGCTTGTGAAAACCTTCTTGCAGGGGGTCTTGCATGTGAATCCCCCTATTAGAGCTCCCCTCTGCTCCTGGAATTTAAATCTGGTCTTGTCAGCTTCACAAAAGCAGCCGTTTGAATCTCTGACAGAAATCCCTCTTGTGCTGCTAACCCGAAAGTTGGTTTTCTTGGTGGCTATGGCTTCGGCCAGAAGGGTCTCCGAGCTGGCAGCCTTGTCTTGCAGGGAACCGTACCTGATTCTGGATAAGGACAGAGTGGTTCTGCGGCCTCAACCTTCTTTCCTTCCTAAGGTCATATCCAGTTTTCACTTGAATCAGGACCTAGTCCTACCATCCTTCTTTCCTACTCCCCAGTCCAGAGAGGAAAGACTGCTTCATACTTTGGACGTGGTCCGAGCCATGAGGGTCTATCTCAAGGCTACAGAGAAGATTCGGAAAACAGATGTGCTTTTCGTTCTTCCGGATGGCCCCAAGAAGGGTCAGCCGGCTGCCAAGTCTTCCTTGGCTAGGTGGATTAAGCAGCTGATTTTTCAGGCCTATGGTCTGAAGCGCGTTCCACCTCCCTTATCAGTTAAAGCCCATTCTACGAGGGCCATGAGTGCCTCTTGGGCGGCACACCATCAGATCTCTATGGCACAGGTTTGCAAAGCGGCAACCTGGTCTTCCGTACATACGTTTACTAAATTTTATAAGTTGGACGTCGCAAAGGCTACGGATGCAGCATTTGGGCAGGCGGTCCTACGGGCAGCAGTATAGAATCCTCTGGCCCGGTTCATGCCCCCTTTTTTCTGTTGGTGGAGCTATTTTACCTCCTGATAATGTTTTTTGTTTGGCTATTTTTGGCCTTACGGTCTCCCTCCCTTCATGGAGCATTGCTTTGGGACATCCCATATGTAATGACTATGCGCTCTGTGTCCCGTGATGTACGATAAAGAAAAAAGGATTTTTAATAACAGCTTACCTGTAAAATCCTTTTCTTGGAGTACATCACGGGACACAGAGCTCCCACCCCTCTTTTGGGGAACATTGTGTAACCTCGGAGAAATTGCTTGCTACAAAACTGAAGCACTCTCAGTGCGAGGGGGTTATATAGGGAGGAACTTCCTGTGAAGTTGATTACACCAGTGTCCACACCTGAAGGTACCCATATAACCCATATGTAATGACTATGCGCTCTGTGTCCCGTGATGTACTCCAAGAAAAGGATTTTACAGGTAAACTGTTATTAAAAATCCTTTTTTCACTGTGTTTAACAGATCAAAGAAAGTTTATTTATTTTTGTTCCTTTTTGGGGTTAACATGTTTTTTAGTTAGCACAGCAGTATGTCCCATGGTTTTAATAGAATCACAGAAAGTAGTACTTTTAAGTGATTCTTTAAATACAGTGCATGGGTTTAAAACTAACCATTGTAAAATGCTTGCAAGTGCTGCTTTTACTGTATGTTTGTTCTTAATAATTGAAATGGACACTGGCCATATGGCAATATGGTTATAGACTTTTTTTTTTGGCAGAATAATAAGTGTCTGCCCAACTTATGTTCCTTACTCTATCCACCACTTCAAACATTTGTAGAGGTCTGCTTGTTTAAAAAAAAATCAGCACAGTAATTATTCAGATTATTCAGGTCCCGCATGAGACCCTGTTCATATGGTTTGACAAGTGCATATATAGGGGCCTTTTTTTTTTTTTTATAAATCTTTGCATGTTTCTCAGATCAAAATGTTGTTCTAGATCAAATTGGGTGTGCTTATTTATCCAAAAATGTATCCAAAATTTGAAACGGTTTGAAACGGGCAATCAAAAAGTGAATGCAGCCCTCATATTACCAATGATGATTTTTTTTAAAAAACCAGAGCAGGTGCATGATTAATGGGATATAGCTACTTTCTTCTAGAAATATTGATGGCTGCAAAATATCTGGGGATGGGAAGTAGGTGCTGTGGAACAAGTTAGAACAGCATACAGGAATGCAGTACTAAAGGGTACCTGCCATGCAGCACAGGTGTTGTTTAGCGTTTAATGACCAGATGATAGGTCAGCTTGAAGTTCATCCTAATGGACTAGCAAAAGTGTGTCCGTTTCAGGCACAGGAGGTAATGGACCACTAATAACATCCTTGTGATTGAGGGGGGGGGGGGGGGTGGGTGCATAAATAGATCAGCAAGATAAGTAGGCTAGTGAAGTATTTGGAGAAAAAGTTGCTGTCCTTTGGTAGAGAACATCAATATATACAGGTCATGCACAGACGTTTGACATTCGCATGTTTAACATTGGTAAAGGCAGGTGGATTTCAGCCATGCTTCCTTGCTCTTTAATAGTCTGTTCTGCAACATAACTTTTCACATATCTTGCTCACTTTAATCTCACCATTAAGTATTTTATTTGCGAACTTGCACATGAGTTAAATGGGAAATGCCTCTAAATTCAAATATAATATTCATTGAGTGTGTGTGTGTGTGTGTGTGTGTGTGTGTGTGTGTGTGTGTGTGTGTGTGTGTGTGTGTGTATATATTAGGGCTGTGCAAATTAACTTTTAATTGATCGATTAATCTTTAATCTTTTTGATCGATCAAAATCTTTTTGATCGATTAAAATTCTTTTGATTGGTTCTCACCTCTCCGCTGGCTTCTGGGCCTTCAGGGAGTTCCCATTGGAGATCCGGTATGGTCACGGACACCGGCGGGGCTTGCCGTGTCCATCTGAAGGGCTCCTTTGCTGTGCCTTCATATCTGCATGCCGGCGGGACCTTACTATCTGCCACACACAAGGGCTTTTACACTTCCCTCTATCACTTCCCTCTATTAACCTGGGAATCTACAGTCATCCACTGGGAGATGTGATAGTTCCGCTGCCTTTGTGTGTTTTTTGTATCCTGCTATCCATTTTTCCAGTGGTTGGGAGCTGCACTGGGAATCAGCCTGCAAGGAGATCAGCTAAAAGTAGTTGGATCTGTATGTGTGTTATAATCAAAATTAGTTTATTAATCGATTAAAGAAAAAAACGATTAATCGAACACAACATTTTTGATCAGTAACAGCCCTTGTATATATGTATGTATGTGTGTGTGTGTGTGTGTATATATATATATATAATATATTATAATATTTCAGTGTGTGGCAGTCTGCATTATGTAAATTTAATGAACAGGTTTTACTAATACTATGAAAATTCTTCAAAGAGGCTACAGTGGTAGTGACACCTGCAGAAAAATAAGTGTGTGCATGTTATTAATATAAGCCAAAAACCGCACAAGGTTCCCATTTAACATAAATACCATCACTAAATGTATGTGTCATGCGTGATCAAAATAAAAACACAATATTTGGATGTTCTAGGCTGCCAATTCACACTTTCCTGTCTTCTTCTCTCTTACTGCTTTTCTTGGCATGCTCTGCATGGTCTGTTCTGCTGGTGTCTTTTCCTGGGTCCTGTCTGTGTGTGTGTTCTGTCCTCAGGCAGAAGGAACCACTTTGCCTACTACAATTTTCATTCTTGTGAAGGTAATAATGTGTTTACAAACTAATGACACAGTGGATCAAGTGCTCATTTGTTTCAAAATCTTGCTTGCATTTTTCCTGATTTTGTCTTGTTTCATATTCTTTTAGCAAACATAAAGAGATTAGATTTACCATTTACCTGTATTGGCCTCCTATTTGTGATATTTAGTTTATTGTTCAAGTAAAATTGTGCACAGTACGCTATAACAGCAAAAAAACATCAAAAGATTATGATTGCAGTGATGGGTAGAAGCAACCTGCTTTTTACCATATACTGGGGCATGAAATGACAGCATTCTTTGCTAGCTTCAGAGCCCCAAGGACCACCCATTCACACCTTTTGATATCAACGGAAATTAAAACGCAAATTGCACTGCACTGTAGGTTGCACATTAACACACTTCATAATATATTAACACTGACTGACGCATGTTGCAACGAGAGCTGTCATGCGGTTTGATGCTTTTACATTGATTACAGCAAAAAAACACTTCAGGCAAAAATACAAACTTGTGAGATATATATATATTTTTAGGCCTAAACAAATAGTTATTTACAACAACGTATTTATATAAGATTTACATTAGCTGGCACACAGTTCAGAAATAGTGGATGCATTTAATTGTACTTTTATATTATAATTGTTATAGACATAAAACAGAATGACAGTTATTTTATTTTAGTCTAGACTGATAAATCATACCAATAATAATTTGTTTTCCTTCCTACATTGAGATGGGTCAGACTCTAGGGATAAGCCAAAGCTCTATCGTCTTCAGCTAAGTGTCACTGAAGTTGGAACTGAGAAACTTGATGACAATTCTATACAGGTGAGATGTCAGTTATTAATATCCTAACATTTATATCCCTTTTATCAAATTCTTTTTTTTTACTTTTGAAAGATGGTGTTTAATATAGTAATTCAAAATATATTTTCTCCATCATTCGTCGAAGCACAACACTGTAGATATACTGATGCCTACAATAGGAATTGACACAGAATGACATTTTATTTAATAACTAACATATTATACTTACATCCACTGTGCAGTTCGTTTTGCACCAAGGCTGTTCTGGGGTCCCACAGCGGCTGTCTCGGCCTCTTAACTGCTAAAGCCAATCCCTTCTGGGAAGCTCTTTCCCGAGGGGGGTAGCTTGCGGGTATGCTCCCTTGTCATACAGTTGGCGTCCATAGATGCCAACTGTATGACTTGGTAGGATGCATTAAGGTGACTAAACACAAACCTTTACAACCCCTTTAACCGCTTAAGGACTGCCTGGGCAAAAGGACATACAGGTACTTCCCCTTTAGGAACCCAGCCGTGGGTCACTAACCGCCGGGACCCGCGGACCCAATCGCCACCGGTGTCCCGCCACCGGGTCACAGAGCTGAAGAACGGGGTGAGGTAAAAGTAAACAAACCTTTTCCCGTTCTTCCTAGTGAAAGTGTCACTGATCATCTCTTCCCTGTCATAGGGAACAACGATCAGTGACGTCACATGCCAAGCCAATATATTGTAAGATTGGGGAATTAGACTCCAGCGGCAGGTGCGTTTTTAAGGGCTTGGTAGCCCACTTTTATTTAAAAAAAACATCAAAAGTTCACAATTATTAGCAGTCCTCGCAGAGGTTCCATCATTCCTGTTTCTTGAACAGAATCTACAGTTCAGCCTCCCGGCTTTCACACTAGCCGTCCTGCTGTTTTAGACCTTTAGCTTAGGCCCCAAGTTCTGCTCTTCAGAACTACCAATTTCAAAGGTAAGCACACATCTAGCTTATATCTCGCTGCTCCAACAACGACCTCTGCCTCCTGCAGAGACACATTCACTCTGTTACTCCTCTCACAGAGCTTTCTTGATCGTACATCACGGGACACAGAGCGCATAGTCATTACATATGGGTTATATGGGTACCTTCAGGTGTGGACACTGGTGTAATCAACTTCACAGGAAGTTCCTCCCTATATAACCCCCTCCCACTGAGAGTGCTCTAGTTTTTTTGCCAGTGTCTTAGGTGTTGGTCACGTCTAGCTGTCCCTCGGAGGTCTCGGGACCCAGGATAGCTAGCCGGATCCGTCCGAAGTGCTTCAGAGCCAAGATGTACGGTACCCGGGCCCTGCTGGAGTGGGGTTTTGCCTATAATGCCTCTCCTTGGAGGGCTGGATTCTGGGCTCCAGTGCCTTAGTCTCTTCCAAGAACTAAACGCTACTGATGCCAGGATGCTATATAGGTCCAGGGGTGTGGGTTCCTTAACACAGGACCCCGGTCCCTGAAGGTCCAAGACAATACCCACGGAGATGGGGGAAGGTTGGGCCTCTTGCATTTTGCAATACCCTGCGGCGTGGAGCAGGTAAGAGGGAACCTGCGGGACTTGGTTGACAGTAGGTATCCCCCTGGGGGTTCTTGGTTGGCTAACAGTATGCTGGTGCATCAGCCACTATCTCCACTATGTCTGTTGAGGCAGGATGGGATTCTAATGTTTACCCAGATAATATGTAGATATATGTATACTTGTGTAAGTTATATATTTGCTACTCACCCCAGGTCTGCCTGTTAACACTGATACTGCAACCCCACATGTTTTAAAGAGGAAATTGCTGGTTAAAAAACTCCTGTTTCTTAGGAAGCCCAAGGGGACAGCTTCCTCGCTGTGTGTGCACTACAATAAGATTAGTGCTTACCTGGTGTCTGTTGGTGCTGCATAACGCTGGTCCATGTTGTTCCTCTGCTCTGCTTCCTCCATGTGGTTTCAGCGTGGTGCGCGCGTGTGTGCGCGCGATTGTGCGCGCATGTGTGCGCGCGCATACGCGCGCGCGTGCACGCCGCCTTTTATAGCGCCGGCGTGCGTCGGGGGGGCGGGCCAGCAGCGTCAGGGTCTGTATAAAGGGAAAACTTCTCTCGGGCTGGTCTTTCCTCCTGAAGGCAGAGGAAGAAAGGATACAGAGCGTGTAGCTGGGTCTTTTGGCCACACAGGGACACCTAGTGGCGGTTTTGTGGATCTTCAGGTCTAGGACTTAGGTCCACTATTGACCAGAAAAAAAAAAAAAGTTTTTTGCTTAAAGGGACTCAGCCTTAGATCCAGCAGTATCTGAGTCTACCTTGGACTCCGGCTAACGGGCATTGGTGTGTCAATACTCACAGGTTTCCTCAGTATTGCCACCTCCCAGGCGGGTAAAAAAAAAAAAGAAATTTTTTTTGAAAAAAAAAAAAAGAAAAGAAGTTCTTTTTCATTTTTCCTCATACCTGCCCTCATATTGGTTACTCCTAGCTGCAACAGTCAGGTGTTGGCTATAGGGGTGACCCAAGGTTGTACAATGGCTCCAAAGGGATCTGGACCAGCCAAGGCTGCTAAAGGTGCCAAAAAGCAAAAAGGGTCTCCATCAGGGTCAGAGGATTTGGGCCAGGCTTCTACGGCCCCACCCTCGCCA
This sequence comes from Rana kukunoris, assembly GCA_029574335.1. NCBI lineage: Eukaryota > Metazoa > Chordata > Amphibia > Anura > Ranidae > Rana > Rana kukunoris. The sequence continues at coordinate 374,871,441 of CM056052.1, forward strand.
GTTAGGACACCGAGTGGCATAGTACAAGAGCCATTGGGGGTGCTGGGGGCAGAGGCGGCCCCCGATCCACCCATTCCCGTTTACGTGACGGAAGAAATGCTAGCAGCCACCATGTGTGGGCTAGAGAAAAGGTTAACTGCGTTGTTTTCCCGTCCTTGCCCAAGTAGCAAGCGGGCTAGATCCCCCTCACCCAGTGTGGGGTTTTCAGATGCGGAGGTCTCCTCTTCAGAGGAACGGGACCCACAAGGGGATCAGGCAGACCCAAGTCCCGACGGTTCAGACAGGGAAAATTCCACTATAGATGAATATTTTTCGGCCTCTCAAGCGGAGGGCCTGTGGATCCAGTCTTTGACAGATATGGTTCGCACTGCCTTTAAACTTCCAGTGCCAGAACTAGTAGCCCCGGAGGTATCCTCATTGGGTTCTTTAAAGGCTCCATTAACTTGTGCATCTTTTCCAATGCACCCCCTTCTGCGGAACGTGATTTACCAGGATTGGGCTCGACCTGATAGAATCTTTGTCCCTCCTAAAAGATTCTCTATTCTCTACCCTATGGAAGAGGAATATGTGGAGAAATGGGCTCTCCCTACAGTGGACGCAGCCATTTCCTGCGTGAATAAATCCCTGACTTGTCCGGTTGAAAATGTCCATATGTTCAAGGATCCGGTCGACAAGAAATTCGAGACCCTACTGAAAGCAGCTTTCACCTCAGTAGGTGCCATGGTTCAGCCAGCAGTAGCAGCCATTGGTGTTTGTCAGGCCTTGAAGGATCAGGCAAAACATATATTAAAGGACATGCCGGCTCAGCATACTCATGAATTAGCAGAATTCCCTAGGGCTCTCTGCTTTGCAATAGATGCTATTAAGGACTCCATCCAACAGGCATCTCGTTCATCTCTACTGATGGTTCACATGCGTCGTCTTTTGTGGCTAAAGAACTGGTCAGCAGAGGCACCCTGCAAAAAGCTTTTAGCAGGGTTTCCCTTTCATGGGGGAAGACTATTCGGGGAAGACCTAGATAAATATATCCACACCATATCAAGTGGAAAAAGTACTTCCTTACCGGTCAAGAAAAGACCGCGTGGGCCCACGTTTAAACGACAGGCCATTGTAGGCTCGGCCCCTTATACTTCTCGTCAGTATCGACGGCCTCCCGGGCGTTCAGCAGTTAATAGTCGCCCACAGGGACAATCCGCGGCAAACAAGAGGCCCTGGTCTCGCAAGCCGGCTAAACCAGTCATCAAGTCAGATTCATGAAGGGGCGCCCCCACTCTCTTGGGTGGGGGGGAGGCTTCAGTTTTTCTCCGAAGTCTGGAAGGCCAGAATTCCCGACGCTTGGGTTCGGTCCGTAGTAGCCTCAGGCTACAAACTAGAGTTTCGAGAAATCCCCCCTCCTCATTTTCAGGGGTCAAGTCTTCCAAGCGACCCGTTAAAGAGGGCCTCTCTCGTAAAGGCGTTGGATCGCCTCTTGCTCCAAGGAGTAATTGTAGAAGTACCAACCCAAGAAAAGGGTCTGGGATTCTACTCCAACCTTTTTGTTATACCAAAACCCAATGGCGACGTCAGGCCTATATTAGACCTCAAACGCCTAAATCGCTTTCTAAGGATTCAGACCTTTCGTATGGACTCCATACGTTCAGTGACAGCCAGCCTGCATCAGGGCGACTTCCTAGCATCTATAGACATAAAGGATGCATATCTGCATGTGCCGATTTACCCAGCACATCACAAGTTTCTTCGTTTTACGATAAACCAAAGTCATTACCAGTTCGTAGCCCTCCCTTTCGGGTTGGCAACAGCTCCACGGGTATTCACAAAGGTGTTAGCCCCGGTGCTAGCCGTCCTAAGGACAGAAGGCATCTTGGTCCTAGCATACCTGGACGATCTCCTGGTTATCGACAGTTCAGCTTCCAACCTCAATCATGCAGTAGTCCGCACAGTGCGGCATCTAGAAGAGTTCGGGTGGATTGTGAACCAAGAAAAATCAAGGTTACAACCCACAAGACAGTTGGAATATCTAGGCTTTCGGTTAGATACAGAATGCCAGAGGGTATTTTTACCTCAAGAGAAGATCAGGTCGTTGATTCAAACGATTCAAATAGTCTTAGGCAAAAAGAAGCCGACTATTCGCCTATGCATGCGACTGCTGGGGAAGATGGTGGCCGCCTTCGAAGCAGCGCCCTATGCCCAGATCCATACCAGAATTCTGCAAGCAGCTATTCTCTCTGCTTGGAACAAGTCCATACAGGCATTAGACCGTCCATTAGTTCTTTCTCCAGGAGTCAGGCACAGCCTGTACTGGTGGCTGATCCCTCAAAAATTATCAAAAGGGAAAACCTTTTGCCCCATCTCGTGGAAAATAGTAACCACAGATGCCAGCCTAACAGGTTGGGGGGCAATCTTAGGAAAACGGACCCAGCAGGGACAGTGGTCAGAGGCAGAAAGTCTGCTTCCCATCAATGTCCTAGAGATCAGAGCTGCTCGGTTGGCCCTGGTCGCCTGGACTCTTCCCCTGCAGGGTCTGCCAGTAAGGATACAGTCCGACAATGCCACGGCGGTGGCATACATAAACCACCAGGGGGGCACAAGGAGCCTGGCGGCTCAAAGGGAAGTAAACCTGATTTTTTCATGGGCCGAAGCCCATGTACCCTGCATCTCAGCAGTGTTCATCCCAGGGATAGACAATTCTCAAGCAGATTTTTTGAGTCGTCAACAGTTACTCCCGGGAGAGTGGTCTCTTCACCCCCAGGTATTCCAAGAGATTTGCCAAAGATTCGGAGTTCCCGATGTGGACATCATGGCAACAAGATTCAACAAGAAATTGGACAAATTTGTATCCCGAGCCAGGGACCCCTCGGCCTACGGGACCGATGCGTTGGTTTGCCCCTGGCACCAGTTTTCTCTCCTGTATGCGTTCCCTCCACTACAGATGATTCCCCGCCTTCTACGAAGGATCAGGGTGGAGCGCAGGCCGGTGATCCTGGTGGCCCCAGCCTGGCCCAGAAGGGCTTGGTACGCACTCATCGTGAGGATGTCAGTAAGGGCACCGTGGCCACTCCCCCTGCGCCCAGATCTGCTGTCTCAGGGTCCGATCTACCACCCTGCTTCACAGCAGCTAAATTTGATGGCTTGGCGGCTGAATCTCTAATTCTTAAGGGCAGAGGCCTCTCTGCCCAAGTCATATCTACGTTAATTCAAGCTAGAAAGCCAGTCTCTAGAAATATCTATTACAGAGTCTGGAGAACCTATGTGGAGTGGTGCGAGTCTCAAGGAGGGCATCCTCGCAAGTTTTTTATTGACAGGATCTTGCGATTCCTCCAGGTTGGCGTTGACAAGGGGTTAGCTCTTAGTACTCTAAAGGGGCAGGTGTCTGCCTTATCGATATGGTTTCAAAGGCCTTTGGCCACACATTCGCTTGTGAAAACCTTTTTGCAGGGGGTCTTGCATGTAAATCCCCCTATTAGAGCTCCCCTCTGCCCCTGGAATTTAAATCTGGTCTTGTCAGCTTTACAAAAGCAGCCGTTTGAACCTCTGACAGAAATCCCTCTTGTGCTGCTAACCCGAAAGTTGGTTTTCTTGGTGGCTATGGCTTCGGCCAGAAGGGTCTCCGAGCTGGCAGCCTTGTCTTGCAGGGAACCGTACCTGATTCTGCATAAGGACAGAGTGGTTCTGCGGCCTCAACCTTCTTTCCTTCCTAAGGTCATATCCAGTTTTCACTTGAATCAGGACCTAGTCCTACCATCCTTCTTTCCTACTCCCCAGTCCAGAGAGGAAAGACTGCTTCATACTTTGGACGTGGTCCGAGCCATGAGGGTCTATCTCAAGGCTACAGAAAAGATTCGGAAAACAGATGTGCTTTTCGTTCTCCCGGATGGCCCCAAGAAGGGTCAGCCGGCTGCCAAGTCTTCCTTGGCTAGGTGGATTAAGCAGCTGATTTTTCAGGCCTATGGTCTGAAGCGCGTTCCACCGCCCTTATCAGTTAAGGCCCATTCTACGAGGGCCATGAGTGCCTCTTGGGCGGCACACCATCAGATCTCTATGGCACAGGTTTGCAAGGCGGCAACCTGGTCTTCCGTACATACGTTTACTAAATTTTATAAGTTAGACGTCACAAAGTCTGCGGACGCAGCATTTGGGCAGGCGGTCCTACGGGCAGCAGTATAGAATCCTCTGGCCCGGTTCACGCCCCTTTTCTTCTGTTGGTGGAGCTATTTTACCTCCTGATATATTTTCTGTTTGGCTATTTTTGGCCTTACGGTCTCCCTCCCTTCATGGAGCATTGCTTTGGGACATCCCATATGTAATGACTATGCGCTCTGTGTCCCGTGATGTACGATCAAGAAAAAGGGATTTTTAATAACAGCTTACCTGTAAAATCCTTTTCTTGGAGTACATCACGGGACACAGAGCTCCCACCCCTCTTTTTGGGGAACATTGTGTAACCTCAGAGAAATTGCTTGCTACAAAACTAGAGCACTCTCAGTGGGAGGGGGTTATATAGGGAGGAACTTCCTGTGAAGTTGATTACACCAGTGTCCACACCTGAAGGTACCCATATAACCCATATGTAATGACTATGCGCTCTGTGTCCCGTGATGTACTCCAAGAAAAGGATTTTACAGGTAAGCTGTTATTAAAAATCCCTTTTTTGGGAGTCACCTGACTCCTTAGCACAGACCTCCTGTCTGTGCGGTAGGGCCCTGAATACTGTTCAGGTGAGCCTTAAAAAGCCAAAAAAACACAGCTGACCCATTACTGTGTGTTTCTCTATAGAATCTGGCGTAAAGTAGCCATTTCTCACCCAGGACCAGGGTCCCATTCTCACAATATATATGTATATGTATATATATATATATATATATATATATATAATTTTTTTGGGGGGGATATTTATTATAGCAAAAAGTTAAAAATATAGATTTTTTTTTTTTTTTTTTTAATTTCCGCTCTATTTTTGTTTATAGTGCAAAAAATAAAAAAATAAAGTGATCAAATACCATCAAAAGAAAACTCTATTTGTGGGGGAAAAAAAAGGATGTCCATTTTGCTTGGGAGCCAAGTCTCACGACTGCGCAATTGTCAGTTAAAGCGGCACAGTGCCGAATTGCATAAAGGGGCCTGGTCCTTTAGCAACAAAATGGTCCGGGGAAGCTTCTCTTTGGGACAAAATTCTCAACACCTTCCTGATACAAGAAGTTTCCTTTTTTAAGCCTCCACTGCTTTTAAAAAAACTTTCTCATGGCTCAATTATGACTCAGAAGGGCATGGTTCTCAGAAGTCCTGTGTCTGCTCCATTCTGCTCCATGATGAACCGATGATCCCTGCTTTTTCAAGATCTAATTTTGCTTCTCAATCACTGGCTTTAATGGCATAGCTGTGACAGACTCTTTGCTGCTGTCCCACCTTGCTTCTTTATCTTCAATCATGAGGTCAAAATATTGTACTGTGGGTTTTGAATTCAGTCCTGTAGAAACCTCCCTTTACGGCAAGAAAATTACTTTGTAGACTTTATAGCCGTTAGCTTGGCAATGGGGATGCTGGAACATCTCGTACGGCTCCATTTCTGGTTCTTGACAAGTATAAGGTTGTTTTCAGGCATAAGATATTATTATTATTATTATTAAAACAAAAAATTATTATTATTAACTAAAGTTATGTGCTATTTTTTGCTCCCTGCACACTTCTCTAATTAATAAACTAGAGATTTGCCCTCTGCATTTTTGTGTGTGTGTGAACAGCAGTCTGACTTGTGGGTGTGCTACCAGATAAGTTTTTTTTTTTGTTGACCTTTTGCTGCAGCACATAGCATCATAAAAAATAAGACAAGCATATCACTCAGTATGCAGCCTGACTTCATTACAGTAATAAGGTATAAGCAGGCTTTAACATCTCTGTAATGAAGTTTTAAAATGACAGCTCCTTAGAGAGGTTGTAAAGTCACATTTTTTTTTATCTTAATGCATTCTGTGTGCAGCAGCCCCGTAAAACGCAACAACGTGCGGAGAAAAATTAGGTTCAATGCTTCCAAGCATGCGTTGATTTTTAACTGATGGATTTCCCCACAGACAATCATTTTTTTTTCTATAGTTTTTTTTAACCATCAAGGGGGGGGGGGGGGGGTTGGAACTGATGGGGCCCACACACAATCGGTTTGTCTGAAAACGGTCCATCAGACCATTTTCATCAGACGAACCGATCGTGTGTACGTGGCATTAGTGTTTAATCTTCCTACAGAGCAATACAGAGCAATATTTCCACATGTACTTGAATCTACAGTGCTGTATCTCTCAATGAACCTCACAGAAAAGGATTTTACGTTGAGAGAAAAATCCTATTTTAAATTTTTTACGTTAGATCTTGTCTAAAAAAAAAAAGCTGTAAAATATCAGTTTTCAATGGGTCGTTGTAAAATATAATCGAGTAGCAGTGTATAGTTTTGTATTACAGGGGTAGTATTAGTTATATTACAATTGTACGCTGTTGTTAATTCTATTGAAACTGCTTTTTTTTTTTTTATACAGTTGTTTGGCCCAGGCATACAGCCCCATCACTGCGATCTTACAAATATGGATGGAGTAGTCACGGTCACCCCAAGAAGTATTGATGCTGATACTTTTGTTGATGATCAGCGTATCACTGAAACCACCATGTTACACAGTGGAGTGAAGGTGCAGTTTGGGTCATCCCATGTTTTTAAATTTGTGGATCCTAATCATGACCAGTTGCTGGGTAAAAGACCATCTGATGCTGGACAGATGTTTAGAGGCCAAAGGGGCAAGATGGGGTAAGCTATTAACTTTTTCCCTTAAATGTTATCTTAAAGTTATTGTTAAAGTTTATTTTCAAATCTCATAAACCCATTTTTAATTACAATAGATAACGTATTAAACTGAGAAACTATACAATTTTTAAGAAAAAAATTAAGGTTTTGAAATTAATGGCAGTAACCTATAGCAAAAAATTTAGGACAGGGCAACTAAAAGCTGGCAATGTAAGTGGTACGAACAAGGAAGAACTGGAAGAACATTTTGTAACTAATTAGGTTAATTGGCAACAGGTCAGTAACACGATTGGTTATATGAAGAGCATCTAAAGTCAAAGTGTCTCAAAAGACATTGGGCAGAGAACCGCCAATCATTGAAAAGCTGCATCTAAAAATGGAATTATTTCCCATTAATAATCCTTGACATAAAATTGCAAAGACTTTAAATACATCTACAGTACATCATACAAAGATTCTGAGAATCTGGATAATTCTCTGTGCACAAAGGACAAGGCCAAAATGCAATATTGGACACCTGTCATCTTTAGGCCCTCGGGCAGTACTGCATTAAAAACAGCAATGATTCTGTGATGGACATCACTGCATGGGATCAGGAATATTTTCCAAAATCGCGGTCTGTGAATGCAAGTTAAAGCTTCATCGTGCAAAGAAGAAACCATGAACATGATCCAGAAACACTGCCATCTTCTCTGGGCCAAAGCTCATTTGAAACGGTCTTTTTGAAAGTGGAAAACTGTAATGTGGTCAGACTAATCAATTTTTGACATTCTTCTGGCAACCATGGGCACCATGTCCTCTACTAAAGAGGATAGGGACTTTCAGGCTTGTTAACAGTGCTCAGTTTTCTGATTGTATAGGGGTGCATTAGTGTGCATGGAATGGGCAGACTGCACATCTGCAAAGGAACCATCAGTGCTGAAAGACAGATCCAGGTTTTAAAGTGGCATATGCTGCCAACTAGATGACATTTTCAGGGAAGGCCTTGCATATTTCATTAGGACAATGCTAACCACATACCTTTCATCTATGACAACAGCTTGTTCTTTGTAGTAAAAGACTTTGGGTGCTTAAATGACCTGCAGTCCAGTCTCTTCACAAACTGAAAATATTTCATGCGTCCTGAGATAAAATAAACGACCAAGAAGACCCAGGACTGTTAGAATCCTATAAGTTATAGTCCTATATCGGGCAAGAATGGGACACATTTCTTCTAAATCTCCAGCAGCTGGTCTCCTTCGTTCCCAGACATTTACAGACTTTACAGTACCTTAAAACCCTAAACAAGCCCTGCCCAGCAGCACAGCCAAGGAATATTTATCCAAAGAGAAGTTTTTTCAGGAACAGTGCTCATGACACCAGTTTACCTTACTAAAGCCTATGGAGACCAGGTATGGCAGGCTGCTCTATTCTTATCTTATTGGAGTGACATAGTGGTGGTGGTGTTGCCCCAAATTTGCTAAAGTGGTAGGTTCTAAGGTGGGAAAAATATGTTTGTCAATTGACTTTGGGTACGTGGAGTCTGTTCTGCTTTTTTTAGTTGGCAGTTGGAGCTATTTCTGTTCTTGTTAAGTGTATCAAGTGGTGGTTAAGGATAAAACTTCTTCATATCTTCGTCCTAAGCCTACCAAGTGATACGGCTTCTGATTACTTTTGCCAAGCCTCTCTGTTAGACCTACAGTGCAGAAAATAAGCATTTGAACACCCTGCTATTTTGCAAGTTCTCCCACTTGGAAATCATGGATGGGTCTGAAATTGTCATCGTAGGTGCATGTCACTGTGAGAGACATAATCAAAAAAAAAAATTCCAGAAATCACAATTTATGATTTTTTAACTATTTATTTGTATGATACAGCTGCAAAGAAGTATTTGAACACCTGTCTATCAGCTAGAATTCTGACCCTCAAAGACCTGTTAGTCTGCCTTTAAAATGTCCACCTCCACTCCATTTATTATCCTAAATTAGATGCACCTGTTTGAGGTCATTAGCTGCATAAAGACACCTGTCCACCCCATACAATCAGTAAGAATCCAACTACTAACATGGCCAAGACCAAAGAGCTGTCCAAAGACACTAGAGACAAAATTGTACACCTCCACAAGGCTGGAAAGGGCTACGGGGAAATTGCCAAGCAGCTTGGTGAAAAAAGGTCCACTGTTGGAGCAATCATTAGAAAATGGAAGAAGCTAAACATAACTGTCAATCTCCCTCGGACTGGGGCTCCATGCAAAATCTCACCTTGTGGGGTCTCAATGATCCTAAGAAAGGTGAGAAATCAGCCCAGGACTACACGGGAGGAGCTGGTCAATGACCTGAAAAGAGCTGGGACCACCGTTTCCAAGGTTACTGTTGGTAATACACTAAGACATCATGGTTTGAAATCATGCATGGCACGAAAGGTTCCCCTGTTTAAACCAGCACATGTCAAGGCCCGTCTTAAGTTTGGCAATGACCATTTGGATGATCCAGAGGAGTCACGGGAGAAAGTCATGTGGTCAGATGAGACCAAAATAGAACTTTTTGGTCATAATTCCACTAACCGTGTTTGGAGGAAGAAGAATGATGAGTACCATCCCAAGAACACCATCCCTACTGTGAAGCATGGGGGTGGTAGCATCATGCTTTGGGGGTGTTTTTCTGCACATGGGACAGGGCGACTGCACTGTATTAAGGAGAGGATGACCGGGGCCATGTATTGCGAGATTTTGGGCAACAACCTCCTTCCCTCAGTTAGAGCTTTGAAGATGGGTCGAGGCTGGGTCTTCCAACATGACAATGACCCGAAGCACACAGCCAGGATAACCAAGGAGTGGCTCTGTAAGAAGCATATCAAGGTTCTGGCGTGGCCTAGCCAGTCTCCAGACCTAAACCCAATAGAGAATCTTTGGAGGGAGCTCAAACTCCGTGTTTCTCAGCGACAGCCCAGAAACCTGACTGATCTAGAGAAGATCTGTGTGGAGGAGTGGGCCAAAATCCCTCCTCCAGTGTGTGCAAACCTGGTGAAAAACTACAAGAAACGTTTGACCTCTGTAATTGCAAACAAAGGCTACTGTACCAAATATTAACATTGATTTTCTCAGGTGTTCAAATACTTATTTGCAGCTGTATCCTACAAATAAATAGTTAAAAAAATCATACATTGTGATTTCTGGAATTTTTTTTTTTTGATTATGTCTCTCACAGTGGACATGCACCTAGCAGGGTGTTCAAATACTTATTTTCTGCACTGTATATTGAAGAGGTTACAGAAAAATGGCCTGCTGTTCTTAAGGACTTTATTTGAAAGCTGAATTGTCCCACAATGTCACATTGGTACTGCCACAGTATCTGCTTTCCACTCTGATCTCTGTCTAATTTGCAAAGATCCAGTGAGTTATGAGTCAGAATCGTTGAGGCAAATCATTTTTATTTTCTGTGTTTCAAGAGGATTAAGAATTGAAGGAGTAGAATAATTTCCCTAAATTAAAACCTGCAAATAAAGTGCATTTTTTAAAGAAGATGGACCAACCATAAAAAAAAAATATGCTACTGGAGAAATTAAAGTAAATGTAAAAAAAAAATATATTTTATATTATATTGTATATTTTATATACAAGATTTTGCACAACTTTGTTTTTGGTAATATAAAGAACTTAAGTCTCAAATCCTTTTTAATATGTCAAAGTAATTTTTAGAAGCAATATGTAAGATTTTAAATCTTACTAAAATAATACCTGGTAATTGTGCCATTGTGATCCTTGTTCAGCCACTTGCTCTTATTGGGTAACAGTGCTCTGTCTGTGTCTTTGAATTCCTCTCCTATGTTGTCACTTGCTCTTACAGTGGAAACTCTAACCAACTGTACTTCCTGCTTCAGCTGCCTGATATAATGGGATAAATTGGTCGCAAAGGTTTTCGCTTCTCAGTTCTAAGGCTCCTTTCACACTTGTGCAACTATTCCTGTGACTTTAGACAGTCACATGATAAGTCGTACCCCATGAATCCCAATGATAACCATTTATATCTGTGCAACCTTCAAGTTGGCAATACTTCAAAGTAGTCCCTGCACTACTTTGGTCTGGCTTTGATGCGAGTTGAGCTCCATAGACCTTAAGTTTTTACAGGCATTCCCTGAAATCGCAGCCGCAAAATCGCATGACTGTTAAAGGGGTTGTAAAGGTAAAAAAAATGTTTTTCCTAAATAGCTTCCTTTGCCTTAGTGCAGTCCTCCACTTACCTCATCCTTCCATTTTGCTTTTAAATGCCCTTATTTCTTCTGAGACATCCTCACTTCCTGTAACTACACACAGTAATGAGAGGCTTTCTCCCTGGTGTGGAGAAAGCCTCTTGAGGGGGGGTGGAGCGAAGCAGGCAAGTCAAAACACTCTCCTTTGCAGATAGAGAAAGGAGCTGTGTGCTAGTGGGTGTCCTGACACTCCTGCTCGCCCCCTCCCCCCTCAAGAGGCTTTCTCCACACCAGGGAGAACGTGACGCATTTCTGTGTGGAGTTAGACAGAAGAACAGGAAGTGAGAATTTCTCAGAAGAAATAAGGACATTTTAAAAGCAAAATCGAAGGATGACGTAAGTGAAGGAGGACTGCACTAAGGTAAAGGAAGTTATTTAGGATTTTTTTTTTTTACCTTTAGAACCCCTTAAAGTCACGACGTTCACATCAGAATTTAATCTTGGAAGTATTAATAAACTTTATGCCTCTCGGATCACATTTTTCTTCATTTAGATGTATCCAGCGTTGTCTGTATCCCATGGTTAATGTTGTTCCAAGTTTCCTTGTTGACAAGGTATGTTGGGGTTGCCATCAAAATAAATGCAACTTCAATACAATCGGTAGGTTTATGGTCGCATTTGTTACTGCAGCACATGGGTATGAAGCAATATTTTGAGGCATAATGAATTATGAAAATAGGTTAATTTTTTTTTTTGCTTTACTTAAACAGCTTCAAGGCATCTATCACAAAATAAGATTTGATAACCTATGTTTAAAGAGTAAAGTCATGGTATGATTGATGTGTTGGTATAGAGCCATTTTATACTATTTAATGGTCTAAGCGATTTAGCACATTTTACTGTTTTTCTTATTTGTAATGCTGATTTCATTATCTGCTACTTTTCTCTTTTTACAAGAGTCAAGTCATGGCAAAAAAAGCATAGACCAATAGCCTTTTACACCAGATCTCTCTTAAGCCGGCCATGCAACTAAGTCTGGTTGTACAATCTCCTTTTGATCTACCATCAGCTATGTAGTGCAAGAGCCTTTCTGATTTCATGCATAGGAAATGGAAACAAGGCTGACCTCAACATTGCATGAAAACATAGGAACTGGGGTGCAGGAAAATGGCAGCAGGTGCTCTGGGCTGATGAGTCAAAATATATTTGAAATGTTTGGCTGTAGCATGAGTTGGAGTGTGGTACAATATTGAGTGTCTGCAGGCAACAGTAAAGCATGGTAGAGGTTCCTTACAAGTTCGGGGCTACATTTCTGCAAATGGAGTTGGAGATTAGGTCAGGATCACTGCATGTGAATGACGCAGAAAAATGCAGCACAATCCTGTGTGATTCACAAGCAGATTCCAGTGTGAATGGGCCCTTAGGTTTTCAAAAATGAATTGAGCAGTTGAACAAAGGGGAGGGAGCTTTCACTATTTTTCCTGCACTTTCATACTCCATTGAACCTTCTTGGCACTGGTCACAGATCTTTAACAATGCTTACACTATTTGGTGAATAACTAAAGGCAAAACTTTTTGTGGAATGGGGTTGGAACATCTGTTGGGTTTTTATTGCTGTCTATTGCCTCGTTTCCACTGAACTGAACGGTTCGGGTCGGTACAGTTTGGAGCGCTTAGAATGGTCTGGTCTATTCTTGTGAGCGTTTCCACTTCAAGGCGGACCGTCCCGGGCCATTCAGGGTTTAGAAAAAAATGCCTAGCGTGTCCACCAATCAGTGGGAATGTATTGTAGGTCCGCCCTAACCGAACCGTTCCATTTTCTATGGCCCCACATATGAAGCAGGACCCAGAATGGTCCGGTACGGTTCGGTTTTATGGCACACTTTCATAATGGAAACACCCAAAATAGCGTACCGAACCGATCCGCTCAGTGGAAACTAGGCATATGTCACCACTAGAGAGATTCACAATCTTTATTTGCCCTGTTTATTGCTTTCCCTGAAAATGAAAGTAAAGGTAAATTCAAAGTTTTGGGTTATCCCCGAACAGGATTAGATGGGGACACTAGTTCTGGTGACTGATTGCAACCAAGGCATGTCCTCACTTTGGATGGATTTCCACTCCCTGTTGTGGCTATGGGACAAGCAGTGTAGGAAAATCTCCCCAATGGAACACAGACGGCAAAAAAAAAAACTGACAAGCGTTTTAAGCCTTCCTTGCTCTTATATAAACAAAAAAGGTTTTGCCTTTTTTAGTTTCACTTCTTAAATATTTTTTTCACATGCCATTTTTTTTGTCTGCCTGAAAACCAAACAACAATTCATTTTTCTGATCGTTTACATCGTTTGAATTGCATTTTGTGATACCAGAATTTTTTTTCATTATAATCCAATGAAGGCATTCAGAAGGAAGAATGAAACCAAAATGTGTTATTGCAAGAATGCTAAATACATTTCATTGTTCTTTCTAGGGTTCAGGAAACCACATTTGGCCTAGAAGGAGATGTTCTTAGTGGCTCATCGCTGCAGTCCAATAAGGTATAAATATTTTTGGTTTGTGTCATTTTTGTATTCTACCAAGCAGAACAAACTGTTCAATAAGGGCCCGTTCACACCAGTGCACAATGTGGGGAAACACGCACCATTTGTGCGTTTCCTGCGCTGTATTTAAAAAGCACTGGGTGGCACCTCAAATGCAGAATGCAGTTACAGTACGTTCACTTAGATTGAATGGTACTGCAGTACCACTTTTATTTGGTGCGGTGCATTTTTGAAAAATTGTGCATGCAGCTTTTTTTTGTGTGCGATCTAAGCCCTTTCTAATGTAGCATGGGAATTCAGGTGTGACCTGGCCCTAAATGTAGCGTCTATGAGGGTGATGCCTTTTCCAGGCGATCGCAAAGTGTTTACATGTAAGACACATAAAAAGGGTGGCTTCACGCGGTGTTTGTGCTGGGCAGCTGCGCTTTCCCAGAGACTTCTATTATGCTCCACGGTTTAGGAAAACACACCAAAACCATGGGGCATCAAAGACCTCTATGAGAAAGCACAGCTAACCTGCAAGAAAACCACAGCTGCACTGCACTGTGGCCAAAGCGCAGCAGATTAGTGTGAAGCTGCCCTAAACCATTACTCAGAATTTGCTTAATGTGAATGTGACATATATCACACGCACTACATTTACTCCTATATGTTGACTTCCCAAGTGACATCTCTGCACTTAGCGGAATCTCAGTCCCTCTTCATGCATGTCTGCAATAAGCATCGCACCATTCTTCTACATATGTGTCTGTTTGCAGAGCTAATCTTTATGATCTGCCTCTATGCACACCTGTGAAAGTTGGTTTTGTGTGCAACACACACACACTGTATAAAACAGATTATAGCGCACACATACATTTATCCTGCAAGGCTATTTAAAATCACCTGAACATATTCAAAAAAATACGGGAGTTTAGTCACACTATATGGTCATATAGTGCTAAGCCCACTTACTATGACCAAGTACCCCGAATTAGTGGGTCCTACCCTAGTAATGGAATGCAAGATCCTGCGTATCAACTATGGGAGCCAAACTCCTCTATGTGAGAGACCTGAAGGGATTCCTCCTATGCACTGGTGGCCACTAATAAAGAGGTAATAAGGAGGGGGAGGGGTGCTCCAGCCCAAAAAACCTGGTCAGAGTTACTACAATATACAAAAACATATTGGGGGGGACACACACCATAAAATGCATTTTAGATTCAAGATGGTGTTGCTATAAGACCAACAGTACAAAACAGATTACAGTGCACATATACAAGAATTACATTTATCCTGCAAGGCTGTTTAAAATCACCTGAACCTATGTAAAAAAAGGAATCACTCGCACACTGTCCTCTCAGTGGGCGTTTTTCCCTAATCGAAGGAGGACTACTTTTTTGGGGATCCTGGGCCACGCTTGAAGACTTTGGAAAGAAGATACCGACACATTTGTTTTTTTTTATATCTATACTTTCCTTTTGCGGCTCAATAGACCATCATCTTGAACCGACCTGAGCCCAGAAAAGGACACATATTTTTAGAATATATCGCAAGATTAAATTTACAAAAATGTATTTCAATGTATTAAACATTTAGCTTACAGTGGTTGTAAACCCCATTCATGACATTTGACCTAAGCACATATCTTTAGTGTTTACTTATCTCTCTCCAAAGCTCTAAGTGACCTGTCTTTCTGCTGCTTTGTTTTTGTCACTTCTGACAAGTTTTCCGCACATGGGATAACTACTGAAAATTTGTTTCGGGGAGGGAGCTTAAAGGAAGATGAGCACTAAGCTTGTCTGTTTGGACTGCATCTCTGCATGTTCCTTCCTCTGCCTATGTGGAGTGGGGGTGTGTGCCTTTACTCCAATCAGCTCTCACACAGTGTAAGCTTGGACAACACACCCACTACTTGAAGAGGAAACGCGATGTCTAACACGATCTGCACTTTCCAAAGAGTGTAGAAAGAGAAAGACTGCAGATATACATGTAAAACTTATGTAAGAGGATTTGTTTCATCTCTGTGTATCATCTGAGGCTATTAAGTTCACTGGGTATAGAAGAGGGACTAATTGTTTTGACTTTTTTTCTTAGGGCTCTAGTAAGTTGGACAGTGATAAAATGGGAAGCTCTACAGAACGTGGCCTGGTAAAGCCAATGATACGGATGGATAAGCAACAAGAACACCGTAGTCTGGATGGCAGGTAAGAAAATAGAATTTTTTTGAAAAGTTGGGTTTTGCTTTGGTGTACCAAAAATACATATTTGTCCCACAAATTAAGAAACATTAACGGGATATAGAACTTTAAGCGGTCTTACTTTTGTGCTTCCAGACCTTTTGATATCACTAAAAAGGATCTATTTTGATTTCTAATATTCACTTAAAGCGGTGGTTCACCCTAAAACTACCCTGTCCCATCCAGCATACTGGCGTCAGCGCCAGTATGCTGTTTTTTTTTTTTTTTCACTGTACTTACTGTTAAATGAAGAATTTTCATTTCTGTCCACCGCGGGTGAATGGCGCGGCTATGTCACGTCACGCCTTCCGAAAATAGCCAATTTAGGACTCGGCTCTTTCCGGCGCTATACGGCGCCTGCGCACAGACCTAGGAGCTGACTGCGCAGGCGCCGTATATAGCCGAGTTCTATGGCTATGGCGCGTCACGCCCTCAGAAAAAAGCCAAAATAGTACTCTGATATATACGGCGCCTGCGCAGTCAGCTCCTAGGTCTGTACGCAGGCGCCGTAAAGCCCGGAAAGAGCCGAGTCCTAAATCGGCTATTTTCGGAAGGCGTGACGTGACATAGCCGCGCCATTCACCTGCGGTGGACAGAAATGAAAATTCTTCATTTAACAGTAAGTACAGTGATAAAAAAAAAAAAAACAGAATACTGACGCTGGATGGGATGGGACAGGGTAGTTTTAGGGTGAACCACCGCTTTAAATTTAAACAATCGGCAATAATTTTGAGTGGAGTGGAGGTCTCCAAGTTTTCTCATTTATACATATAGAAGTTTGAAATCCACTATATATATATATATATATATATATATATATATATATATATATATATATATATATATATATATATATATATATATATATATATATATATAATATATTTTAGGGCTGTGCAAATTAACTTTTAATTGATCGATTAATCTTTAATTTTTTTGATCGATCAAAATCCTTTTAATCGATTAAAATTCTTTTGATTGGTAATTACCTCTCCTCCGTCTTCTGGGCCTTCAGGGAGTTCCGTCGGAGACCCTGTAACGTCACAGACACCGGCGGGGCTTGCCGTGTCCATCTGAAGGGCTCCTTTGCTGTGCCTTCATATCTGCATGCCAAGGGGGCCTTACTATCTGCCACACACAAAGGGCTGTTACACTTCCTTCTATCAACCTGGGATTCTACAGCCATCCACTGGGAGTTGTGATAGTTCCCTTCACGGGACATCTACATGCCGACGGACTGATGTTAACCCCTCCTCATCTGGATTCAGCAGTGGCATTGTTGTACACATTTTTATACCAGTATCATACTTGGCAACATGTTTTTTATGACTGCTTTTGCTCCCATTTGGTATTACTCGCACCATTATTACAGTTTATGTAGCTGCATCGATTTTATCTCCAGTGCAATATTTAATTGTGTTACCTACTTGAAAACTATAAAAGTTTTAATGCTATTCCCATCGAGCGCTGCCTTTGTGTGTTTTTTGTATCCTGCTATCCAGTTTTCCAGTGGTTGGAGCTGCACTGGGAATCGGCCTGCAAGGAGATCAGCTAAAAGTAGTTGGATCTGTATGTGCGTTATAATTAATCGAAATTAGTTGATTAATCGATTCAAAAAAAAAAAACGATTAATCGAACACAAACATTTTGATCAGTAACAGCCCTAATATATATATATATATATTATGCTATATAAATTCTGTATAATAATATACACATACTGACCACTTTATCAGGTACACCTGTTCAATTGCTTTGCAGCACAAATTGCAACTCAATGCATTTGGGCATCTAGACGTAGTGCAGAATACTTGGTGAGGTTCAAACGAGCATCAGAATGGGAAAGAAAGGGGATTTAAGTGACTTTGAACGAGGCATGGTTGTTGGTACTAGACAGGCTGGTCTGAATATTTTAGAAACTGTTGATCTACTGGGATTTGTATGCGCAACCATCTCTATGGTCTACACAGAATGGCCTAAAAAAGAGAAAATATCCAGTGAGCATCAGTTGTGTGGACACTGCCTCCAAGGCTTGTACAGCATTAAGTGTATGGAGAAATTGGCAGGCGTGGGCGGCGTATGGTTCTCAGTATGGTAGATAAGTCAGCAGGAACCAGAGAAGTTTGGAATTTATTCTTCCTACTTGTGTATTGTACACTTCTCCAGTTTCTAAATAATATATAGACAGCCATCAAGGCAGATCGAAATCTCCTATTTCATTGTTACAGAATACCTCAGACCTGTATATACTTGATAAGCATCTTGGAGCCTGTATATTAAAACTCCACTCTAGCCAAAATGTTTATTCAATTTTGGATTTAGTAGGGAAGAATTTGTCTGTCAGTTTTTATTGCTATCGGTGTCCTTGTTTTTTTATTTTTATTTTCTTCACTTCCTATGGGTTTTACTTCAGTAAAGTGGGGAAGGGTTTAAATCCGAGATCATGAAAATCAAAATGGTGTAAAAACATCTGCGTGTGGTACTAGAAGCAAGGGGGAAATGTCCTTCGGGCCCCATTCGCATCCCTGTGAACCAGCAGCTGACCGACTCCCAATCAGTGCTCTTAGCCAATGGCAGAGTGTGCTGATCACAGTGTTATGGCGGGGTGCTGTCAGCCTGTTAGAACACAACAGCTTAGCGGAGAGATCGATGTACTAACATCGGAACGTTGGTACAGTGGCTCCACCAGAGTTGACTTTTTTTTTTCTTCATTTAAACCACTGGGTTAAACGGAAAAAAATCTGTGTACCAGGCTTAACTCGATGCTTAATTGGAATTGGCTTTTTGACTTGTCTCTTAAATTATTAAATGTTTAAAACGTCCCACAAGCCTCCTTTTGAAAATTGCATATGCACAGTATTTTATTATATACCCTTGTTATTCACTATGTAGGAACCAACACCCATCAACTCCAGCCATGGTTTTATTATTTATCTGTCATGTCTATTGTTCCCCCACCACTTAGATTTCAGACTGAGACATGATTCTTTTTTTTTTCTGTGGATTTTGTGACTGGTGTATTTTTACAAACCTTTGCAGAGCTATATGCCTTGTAAAATTGCATGTACATTTGTTCTGTGTTGAATGAGTGACTTGGGGAAAATACTGCATTATGACCACTAGCTGAAGCTGATGATCTTGGTAAAGTAATAAGAAAAAAAAATTATCGACTCGATCTAGTGCCCATAATGCAATATGTTCCTGATTTCACACATTCAACCTGGAGAGAAAATAGCCAAATAAAATTTGATTTTGCTCCCATTTGCACTGTTTTATTTGTTATAAATACACCCCTTTATGTTTAGACCCCTTTTATTTCATGTGTACAACCTATTGGTATGTTGGTGTAATAAAAAAGTAGAATACTGATTATAAACTTATATTCATAGTTATTAAAGGTGTCAGCCTTTCTGCTCCAATATATTTCACATATTTTTTTCAAATTGTTTTTTTAAATATAATCTTTTATTTACTGCAGATATGTTAAATAATGAGCAGCTCTGTTTAAAAACAGATTCTCTGTTGGGTCAGACAATTTCGGTTGTGTGTGATTTGTTGGGGCTGCATGCTTCACTAGTCGCCTAATTTTCCAAACACTAGAGGGCATCAGCTCCCTCCCAATATTGCTCACAGTAGACCAATCGGGATCAGTGTTGGTCTCTTAACCCTTTTGCTGAAGGACCAATTCTTCACACAAATGCTAAAATATGGTTTTCTGACTAATAGAATAGTTATGTGATTTTATAGTAAATATATTTTCTAAAAAGCAAAAGGCCTATAGAATAAAATGATTGTAGTTCCAATTTACGTTGCTTGAGATTTGCACATCAGTTTATCAAATCTATATTTTCAGTAAAAAATGTACTTAAAATGTATTTTAGTGCCAAGTAACACAATGTAATCTCTTTATTTTCCATTAAAAAGAAGATATTATATTGAGTAAATGGATGGCAATTATGTCAAGCCTCAAAATTGTGGGTGCTGTTAAACTGTGACGAACACGAATACCCTTAATTGTCAGTAGTCAACACGTGCCACACCGTAGCAGTGGTCTGGTGGCTTAAATGGCTGTCCAGATCATTTCTACTCTACACAGTACAGCCTGAATTTTTAATTTTAACCACTTCCCACCCGGACATCTATTTTGAATTTTTTTTTATCTCTTATTCCTATTCACAAGGAATATAAACATCTCTTGTAATGGAAATAGTGCACAACCGGTCCTCTTTATGGAGACCCTATATCTCTGCTCCAGGCTGGAAAGCCTGAAAAAAAGAGGACGCTCTCGTCTTTCAAGCCGAGTACATGGCAGTATTTAAAACTGCCAGGCTGGGCGTGACGTCATAACGTCATTCCCGGGCCTCAGAGTCATAGAGATGGTCGGGGACCATCTGTTCCTCTGAATTCTCTGATCAACTTTCAGTGCCATTAGATTCCTTAGAACTAAAACTAATTATTATAAGACTAATTGTATAACTATTATAAAATGTTCAAAACATTCACAGTCTAACAATTCAGACTGTTTTCAATATATTTTCAAAAATAGGGAGTTTGCTGTAATGTCAAGTGTGAGGGGAAAAAAGTCATAAATAAATTCTAATATTTGTTTCTACACCATATATTTGACCTGTAACATGGAACAGCTACATTTTGTGTTCTTTGATTCTAGACAAAAAAAAACACTGTGCTTCCTCTTTTTTATATTTTTATGTTGTTGAAATCCGCAAAAATAAAAGTAAAGTATGGTGTCAAAAGAAAGTATAGTCTGTCTTCAAAAAACAATAGTAAGATTTCCTAGGTTGATTGCAAAGTTGCTCTCATATGCCCAAAACCTGAAAAAAGCCCAGTAACTCATGGGGGTTTATGTAGGTTTAAGGCGCTGGGACTTAAAGTTTGGGATTTTTTTTTTTTTAAACACTTATTCTTGCCTAGGTTGATGTAGCTTCGATCCCCCGCCATTTCCAAGGCTAAGAAGCACAGCTGATCGCTCCATTCCCAAAGCTTTGTGAACAGAGAGCTGTTGACTGTCAGTCACCGCTGTCTGCTCTGCCCCCCCAGCGCTCACTACACATGCTGGAAGCTGCTGGCCCATGCTCTCGGCAGCTAGCCGAGAGGCTGAGCTAGAAGTCGGTCCAAATAATCGCGATCTTTTCCCAGCCTGGACCAGCTTTGTGATGACAACTGTCTGCTGGAAGCAGGTCACAGGAGTGCAGAATGAATGATCTGCAGGAGAAGTACAGGCAAATAAGCTTCAACTGCACTTATCCTTTTAAAGTGGTTGTAAAGCTCCTTTGGTGTAATTTCTCTCTGCTTCCTGGTTCCTCTAATATCAGTATGACTCGGTTCTGGCAGCCTTTTCTGGCGCCAAGAGATTAAACGGTGGTGAGGGACCTGCAGCGCTCAGCATGTGACTGTTATCCACAGCTGTGCTTGTTCTACTGTGTCAGGGCTCAGAGCTACATAGTTACACACTTAGTCTGATTGAAAAAAGACACAAGTCCATCTAGTTTAACCAATAAAAGGAAAAGATAAAAAAATATACAATCCTATATCACAGTTGATCAGGGGGAAGGCAAAAACCACAGCAAAGCATGTTCAAATTTGCTTTAGGGGATCTTCCTGATCCCCTGGGTCAACTTTACCTGTGAATGTTGGTATCCAATTATATCATGTACATGTAGGAAATAATCCTGGCCTTTTTTAAAACTCTAAACCAGAAATGGCTCTTGAGGTAGTCTGTTCCACATTTTCACAGCTCTAACTGTGAAGAAACCTTTCTGGATTTGGAGATTTAATCTCTCTTCCAGAGCTGTTGGCTGTGTGAAAAATTTAGATCCTGTCCCCTGATGTGGATCTTAGAAGAAATCCTTTGAAATCCTTTCCTGTTTTCAGAGGCTGCGAATACACAGCTACAACTTGTATAGGAGAATTTGTGTGTGTATAACCTAATACTAGTCACTTCACTGGGTACAGGTAGGGGGGGCGAGAAGTGACTCGGACGAGAGGACATCCGTGATAGGTGGAACACTGAACAGAGGCTCTGCTGGGAAAATTAGTGTTCCACCTATCACGGAACAGCCTGAGGAGGCGGCGCAGTTTTTGAATAATGGACGCCTGCAGCCTGACATACTCTGCAAACAGGAGAAGGTAGTGAGATCGTCGAGGCATGTATAATGGCACAGTGAGGTAGGCAATGGCACAGTGAGGCAGGCAATGGCACAGTGAGGCAGGCAATGGCACAGTGAGGCATGTCATGTAATGGCAAAGTGAGATTTGAAAAAAAGCTTGTTTCTGTCAGCGGTTGTTCTGGCTTCCCCTCAGCTTCCAGACAGACTAGTAGGAAGGGGGTTGTCTTATACGGCGAGTATATCCCAAAACCAAAATTTTTGCTGGAAAATTAGGGGGTCGTCTTATACGCCCAGTCGTCTTTTATACGCCGGCAAATACGGTACATTATTTTTAATTTTCTTTTGAGTTGCTCAAAACTCAGCCCATAGATGAGTTTTTTTTTTTCTTAATTCAACCAGCAGTTTGAACACATCTTCCCTGCTTAGCTATTGTATTATGCCAGTGGAGAGACTGAATACGTCATCACAATACGCTGATCAGCATTGCAGGGTATAGCTTGCAGCTCTGATCGAACGGAGAAAATCCAAAAGGGTTGTTGTACCAAAGTCAGTCGGTAGATCGACTTCTGGACAACCTCCCTGCCAATACATGGATCATAATTTAGATGGCTTCTGCTTAAAGCGGATGGTTCACAAAAAAAAAAAATATTAAAAGCCAGCAGCAACAAATACTGCAGCTGCTGAGTCCAGCGGCGTCCGCAGCAGAGGATGAGCGATCGCTCGTCACCCTGCTGCTCCCCCCTCCATCCACGGCGAGGGAACCAGGAAGTGAAGCGCTCCGGCTTCACTGCCCGGTTCCCTACGGCGCATGCGTGAGTCGCGCTGCGCCCGCGATTGGCTCCCGCTGTGTGCTGGGAGCCGAGAGTTCCCAGCACACAACGGGAAAAGCCCGTCTTTTGCCCGAGACTGTGGGCCTGAAGTGGGTGCGGATACCTGTCTTTAGACAGGTATTTGCACCCCCCTGAAAGGTGTCAAATGTGACACCGGAGGGGGGGAGGGTCCGATCAGCGGATCTTCACTTTAGGGCGGAGATCCGCTTTAAACACCTGAATTTCGATCCATGTATGGCTGGTTTTAGTTGTTCTCTGGCTTTATTTACAAAAAAGCCTATGCAGCCTTTATATTTCTTTTTGAACAGGAGTGTTCTGTATATTGCAACAAAGTGTTTCTTCAATGTCTGAGCTTTGAGCTTTACCATGTGTTTTTTTACCGTTATTTGAGCTCCTGAGATGGCAGCTGCAGTGTATTGTATGTGTGTTGTATTAATAATATATGCAGGCAACTCCCGTACACATTGCAGAAGTATGAAACCTCGAGTAACTCATTAGATGCGATCTGTTCATAAATTCTTAAATTTACTTTTACATGATTCAGCTGCATTTCAAAATGTTTTAACCTTTAAAAGATCTGTCAGTGCACTGCAGATTTGAACTTATTACGTACTTTTTATTTATTTTTTAATCACATGTTCTTGTTTCTTAGACCTCAGGATGCCCATGGACCTGAGCATGTGTTACCTGCAAGCATCGAGTTTAGAGAAAACTGTGAGTAAAAATGTTCTGTTCATTCCTAGAGAATTGTCATGGGCAGATGGCATTGGTTGATTTTGTTGTCTTCTTTATCATATGTGTTTTGTTTTTTGCAATGAATACATTTAATGTTTCAGAAATGTTTTTGACGATTTGATATGTTAAAATATCTTGTTTAAAAATATAAAATGCTAGGCAGTGCAAGCAAAATGTAATTTTTTTTTTGCAGTGCTTATCGCATCTAATTTATCTTAAGCTCTGTGATACGAATAGAATTATAAAGTAAAATGTGAACTGGAAAGCAGAAGAAATTGCATCCATTATAAACAAGTACTGGCCATAATACAGTACATGGCAATTATGAAAATTCTATTGGTTTTTTATCCGTAGCAATTTAACACTCTTGTATTTTTTACCCCCAGTTTAGAGTGAGGAAAAGTTTGAAATGGATCACTACAACAGCAGTGCCAGTCTAAAGAAGTTTTACATTTAATTGATCTGTACTGGTGGGGATGGGGGTGTGTGAAAAGGCAGAATATGTATGATCATGGATGAAGGTTAGAAAATGGAGCACAAAGTAGATAGATGTATGTGGATAGGGGGAGGAGATGGTGTAGCACTATCTGGTTGTGGACGTGGCAGAGGAGATTGAGCAAGATCAAATTGTGGTATATTTGGGAGTGGTTCTGTGTGGTGGAGAGAAATAAGATTGTGGCTAGAGTGAGGTAAAGTTTGAATGAATGAGCCCAAGAAGAGAAAGAAGTTTGAGAAATGGTGGTTCGATGCAGAGCTGCACTAGATTTTTCACACTCCAGTTTTAGTGAATTGGCCCCACCATATCTCTTGATGTGTAGAGGGGGTGCTGTTAGTACAAGCTATTTGACAATGGCTGAAATCTAGCCATATGTGTTATGATTGGTGGGAAGAGGTAAGACTTGGCACATGCATGACCTGTGTTGCTATGTAGCATTTTATAGTCGGTTTCCATTATGGCATTCGGGAAACTGTGGGAACGGTATTAAGAGAAAACATACCAAAGAAAGCCATGCATAAGAGGTGACAAGTAAAAGACCATACGAAACACAGGGAACCGGAGAAAATGGAGGGATTTATGTTGCAGATGCTATTTCTGGAAATAAATTGGGTATAGAATAGTGGGAACATCATTGAAAATTATTGGCCTATAGTGAAGTGAAAAGATTCTACAAATATTGAGGTGGGAGCTTGTGGCATAGCCAGCAGAGAATGTAATATAAACTGTAGAGACAAAGTTGCCACAGAATTTATCCTGGCGAAGTGGCTTCCAGAGAAACCAAGTTGCCCGTAGGCCTCATGCACACTAGACGTTTTTACAGCTGCTGTTTTTGGAAGTTAAATCCAGTGTGGATTAGGGGGTTAATAGTTATGGATAGTAGCAAGAAAGTTGTACAGAATTATGCTTGGACAACGAAGTGAAGTCCAGATCAAGCTGCTAGCAGTAATCGCTGTATTCTAAAGCGCCCCCCCCCCCTTCTGGCAGAATACAATAGCCCTGCTAGAGGCATTCCCTCATCAACACTGATTGTGTTGATGGAGAATTGAGCATTTATCTTTCCTTCCAACTGTGGTGGAAGGAAAGCACATTGAGTAATCTATAAGCTGCTTAAGGGCTCTTTCACACTTGTTTGTCCGTTTTCACGGACTCTGTTTGATCTGCCGGCGGATGACAGGTCCGTCTATGCTCACCTGTCAGAGCTCTCCTCTCCTCTATGGGGAATGGGATGAAAACTGATCCGCCTGTCTATTTTCACCCGATCCGCCAGACGGATGGAAAATGGGTTTCTTTATCGTACATCACGGGACACAGAGCGGCAATCCATTACTATGTGGGTTATAGAGTCTACCTTCAGGTGTGGACACTGGTGTAATTAACTACACAAGAAGTTCCCTCCCTATATAACCCCTCCCATACTGGGAGCTCCTCAGTTTTTTCATCAGTGTCTAAGGTGTTGGTCACGAGTGAACATGTGCTCTTAGGAGCTCCACTGGAGGGATCCATGCTGGATGTAAAAAACCTCCATAAATCCGGATCCGTCCAAGGTGCTTCATAGCCAAAGTGGACGGTACCCGGGCCTCGGTACGAGAACGAGGTTTAGCCTATAATGCCTCTCTGCGGAGGGCTGGATCCTGGGTTCCAGAACTTTGTGCCTTCTAAGGACCAAATGTTTTTTCTGCTGCCAGGATGCTATATAGGTCCAGGGGAGTTGGTGTTCCTGCCATGGACCCCGGTCCCTGAAGGTCTAGGACAATACCCACGGTGAAGGGGGAAGATTGGGCCTCTTGCTTGGCAAATACCCTGCAGCGTGGAGAAGGTAAGAGGAGGGCCTACGGGACTTGGTTCGACAGTAGGTCCTCCGTGGGGGACTTGGGTCTCGCCTATATTATGCTTCTATGCATGGGCAATGTAAACCACTATGTCTTCTGAGACAGGATGGCTCAGGGCACCCATATACCTCCCCTAGCCGGCATGCAGCCTGGCCCACCATGTCTGTTAGACAGGATGGCTGCAGTACCTATATATCTCCCCTTGAAGGGGCCGGTACATAAATAAAAAATAAAAAAATATGCCCTTAATCCTATACAAAGGATTGTCTTCCGTGAGTAGTTGCAAGTCTTATCTGTGTTTCCACTACTATGGGCAGTAGAAGACATGCCTGATGTTTTTGCTTACCATGCTTTCCAGAAAACGGAAGCTTAAGTGTTAGCGGATCTATTGTGTCCCACTTCCTCCGCTTCAGGCTCTACCATGTTGCACGTGCTCACCGGCTCAGTGCAGTCGCAGAGAAGGCTCTTCAAAGGGCCCGGACGTCAGAGCTCTGTAAAGCTAGGGGGACACAAACGTAAGCACCTTGTGTGAGTTGGATACAGATTCATCTAAGACGCCTACTCGCATCTAGCTGTGCAGATTAGCAGGCATTGTGTCAGACTAAATTCAGCTATTTGATGCACCTGGGTTAAGTGCCTCTGCTTTAGCTTAGGACTTGGTCTCCCCATTGAATAAGGTCAGGGGTAGGAATATAAAGAGGGATCGCCACCTGAACCTGGTGGACCCTTATTCTCCTCTGAAGAGACTTAAACAGCTCATAGATTGAGCCATCAGACCTGTCAGGCAATGCAGCCTTCCCCCAACATTGCAATCACTCTGCATGTGTTTTGTGTTTTGCAAGAAAAAAAACAAGGGGGGGTGTCCCCCTTTTCCTGCTTTAATCCTGAAACAAAGGGATTAGAAAGCTTGGGGATAAAAGTTTCACTGTCAGAGGACAGGAGACAGGAGCTGCAGCCTAACAAGGAGAAGCTATCAAAAGCCCTACAGGTTCTGATTACACCTCTATCTTCTCCTTAGAGTGTAAAGAAAGGTTTTCCTATAGGTGGCTAGTAAGACCTCCATATAATCCTTAGCCTGGTGTCGGCTTCAGGCTAACCAAATGCATCGGAGGGATGCACAGTTGCGGGCACACATTGCTAATGTCTCTTAATTGAGGAAACGCACATCTGCAGAGGATAATTTCCTCTTTACCAGTCCGCATGTTGCATAACATACATGAGTTTGGAATGCATGTGGGATAAAAACAAGTAAAAGAGCAGATTCTATTGTGGATCGCATAAACATACATGTTTCTGTCTATATGGTGCTGCATGTTTCCACAAAAGAGGTCGCATAAAAGATGCTTGTAATGCTGAATCGCATAAAGACGTTTGTAGGCATAAAAATGCTGAATCACACATGATTACCTGATCACCCAAGTCCTTGTTTCCCCCAAGGATGTTTGGTTACACAGAAGAGGTTTGTTTCCACAGAAATATTCCACAGGCCTAAAATCGCATAAAGTTGCTTGGATGCAAAAAAGATGCTGGATCACACATGGTTAACTGATCATCAGCGTCCTGGATTACCCAAGGATGTTTGGTCACACAAATAGGCTTGTTTCCACAAAGGTACCTAAAGTCGCATAAAGATGCTTGTATGCATAAAAATGCTGAATCACACATGATTACCTGATCACCCAAGTCCTTGTTTCCCCCAAGGATGTTTGGTTACACAGAAGAGGTTTGTTTCCACAAAAAGGCCTAAAATCGCATAAAGTTGCTTGGATGCAAAAAAGATGCTGGATCACACATGGTTACCTGATCATCAGCGTCCTGGATTACCGAAGGATGTTTGGTCACACAAATAGGCTTGTTTCCACAAAAGTACCTAAAGTCGCATAAAGATGCTTGTATGCATAAAAATGCTGAATCGCATAAAGGATGCTTGTATGCATAAAAAGGTTGAATCACACAGGATTACATGATCACCCAAGTCCTTGATTCCCTAAGGATATTTGGTCACGCAAAGAGGCTTGTTCCCACAGAAATGCCTAGAATCAAGAAATGCCTAGAATCGCATAAAGAGGCCTGAAGGCATAAAAATGCTGAATCACACAGGATTACCCGATCACCCAAGTCCTGGATCACCCAAGTCCTGGATCACCCAAGTCCTGGATCACCCAAGTCCTGGATCACCCAAGTCCTGGATTACTCAAGGCCTAAAGGGATCGCTTAAAGATGCTTGAATGCAAAAAGAAGCTGGATCACACATGGTTTATGGATCAACAGAGTCCTGGATTACCCAGGGATACTTGATCACATAGAGAGGCTTGTTTCACAGAAATGCCTAAAGTCGCATTAAGATGCTTGGGTGCATAAGGATGTTGGAACGCACAGGGGTGCTTGGTCACACAAGGGTTCTTGTCCGCACAGTAGTGCTTAAAATGCATAAGATGTTGATCGCATGGAAGATGCTGAATCGCATGCATGGTTACTTTAAAGTTGCACATGGTGGCTTAATTAAGCAATACAGGATGCCTTGTGCTTGCATAGAGATACGTGTCTGCATGGGTTCATGTTGCACATTGTTGCATAACACGTTTATAGCACATGCTTGCTTGCTTGCTTGCAAGGATGCTCGTTCCAGAGCACACATGCTATATGCATGTTTGGCGTGAGACATATTTATATGATTTCATGCTTCCATGAACACACACTGCCATGTACACACGCCTCCATTGAGGCATATGGCTTTAACACTTGCCACATACACATATGGGGAGCCAGTTGCATATGTGTTTATTTACTTGGGACTGCAGAGGTTGTCTGCGTTGTGCAGAGGAACAGCACTATCTCCAGTTGGTGGTCTTGCCCTTTTGGGTTAGCCTCCGTGTCTGGGTTGTCAGGGTGCTAGGGCCCGCCTCTAGCAGGTCTGTAGGCCCAGGGTATAGCAGTAATGGCATACGGAAGCAGACTCCTGCTGATGGATCAGTCAGCAGCATGGCTGGACCTAAGGGTGTCCAGCATGGTCAGGTATCTGGATCTCCTGGGTTAGGATTCCAGTCTAAAGATACATTCTTCATTGACAAGAAGCTGGGTATGTTTTGCACCAGGAGAGTACTTTTGGCCTAAGACAAGACCATCGTTATAAGAAAGCTGGTCTAGGTGGTTACGGCAAGGAACAGTTCCTTACTTTTGGCCTTCTGCTTAAGGCACTAGAGAAGATGCTGCTTCATTCAAGACAGTTCCCTATACTTTTATTCAGGACTGTTATAAACAGTATTGTGTTGGCCTAGAAGGAGTGGATCTTGACCTAGCATTATCCAAAGAACCGGTCCCAGAGATAGGCTGGAATTCCTCTTGGTGGTTCTTAACTAAAGGGTTTGCCAGGTCAGGAAGAGACCTTGGCCCAGGGGAAGTAGTCAAGCTCCAAGGGAGCCTTATCTGTCAGCTAGAGCTACTGATGGAGCATCTGGCTTAGGGGCCTGAACGTTCAGGGGCTGGTTGGTTCGGTCAGAGTTCAATCAGACTATACCATATTAAGTGATTTACTTAATTTACCAAGGAGGAGCTTGTGCCTTGCCTATTGACATTCGTCATTTCATGAAATGCAGAATTGGCAGGCGATTCGCTGGAGCCGTCAACAAGTGTCTTCAGGAGAAGGACCTCTACACCCCGACTGTTTTCCTGACCAAGGGCCACAGAAATAGTACCCTGTACATAAGATGTATTGGCATCCAGGCTCAACAAGAAATTGAACAGCTTGAGGTCAAGGACAAGGGATCCACCCGCATGCGGGGCAGATGTGTTAGTAATCTGGTGGGACCAGTGGTCACTGGTTATGTCTCTCCCCCCAGTGCCGCGGCGTTTGTGGCTTCCATGCAACATTAGAGGATGGCGGAAGCTGGCCTGATTACTCCGGCATAGCCCTGACGACCTTTTCTGTGCAGGGACAGTAGGGGTGGTAGTAGAGGACCCACGGTCCCTTACATCTTGTCCAGGCCTACTTCGAAGGGGGTATTGCATCCTGTCGTGCAACAGGTGAATTAATGGTCTGGCTATTTTAGCCCACATTCTTCAGGATCAGGGTTTTTAGAATCAACGGCACTTCCTTGATTCATACAGGAAGGCTGGCCTCCAGGACCAGATATCCCAGGATCGGGAGAGCCCATGTTCCTGGTATGAAACAGATGGTGGCATCCTTGGAAGTTTGTCAAAGATAAAATTCCTGCCTTCCTGCATTTGGAAAGGAGACAGAGGCAGCCTTAAGTTACATCAAGGATCCGATCTCGGCCTTGCCTCCAAAGGTCGCTTGCTTCACACTCTTTGTTCCGAGCCATTATACAAGGGGTGACGCGCATAAGTCCACCAGTTTAGTCGCCCTTGTGCTTGGAGGATTGGCTCTAGTTTTGTCGGCTTACAGGGTCAGCTCTGTGGGCCGATGCACCATATTTCCCTTCAGCCTTTAACAAGGGAATCGGTGTTCTTGGTTGTGGTAGCCTCCAAGAGAGTTTCAGTATTGGCAACCTCTTGGTATAAAACCATACTTATTCTTACTAGTAGGGTGATGTTAATCCTCACCCAGCCTTATTTACTAGAAGGATCTAGTGTTCATTTGAATCTAGATATTCTTACCTCCCCCTTTTTCAAAACCTTGTTTTCGTGAGGAAAGGTTATTGCTTTCTCTCAGTAGAGATGAGAGCAGTTAAATATCTATCTGAAGGTTCAGATATAGAAATCTGAAGTTTTTATTGTGCTGCCAGAAGACCCTAGATGTGGGCAGGCAGTGTTCAGTTCAGCTATTAAAATGGTTACACTCTCTCCTTTGGAGTAGAAGGGTCAAGGCCTATCTGAAGCGGCTGCTCGGATACGGAAAGCTGATGTTATTGCGCTACCAGGAGGCCCCAGGAAGGGGCAGGCAGCGTCTAAAATCAACTGTTTTCAAGATTGATTCATCAGGGTATTATTCAGGCTTGTGGTTCGGAGAGTGGGACTCCCCCTGTTTTCTTGGGGGGGGGGGGGTGCGCTCCGTACCAGGATAGTAAGCGCTTTATGCGCGATGCTTTACCGAGCCTTTATGACGCAGATTTTCAGGGCCGCAACTTGGCGTCTGTGCTTAGGTTCACTGATTCTTGTCAGATGTACATAGGAGGGCAAAAGGATGCAGCTTTTTGGCGCAGTATGCATCTGGCAGCATTATAGATCCTCACATCTGATGGCGGCCTGCGTTGTTTGTGTCTCCCTCCCCTCAGTAAGCATTGCTTTCGGACATCCCACATAGTAATGGATTGCCGCTCTGTGTCCCGTGATGTACGATAAAGAAAATAGGATTTTTTATGACAGCTTACCTGTAAAATCCTTTTCTTGGAGTACATCACGGGACACAGAGCTCCCGCCCCTCTTGTTTGGGGATATTGGGACACTTATTGCTTTGCTACAAAAACTGAGGAGCTCCCAGTATGGGAGGGGTTATATAGGGAGGGAACTTCTTGTGTAGTTAATTACACCAGTGTCCACACCTGAAGGTAGACTCTATAACCCACATAGTAATGGATTGCCGCTCTGTGTCCCGTGATGTACTCCAAGAAAAGGATTTTACAGGTAAGCTGTCATAAAAAATCCTATTTTTCCGCCCATCTGTATTTAGCGGATATCACCACTGACATCAGTCGCTCCATAGGACACACATGGAGCGTCCCTTCAGGTCCGCCTGAAAAGCAGATAGGCAGACCTGAACAGTTAGTATGTGTGAAAGGGACCTAAGAGCGATGAGGAATGTGAGAAAATTAGGAGGTAAAGTACAAGATTTATTAACAAAATACACGTTATATCTGATTACCTGTAAACATTTCAATATACAACACAGGGTTTACTAAAAATGTTAATTACCCAATGGAGTAAGTAATAGAATTTGTGTTTTCTTCATTTCTGTGTCATTACAGCGGAAGACTCCTTCCTGTCTGCCGTCATCAATTACACAAATAGTTCCACTGTGCACTTTAAACTCTCTCCTACCTATGTGTTATATATGGCCTGCCGGTATGTATTGTCCAGTCAGTACAGAGCAGACATCAGTCCTACTGAGAGAACTCACAAAGTAATTGCCATTGTGAACAAGATGGTGAGCATGATGGAAGGTGTAATACAGGTGAGCTTCTAGTATATTTTAAAGTAAAGAGTAACAAGAAACTATTCATAAAGTCTTTAGCGGCTTCTCATACAGAGTGCAACACAGTGGAATGTTGGAGGCTTTAATATTTAAAATTGTTTTCATTTTTAAAATAAATATTTAGTACAGGATTATCCTCATGAGACTGAGTACCCCCACGACTGTTCATTTTTTTTATATATGTACACAGAGAACCATACAAAGCAGGAAAGGGTGGACAACACCCTCATGTAATCATTAAAGTGGTATTAAGCTCAAAAGCAAACATTTATTACATTGCAGCTTACCAATTCTTGCATATTATGGCTGCATTCGTTTTCATTTTTAGGCATTCTTCCATTTTATTCTCACCTTGTGATCCAGTCACTAAGTCTGTTGGCTTTTCAAAAGAACAAGCTCTCCTGCAGATGTAGCAGTTAGAAGGTTGAGACAAACCATTGATCACTGACAGGGATACTTATTTATGTGCTCCCCAGTTTTCCTCTGCTCCGTGTACCCCAAAGCTACAGCGATGCTAGGTGGCACAGGAGCAACACGAAATCCCGGATGGCGGCACTTCTTAGATCCATTAAAAAGCCATCTTTATTTCATATTTGCATCCATAAAAGCAGTACAATCACAGATGGGTACAGAGCTATATAGTTAACTTGTTACTTGCTGTATTTAGTGCTCCCGAGCCAGGCTGTGTATCCATAAACACACAGTGCAACTTGCCCCTTCCCCCTGCTCCCTCCTCACAGGATTTGATTGACAGCAGCAGTAGCCAATGAAACATTGCTATCAGCAAAGCCTGTGGGATCAGGTGGAAGGGAGAGGAGCTGCTGCAGTCGAGATGGTGCTGGACTGAGAGACGACTGTAAGTGGACCTAAATGAAGAGAATACATAAGGTAGAAAAGATCTTTCATCTTGAGAGCCACTTTAACTTTTAGTATTCAGTGGGTAAGTATACTTGCCAACAGTTAAGAAAATCGGACCCATGTGCCTTTCCCGAGCTGAATCCTGAAAATTCTCCTCTACCATGGAAAGTCGTTCTAATGACTGAAGTCTGAACTCAAGTGCTGCTGGGCGGGGTGTCAGGAGCATTGGAAGCATTGATTGACAGTCTCTCCCTCCCTCTACCTCCTCCCCCAACAGCTTGGATCAGACACTCTCTCGCATTACAACACATAGGAGGTGGAGCCTGTGAGGCTTGCAGTTTTTGATTGCCTGAGCCATGGAGGGGGTGTGGCCGGAGATCGTGCCCAGCCCACCTTCTGAAGGGAAGCATATTGAGGGAGCTTCCCTGCAGGGACCTACCCCTTTCAACTCGATTTATCTCTGGCTTAATGAAGAGAGAGGGGGGGGGGGGCGGTGGTGTGAGAAGTACCCATGCCTGCTGCCAGGTAAGCTACAGTGGGGAGTCCTATAGAAAGCTGACTGTCCTGTGCAGCATCTTTTGTGTGCCTTTCCCTCCCACAGTCCTGTTTCAGTGCCCTTTTCTTCTCCCAATAGCCCAGCTCTGCCCATAAAACACCCCCCGCCCGCCCCCCACCGTTCACCAACCCGATTTACCCCCCCCCTCTTCTACATCCCCCCCAACTCTGCTCATCCCCCCTCTTCTCTATATCCACCACAGCTCTACTCACCCCCCCTTCTTCTTCATTTACACCCCAACCTCTTGCCCTAACTACACTCCCTATATAATACATTTTTGATTATGCAAGTTATCTCAGACTCTAGCCACACACCCTTTAAGCCACACCCACCAAACCATGACCATTTTCTGACGCCTGCCAAATTTTTAAATTTTGATATGCCGCACCCAGAAATGAATGCCACACCCCTAAATAAAATAATGCAGAGAAAAAGGTGTCCATAAACATTTTTTCCAGAATGTTGGCAATTATGGACTGAATTTACTGTAGATACTACTAGTTTACTTTTAGCCACTTAATGTGCATAGTCTAGGCACAAGTTAACTATAACATGTCAAAACTATTATAGGCTTGGCCTTTTATTTTCTATTAAATCTGTTATATGAAATAGTTCAGGATGGAGGTTTCCAGATTATAAGCCTTTCCCAAATGGAGAACATGCTATTTTCACACTGCCTGTTCCTTTTCTGTCCTTGTTCACAGATTTTAACACCAGATCATGCTGGATGTTCGTGTCTGTATTTATGTTGTGTTTTCATAAAACAGTGATGTGTTGTACCATGTATTTGTGTTTTATTGCCACTCAACCTTGTATGTATTTTATGCTTCCTAAATAGGTGGTTTTCCTTTAAGTGTTAACTTTTCTCTAGAGAACCTGGCCAAATTGCTTTACTGTATATCAGCCAATTCCAGTGTACATAATGAAATCCTATCTCTGCACAGTCCACATGCTAAAGTTTTAATTCTGTTTAAATTTGTATTTTAGCGGACTTCTGTTAATTTAATGAGTTGCTGTTTTGTAATCTAACAAAAAATGAGGTCTGCATGTAATCACTTGGAATGAAACAAGTAAAACTGAAATATACGTTTTGTGTGGATTTGGCTTTAAAGTGTGACTAAACCCAGGACCCTGCATTCACTATATGTGGTCTCCCACAGTACACAGAAATGCAATTATTTTGGTAAATATAAACAAAATACCTTTTCTCGTCAGTATATAGCAGTCTTTTGACTTCTATCAGTGTCTGGTTAAAGCTTGTAGGAGTTTTCATTCTCCCCTGATTGTCCTATAAAGATGCAGTATCCCGACCCTTTGTCTGGACAGTGCTGATTGGCCTTGTGCTGATCACATGCACTCTCCCAAGAGAAAAAAAAACTCTTTAGCAATACAGCCCAAACTGAGCATATGCAGCTTGTCCCCTAGCTTCTGTACTATCAGGAGATGGATTGGGGACAGTGGAAGAAGGGGGAGGATCAGAGAAGACGAGATCAATTTGCCTTTTTACACAATGTGGAGAGTTAACCTCTTAGGTTCCACAATGAGTATAACTAGCATGCTTTACTGCATATACAGACTGATTTTTACTGCTGTGGGTTTAGTAACACTTTAACTTCATATTTACATATGCAGTTTATGTATATTTATAGGTGATGGCAGCAGCTTGCTTGTGTTCTTAGGTTGAGAACTTTATATGTTTTTGTGTGCCATTAAATTTTTTTTCTTGTAAGTTTAATAACTGTTTTAAATCTGGTCTGTCATATTTGTTTACAAGTTTCTTTCTCTGTTCTGCTTGATTTCCTCATCTGTTATTCTCCAGGAAATAGACCAGGGTGACCAGGTAGGACAATGAGACACAATCCCAGCTACTCAAGCTTAGCTCGGTCTCACGCTGCTTTCATATAAGAGTAAAACTCTTCTTTAAATGGCTGGGCTGCACAATTCATAACACTCATTCAAAACTGGACTTGTGCTGTACTAAAATTCTTTTTGACTGTGCAGCTTTTTGGCATCCCATAATCCTCTGCTTAATGCACCTCAGTGTGGAAAAAAAAAGCAAGCAAAGTTTTTTTTACTTCTCATGTTTTCTCTATGGTTCCTATTCTTTGGATCTCATCTAACCTGGCGTAGCATTCTTTTGGTTGACGTTTCTGACAGACCAGTATCAGATATTTGTGTCCTGGCAACTAACAGCGATAGGAGGTGATACTTGGGATTATATTTCTTGGATACACATATGCATCAGTTACCAGACTAGGCTTCTTTTACTTGGTTTGTCTAATACCTGTGGACATGCACTCAGAATATATTAAGAGTAACAAACAAACAAACAAAAAAAAAAAACTACTGTAGTGCTCTTATCTGTTAACTGGTGTATATTGCATATCCTGTTACTGGTCTGTCCATGCGTTTATATATCATCAAAAAACAATATAAAACACATTATAATACATTTTTTCTAATCTGTGTGTGCAGAAGCAAAAAAACATCGCTGGAGCACTTGCATTCTGGATGGCAAATGCATCGGAGCTGCTCAATTTTATTAAACAGGATCGGGATCTCAGCCGTATCACTTTAGATGCTCAGGATGTTTTGGCACATTTAGTCCAAATGGCTTTCAAGTAAGATCTCTTGCATTTTTGTTTGATGGTGATAACTTTGGGTGTATACATTTTATCTATATTCAAGCATAAATTTGTATACAGTATATTGCATCTTATAATTCCTCAGATGTGTCGGCTGCATATGTTTTTTGCTTTTTCAGGTCTTTCCATAAAACATTTTTAGTCCCTAGTTTGACATCACTTACTCACTGTAGTGTATCTGTGTAGGAGCAGCCTTGTCACACCAGTTCTTGCACCTGATGTGGACTACGGGACACCTCACCACCTCCTATCTTCATATATGGGAGATGTTCTGTGGTTTTGTATGGGTGAGCTGGACTGGTCTGATTACATTGCTCGATAGTTCAGTGCAACTCAAACTGTGTGCCAGTGAAATTAAGTGTTTAATGGATTTCTGGAAGGATTGGTAGTTTTTTTTGTACCTAAAGAACAAATATAACAGGCTTTCAAAGTAAAATTTAACAGACCAAAATGGGAGCATTGTTTAGGTAAGAAGATGGGAAAATTCAAGCTGATTTAAGACTGTTTTCAGATCATTTGCCAATTTGATCTTTGTTGCTTTTAACAGTATTTCCTACTGATGTCTCTAGAAATGTTCAGTTAAAAAAATAAAAATGAACATATCTAGTGGATTTAGGAGGTGGGTCACAAACAACTAAGAAAACTTGCCTCTAAAGTTTGTCTTCTTCAAACAATATTGATCAATAAACAGAAAATAAGTCCAAGTCCAAGTGTTCAAATTAACAAAAATCCATGTGATTGTGAATCAACAAATCCAAACTTCCACGTTAATTCAAAAGGAATGAAGGTGAAGATAACACCACAAAGACTTCCACCACCGCATGCAAGATGGACTCTCACCTTGATGCTTTGACCTGAAGCAGGTCTCAAAGCATATCAACAGTAATTCCAAAATACAGCCAATCCCGGATGGAACAATGGATCATGGATGGCACCAGCATTCAAGGCGCATTGGAACCATAAATAGGAAAAAACACACAGACAAGATCTAATGCTCTCCATATGGAACTGTTTAATGCCTTATTCGGACTTCATGAGCGTTCGGTGGAGCCACATCAACCTCTTCGATAGGGGTTTACCTGCCTCCCAGGCTACAGCAGCCTTGCACTTGATGACCTGTCCAGTGGTGCTCATGTCTCACGTTGTACTCCGACATTGTGCCTGGACTCTGTCGGAGAGCATTAGATCTTGTCTGTGTGTTCTTTCCTATTTATGGTTCCAATGCACCTTGAATGCGCCTTGAATGCTGGTGCCATCCATGATCCATTGTTCCATCCGGGGATTGGCTGTATTTTGGAATTACTGTTGATATGCTTTGAGACCTGCTTCAGGTCAAAGCATCAAGGTGAGAGTCCATCTTGCATGCGGTGGTGGAGTTCTTTGTGGTGTTCTCTTCACCTTCACTCCTTTTGGATTAACGTGGAAGTTTGGATTTATTGATTCACTATCACATGGATTTTTGTTAATTTGAACACTTGGACACTTATTGTTTCCTTATTTTCTGTTTATTGATGCATATTTTTTTTAGTTTAATTTATTGCGCCGCACTTCCTTATTTTATATGTACTTTGGGAATATTTTTGAATTTATCCTCTGTGCTGGCTTGCATATGTTGGGTGTATTCTATTGTAT
The DNA here is from genome assembly GCA_029574335.1 of Rana kukunoris. Lineage (NCBI taxonomy): Eukaryota > Metazoa > Chordata > Amphibia > Anura > Ranidae > Rana > Rana kukunoris. The sequence continues at coordinate 374,909,011 of CM056052.1, forward strand.
TTTCCAGTGCTGAATACCTTCACTGTTTATATCACATTTACCGAAAAGGTCGCTGCTAAGCCTATACAACCGTAGCTGGTTCACATGTAGCCATGCTTGGGGACGGGTGTCTTTAGTCTACATCTGACTGTGTGAAGGAGACCTTTAGAATAGGTTGTATTTCTCTATAAGGTTGCAGGACACATAACTTTTCAGAATGCAAAGTAAAATAAACGTGTCCCTAATAAAATCTATCAAGTCAGCCTTCCCCATGTTGTGCTTCAGACTCGTTAAGACAGTGTTTCCCAACTCCAGTCCTCAAGGCACACCAACAGGTTATGTTTTCAGGATTTCCATTATTTTGCACAGGTGATTCGATCAGTTTCACTGCCTTAGTAATTACCACAGCTGTTTCAATTGAGGGAAATCCTGAAAACATGACCTGTTGGTGTGCCTTGAGGACTGGAGTTGGGAAACACTGCTTTAAGATGTAGGTAACAATGTGCCGAACCATCAGTCAACCAGTGGAAGAAGAAATTGTATTTTTCTGCTTTCTGTAACATCCAGTTAGTTTTAATGCACTAACCATGGGAAATGTATCTCTTACTGCTAAATGGAATATATCCATTCCTCTAAAATTGTCTTTTCATACCTAGGTATTTAGTGCACTGCCTCCAGTCAGAACTAAGCAATTACATGCCAGCGTTCTTATACGATCCAGAGGAGAACAACTTACAAAAGCCAAAAATAGGTCAGAAATAAAGTGTACGGCACAACATGCCATGATTTTAAAATATTTTATGTTAAAGTGTACACTTTCTTTGGTTGTGTGTTTTTTTTGTTGTGTCTTGGTATGGAAGTTATAATAAAGAGTATACGTATATTGGTTAGTATGTATTTGTAATGATTTCTGGGAGTAAAAATCAAGAATTTAATTTATGCACACTGAACATATATATTTCTTGCAAGGTTCCTGGGTGTGAATGCTGTGATTGTATTTAGGATCACAAATGCAATGTTTGAATATTTAGCACAATATAGTGTGGGCTTTTATGGTATTCTTAAAAGTAATATATAAATATATATTTTTTATATTACTGTATTTACAGATGAAGTCCTACACACCCTGACTGGCGCTATGTCTCTTCTGAGGCGCTGTCGAGTAAATGCAGCTCTTACTATTCAGCTATTCTCTCAACTCTTCCACTTCATCAATATGTGGCTTTTCAACCGACTGGTCACTGATCCAGACTCTGGGTTATGTTCTCACTACTGGGGTGCCATTATACGCCAGCAGCTAGCACACATAGAGGCTTGGGCTGAAAAACAGGGCCTTGAACTTGCTGCCGATTGCCACCTTAGCAGGATAGTTCAGGTAAGCTTGAAAGGCAAAGAGCACCAGAACACTTATGTAAGTGTAGTCATTGGGTGGTTAGCTTATCAGTAAATGAAAATAAAGGTAGTTGCGTACTAATATGGTATGCAATGTGAAACTTGGTGGTGATCACTTTTTACTGCAGCTGTCACTAATGTGCTCCCACAGAAATCAATAAAAAACAATATAGGTGTGACAACGTTGTAAAAGTGAATTATAGTGATAAACACTGATATTGCAATAATATGAAAAAGTCCAAAACCATTAAATGAATGAAACCACGTTGTGCAAAAAAAACAACCTCCATGAACAGAGTGCTCCCACCACCTCCTCATGCAATGCTCGCTCACCTCCTTTAAACGACCCTGCAAGGGGTCAAACACGCCTTTCACTCTGTTCAAACATTCCATCCCAGAGATCGTCTGAGAAGCTTGGTGGCTCAAAGGATGAAAGTAATCAAAAGCAGATAGGTACTCCTTCCACTGTGCTGCTTCGAACTTTAAATCCACAATGACTACCGGTAAGTTTAGCAACGCATGGAAAAAAAATGAAAGTGCCTCCTATAGTGTAGTATCCGATAGGTTAAAAATGAAACCACTCCACCCCAGCTAGCATTGAACTCACATTTTTAATGACATTTTAAAAGCATTAAAATGACATGACCGTCTCACACAGTAGTAGTAGTAGTAGTAGTAGTAGTAGTAGTAGTCCACCTCTACTAGTTTCACCACCTCCCACGTGGCTTCATCTGGAGGAATGAGCCCTGCGTCTATGGCGGGATTAATATATAGTGTCATATATAAAAAAAATGTAAATTACCTAGTTTGAATACAGCTGAGGTGTTTAAAAGACACCCGCACATGCTCAGTGTAAGGCCTCATGTTAGCACTGCTGATTGAAAAACGTACGTTGCGCTATTATGACACACTTCCGGGTTAAAACGGACGTGGTCATGAAGCAACTACTTCCAGTCACAAGTTGAATACACACAAGGGCTTCAACAAAATCTATATATATATATCTATATATATCCTAACAGAGAGGGAAATGTAAAAATACAGATATTAAAAATGCAGGTAATTTTTGAAAAATGCTGGTAATTTTTTATTTTTTTAAATTAAATATGTGCCCTTAAAAATCATTTATAAAGCAATTAATGTCAAACTCAAGTTGTGTCCCAATGGCTGTAATGTTTGCATCTCATATATCCAAAAACACTCTTGCTGACTCAGACTTGACCTTATTGGTGCCCCTCTATTGTGGGTGGTATTTTCTATCCCCAAAAATAAGAGGGAGGAGGGATCTTTATTATGGTGGGTTGCATAATGCCTGGATATGCTATGCTTGGGACACCCTTGAATTATATTTTGTACATGTTCCCGAATTCTTTTCCACATAAGTCGATTTGTGCGACCTATGTATTGAACGTGGCAAGGGCACTGTAGGGCGTAAACTACACCCTCAGTACGGCATGTAATACAGTCCCTTATTTTGTACTCCCTTCCTGTCGCTGTGGCTAAAAATGTATCCTTTTTGATATTTAATCTTTTTGTCCGAACCTGGTGTATTGGGAAGGTCTACTACATTCTTAGAGATTTTGTCCCTTAACCACTTGCTTACTGGGCACCTAAACCCCCTTCGTTCCCAGGCGAAATTTCAGCTTCCGGCACTGCGTCGCTTTAACTGACATTTGCACGGTCGTGCAACGTGGCTCCCAAACAAAATTGACGTCCTTTTTTTCCGCACAAATAGAGCTTTCTTTTGGTGGTATTTGATCATCTCTGCGGTTTTTATTTTTTGCGCTATAAACAAAAAAAGAGCAACAATTTAAAAAATATATATATATTTTTTACTTGTTGCTATAATAAATATCCCAATATTTAAAAAAAAATAAAATAACATTTCTCAGTTAAGGCCAATACGTATTTTTCGACGTATTTTTGTAAGAAAAAAAAATCGCAATAAGCGACTGGTTTGCGCAAAAGTTATAGCGCCTACAAAATAGGGACAGAATTATGATTTTTTTTTTTTTTTTTTTTTTTTTTTTACTAGTAATGGCGGCGACCTGCGATTTTTTTTTTTTTTTTTTTTTTTATTGGGACTGCGATATTGCGGTGGACATATCGGACACTTTTGACACAAATTTGGGACCATTCACATTTATACAGTGATCGGTGCTATAAAAATGCTCTAATTACTGTATAAATGTGACTGGCAGGGAAGGGGTTAACACTAGGGGGTGAGGAAGGGGTTAAGTGTATTGCCTGGGTGTGTTCTAACTGTGTGGGGGGAGGGGGGTGACTGGGGGAGGTGACCGATGCTGTGTCCCTATTTTCAAGGAACACGGATTGCTCTCCTCTCCACTGACAGCACGTGGAGCTCTGTGTTTACACACAGAGCTCCACGTCCCTGCTGTCATCTGTTCGTTTTACCGCCGATCGCGTGTACCCGACGGACATCGCGGCCGCCGGGTACACGCATCGGCATCCCGGCGATGCGCAGGGACAGTGTTTACCCGCCGCGCGCCACCCAGTGGCGCACGCGGGTAATGCACTAGAAATGACGTCCACTTGGCACCTCAGGTCCTCGCTGTTGACGTATTTTGTCAATAGCGCGGGTCTGAAGTGGTTAAAGTTGAAGCTTGTGTATACATACATTTTGGGATAGATGGTAATATTTCTTTAAGATGCTTATCTGTGGTAAGTATGGGCCGATGTTTTTTGAACACTTTTTCTACTTTTCTGTGTTGTACTCCATAACTAAGAATAATGGGCATATGGTCTTGGAAAATATTTAGTTTTGGGTTATCTTTTATTAAAGAGACCCTATCTATTACATTCACCATTACTATATGATGATTAATATGGGCTTCTTGGTAACCTTTTGCAAGGAATCTTTTGCTGATTACATTTGAGCCACCAAGATTCTCAGATGATACCTGGGAGGGAATGTTTGCACAGGGTGCAAGGTGTGTTTGACCCCTTGCAGGGTTGTTTAAAGGAGGTGCGCAAGCATTGCATGAGGGAGGTGGTGGGAGCACTCCGTTCATGGAGATTGTCTGTAGCTTATCAGTATTTTTTTTAGCCATGGGCAGTCATAAGAGCAAGGTGAAGAATCCCTTGCGAACACTGGTAAATCGTCCATCCATGCAGATTAAACTGTAATGAGAGCCGAGCCTAGGAAACTAATGCAGTAGGTACAAAATGCTGATATCTAAGCCACCATACTGTGCACGGTATTGATCTACTGAATTTGTTTATTTTTTACCTTGCAGGCAACAACTCTACTTACCATGGACAAGTACTCTCCTCAAGATATCCCTAACATTAACAATACCTGCTTTAAGCTAAACTCCTTGCAACTGCATGCTTTATTGACGAATTACCACTGTGCACCAGATGAGCCTTACATTCCTACGGTAATCAGTTTGCTTATGGTGCTATAGCTGTTTGCATGATCTTTTTTTGTCTAAATTGCCAAAAATCCCAATAAGCTGCACAATTTCCTTTTTTTTTTTATTGACAGGAACTGATTGAGAATGTAGTATCTGTTGCTGAAAACACTGCTGATGAATTGGCACGAAGTGATGGACGAGAGGTTCAGTTAGAGGAGGATCCTGATTTGCAGTTGCCTTTTCTTTTGCCCGAGGATGGCTATTCGTGCGATGTGGTTCGAAACATTCCCAATGGTTTACAGGAGTTCTTGGACCCATTATGCCAAAGAGGTTTGTAAGATCTAAAGTTGCAAAATATTTGTAGCTTTAATTTTTGGAGATATGTGTTGTGAAAGTAAATGTATACAGTACTGTGTTTTAGACCGGTGTGAAAAAATGCTTGCATTAAAGTGGATATAAACCCAAAAATGTTTTGCTTTGAGTGGCAGGTTATTTACTTATCTAGCTTGGATATGTTATGTTTATCATAATATGAGGTGATCCAAAGTATAAAAAGTGAGAAATCCACCCCTCCCCCACATAACACATCCTGGTAATATACAATGAACTTTGGATCACCTCATATTTTGATTAACATAACATATTATAAACATGTCCAAGCTAGATATGTAAATAACCTGTCACTCAAAGCAAGAAGAGAGAAACTGACTTTTTATTTAGACAAGTTTTTATCTGGAATTCTGTTAATTTTCACTGAACAATAAGAGGATTGCTCAGCGCTGGATTAACATTTTTTTTTTGGGGGGGGGGGGGGGGTGTACATCCACTTTAAGATTGCTTTCAGAAATAGACCCATGACCTATTTAAAGTGAAAGTAAACCTGGGGTTCGTCTTTGACTATATGTTTTTGTGGTCAGAGTTAACTTTAAGAGTACTTGAGTTCTGTCAAGACACTGGACTGAATATGTATAGATCGGTTATTTATATAGAAATTGTCTTAATCAAAAGACATAGCATTTTAAAAAGTGAAATGGTGAAGATTTTCTTATAAAATATCTCATTTTCATGTATTTAGTGTGTGTGTATTGAATGAAATAGGTGTTCATATTTTTTTTTTTTTTTTGTCTCTCCAAAGGCTTTTGCAGGCTTATCCCTCATACCCGTTCACCTGGGACGTGGACAATTTTCTTCGAAGGTGCCGATTATGAGAATCATATGCTGAGTGAAAGTGCAGATATGGTAGCTTTTTTTTTTATTATTATTATTTAAAAAATAAATAAAATTAAGTGTGATCTCTGTTCAATAAAATGCTATAGTAAAGTATATAGGGTACAGAAAATTAAAAAAAGAGATGGGACTACCTTTTCAAAAAAACATGAATAATCAATCATCCTTAATAAACACTACATAAACATTTTAGAACAGTGAATTCCCTGCAGATTTTGTATGCTTTCCTATTTACAAATAAATTAAGAGTCTATAACTTTTATCATAGGTATATTTTAAATGATCTGGACAGAATTTCATTATTCCTTGCAAGCAGCATAGCTGCCCATGATTTTATGGAAAGTGTTGTTGCATTATTTTGTGATCTGTTCATATACCTGTTGATACTATGACGTTTTTGATCACTGCCTTTTGCCTTATTGCGATATGTTTAATTTGTTGAAATAAACATATATTTAACCAGAAACCCAAACAGATCCCTAGGAGAACTCAGGATATGTCTTACCGCCAAAAAGCATACCCCTTCTTTATTGAATATTGGTATTTTGGCGTTATTTTGGCCTTTTGACTGGACAAGGGTCCGCTAGGACACATCCAGAAAAGGAAAATTTGTGTGCTATCAAAATAAAGTCCTACACAACAAAAACATTTTTTCTTTAACCCCCTTTTACTTGAAATTGTTCAAAAACATGTTACCCCAATGTTTCATATTCCTGATACGTGTCTGTCTGTACCATGTACGTGTTAAATACGTATCCTGTGCTCTTTGTATTGTTTATTTTTTGGTGAAATACTTAAGATCGTGATCACTATATTGTCCACATTACATACTGTAGATACCATCAGTAGTAAAAATTGTGCATTAATCATATGCTAATATATTAACTGTACATTGCATACTGTTTATACCAGTAGAATATACAGATGTGTGAAAATCAATAAAGCAAAACCTGTAATAAAACAATACATCTTGTATTGTCCATTCACTGTATATGTGATTATATGTTATAGGGTTTCTGTATGCCTCTGGATGGAGCAGCAATATTGCATATGTACATATACAGTGCCTTGCGAAAGCATTCGGCCCCCTTGAACTTTGCGACCTTTTGCCACATTTCAGGCTTCAAATATAAAGTTATAAAACTGTAATTTTTTGTGAAGAATCAACAACAAGTGGGACACAATCATGAAGTGGAACTAAATTTATTGGATATTTCAAACTTTTTTAACAAATAAAAAACTGAAAAATTGGGCGTGCAAAATTATTCAGCCCGCTTAAGTTAATACTTTGTAGCGCTACCTTTTCCTACGATTACAGCTGTAAGTCTCTTGGGGTATGTCTCTATAAGTTTTGCACATCGAGAGACTGACCTTTTTGCCCATTCCTCCTTGCAAAACAGCTCGAGCTCAGTGAAGTTGGATGGAGAGCGTTTGTGAACAGCAGTTTTCAGTTCTTTCCACAGATTCTCGATTGGATTCAGGTCTGGACTTTGACTTGGCCATTCTAACACCTGGATATGTTTATTTGTGAACCATTCCATTGTAAATTTTGCTTTATGTTTTGGATCATTGTCTTGTTGGAAGACAAATCTCCGTCCCAGTCTCAGGTCTTTTGCAGACTCCATCAGGTTTTCTTCCAGAATGGTCCTGTATTTTGGCTCCATCCATCTTCCCATCAATTTTAACCATCTTCCCTGTCCCTGCTGGAGAAAAGCAGGCCCAAACCATGATGCTGCCACCAACATGTTTTACAGTGGGGATGGTGTGTTCAGGGTGATGAGCTGTGTTGCTTTTACGCCAAACATAACATTTTGCATTGTTGCTAAAAAGTTTGATTTTGGTTTCATCTGACCAGAGCACCTTCTTCCACATGTTTGGTGTGTCTCCCAGGTGGCTTGTGGCAAACTTTAAACGACACTTTTTATGGATATCTTTAAGAAATGGCTTTCTTTTTGCCACTCTTCCATAAAGGCCAGATTTGTGCAGTACACGACTGATTGTTGTCCTATGGACAGAGTCTCCCACCTCAGCTGTAGATCTCTGCAGTTCATCCAGAGTGATCATGGGCCTCTTGGCTGCATCCCTGATCAGTCTTCTCCTTGTATGAGCTGAAAGTTTAGAGGGACGGCCAGGTCTTCTTAGATTTACAGTGGTCTAATACTCCCATTTCAATATTATCGCTTGCACAGTGCTCCTTGGGATGTTTAAAGCTTGGGAAATCTTTTTGTATCCAAATCCAGCTTTAAACTTCTCCACAACAGTATCTCGGACCTGCCTGGTGTGTTCCTTGTTCTTCATGATGCTCTCTGCGCTTTAAAACGAACCTCTGAGACTATCGCAGTGCAGGTGCATATATACGGAGACTTGATTACACACAGGTGGATTCTATTTATCATCAATAGTCATTTATGTCATTGGATCATTCAGAGATCCTCACTGAACTTCTGGAGAGAGTTTGCTGCACTGAAAATAAAGGGGTTGAATAATTTTGCACGCCCAATTTTTCAGTTTTTTATTTGTTAAAGTTTGAAATATCCATTAAATTTTGTTCCACTTCATGATTGTGTCCCACTTGTTGTTGGTTCTTCACAAAAAAATGTGTTCTATATCTTTGAAGACTGAAATGTGGCAAAAGGTTGCACAGTTCAAGGGGGCCGAATACTTTCGCAAGGCACTGTGTGTGTGTGTGTATGTATGTATGTATATATGTGTGTATATATATATATATGTATGTGTGTGTGTGTGTGTGTGTGTATATATATATATATATATATATATATATATATATATATATATATATATATATATATATATATATATATTCTTTATACTATTCTATATTTGTATATTTGTGCCGGAGTATTTTATAATCTGGTTTATTTACCTGGTGATTGTGACATTCCCCCTGCTTTCCTGTTTCTAACTCACCACACTAGGCATAACTGCACTCTTTTTTAGTGTGGCCAGTTTTCTGGGTGTGCTGAGAGCACAGCTTGCCTGTCCCCCAATGGGCAGACCTGGGCTGACACGCTTCCCTGGACATTCATTCACTGGGAAGATCAGTGTACTGCTAGTTCTCCATCTTCACCTCTCTAAGTCCCTTATGCAGCTGAGAACAGTGATTGTAATAAAAAAAAAATAAGGAATGTTACTTTTTCATATTTGTACAAAAAGGTGATACCTATCTACCTTCTATTTTAAGCTAAATGGTTTGTTTTGCAAGGTAATGGTACACAAATACTTTATTCACAGTTTTGTTACTGTTTTTCTATTGTTTTAGCCTTTAAGAAAAGACCCTGAAATAATCACTGTGACGTTGAAGAAGCAGAATGGCATGGGTCTAAGTATTGTTGCTGCAAAGGTGAGTAACTGATGGTTTACATTTTTTGCCAATATTTATATCTTTTGTAAAGATGAGAATCGCTTGTTTATAAGGTTGTTTAGCACAGATAATGGAGTGCTTCTTGTGCCTCGTTTCCACTGAGCAGATCAGTACGGTACGGTTCGCTATTTTGGGTGTTTCCATTATGAAAGCGTGCCATAAAAGCGAACCGTACCGCACCAGCAATGTTCCTGCTTCTCATGTAGGTCCAGAGAAAGTGGAACGGTTCCATTAGGGCGGACCTACAAATACATCTCACTGATTGGTGGACACGCTAGAATTTTTTTCTAAAACCTGAATGGTCCCTGACGGTCCGATTTGCAGTGGAAACACTCATGACAATAGACCGGTCCCATCCTAACCGCTCCAGATTTACAGACCCGAACCGTTCCGTGCAGTGGAAACAAGGCATTGGAATATTAATTTGTTAAAACCCATATTAAGCTAAAATTTATTTTTGTTGGTTGTTTAGATAACATAGGGACTAGATAATTACCTCTGTTTTTTGTTTTGTTTTGTTTTTTGTCTGTTTTCTGTGCAATATTGGGGAGATTTTTCCTCACTTTCTGTCCTAAAAACTAGAGGAAATGTCTCCAAAGTGAAGGGAAATCCCCCTCTTATACAGTTGTCATTGGAAAAAAGTGTCCCCTTTCAGATTTTCTGCTCCTGTAAAAAACAGGAAGTTCCTATCCCTTTAATGTACAATATTAGGGTTGTATGTAATGAACACCAGTATGTAAAAAATGCAATATATACAGAATGTGTGTGAGGTAATCGGACACATAGATTTTAGGTGTACTTAAAACGGCATACCAGATTTAACACCCTCTGCATTTTAACCCCCTAATGCCTGAATGCAGTTTTGCAACTTTGGCAGGTGTTGGTAAAATTGTATAAACAACAAGATATTGATCCAAGGCACTTAAAGCGGAGCTCCACCCAGGAAAACAACATTTTACAATGTTGTTTAAAAAATTAAAAAAATAAAAACCTGAAAAAAAAAAATACTCACCCGAAATAGCTGTTGCTATGCGGAAGTCCGTAATCTGCCTCTTCCTGAACCGCGGTGCCTTTTCTTCTTGTCCTTCTCCTTGTGAATGGGGCGCGCTGCTTCCTGGGAACTGTGTGTGAGAGCAGCGCGCCCATTCACAAGCCAGCGTAAGACTCACGCCGGCGCAGTAGGAAATAGGCAGTGAAGCCGTACGGCTTCACTGCCTGTTTACCATAGTCTGAATGGCGGCGCGGGACCCGGAGCGATCGTGGGACCGGCATCGGGGGGGGCCGTCGGCGCGGGCAAGTAGGACAGGTAAGTGTCCTTATTTAAAGTCAGCAGCTACACTGTTAGTAGCTGCTGACTTTAAAAAACATTTTTTTTGCGGCTGGAGCTCCTCTTTAAAATTGCCTTTTTAATATGGTTAGTGAACATTTTATTTCCCCCTGTGTATCTTCTTAAAGGATATGTAAACCCAACATTGCTATACCATGTACTTGTATGAAAAAGTGTCCTGTTCTCTTTGTATTGCTTTCTTTGTGTGAAATACCTGGTGTTCCTGCCAGTCCATCTACTTGGTATTAAAAACCGACCATGCTAGGCATGCGAGCACAGCACGGTCCGTTATTTATGTGTTAAGAACTCAGCCTGCTCTCCTGCAGTGATCAGACTGGTGCTGAACCCCCCACCGGCACAACCATTTACTGAGAAGACCAGTGTACTGCTTCCTCTCCTCCCCTAGCTCTCTGAAGTCATTTTTTTTTTTTTTTATATTTAAGGATTTTATTAAGGCTTTTTCAGGTTACAAGAAAATCAAATGCAGAGTTACATTAAAGTATACGAACTATAACAGAAACATCCAATCTAACAGTTTTGGGTGTACCATTCTCACATAGCAAAACAGCTCATTGAAGTCCACTCCCCTGAACTAATCAGTCACTCAGGGCTAAGTCAGCCCTACTGATGGTTTAATGGCGATCCCTCTAGTATGGTATCGCCGCGGAGAAACCGCGAACCCCCGCTCCCCGGGCGCCCCTAAAAGGGATCACGCTGCGCCCCGAGAGCCGGGCCCCCAGCCCTCCCGCCGCCTTAAGTCAACATCGTCTATCCTCCTTACGGAAAGGCTTTCGCCTGTTCAGGGGAAGTCAGCTATGTTTAGCACCCAAGACATAACACTGTAGTAAACCTAACAGCAGAGAAGCTCACCAAGAGAGGTGTGAAAGAGGACAGAGGGGAAGAAACGTGGGAAAGTAAGAGAAAGAAGAGGGACAGAGAGATACAATCAAGCCGATATTGGAGTGGACCCGCAACCAGGCTGAATCCCAGGGATGAGTCACACCTTACAGTAGGTAGCCCAGGGTTCCCAAATAGATAGGAATCTGTCTGTGTGATCTGCCCACTTCGCTACTATTTGTTCCTGGGACATTATCCAGGAGACTTTTCTTCTAAAGGCGAGGAAGGACACTGAGGATTTCTTCCATGATTTGGCTATGGTCATTCTAGCCCCTAATAAAATAAAAAAGCTTAAAGTTCTAGAATTCTTAGGAAGGCCTGGTATGCACTGATTCAGCAGTGCTACATGAGGTTGAGGTGCTACCACTACCCCTAGCAAGGCACCGATGGTGCGAAACACCCTTTTCCAACATGATCTAACGCGGGGGCAGGACCACCACGTATGTAACATGTTACCCTCCAAACCGCATCCCCTGAAGCATAGTGGTGAGGTCCCTCGGAACATCCTCGCTAACCTGGAAGGGACATAATACCACCGAACCATAAGTTTGAAACTAGCCTCTATAAGCCTTACGTTAAGAATACCTTTATATGCTTGGGTCGATGCTCGGTACCATACCTCGGTGCTCCATAAGGTGTTCAGGTCCTTCTCCCAGGCAAAAGCATAAGACGGCTTATCCGACTTGGACATCAAGGCCACATATATCAGCGAGATCCCACCTCTCTGATCCTTGGTGTTCGCGCACCAGTTTTCATAGGGCGTTATGCCAGGGGGTAACGATTTGTCTGACCAAGCAGAGCGGAGAAAGTGGGAAATTTGTGAGAGCCTAAATACTTCGCTGTCGGGCATATCTAGATGTTTTTTGCAATGGGACAAGGAAAGCGGGCCCGCTGAGGAGAGAAAGTGTCCTATTCTATACAGGCCTTTGTCCGTCCACCACCGAAAAGCCCTGATATCCATCCCTGGAGGGAAGTCAGGGTTATGAAATAGGTGCGAAAGGGGCTTTAAAGGGGAAATCAGGGTGCGCAGAGAAAATAGTTTGGTACAGAGGGCTACGGAGTGGGATAACGTGGGGGATAAAATGGCTGGTCTGCGTTTGGAATCACACCCCAAAACATAGTCAATGGTATGTGCAGGGATGGCTTGTCGTTCCATCGCAATCCAGTCAGGCTTAGGACCCTGAGCGAAAACCATCGACATTTGTGACAGTTGGGCCGCTCGATAATACTCCCTTAAGTTATGGAGTCCCAGGCCCCCCTGCTTTTTCAAGCGAAAGAGGATGCTCGAGGGACACCGATATCCCTTTTTCCCCCCCAAACAAACCTAATAATCTCTGATTGGAATCTGGCGAGGAAATGTTTCGTCAATGGGATTAGGAGAGCACGGAACAAATATAAAAGACGCGGCAGAAGTGTCATTTTTACCGCATTCACCCTTCCAAGCCAGGATAAACCACACTTGGCCCACCTCTCCAGGTCCCCTCTACACTTGACAATCATAGGGGGGTAGTTTGCTGTAAAGAGGCTGTTGAAGTCCCTTTGTCAGTTTGATGCCCAGATATGGAATGTGTGCAGGAGCCCAAGCGAAAGCAAAGTTACTAGACAGCTTGTGGAGTAGCTCTGGGGGGACGGAGACATTCATAGCCAGAGACTTACCCAAGTTAACCTTCAACCCAGAAAGTTCACTGAAAATCCGTAGAGTCTTTAGTATATTTGGGGTGGAAATATGGGGAGAAGTGACGAAGAGCAAGAGGTCGTCAGCATAGAGAGCACATTTATGCTCCCCTGGCCCACACGTTACCCCCTTAATGTCAGGATTCGACCTCAGAGCTACTGCCAATGTCTCGATTGCTACTGCAAATAGGAGAGGGGAGAGCGGACACCCCTGTCTAGTTCCCCTGCCTATAGGGAAGGAGTCCGAGTACCTGCCCAGTAATCGGACCTGTGCGGAGGGGGTTGAGTAAAGCGACCCGATGAGGTTAAGGAAACTAGGGCCAAATCCCCATCTTCCTAGGATTCCCGTCAAGTATCCCCAGTCTATAGAATCAAAGGCTTTGTGTAGGTCTATGGATAGTAAGAAGCCCTCCTGTGGCGAGTCCCCATCCCAATGTGATCTAAGTAGGGAGATGACATCAATAGCCCGTCTGATCTGATCCGTTCCCTGTCTCCCAGGGATGAAGCCCACCTGATCTTTGTGAATATATGAAGATATGAAGCTGGACATTCTGTTTGCTAAGATTTTTGTCATTATTTTAATGTCGTTGTTGATCAGGGAAATGGGGCGGTAATTACACACCTCACTAAGGTCCTTATCCGGCTTCGGAATGACCGAAATATAAGCAGAGTTTGAGTCGGCTCCCAAACGGGCTCCATCCCTGAGAGAGTTGAACAGTCTCGTCAGGTGAGGGGCTAGACACGTTACAAATTTTTTGTAGTAACCGGTAGAGAAGCCATCCGGGCCCGGGGAGGAGCCCAGTTTGAGGCCCTTAATAGTGGACAATACCTCCTCCTGTGTAAAAGGGGATTCCATGATATCCCTATGTTCCCTAGATAGTGACGGTAGAGGGAGATCATCTAGGAATTCCCCCCCTTTTGGGTTGGGAGGTACACTGGCAGGGCCGTACAGGTCCGAATAGAACCGAGAAAAGGAATCCATTATTTTCAACGGGTCCTGTGTCAGATCCCCTGTGGGTCCCCGGATTTTAGGGAAGGCTAGTGCCCTCTGTTTGGGGCTTAATTTAGTGGCCAAACTGGAGCCTAGCCTGTCAGTTTGGGAGTAAAACCTGGCCCCAGACCACCGGAGGTGCTGCTCGGCCGCTGTCGTCAGGGAAAGGTTAAGAAGGGCACGAGTTTCATCCAGTCGGGCAAGTGTGTCGGGCGTAGGCTGGCGTTTGTGGGCCTTTTTCAATAAACGGAATTCCTCTGTGAGTTTAAGAGTTTCAGCCCCGTGCGCCCTTTTAAGTGCGGCAGCTAATTGGATCAGTTTTCCCCTGATAACCGTCTTGTGCGCCGCCCAGACCGTGGCAGGGGACACCTCGCCCGTGTTATTAATCAGAAAGTATTCCTTAATGGCCTCCTCCAGTAGGGAGCATTGTATCGGGTCACTCAAAAGGGATTCCCTCAGGCGCCAGCGGGGCGGACTCCTAGAACCCGTAGGCCTCCGTATAAGCAGAGTCACCATCGAGTGGTCTGACGGGGGAATCAATGATCCTGGAGTTACACAGCAGGGGAACTGATGCAGCATGGGTGAATATGTGGTCAATCCTGGCATATGAATTGTGTGGTGCAGAAAAATGGGTGTAGTCCTTCGTGCGAGGGTTGGCCTCACGCCAAATGTCTATCAGCCCTACCGAATGTAGAAGCTTGGCAATTTTGCAGCCATGTCTGGAGGGGCGTTTGGGTCTAGAAGTGTCGTCAGCCGACACTTCAAAAGTCAAACGCTGTGTTGGAGTCTCCCCCCATGAATACTGAGCCCCTAAAGTGAGGTTGCAGTTTGCGTAGCAATGATTCAAAGAAGAGTCTTTGTCCCCTATTAGGAGTGTAGTAAGAGACAAAGGTGTACAGTTCCCCATCTATGTGACCCGATACGAGGGCATAGCGACCCTGAGGGTCAATTATTGATTCTACCAGGGAGAGGTTAATGTGTCTAGCAAAACAGATGGCTACTCCCTTAGTTTTGTTATCTGCCGACGAGAGAAAAAATTGGGGATATCGGTGGTGGAGGAACGTGGGCCTGTAAGAGGAGGGGAAATGCGTCTCCTGAAGTAGGACGTCCGCATGTGTAGAATGGTATAATTGTAGGAGCTTCCTACGTTTCACGGGAGAATTGAGGCCCTGGGTGGTATTATGGGAGACAAGCTTGGGGGTTGGCGGGGAGAGGTGTGTGTTAGCCATGGACCAGAGGTGCGAGAGCTATACCAGACAAACGTGGCCTACCTGTGTCCCGTAGAAAAAGAGCCCTGCGGAGGACGGACAGCCGGAGCAGTGTGGACCATACGCCTGGGATCAAGTACCTGAACCCATCACGATACCCGGGGACACTCCAAGGAGGCCGAAGAGAGAGCAGAAAGAGGAGAGATGAAAAAGAGGGAGAAGGGGAAAGAAAAATCAATAACATTACATAGCTGCTGCAAGGCAAATCAGAGCATACATTAGATAAACAGTGCATCAAGTGTAACACGGGGTCCCCCGACCCCTCCCCACCCTGGGATGAAAGGGTCAAGCCTGCCCCCATCCCACTAACCCTAGGTAGCCGGTAAGTCCCTAGAGCCGGGAAACCGGAAACGGATCTGGCTACACCAGTGGTGCTCCTAATCCAATGGAGGTGCACTAAGTCCACCGCGACCATGTCACCAGTAACTCAAAACTTAGGGCTAACCTAGAACCCATTATCTCCAGTAACTGAGCGCCCCAAGAAAATAGGGATAAACCCCCAGGGGAAACTAACCAAAAAAAAGGGGAACAGAAGGAGGGAGCTAGGTGGAAAAAGGGAATGTGGTCCCCATCTGTTAACTACTCCCGCCCCCCACCTCCCCCTCAAGTCTAATGCCCTAAGGGACCAGTTTACTCCTCCCGGGGGAACAGGAACACTGGACACGGAGAAATCAAAGATAGAGCCCCCCGTCCCCACATCCATAGAAACTTGTGAACAACTTTAAACTACCCCCCCATCTCCCAGTAAGGGCTGAGTAGCTTGTCTATAAGTGAAAACCAGAAACTAAAGAAAAATCTGGAACCCCTGGAGCACCGGTACTCCGACCACGACCCCCCAACCCCCCCCCCCCCAGTCAATCGCCCCAAGTCCAGAAAAAATAAAAAAAATGTGTAAGAGCAACATCAAAAAATAAGTAAAAAGGTAGAACTAGTCCCGCAAGGCCTCAGAGAGACTAACAGGCCGCGATAAAGGCAAACCGGACTCGGTAAGGCAGTCACTGGTACCGGAGGGGAGAACGAGAACCCCCTCCCTGTGCGGGTAGGGGTAGAACTCCAGGAGTCAGGATCCCAGTCAGACAAAAAGGAATTCAGGAACGATTCTCAAGTTGGATAGTTCTCTTTAGAGCGCTTGTGGTTCTGCGTCAGCCAGGTTTGCTGCAGCGGGCTTGCTGGCGGAGGCCTCTTCGTGGAGCCGGGAGTCCCCCTGCTGTTCTGTGGGGACGGAGGTTCTAGGACGATCAGACCCAGCTGAGTCAGCAGCCGTTCCCCTTCTGGAAATTATGAAAACCCAAAATTTTTGTTTCTGTAGGAAAAATTGACACGCAGCGTGAACGACCACCTGTAGGTGATTTCCTTTTCCATAAGAACTTGCAACAGTGGTTTGAGAGCCCGCCTCTTCTGCACTGTATAAGGAGACAGGTCAGCAATTTTGTGGCCGTTCAAAGTGAGATTATCCGAGCGCCTAGCCCTTTTCATAACCTCCTCTGTGACAGCATAGAAGTGTGGTTTTACAATGATGTCTCTGGGTAAACCATCCGATCGGGGGGGGTTGTAGGGCTCTGTGTGCTCTGTCCAGCTCCAGACGATGCTCAGCTATGTCAGGGATGAGGCTTCTAATGAGTGATTTAACTGCCCCTTGCACCTCCTTGTCCGATTCCGGGACCCCCCCTTACCCTAAAGTTATAGCGTCTCGATCTGTTCTCCAGGTCGTCGATCTTGGCGAACGCAGCCTCCAATTGATCCTGCACTTCTTGTAATCTGTTAGAGTTCTGGTTAATCCGTGCCACTGCCTGGTCTGCCTTTTGCTCTATAGTGTCAATTCTCATCCCCAGATGCAGCAGATCCACATGTATGGATGAAGTGATCTGAGCTGCATTTAAAGCCAGACTTTTGGCAAGCATTTGTGAGAAGGCTGCCATCATAGAGGGAAAGTCTGTGGGGACAGGAGTCTCCTCCCTAGCCTCACACACAGAGAGCAGCATACCTGTGTGTGGGTCTATCATGGGTGTAGTGGGGAATCCAGCTCCCATCCTGTTCAGCAGGGATTCTGTAGAGGCAGGGGAGGCTGCTGCAGCCAGGGGGGGGTAATCAGTACCTGGTGACTGCGGGGGGGGGGGAAGATCCTGGTCAGCAATAGAGGTCCCAGGCTGGTCCGCGTCATGCAGGCCTCGTGGAGCCGCCATCTTGGCATAGCTGAGGGGGCCAGGAGACTCCGCCATCCGGCCCGTAAGGTTCTTCCTGGCGGGCGGCGCTGACATCCACGGGAACCGGGGGGCTTCCCCTACGATATGGACCCGGTAAGGGAGCTGTGGGGGCGCTCAGTCCGCTGTAAGGAGCGCTGACAGGCCGCGGTGGAGCGGAGCTTTAGATGCCGGCGGCCATCTTGGAAACCCCGCGCATGCGCACTCATCGCTCTCTGAAGTCCTTTATGCAGCTCAGAACAGAGGGTGATCACTTCTAAAAAAAAAGGGGGGGGGGGGGGAAGAAAGGTATCGATTTTTTTTTCTTTATTTTGTACACATGAGTTTGACCTTTAAATTTATATTTTAAACTGAACTGGTTGCTTTACAGGGTGATGGTTTGCAATTGCATATTCTTTAATAGGACTGATGTACTGTATATCCACCAGGTTTTTTATTTTTGTTTCTTTTTTTCTTTTTTTTTTTACCTCAAAGCATTCTCTGCATTAAAGTATAACTCCACTTTCATGGGAAAAAATCTAATTACTGTATATACTCGCGTATAAGCAGAGTTTTTCAGCACTTTTTTTGTGCTGAAAATGCCCCCCTCTGCTTATACCCAAGTCACCATTTTGTGCCTGATCTCCCGAACTTTGGGGACCCAGTACTGGCCGGTACTTGGCACACATATAGCCCCACCTTTCCTCTACAAGTGTGCACAGTTTGTTGTCCGGAGTACCTATGGCCAGGGAGCATCAATTTTTCAAAGTCGGGCACCCCTTCCATAGACTCCCATGTTAAAACGGTAATTTCTCTGGTAACTTTGGGGACCCGGTGCCGGCCGTAGGTCCCCAGGATCCAAAACTCGGCACACATGTAACCCCAGTTCTCTACAAGTGTGTAAAGGGCTGGGGAGCATTTTTTTTTTTATATATACTCCCATGTTAAACGTAAGTCTAGTCATGTGCACAGTGAGGCATGCAGATTGACACCCTAGGCTTATACTCGAGTCAATACATTTTCCCATTTTTCTGTGGTAAAATTAGGTGCCTCAGCTGTGTGTGTGTGTATGTAATATATATATATATATATATATATATATATATATATATATATATATATATATATATATATATACACATACACAATTGAGACACAGGTCATATTCTAATTGAATATTGGAGGAAATATTTGCGCTAAATGGTCAATAAAGATACCAGGAAAATTGGAAAAAATTGCTGCTAGCACATTCCCCAGTCCCTTTCTCTACAGCCTCAGCTGCGCTAAAAATGAAAGGAGAGAAGCCAGCGGCTTCTCTTCATTCATAAACTGAAACATCGTAATCACAGGAGGTTACAATGTTTCAGTTATGTGAATGGACGGAGTCAGTGATCACTGACTCTGTACATTCAGAAAAGGTAGGAGCCGGGTTTCCATCCTGACAGATCAAGGGGGGACATGGCGGTAGCAAGGAGGGGGGCACAGCGGCAGAATGGAGGGGGACATCACGGCAGCAAGGAGGGGGGCATGACAGCGGCAGCAGCAAGGAGGGGGGACATGGCGGCAGGATGGAATAAGATGGCAGCATGGAGGGGGGCTGGAGAAAGGATACAAGGACAGTCAGCGGTCATCGGTGCTTGTTACTCTTCCACCGCACTGATCACCCTGACTGTAACTTGTACAGGTGAAGCATCGGAGCTAGTATCAGTATCGGGACAATCCTACTTGCAAAGTACATGGATCACCCAGAGGGGAATGTTTTTTTTCTCTCAACAAAAGTGGAGTTGCTCTTTTAAGGTAAAAAAAAAAACCTTGTGTGCAAGCCCCTCCCCTTACCTGAGCTTGATCTCTATCCAGTGTCAAGTGGCTTGCTATAGGGGCACTCGACAGGGGGAGAGGGGAGCCAGGAGCGCCGGTGGCGGGCATCCAGAGGAGAAGAATTGGGTGTGGGTGCATGTCCCCAAATGCACCTGCTCGAATGTCAAAATGGGAGCAGCTGCTACATCCCAATTGGAACTGCCTGCACGTGGATGCATGGAACACCTGTGCTTCCCCTTGCGGCCAAACGCGGACCTCACACAGGTGTATGCTTGGGTACACCTGCGTGAATGAGGCCTTAGGCTGGTGTGCTCTGAGTTTTTGCCAAATTTTAAAGGGTGCTTTGCCTGGAAAAAAAGAAACACTGCTCTAGGGAGATAAACAACAATAACATGTCTAATGATTGATTTTCTAAAGATTGGTTGATGTTTTCCTGCTTTGTATGACCTGATTTCCTTTCCCTGGACTCAGACTCGATATAATAGGCGTAGGCCTTCACACCTATACTTTTGGTTAGCTAACTTAACCGATTGAAGTTACTTTCATGTTTGGTTCGTATAGTTCAGCAAGTATTCTCACAGTGGTTGATTAACTCATCTTTGATAAAGCCTTTTCTTCCTAGGACTTCTAAGTCCTGATCTAAAATATGAAGTCAATCGCACATGCCTTTCCTTGACATCTGTCTTTCCCATTAATGATTTATTGACTGCTTTAGAGCGTCCAAATTGTCAAAGATTTTTGTACTTACCATAAAGTCTTTCTTGGTGTCCATTGAGGAACACAGGTCTGTTTTATTGGCCTTAAAGCGGAGTTCCACCCAAAAGTGGAATGTCCGCTCCTTGGATTCCTTCCCACACTCCAATGCCACAATTGGCACCTTTCTGGGGGGGGGTGACATCAGTGTGGTCCTCCCTCCCCCGACCGCCAGGCCAGTAGGCGGCAGCACCCAACAACTGATGGAAACATCAGCTGTGGGTGCCGACATCGCTGGACTCCAGAACAGGTAAGTGTCCATTTATTAAAAGCCGGCAGTTGCAGTATGTGTAGCTGCTGGTTTTACTTTTTTTGGGGCGGAACACGGCTTTAAGTACTGTTTCCTCACAAAAAGCATGAGGATGCAGGGTTACATGTGGGCAGGCTGGCATAATGTTTGTGTTGCTAGTCCAAATCTTCTGACGACAGCTGCATAAACCCACTTGTAATTATATATATATATATATATTATATATATATATGTGTGTGTTTTTTTTTACAATCTTTTCTTTCAATGGACTCTTTATCTTATTTGGGTCAATCAAGCAGAATTGTAATTTCTGTTAATCCAAAATCTTACTGATGCACAAGAATCTGGGTAGCAGATATACGTCTATTGTCTTCAGATTTAAAGCTTTACCTACATATGCCAAACAAAAGTTTTTTGTTTGTTTTTTTTGGTCTCTCCCCATTACCCTCTTCTGTCAATTTTAATTTTATTTTGCAGCTAATATTTTTATACTTGGTAGTCTAGACTAGGTTTATTTAGTTTCATGACATTTTATTCCCTGTTTGCTTACTGTATCAATCTAAGGCTGAAAAAGCAGTGGTGTGTTCATAGCTGCCTTACACATATCCACAGTGCGGTTTCATTTTATGAAATCCAGATGAGCTAGAAATAGCTTGTGCAAAATCTGTCCATTTTTCAGTCTGTTTAGCATGCTGGTAACTACTATTCTCTACTGCGAGCCAAAATACTGCTTCCTGTTTAATTCTGGGTGTTTTTCTTTTAAAAAAAAAAAGAAAAGAAAAACCTTTGCATGGTTTTTTACTTTTCTTTGTCCTTCTTTTTTTAAGTCTTGGAAAGCTAGAAGTTAACTGAAAGGCAAATCTGCCTTGCAGATGTTACGTAAGAGACTGAATGTTGTGTTCTTAGCCAGTGCTGATACATGCCTAAGTCTGTGTCAGAGCATGTAGCTGCATTAGCCCAATATGTGCCGTGTGTACCCAGCAGTCAGACTAGAGTGCAGGTGAATTCAGGCTGAAAGCACAGTTTTCTTCACACCAAGATTAAATCTCCGAAAGAATGTGGTTTTCAGTTGTTGGAAGAACCGAGGCTACAGTAAGTGTGTTATTCATATTCTTGACCTTTTTTTTGTGTGCGCTTAACTTTTTCTTTTTACTTTGCTCTGTGTAATGCCTATTGCATCAGAAGCTGGAGAATACTTTAAGCTTTGCATAGGTTTTATTGGGGCTTTTTAGCTTCCAGGTAGTTATCTTTTTGTATGTGTTTACACGTTGTAGAAAGAATGAGTGTTAAAATATTCAACAATTTTATATCTAGTTTAAACATTACACTAAAAACAAAATGTGTGTTTTGTCATAATGATTAATTAAAACATTAGGTAAACGTGTGCCTTTGTATAGATGTTTTTTTTTTTTCTTAATACTTTATTTTGTTGCATATATGGACTACACATTGTGGTACAACATATCCTCAGACAAGTTATAAAGGATAGTGGGAATAAAAACAAAAAATATAGGATGGTTGGGAATTGCATCATTAGGAGGTCCATTTTTAAAGGTAATGGTCATTGTATATTCATTGCTAGTGCCAAAAATCTGGATTATGCAGTTCTCAGGTGAGGTAGTCATTAATAGATCTTGTGGACAAAAACACTTTAGGCATTGTACAAGCTCATCTTTCATTTTGATCATTTGATTTGTGGTTAGTATAGAGTGGCTATTAACCACTTCAATACCTAGGCCGTCAATTGACGGCCTGGCTTTCAGTGGGGATATCTGAATGATGCCTGCAGCCACAGGCATCATTCAGATATCCATCTCTTCAGGCGGCGAATCTGCGCACCATAAGAACGATCATATCGGCGGTTCCGCCGCTTGATCATTCTTCTAGGCGGCGGGAGGGGACGCCCCCCCCCTCCCGCCGCCATCCGGTGCTTCTCCGGGCTCTCCTTTGCCATCGGAGACCCGGAGAAACGATCCGCCGCCGTCCGTCGAAAACTTTTTTAAACGCCCCTATCCCCGGTAGCTCGCGCTCAGAAGCGAACGCACGCGCAAGTCCCGCCCACATATGTAAACGCCGTTCAAATCACACACGTGAGGTATCGCCGCGTGCATTAGAGCGCCAGCAACAATTCTAGCACTAGACCTCCTCTGGAACTCTAAATTTGTAACTTGTAAAAAAAAAATAAGCGTTGCGTATGGAGATTTTTAAGTACTGACGTTTGGCGCCATTCCATGAGTGTGCGCAGTTTTAAAGCGTGACATGTTAGGTATCTATTTACTCGGCTTAACTTAATCTTTCACATTATACCAAAAAATTGGCCTAACTTTACTGTTTTGTTATTTTTTAATTCACAAAACCATTTTTTTCCCCAAAAAAAGGCGTTTGAAAAATGATTGCGCAAATAATGTGCAAGATAAAAAGTTGCAATGGCCGGAATTTTATTCCCTAGGGTGTCTGCAAAAAAAAATATAGTGTTTGGGGGTTCTGAGTAATTTTCTAACAAAAAAATTATGATTTATGCATGTACGAGAAGTGCCAAAATAGCCCCGGTATTGAAGCGGTTAATGGAGAGCAGGAGAAGCCCATTATTGGCTTTATTTTGCATTAATAATCTTTCCATGTAGGTGCATGTCAACATTACTTTGGCAAGTTGGCATATGTCGGATTTCCTTTTACGTTTGAGAGCTCTTTGCCGTGAAGGAAAACATTTTGCACTTCTGAGGAATATTTCTGTTCCCCTATACTAAAGTTGTTAAAGTTAAACACCTGAAAGTACAATCAAATCTCAAACGCAGAATTACACGTAAATGTTTAAACCTTACCATGATTTCAGATAAAGGCATAGTGTTTTTTTATATTCTTCAAGATTGCTGGGGGTGTGTTAATTCCTCTGACCATTGACCAGGGCAAAACGGTGAAATATCAAAAAGAATCGGTAAAGCACAACATCAGTACCCAAAAGTTGTTAAAGTGGATGTAAACCCTCACATATACCCAGTGAAGTAAACCGCCTCAGATGATACAGAGATGAAATAGATCTCCGTACACAAGTTTTACTTGCATATCTGCGGTCTTCAATTTGCTATATTCTTTGGAAAGTGCACATAATGTCTCTTCCTGTTCAGCACTGGACGTTAAGTCTTGGCATATGCTGTGCGACAGCTGATTGGCGTAAAGGCACACCCCCCATCCACATAGGCAGAGACTTGCAGAGCTGTGCTGTGAACAGACCAGCTCTCTGCTAATCTATTTATAGCACCCACCCCTGACACAAATTTCAGGCAGGTTTTCTTCTCAGTTGTCAAATAACTTGTCAGAAGTTCTCAAGCTGATAACCATAAAATTAATGGAGAAGCAGAAAGATACGGGACTTGGGGCTTTGGAGAGAAATAAGAGAACAGTACAGATATATATGTGCCTAGGTCAAATTTCACTTATCGAGTTTACATCCAGGTAATCTGTCTCATGTAGTACACTTCTGGTATATGTACACACACACACACGTGTGCTCATAAGTTTACATACCCTGGCAGAATTTATTGTTTCTTGACCATTTTTCAAAGAATTCTCTTTTACTCATGGTTGGTGTTTGGCTGAAGCCATTTATTATTAATCAACTGTGTTTACATTATCACAACAGGAACTACCCACATAACCTAATAAAAAGTTTCCATACCCCAGTATGTATATTGCCCCCTTTGACATCAATGACAGCTTGAAGTCTTTTGTGGTATTTGTAGAAGAGGCTCTTTAGCTTCTCAGATGATAAAGCTGCCCATTCCTCTTGGCAAAAAGCTTCCTGGCCGATGAATAAAAATGTTCCTCCAGTGTTTTATGATAACATACTGCATTCATCTTGCCAACAATTTTGACCAAATTTTCTGTGCCTTTTTATGTCTTGCATCCCCAAAACATTAGCAATCCATCTCTGTGTGGCCAAAAAGCTAAATTTTGGTCTCGTCACTCCAAATCACTTTGTGCCAGAAGCTTTGAGGCTCGTCTCTGTGCTGTTTGGAGTACTGTAAGCAGGATACTTTAAGGCATTTGTATAGTAATGGCTTTCCTGCGACTCGACCATGCAGCCCATCTTTCTTCAAATGCCTCCTTATTGTGCATCTTGAAACAGCCATACCACATGTTTTCAGAGAGTCCTGTATTTCACCTGAAGTTATTTGTGGGGTTTTCTTTGCATCCCAAACCATTTTCCTGGCACTTGTGGCTGAAATATTAGTTGGTCTACCTGACCGTGGTTTGGTTTCAACAGAACCCCTCATTTTCCACTTCTTGATTAGAGATTGAACGCTGCTGATTGACATTCTCAATTCCTTGGATATCTTTTTATATCCCTTTTCTGTTTTATACAGTTCAACTACATAGTTACATAGTTAGTCGGGTTGAAAAAAGATACAAGTCCATCCAGTTCAACCATAAAAAAATAAAAAACAAACAAAATAAAACACAGTACAATCCCATACACCCAACTCCATACCCACAGTTGATCCAGAGGAAGGCAAAAAACCCCAGCAGAGCATGATCCAATTTGCTACCGAAGGGGAAAAAATTCCTTCCTGATTCCCCGAGAGGCTTTATTTATTCCGGATCAACTTTACCTACAAAACTTAGTACTCACTTATATTATGTGCATTTAGGAAAGAATCCAGGCCTCTTTTAAAGCAATCTACTGAGCTGGCCAGAACCACCTCTGGAGGGAGTCTGTTCCACATTTTCACAGCTCTTACTGTGAAGAAACCTTTCCGTATTTGGAGGTGAAATCTCTTTTCCTCCAGACGTAAAGAGGGCCCCCTTGTCCTCAGTGTTGACCTTAAAGTGAATAACTCAACACCAAGTTCACTATATGGACCTCTTATATATTTGTACATGTTGATCATATCCCCCCTTATTCTCCTCTTCCCAAGAGTGAATAAATTCAGTTTTTCTAATCTTTCCTCAAAGCTGAGCTCCTCCATGCCTCTTATCAGTTTAGTTGCCCTTCTCTGCACTTTCTCCAGTTCTCCGATATCCTTTTTGAGAACTGGTGCCCAAAACTGGACTGCATATTCCAGATGAGGTCTTACTAATGATTTGTACAGGGGCAAAATTATATCTCTATCTCTGGAGTCCATACCTCTCTTAATACAAGAAAGGACTTGGCTCGCTTTGGAAACCGCAGCTTGGCATTGCATGCCATTATTGAGCTTATGATCAACAAAAAAAACCCAGATCCTTCTCCAGTACAGATCCCCCCAGTTGAACTCCCCCTAGCATGTATGATGCATGCATATTCTTAGCCCCTAAGTGCATAACTTTACATTTATCAACATTAAACCTCATCTGCCACTTAGTCGCCCACTTAGACAGAGCATTGAGGTCGGCTTGTAAATTGGAGACATCCTGCAAGGACGTTATTCCACTGCATAGCTTGGTGTCATCTGCAAAAACAGAAATGTTACTTTGGATCTCAGACCCAATATGATTTATAAATATATTGAAAAGTAAGGGACCCAACACCGAACCTTGGGGTACACCGCTGATAACCTTGGACCATTGAGAGTAAGAATCATTAACCACAACTCTCTGAATTCTGTCTTTCAGCCAGTTTTCTATCCATTTACAAACCGATATATTCAATCCTGTAGACCTTACCTTACACATGAGCCGTGTGTGGGGAACTGTATCGAACGCTTTTGCAAAATCCAAGTATACCACGTCCACTGCCACGCCTCTGTCCAGGGTTTTACTTACCTCTTCATAAAAGGAAATCAGGTTTGTCTGACAACTTCTGTCTTTCATGAATCCATGCTGTCTGCTGCTTAAATAGTTTGTATCCAGCAAGAACTCATCCATGTGGTCTTTTATTAAACGTTCCAGTATCTTCCCAACTATAGAAGTTAAACTAACAGGTCTATAGTTACTTGGTAAAGACTTTGTTCCCTTTTTAAATATGGGCACCACATTGGCTTTATGCCAATCCAGTGGTACTATTCCTATCATTGAGTCCCTAAATATTAGATACAGTGGCTTTGAAATTTCAGAGCTCAATTCTTTTAGGATCCGTGGGTGGATGCCATCTGGTCCAGGTGCTTTATCCACTTTTATTCTGTCTAAATATTTCTGGACCATATCACTTTTGAGCCATTGTGGATTTGGGGCTGTGTCACTCCCACCCCCATTATGGACTACTTTTTCCTGCAGATCCTTTGGCAATTATTTTGCTTTCCCCATGACTCAAAATCCAGAAACATCAGTGCAGCACTGGATGAAAGATGCAAGGGTCTGTCAGGATTCCAGAAACTCATTGGCCTTTTATACACACACACTAATATATATATATATATATATATATATATATATATATATATATATATATACACACATATATATATATATATATATATATATATATATATATATATATATATATATATATATATATATTATATATATATATATATATATATATATATATATATATACACATATATATATATATATATATATATATATACACATATATATATATACACATATATACATACATACATACATACATACATTTTTTTTTTTATTCTACAAAGTGAAACTGAGAGCAACAAAATATTTCAACCTTTTCAGGTGCAGGTGTTTTTTAATTTTTTTTTAACCTTAATGCATTATGTGCAATAATGTGAAAAAACCTTAGTGCAGCTTCCAGCGATCACCCCCTCTATTTACTTGAGCCTGATCCAACTCCTTTTGGGAATCGGTGAAAAGGCGCCGCAAAGTCAGTGTCACACTGATTCGGACGGTGCCTTTACCGGAAATGTCCACTAAAGTGTCAAATCGGCCCAATGTGAATGCGGGCTAAGTGCTTAAATTTCACCTTGCTTTAGCTTATTTCCTACATTAGCTGTTTTTGTGATTTGATAGCAAGTACCTGAAACAGTAGTCAAATGTCTATTATTATTTTTTTTTAACTTCCTGCCAATTATCCTAGCCAAATGAATAAAACACTCTTTGAAAAAGACCTGTTTTGACATGCTGCATTTGGAACAAAAGCTTTGACAATACTAAATTGCATCAACATGTCTAGAGATTTCTCAATATGCATCAAACCCTCCCCAGAGTTTTAAATATGGTTTTGCAAAGGAAACAAATGTTTCTAGAAAAGAACCTGCATTGTAGCATTCAGAGAAGTACATTTAGGTAATATCCACAAATGATAGAGGAATTAACCAGTCTTTTTTTCTTCTTATTGCATAGCAAATACCTATTCTGTCCAGTTGTGTATTGGTGTTGTGTGAAGTGAGCAAAAATCATTTTTGTTTTACACTTACTAATTTAGGGTGCTGACAGCCACAGCACTTTAAGATTATCGAAATCCAAGCACAAATTATATATATTGTGAGGGGCTAGCTCGGCAGCTGGTCTGTGCGATTCCCTGGAAGGGTTCAGCACACAGAAAAGAACTAGGCACAGCAGACCGTGGTAGGAGAAAACAAAAAGGTGCGGTTTTATTTTAAATACACCACAAAAAAATGACAGAAAACAAAAGAAACTAGAAAATGCATTTCCTGAGGAAAATACGTGGGAATGCTGAATAGCTGAATTGCTAAGCCCACACAAATCCCATTCACCATAACCACTATACTATCTTTAGGACATACAAGCAGTGTTCCTTCAGTACTTATAAAGCCTCTCTTTAATCATTAAAGGTGTTGTAAAGCTAAAGTCATTTTCCCTAAATAACTTCCTTTACCTTAGCGCAGTCCTCCTTTACTTACCTCATCCTTTGATTTTGCTTTTAAATGTCCTTATTTCTTCTGAGAAATCCTCACTTCCTGTTCTTCTGTCTGTAACTCCACACAGTAGTGCAAGGCTTTTTCCCTGGTGTGGAGAAAGCCTCTTGAGGGGGGAGGGGGTGAGCAGGATGCCCACTAACACACAGCTCCAAAGTACAGAGCGTCCTGACTTCCTGGTCGCCCCTCCCCCCTCAAGAGGTTTTCTCCCCTCCCCCCAGGTGTGTGAGGGGGAATATTGCACTGAGGTAAAGGAAGCTATTTAGGGAAAGAATTACCATTACAAACGCTTTTTATCTACACACAAAATAGGTGAAATAACCCTTCAAACAAACCTTAATAAATCCACAACCGTCCATGCGATCGATACAGCGACTTCACTGTATAAAAGACAAGACCCTTGTGAACGCATCGATATGAAATTTATGTTGATAAACTTAAAAATGTGGCCATGTCAGCGATTTAGAAAAGAGTATCTTTGTGTGTCTTACTAACAAATTTTAAAAGTCGGATATAATGAAGGCCTATGGGGAAAAATTTGGAACTCTTGTCCTTTTAGAAGCTCCAGCAACGAAAAGTAAAATGTGCATCACAAAACTGATCACATTGCCTGAAAGCAGACAAAAATACCTTCCATTTGATATATAAATTGTGTATGACAAGTAGATCTTGTGGGCGTGAGAGCAATTTGTTCCCCCTTTTTTATAGATAATCCGAGTTTTTTCAAAACTCACACTCTAAAGGTCACATGACTCACTCTAGCAGCTTTCCATAGACAAGCAGTGTAATCGATAAAATTTTCTGAAAAAATCACTAAACGTAAATTGCTTTTTCACAAAAACTATAAAAGATTTCAATCTGAAAAGTCATAGCCGGATAGCTGAATATTTTGTGACCGTGGTAAAGTTTGTTTGGTGTCTGTCAGTGAAAGTATGAAGGAGGAGATACATTTTGAATCACGTACGTTTTTAAGCAGGAATAAGCATGTTCTCATTGACTTCAATGTTAAAAAAAGCGACTAAAAGCTTAATATTTTTAATATTTTAAAAAGTATAAATAGCACAAAAAAACTTGAAGAAGTCCCATCGTTAGCTGAATGAGATGAACATTTTAAAAGTTGAATGGTCTCAATCGCTGAAAGTATGGCGAAGTTACGCAGAGCCAAAAACGTACGGAATAAAGGATAAAATTAAAACTAGAAAATGCATTTCCTGAGGAAAATACGTGGGAATGCTGAATAGCTGAATTGCTAAGCCCGCACAAATGCCATTCACCATACCCACTATACTATCTTTAGGACATACAAGCAGTGTTCCTTCAGTACTTATAAAGCCTCTCTTTGATCATTAAAGGTGTTGTAAAGGTAAAATCATTTTCCCTAAATAACTTCCTTTACCTTAGTGCAGTCCTCCTTTACTTACCTCATCCTTTGATTTTGCTTTTAAATGTCCTTATTTCTTCTGAGAAATCCTCACTTCCTGTTCTTCTGTCTGTAACTCCACACAGTAGTGCAAGGCTTTTTCCCTGGTGTGGAGAAAGCCTCTTGAGGGGGGAGGGGGTGAGCAGGACGCCCACTAACACACAGCTTCTTTCTCTATCTTCAAAGTACAGAGCGTCCTGACTTCCTGGTCACCCCTCCCCCCTCAAGAGGTTTTCTCCCCTCCCCCAGGTGTGTGAGGGGAATATTGCACTGAGGTAAAGGAAGCTATTTAGGGAAAGAATTACCATTACAAACGCTTTTTATCTACACACAAAATAAGTGAAATAACCCTTCAAACAAACCTTAATAAATCCACAACCGTACATGCGATCGATACAGCGACTTCACCGTTTGAAAGACAAGACCCTTGTGAACGCATCGATATGAAATTTATGTTGATAAACTTAAAATTGTGGCCATGTCAGCGATTTAGAAAAGAGTATCTTTGTGTGTCTTACTAACAAATTTTAAAAGTCGGATATAATGAAGGCCTATGGGGAAAAATTTGGAACTCTTGTCCTTTTAGAAGCTCCAGCAATGAAAAGTAAAATGCGCATCACAAAACTGATCACATTGCCTGAAAGCAGACAAAAATACCTTCCATTTGATATATAAATTGTGTATGACAAGTAGATCTTGTGGGCGTGAGAGCAATTTGTTCCCCCTTTTTTATAGATAATCCGAGTTTTTTCAAAACTCACACTGTAAAGGTCACATGACTCACTCTGAGCCATGTCCATAGGAAGACTGTTTAATCGATAAAATTTTCTGAAAAAATCACTAAACGTAAATTGCTTTTTCACAAAAACTTATAAAAGATTTCAATCTGAAAAGTCATAGCCGGATAGCTGAATATTTTGTGACCGTGGTAAAGTTTGTTTGGTGTCTGTCAGTGAAAGTATGAAGGAGGAGATACATTTTGTACGGCATGAGTTTTGAAGCAGGAAAAAGCATGTTCTCATTGACTTCAATGTTAAAAAAAAGCGACTAAAAGCTTAATATTTTAAAAAATATAAATAGCACAAAAAAACTTGAAGAAGTCCCATCGTTAGCTGAATGAGATGAACATTTTAAAAGTTGAATGGTCTCAATCGCTGAAAGTATGGCGAAGTTACGCAGAGCCAAAAAACGTACGGAATAAAATTAAAATTAAGAATAATAAAAAACGAATAACAATACTGGGAATGCTTATTAAAGCATTCCCACTAATAATAAAAAACGAATAACAATACTGGGAATGCTTATTAAAGCATTCCCACTAATTAAGAATAATAAAAAACGAATAACAATACTGGGAATGCTTATTAAAGCATTCCCACTAATAACAAAAATAAATCCTGGTCAACTTGACCTGCTTGCTACACACGCTGGTGTCCCTAACTACCAACTGGGTACAGCCTTGTGCTGCCCCAGTCCCTGACTCCCTGGAGTTTAAATGTTTTAGGAATAGCTCACCGCACAAAGCACAGACAGTCCACACAGGTCTGCTTCCAGCTTGCAGTGCCACTCTATTCATGCTGGGAGCTTTTACAAGAGGCCCTAACGAGCCCACCTGAAGCTGGGGTAATCAAGTCCTCCTAGCAGGACTCCCAGCACTCCCCCTAGAAATACAAAGTGGCATAAAGCCTGAATCTAGGAGAAATATACCTGTCCTCTTGGACGCAACCAGGGGATTTAACCTGCCTACTGTCACACTATATATATATATATATATATATATATATATATATATATATATATATATATATTATATTATATATATATATATATATATATATATATATATATATATATATATATATATATTATATTACTCACACGCGATTTAGATGTGGTAGCTGCCATGTTGTTTTTCTTTTTCTGTTTTTTTTTCTTTTGTTTGTTGCGTTTTTTTTACTTCTACCTAGTGGCTTTGACAGTAGCATACTTCATGTCCTAGGTTGACGACACGCATTTATTGTGTTTTAACTATGGAGGATCACTGTTGTAGCCCTAGGCTTTCTCTTTTTATTAGACCACAAACATCTCCCCTTCTCCTCATCTGTATAACATGGGGATATATTCTGTAGTCCACAGAAATTAACTGGAAATGCTAATAAGACTGTTTTATATTCCAGTATAGTGCACAGCAAGTTACAAGGGCCCTGGATTTAAGGCAGAATCAACAGGTATTACCTTTTATCTCAAACCTGAAAACTAAACTAATGCAGCTACCACATCTAAGGGACTAGTAAGCTGCAATATATTACATTTGGATTTAGATATACTTGAAGCTGGTGTGATCTCAAAATGCATTTCCATTTTTAAGGCTGTATTGGCAAAACCCATAGTACATGTTTTTTGGGTACCTGTCATTTCATAGTGTCTTTTGGGTTTACCAGTTAGGCATCTTTTAGTAGATATTTTTTCTATGTTTGCTTATAGGATATAAGCCTTGTGGTTGTGTTTCGGTATACTTGCATATTGTTTTTGTTTTTAAAGGAAAAAAAAGTCAATTTTGATTCTACAGCTGTCCATAGTATAAGTGCAGTGCAGCTACATTTCCAGAAACATGCATGCTTGAACTGGAAGGCATCGGTAACATAACCAGACACATCCAGTGCCAGCTTTTGTTGGGCGAGTTGGTAGCAACTGGGTGAAAACATGAGACGTTGCCCCTACCGCGATATTAGAATATGTAGCAATAATCCAATTTTACTGGATATCTTAACCACTTGGGATCCGAGCTATGGACAAAAGACGTCCACTCGGCACTTGAGCCGCGCTGTGGACGTCTTTTGTCCATAGCTCGGATCCCAAGATTACATAGATTGCATTGAGGTGATTTTTTTTTTTACTTTACAACTCCTTTAAGTAGAACGTTACTAATTTCACATTTCTATGACATGCTAATTTACCAAATATATTTACATGTGCAGCCTTACAAGCAAGACTACATAGTCTCTTTACCAACATCAGTAGACAACATCATTGCCACCACTCGTTCCTCTGTTGCCAGCACTGGGTGCAGTGGAGTTCTCTTTTCCATTATGCAGTGCTGGGACCTGGTGGCCAACTGCAGAGGGGGTGATGTCACTCCTGAGCTTCAGCATGCTTTTTGGGGGCGGATTCTGTGACGGAGAATGGAGTGGTAGGAGAATGCTAGAAAGGGAAGTAGAAAAAGCTGGTGGGGGGTGGGCATTATTCACAGACCATGTCACTTTGCCATGAATGTAGAAAGTGACAGTACCTTTACAGCTTCAGGCAAACGGACTGTTAGAGGCTGAAAATATACTGGGTGTACAATTCTGGGCACCCAGAGAGCTGCAGGTGCAGCTTGCAGCCTACCATAAGTGGCTGTCTGCAACTGTAGTCTTGTAAACCTACTTCAGTGCAATAAATTTCATGTAGGCACATTTCCTGAATATGAAACTTTAGCACACAGGAAATACATTGTACACATATGTAGCAGTAAATGCCACTGCTCTGAAGCATTTCCATTTACAAGAGTACGTCTGTGGGCAGCCACTTGTATGTCACGCAGTACACAGCACCTGAGGCTTGGTACAGTGTAGTGCTAGGAGCTTTTTGGAGTCTCTGACCCTTTGTGTGCATGAGGACTAAGTCACTTTTTATTTCTTTACATTTGTCTTCTGTTAAAGGGTTTGTAAAGGAATTTTTTTTTGTTTATCTTAATAGCTTCCTTTACCTTAATGCAGTGCTGTTTTCATGTCCTCATTGTTCGCTTTTGCTCTCAAGTTTCTGTAATTCTTCTCTGATGTCCACACTTCCTGGTTGTCTGTTTCCTGATGAGCACAGTACTGGGAGCTTTCTCTCTGTGGTCACTAACTTCAAGGAGGTGTGATTACTGTGTGTCTAGTTTCTAGTTTTGTTTTCCAAACCGTCACTGCTCTATGGCTCTGTATAGCACAGAGGCAGGAAATAACATGCAAAAACGAAACTAGAAACTACAGGTACATTATATGATTGCTTTTTATCTATTTTTAATAGTTTTTAAAAGGAATCGGTTAACTATTATGTCTCTCTACCCTGTAAACGGTCATTTCAGCAAAAAAAATGTTTTCCTTTACAACTCCGAATGCAATTGTTAAAATCTCTTTATTTTCCTCTTGGTCATCTTTTTCCTCTATCATTAAAGGGATTGTAACGTGTCCTGGTTTTTCACCTTGATGCGTTCTCTGCATTAAGGTGAAAAACATTCTTTGCTGCCCCCAGACCCCAATTCTTCAGACTCCCATGGCTGTCAATCAAATCCAGTAACACGGGTGGAGGGGAGGGGCTTGAGTCCCGCTGTTTGTGTGAATGGATGCATTAGCGGTACTTCCGGAGCACGCCCACACAGGTGCACCCATGGAAAGCTGCTCTCCGTGGGGGCACACAATCAAGTGGAGGAGCCAGGAATGCTGGCAGGGCACCCCAGAAGAGGAAGATCAGGGCTGCTCTGTGCAACACTTTTGCACAGAGCAGGTAACTATAACCTATAAATGTGAAGCTTTTGCAACCCCTTTAACTGCTATTGGGTGCCTAAATTTACTCAAGCCAATCATTTTTTTTTTTTTATTTGGTCTTCACAAATTGCCCTTTTTATTTATTTTTTGAATGTACAATTACCATAGATTTTTTTTATTTTGGATTAAATAAAGGAATAATGTTTCCTCCTATAAACATGCATATACCATACCATGTATACCTTTTTTGTTTAGTATTGGCTCCATGGGGTTTTGTGTAAAACAGACCTTTCATCAGTCTAAAATTTTGCTCAGAAAGGCTATTGTTTAAAACCGTAATGGCATCTTTGTTTAGAAATTGCTTCCAACCACAAAGCTACATTTTTTTACTGCAATGCAAACACATTAGACTTGGCAGAGCATGAGGGGTTTGCATGCATGGTTCCTAGGACGGTTCCAGTGTGAGTTTTAAAGCGCACACAATGGCCTAGAAAGTAAAAGGAAATGGCAGCTGAGATCATAATGGAAAAGCCAAAGCATTATCAAGCTAGGAATTTCTTCTCTGTATGGTATAGATTACTCAGGATTAACTCTTATGACTTCTTACTATGGTGAACAGTTTTTGAAACTCTGTAGTGCTTGTGGTGTTCAAGAAAATGTATTGCTGTTTCAATGGTCGCTTATTTCCTAATCCTATTACTGTTTTGGCGCTTATTTTAATTTATTCAAAGATGAGCGTAATATTTTTAGTTTAAACTTTATATTGAATTTTAAATGTTCCAATTAGGTGTTAAACATATTCTTGTAAAATATACAATTTTTTTTTCTTGTTTTTGGACTAAAATTATAGTATAATTAATGTTTTGAAAATGTTTGCTGCTAGAACAATGTGTCACTCTTGAGTCAAAATACTGTAAAAATGTACAAATAGACCCTTTAAATACTTAAAAGCTGATAACTTCCTGTACTCCGTGGGCAAAGAAGGGCTTATAGAAACTCGGAGGTGTCTGTGCTCTTTGTAATTTATCAGAAATTAAGTAGGTTGGGCTTACACCACATGCTTAGGAATTCGGAGCTGTGGTGTCAGGAAGAGGAAGATATGAGCATGATGTATTCCTGGCATATCAAGATAATGTTTCTGTACTTGCAGCATGTTGTTTAAAAAGATACAACAAATGACTGGGTTGCCAACTCCTTGATCTCATTTACCTATCGATCTTGGGCAGCCGAGGGGTAGATGAACTTAAAGCGGTATTTCAACCGTTTTTTTTTTTTCTTTTAATTACTGTCCCGCTCTTACCTGGTCTTCATATGAGCCTGTGCGTACCACTCTTTTCGCCGCCAGCATTTTTTTTTGGAACAAAACTGTACTTTATAAAATCTGTAGATGGCAGGTTCCATCTTAACTGTCCCACGCTGAAGCCTAGCTCTAGGCATTTCCGGGATACGGTGAATGCTGGCGTCCCAGCATTCACCGCTCTATCCCGCGCATGTGCAGTGTTGACGGCGAGCCGCGCCGTCAACACTGCACAGTTCCCGAGTCACGTGACCCGCGAAATATCGCGGGATTTGAGCACACAGCGTCTCCTGGGGACGTCAAGACAGACTCCCAGGAGACAAAGCGCCGTCGGGGGAAAATGGATAGGCACGC
Organism: Rana kukunoris; assembly: GCA_029574335.1. NCBI lineage: Eukaryota > Metazoa > Chordata > Amphibia > Anura > Ranidae > Rana > Rana kukunoris. Next base: position 374,944,880 of record CM056052.1, read on the forward strand.
CCATTCCCCCGCGGTGTACTTTGATTGACAGGCCAGAATTGAATGGAGAAAACGGGTAAGCCTTCACTAAAAAAAAAAAAAATGCACAGATTTTGTCTTGTGAATAGAAGGCTGTTTAATACATATTAAGTGAATAAATAGGGTGAACCTCTGCTTTAAGAGCAGAGCTTGAGAGGCACCACAGTACTGGACAGAGGATGGGAGCTGCCGCAGTTAAACTTGCAGATAATTGGTTGCTCGGATTTCCCCGATGGTCCTAGCGACCAATCACTAGCTTATTAATATGACATTTTCTCACCTTACATCCAGTACTGTGCTGTCTCTTGCTCTCTGCACTGCTGTACAGCAGTTGTAGGGCAGAAGTGTGCTAACTACACACTGCAGTGTTTGTGTCAGGGGATGATGTGAATGGGGGTAAGGACACTAATTTTGGGGGCTAAGGATGCTACTTTGTGTTTGGGGGGGCTGCTATGGGGGCCACAGGATGCTACAGTGGGGGAGGGGTTGTGTGAAGGTGGCAGTGGACACTGCTAGGGAGGGGAGATAGGAGTTGAGTACACAACTGTGGGTGGGGGATGATGAGGCGGGCAGAGGATACTACTGTGGGGTGTGATGTGAAATGGATGTAACGTATGGCAGGGGACACTGCTGTGACGGTGTATTCTTGTCATTTTACTGGGGTATACCGTATTTATCTGGGTATAATGCGCACTGGCGTATAAGCGTTCTCCCTGTTCTAGAAGGGAAATTTCCTGGGAAAAAAATTGACTTACAGTTTAAATGTCCTCTTCGGTGTCTTGCCCGGCGGCCTTGTCGGGTCTGGCGTCTGTCTTCGGCCCTCGTGGTGTCCTCCCCGCTTCTCCCGCGCTGTCTCCGAGCGCCGCCGCCGCCGACATATACTGAGCCCGGTACACTCGGCTAGGCTCGGCTCCTCTCGCAGGGTGTGACCATGGGCAGAGCCGAGCCTAGCCGAGTGTACTGCGCTCGGTATATGTCGGCGGCGGCGCTCAGAGACAGGGGATCGGCGTACAACGCACACCCACGATTTTCCCCTGTTTTTAAAGGGGAAAAAAGTGCACGTTATATGCCGATAAATACGGTAGAGAGAGAGAGAGAGAGAGATTTATTTACATTTTTTTCCCCAAAGGGCACTGCCCTACTGGGGATCTTTGATTTCCTCCATGTTGTCTAGGTAGATCTCAACCTCTGAAGGGTTGCCTATCCCTCACATAAGAAATTTCAGTATGGTTCTCAGTGGGTGTAGTGCTGAAATTTATTGCAGGTCTTCACTTTAAATATCAATATTGCCCCTTATTCTCAAAGAAGCTAACCTTGAAACATTGTGGGAGTGATTGGCTGCCATGTGTAGACATTTTGTGCAATTCATCAGAAATGAGTGAAAGGATTTTATTTATTTTTTTATATATATTTGTACCATATGGTTGTTAGGTGGTGATGCAATTACTATGTACAGTGTTTTTGGGGTTATAATGACTATTCGGTCACACATTTTAACCACTTAAGACCCGGACCAATATCCGTGTAAAGGACCCAAGGTGTTTTTACAATTTGGTACTGTGCTGCTTTAACTGGTAATTGCGCGGTCATGCAATGTTGTACTGAAACTAAATTTGCGTCCTTTTCTTCCCACAAATGGCTTTCTTTTGATGGTATTTTATTGCCTCTGCGATTTTTATTTTTTGCGATATAAACGTAAAAAGACCGTAAATTTTGAAAAAAAAATGATATTTTCTACTTTTTGTTATAAGAAAAATCAAATAAACTAAATTTTAGTCAAACATTTAGGTCAAAATTTATTCAGCCACATGTCTTTTAGTAAAAAAAAATCGCAATAAGCATATATTGATTGGTTTTCGCAAAAGTTAGTGTCTACTAACTAGGGTTCATTTTCTAGAATTTACACAGCTTTTAATTTATGACTGCCTATCTCATTTCTTGAGGTGCTAAAATGGCAGGGCAGTACAAAACCCCCCCAAATGACCCCATTTTGGAAAGTACACACCCCAAGAAAACTGCTGAGCGGCATGTTGAGTCCATTGAATATTTTTTTTTTTTTTGTCCCAAGTGATTGAATGACAAAAAATAAATAATTTTTTTACAAAAAGTTGTCACTAAATGATATATTGCTCACACATGCCATGGTTATATGTGGAATTGCACCCCAAAATACTTTCTGCTGCTTCTCCTGAGTACGGGGATACCACATGTGTGGGACTTTTTGGGAGCCTAGCCGCGTATGGGACCCGAAAACCGAGCACTGGGGGGGGACAGGGGTGCTTTTTTTTTTTGTAAACTGTTTCTTCCATTTTTTTTATTTTTTACCATTTTTATTGTTCTCTCAGGGAATGTAAATATCCCTTATGATAGCAATAGTTAGTGACAGATACTCATTTTTTTTTTAATGGGGTCTATTAGACCCTAGATCTTTCCTCTGCCCTCAAAGCATCTGACCCAGGGCTCAAGTCCTGCGGGAACGCGTGGTAACGGAGTTCCTGCACTTTTTTCACAGCAGGAACTCAATTCCCTTTGCAGGACTAGAGCGGCCGAGCCAACCAAACCAATCCTTCACTAAGCGGCGATGCCCAGCTCGAGTCACTGTCGGGGGCAGGCGAACCTTAGTAATCCTTTGTTACTGGGTACTTTACTGTATATGGATTAATCGGATAGTGTGCGGGTATTCCGTCACTTCCTCGATGCCGCAAGGTCTTCTGGGAGCTTTTGTCATCGTTCCCAGGAGACATTGCGGAGGTCTGTCGCGAGTTGTCGCAGGATTTAGAAAGAACTTGCTTCTTTCTAAATCCCACGATAGCTCGCAGCAGACCTCCCGATGAATCCATATACAGGAAGCGGCCAGTAACAAAGGATTACTAAGGTACAATGGATCGAGAAAAAAAACATGCGGTTTAGTAATTATGCATATGAGTGTATCTTTTTTTTTTTTTTTGGTGAGGGAGTGGATCTTGGGTGGGAGTTCCCACACTTTTTCCCCCAGGACTTGACCCCTGATCTGACCACACCAAGATCGGTATGATAAAATGCTTTCCCAAAAAAAAGATTGCTCAGTGGGTATGCCCACCATTAGAATACCTCATCCACCTACTTCTGATGGGCATACATGCACCATTTATATATGCCGAAGCATGGGGGCATCCTCCCGCAAAAAAGTTATGCCGCGTACACACGGTCAGACTTTTCCACGGGAAAGCCTCCATAGGAATGTCAACCGTATGTACGCGGCATTAGGAGCAAAACCACTCCTCCGCCCCTAATGCCCCCATGCTCCTACAGCACTGGAGTCACGGCTTTATATATCGTGGGAGCAAACGCTGTTGCTGTCGAGATAAATAAGACCACGCAACAGCTGAATGGCGTACCTGAAAACAGTAAAGTAAATTACATACCTGAAAAAGCATGAAAAAACATAATAACAATAAAACTTTGGAGAATAGAATACAGTAAAAAAGAGCAGAACAATAGAACGACAACCATTGTTTTTATTTTTTACTTAGAAAACGCTTCCAAAAAAAAAAATGTTAGCGATCGCAGGGATCAGACCTGTCTCTGTGAACGCTGCAGTTATGTGTGTTGTGTTTTTAAGTGACAGTGATCGATCGATACTGCACTTGGGTGGGTTGGGCTGGAATGGGCGGAGGGGCAAAACGCAAGTGCTAGCGGGTATCTGGGCTGATTCCGCTAACAATGCGTTCTAATCAGATCATGTATCGATCCGTTCAGATACTATACCACTAAGGGTCAGACCCTAACTGACGCTAACATTTTATTGATATCACCCGCCGGGCGATCAGGGGGCTAAACTTTTATTGGGTTATATAGGCAAAAACCCAACATGCTGGTCGTACACAAGATCAACTGGTGTACGACCAGGGTGCTCATACATGGAATAACATTTCAGCCGCTTTAGCATTGACTGCCGGCTTTGCCATCCAAGTTAATTCTCTTTTCTGTTATCAGTTTTGACACTTTCTGACATCTTGACAGTTTGCACGCATGTTAAGGTAGATGTACACAGCCCAGTGAGGAATGCTCACATCTTTGTGTCATTTTGGTGTCGGCAATCAAACTTGAAGTAGACCTACATTTTTATAAATTATTATACTGTGCAGTGAGTTACCATACAATTCAGCACAAGACATTTAAGATGGTCTTACATTATATAATTTTCTTGTTTCTGTAAAATCTCCTTTAGCTTTACCTTCAACATAGACATGCAAGGGCCTGCTTGATTGGATACAAAATAAGGGCTAGATTCAGGAAAGAAATAAGATGGCTTATCTCCAGATAATCCATCTTATTTCTGCGTCTGAGCCCTCCTATCTATGCGACTGATTCATAAAATCAGTAACGCATAGATTTCCATTTAGATTCAACTGGCATAAGTCTCTTACGCCGTTCAATCTTATTTTCATATTTTAGGCTGGACGCTAGGTGGCGTTCCCGTCTAAAATATGCAAATGAGCCTATACATCGATTCCCGAATGTACGCCGGGCCGGCACTATTTTTTTACGTCGTTTGCGTAGGTCCGTCGTAATGTTAACCCTGCAGTATGAGGCGCAGGCAATGTCAAGTATGGATGGCGTGCCGGCGTTTTTTTCACGTCGTTTACGTAAAACGTTCGCGAATAGGGCTTTGCGTAAGTGTCGTTCACGTCGTTTACACTTCGTAATTTGGAGCATGCGCACTGGGATAAATTCACGGCCGGCGCATGCGCAGTACGTTCGGCGCCCCCTACCCGCCCAACTTGAATTTGGCCGGGTCATTTACCCTACGCCACCTCAACTTTACAGGCAAGTGCTTTGAGAATAAAGCACTTGCCTGAAAAAGTTGCAGCGGCTTAGTGTAGATACCCTACGCTAGGCAGGTTTAGATTTAAGCCGCTCCTACCTGAATCTAGCCCTAAGTGTTTAGGTTTGACCTCCATATTGTATGGTTTTTGGTACGTCTAAAGAAAAAATTACAAGAAAATTGTATAATATATGGGCAGCTTTAAGAGGGCCCTGATTGTGAGGGCTTTTGTACTTTAGTGGTGAATCGGGCTACTAATCTACTGCACCTGGATTTACATAAATGTCATCCCTGGGCCGAAAACTTGGTCCAGGAAGCAGGTGCTGACTTTCTGAATTTTAAAATTCATCTCTTTTACTTTTAAGTAAAGGTGATAGGATTGATGAAATGGGTTGTCGGTATGATTTTATTATCCTTTAGGGCAATGTGTTTTCCCCTGTTTTTTTTCATCTCGGATCATCTTATAAATTGATGCCTGTGAAGAAAATTGGTGTAGGTGTGTCCTCTGATCTGGATAATAATGCAGTCTCTGCATGTCTTTGCATGCACATGTATTGTCTACTGTTTAAATGATCAAATCAAACAACTGCATTGTATCCACTTTGAACATCAATAGACATTTTTTTCTTTTGTGAGACACTACAGGTTTCAAAACGTCTTAATGTTTTTCAAGAAGTTTGTTGCCGGTTTGCACAACTGTAGATTTATACACATACATTCACTCTTTGCCAGGCATGTCTAACAATATATGGAACTGTCAGCACTGTTGTACACCTTTATCATGAATTTTCTTGCCTAGGCTTTGTAAACCTACCTAAAATGAGCCTGTCAGAGAAACATTGATGCTGATTTCTCATCTTTTGTACATATGTATGCATAATTAGGTCCACATTTACTATCCCCAATTCCAAAAAAGTCTGGGTGCTGTGTAATTCCTATATAAAAAAAAAAACTGAATGCAATGATTTGCTAATTTAACATATCAACTTTTAATTCACAATAGAAATCATATCAAATAATTAAACTGAGAAATTGTACCATTTAAAAAAATGAGGTCATTTGAAACTGATGGCAACAGGAAAAGTTGTGAAATGGCTTTAAAAAGCTGGCAAAGTGGTAATAAGAAGGAACAGCTGGAAGGACATTTTTCAACTAATTTGTTTAATAACAGGTCAGTAACATGATTGTGTGTAAAAAGATCATCTTAGAGAATCTGAGTGTCGCAGAAGTAAATATGCGCAGGCGTTTGCCAATCTGTGAAAAGCTGCATCTAACAATAGTTGGAACAGTTTCCGAATATTGCTCCTCAACATAAAGTTGCAAAGACTTTAAATTAGGGTTGTCCTGATACCACTTTTTTAAGACCGAGTACAAGTACAGATACTTTTTTTCAAAGTACTCGTCGATACCGATACTTCTTCTTCTTTTTTTTTTTTTTGTGTCGTTTCACAATTTTTGGTTGTTTTTTTACAATGCCTCCTTGGGGGGGTGGGGGTGTCAGTGTGTTTTTTATTTTATTATGTATTATTTTTTACAATTTTATTATTTACAGCTTGGGGGGTTTTCGTGAGATATCAGGGGTCTTAACAGACCTGACATCTCCCCTTTGAGACAGAGAAAGGGACTAGGGATGCAGATTCCCCAGTCCCTTTCTCAGCTGCACTGGAAATGAATGGACAGGATACAGAAGCTCCTCTCCATTCATAAACTGAAGCATCGTAAACACAGTTTACGATGCTCAGTTATATGAATGAACAGAGTCGGTGATCACTGACTCTGTTCATTTGGAAAAGGTAGGAGCCGTATTTAGCGGCTCCTACCTCCGCTCTCCATCCTGACAGAGGGGGGAGAGCATCGGCACAGAGAATGGTACAGGGCACGGAGGGGGAGAGCAGCGGCACAGAGAATGGTACAGGGCACGGAGGGGGAGAGCAGCGGCACAGAGAATGGTACAGGGCATGGAGGGGGGAGAGCAGCGTCACGGAGAATAGACACAGGGCATGAAGGGGGGAGAGCAGCGGCACGGAGGATGGACACAGGGCACGAAGGGGGGAGAGCAGCGGCACGGAGGATGGACACAGGGCACGAAGGGGGGAGAGCAGCGGCACGGAGGATGGACACAGGGCCCGGAGGGGGGAGTGCAGCGGCACGGAGAATGGACAAAGGGCACAAAGGGGGGAGAGCAGCAGCACGGAGGGGGGAGAGCAGCGGCACGGAGAATGGACACAGGGCACGGAGAGGAGAGAGCAGAACGGCAGCGGCACGGATGGAGGGACACCGGAGCATGGAGGGAGAGAACAGAACTGATGGGGGAACTGGAGGAGGATACAAGGAAAGTCAGGTATTGGTAAAGTATCGGAGCATGATGAAGTGGTCCCCTCTAGGGCCCTTAGAACATTGCTGAACATACTTCTGTTCTATGTAAGGAAGGCCATATTACTTAAGTGGAAATCACCTGCCCCGCCGGGTCTAGCGTTCTGGAAGCGCTTGGTGAACTCAATGATGCCCCTATACAAGGCAACCTATCATTCCAGGGGGTGCGAGAAGAAGTTTAATAAGGTCTGGCGGGCCTGGTTTGATGCGGATATTACTGCAGGATAGAATGGAAGGCTGAACGGGGGGTTTAATTTCTGAATTATTTACTTTACATGTGAAACCGATGGGCGTACTTATGCTGTAGTGGTAGAGGGGGGGCCATATGGATTTCTTTTGGGACCATTCGCATAGTGGGGGTGAGATATAGGCGGGGAGTGTGTTTAATTACTGAGTCGTATGTTATATATATACAAATAACTGTGTTACTGACTTAAGTACATGACTCTCCTTTTGCTTGTACAAACGCCAAAGGTGGTGGTGGACTGAGTTATGGGGTTATGGGGTTACGGGAGGGAGGGGGGAGGTGGGAGAGGTTGGGGGGTATGTTTGGTAGGCAGTTACCTATGTTAGATAAGTTGTTAATGTTATGACCATGTTGGTCACGAGAGACATGGTGTTGTGCCATGGTACTCTCTATTGTTTGTGTCTGTATGTCTTGTTAAAAAATTTCAATAAAAATAATTTTCCAAAAAAAATAAAGTATCAGAGCATTTTCCCCATCTCGTAGTACTCGGGGGGAAATGCTTGGTATCGGTCCCGATACTAGTATCAGTATTGGGACTACCCTACTTTAAATATATCTACAGTACATAATAAAAGATTCTGAGAAAGACGAGGCCTAAGCGTAATATTGGAATACCTGTGACCTTTTCATCCCTCAGGCGACACTGCATTAAAAACGGGCATGGCTCTGATAGTCATCATTGCATGGGCTCAGGAATACTTAAAAAAATAACTCTCTGTTAACACAGTTCACCGTGCCATCCAAAAATGCAAGTTAAAGCTCTATCAAGAAGCCATATCTAGAAGCCATGATCCAACAATGCTGTCCCCTTCTCTGGGCCAAAGCTTATTTAAAATGGTCTGTTGCAAAGTGGAAAATTGTTCTGTGGTCAGACAAATTAAAATTTGACCACCTTTATGGCGACCATGGGCACTGTGTCCTCCAGGTGAAAGAAAAGGACATTCAGGCTTGTTATTGCTGCTCAGTTTAAAATAGCCTGCATCTCTGATGGGATAGGGGTACATTAGTGTCTATGGAATGGGCAGCTTGCACTTCTTAAAAGGCAGCATCAGTGCTGAAAGCGAACCTTTAGTATTTTTTCTATTTATTAAATCTTCTGCCCTTGTTGTTTTTACTTTGGATAGTAAAACATTTGTTTTCTGCCAGTAAATACCTTATACAGCTCATTTCCTGTTTCTTGTCTGGTAAAAAGCCTAGGCTTATGACATCATGCACCGCTCTCTTGTGAGAGTTTGCCAGCAATGTAGGGTGGGATGAGTCATAAGAAGGACAATGAGAGCTACAGAGCTGGAGGTGTGCCTCCTGTGTAAATCCAGGAATTGAACAGACAGCAGCTTCAGCTGTCCTTAGTTAACATGGTTGCAGCCAGACACAGTGGAGGGAGGTTTCTGCCGAATATTTGGCAAGTACAGAATCAGTGTATATAAAAAATATGCAAAGTGGTTGGAGGGAAGCTTCAGAATGGCAAATATGTTTTTATTACAAATTATGTGAGCAGACTGCAGTTCCTCTTTAAAGATGTATACAGGTTTTAGAGCAGCTTATTCTCAGTCAAGAATTGTACAACATTCCTCTCCCAAAACTACAGGCTTCCTCAGTTCCCAGACATTTACAAAGTGTTGTTAACCACTTAAGGACCCCCGCACGCACATATACGGCCACAGAATGGCACGTACAGGCACAAGGGCGTAAATTTACGTCCCCGCCTGAGTGCGGTTCGGGGGTCCCATCGGGACCCCCTCCGCGGCGTGCGGGGGTCCCCCTACCTCTGGGAGCGATCCGGGATCTGCGGGCGGATGTCCGTGATATCCGCCCCCCCCCGCGATCGCTCCCAGCCAATGGGAGCGCGCTCCCAGCCTGTCACTTCCTCCTCCTGTGTTTACACAGGAAGGAGGAAATGATGTATTCTCTCATCGCAGCGCTGTTTCCCAGCGCTGCTGATGAGAGAAGACATCACAAGTAAGTGTGCACCAACACAACACTGACACACACTCACATAGGCATATTAACCCCTTGTGATCGCATTTAGTGTCAGTGTGACAGGCAGTGTAAAAAACAGTTAGTGTTAGGTCCAGGATAGCCCCCCCACCCCCCCTAATAAAGTTTTAACCCCCTGATCACCGCCCTAGTTAACCCTTTCACTCCCTATTGCCAGCGTCACTAAGCGATCATTTTTCTGATCGCTGTATTAGTGCCGCTGTTCCCGCTAGGTAGCTATTTTTTTTTATTGCGATTTTTTTTTTTTACTAAAGACATGTGGCTAAATAAATTTTGGCCTAAATGTTTGACTAAAATGTAGTTTATTTGATTTTTTTTTTAACAAAAAGTAAAAAATAGTGTCTTTTTTTCAAAAATGTCGCTCTATTTTTGTATATAGCGCAAAAAATAAAAATCGCAGAGGTGATCAAATACCACCAAAAGAAAGCTCTATTTGTGGGAAGAAAAGGACGCAAATTTTGTTTGGGAGCCACGTCGCACGACCGCGCAATTGTCTGTTAAAGCGACGCAGTGCCGAATCGCAAAAACACCTTGGGTCATTTACCAGCGTATTGGTCCGGGTCTTAAGTGGTTAAAAGAAGAGGGAATGCTACACCTTGGTAAACCTGGCCCTGCCCCAACTTTTTTGAGATTGGAGTTGTGATTTTCCAGCTTTTTGTTGCCCAGTCCCAATTTTTTTTGACACGTGTTGCTACCATTTAAACATTGGATATGTCTTCTATTATGAATATGGATTTAAGAGATTTGAAAATCATTTTGTGTTCTGTTTTTATTTCGATTTTTGTTGTCTTTTATGAAATTGGGGTTGTATTTGAATACTCCTCTTTAACCACTTAACCCCCGGACCATATTGCTGCCCAAAGACCAGAGCACTTTTTGCGATTCGGCACTGCGTCGCTTTACCTGACAATTGCGCAGTCGTGCGACGTGGCTCCCAAACAAAATAGAGCTTTCTTTTGGTGGTATTACATCACCTCTGCGTTTTTTATTTTTTGTGCTATAAACAAAAATAGAGTAACAATTTTGAAAAAAATATATATTTTTAACTTTTTGTTGTAATAAATATCCCCCAAAAATAAATAAAAAAACATTTTTTTTCCTCAGTTTAGGCCGATACGTATTCTTCTACATATTTTTTGTAAAAAAAATCGCAATACGCGTTTGTTTTGCGCAAAAGTTATAGCGTTTACAAAATAGGGGGTATTTTTATGGCATTTTTTTTTTTTTTTACTAGTAATGGCGGTGATTAGCGTTTTTTTTCGATACTGCGAGATTATGGCGGACACTTTTGACACATTTTTGGGACCATTGGCATTTTAAAATGCATTGGATTACTATAAAAATACCACTGGCAGTAAAGGGGTTAACACTAGGGAGCAGGGAAGGGGTTAAGTATGTTCCTGGGTGTACAAGTTGCTTTGTTACAATAAAACTAAATGTGTACACAAAAAAAAAAATATGTTCCTGTCATAACTGTATAGGGGGGGGGGGACTACTGACTAGGGGAAATCACTGATCTTCTGTTCATTCATTGTATGAACAGAAGATCAGCATCCCCCCCCCCCCTGACAGGACCGCTCTGTAACGAGCAATCGCGGGTGCCTGGCGTGATCATGCCCGACAGGCGCGGGACTCGAGCGCGCGCCATTCGCCCCCTAGTGGCCTGCGAGAGAGCCGACGTAGAGCTATGGGCTCTCGCGCATGGGAGCCAACCTGCCGCCGTAAAACGACGGTGGCAGGTCGTCAAGTAGTTAATCAAAGTACAATTAAAAGGAAAATAGGATTCAGGCGTAGGTTATGGGAAAAAAGTCTGTTTTCTTTTAATCCGCACCTACTATTGCTTGTTACAAAGCCAAGGTAAGCTGGTGTGGGGGAGGTAATACTTGGGTTTCCCTACAGCTCTTGTTTGCTAGTGTCAAGCTTCTGAAGACACCAACATAACCCTGTGTACCTGAATACTCCTGTGTGCCTTAATGTACTTAAACAAATAGATTCCTATTTTCCTATTTTAAAAATCCTATTTTTTGTATTCCTTCTTGCTTTTTCAGTCTATAGGCCACCAGATATATAGCAGATAAACGGTAGCTACATCATGCTAGTAGTAAAATGAATATGACAGCTGAAAAATAGTAAAGCATAATAAAATGTTACAAATGTAAACAATCACCTTGTAAAACCCATTCAGTTTAAGGCCTCTTGCACACCAGTGTTTATTTAGTCGACTAAAGCGACTATAACATGTTAGTCAACTAAATGAATACTATTTTAGTCTACTAAAATACAACTAAAACAATTGAGATGACTAAAGTACGACTAAAGCCCCGTACACACGGTCGGACTTTTGCCCAACCAACATCAAAATCCGACACTTTTCGCATTTGTCCGACCGTGTGTACGTTCCATCGCACCAACTTTTTTGGCTTTCATCGGACAAAAAGTTGGGTCTGCGAACGGACCAACTTTCAGGCAACAAAAGTCCGATGGTGCAAAGTCCGATCGTGTGTACAGCAAACCATCGGACTTTTGGACAAATTACAAATGCGCATGCTCAGAACCAATGTTAAAATCAACCAACAATAGCAGAAGTTAACCAAAGGGTGGCAGTAAAGAGCAGAAAAGAGCAGAACAACCACGTGATGATGGGAAAGTTTTAGAAAAGTTTGCAGAAAAGTCCGAGCGTGTGTATGCTATGGGTGTGATCGGACAAATCAATTAGGACAAAAATCCAAGGGAAGTTTTGTTGGATGTCCGACCGTGTGTACGGGGCTTTAAACTAACATGTCATTTTAGCAAAAGACGAAGACTAAAACTAAATTTAAATTTGACCTCAAAATTATCTTTGGTCTGTAGTGCTTGTTCATACCTCAATACCATACATAACAGCATATTAGATTTTTCACTCCAGCAGTATATACTGTGTTTGGAAATTGTAGAGAATTGTTAAATAATGCAGTACAATTTAATTACACCCATTCAATTTTAGTATACTAAAATGTACTGGCGATTTAGTCGACTAAATACGACTAAAATTAAAACAATTGCAGAAAACTAAAATTGGACTAAAATCTAAATACCATTTTAGTCCTAAGACTAAAACTAAATCAAAATTTACTGCCAAAATTAACACTGATGCACACTGGATGTTTTTACAGCAGCTGTTGTTTTTTTTACAGCCAATAAATTTCCCATCATGTTATCCTATGTGTCCATGCACACACAGGCTGTTTTTAGCAGTTTTTGGCTGGGGTGTTTTTTGGCTTTTAAAAAAAAAAAACTAGTGGGTTCTGAGAGGAGGTTTTCAGCTGTAAAAATGCTCTAATGTTAAACACTCAAACGCGGCTCACCAGTGGTTTTTAATATATATATTTTTCTTTCTCGTACATCACGGGACACAGAGCGGCATATTCATTACTATGTGGGTTATATGGAGTACCTTCAGGTGTGGACACTGGCAATCTCAAACAGGAAGTCCCCTCCCTATATAACCCCCTCCCCTAGAGGGAGTCCCTCAGTTTTTTCGCCAGTGTCTTAGGTGTTGGTCACGGAATAGCTTTGCTCCACATCCTTGGGATTAAGGGCGGGCTAACCGGATCTGTCCAAGGAGCCTCAGTGCCAAAGTGGACAGTACCCGGGCCCCAAGCCGTGGGGTTTTGCCTATAATGCTCCTCTTTGGAGGGCTGGACCCTGGGCCCAGGACTTGGAGTTTGAAAAAACCATAAGTTCCTGTTTGCCAGGGTGCTATATAGGTCCAGGACAGTGGGTACCTTCATAGGACCCCAGGGCCTGAAGGTCTACTATGCTACCCACGGAGATGGGAGAAGATTGGATCAGTTTGCTGGACAAACATCCTGCAGCATGGAGCAGGTAAGGGGGAGCCTGCGGGACTTGGTTCGACAGCAGGCTCTCCGGGGTAACCTAAAAGGGGGGATAGCCTAAGTATGCTCTGCATGGGCAACCTTGTTCACTATGTCTAAAGAGAGACAGGATGACAACTTTTCTCCCCCATCACTAGGTCCCCCTGTCTAAGTATGTGTGCTAGCTAAACCTGCTGTTTCTTCCTAGGGCTAGTAAGGATCCCTAGGGGCCTTTGGAGAGTCCTACCTGGCCGGGAGTTTGAATCTGCCGCCTGTTTCTGCGTTCCTGGATCTCCAGCAGCGCGGCTCCTCCATGTTCCTCCTGTTTCCGGCATACGCGCGCGCGCGCACGTCTTATTGACATTTTTCGCGCCGTTCAGACAGGAGGGCGGGGGGGGGGCGTGCCTGCGGCGTCATACAGGGGCGCGCCTTTGTGCTGTTATAGACAGCAGGCTTGGTCAGTGCTCAGTCTGAGGCTGATTTTCACAGGAGAGGACGCAGAGCGGCAGAACAGTGACTCCCGGTGGCGGAAGAGGGGTAGTACATCTGGACTTTGTTCCAAATACCTTTTTTTTTGTTAAGCCAAGAAATCCCCCTTTTTTTGCAGCAGGTTTGGAGGCTGGCAAACTTAGTTTGGGGTCACGGTATGTTGTCAAAAGAAAATATATAACATACATGTTGTCAAAAGAAAATATATAACATACGGGATCCCATCAGTTTTTGGGCATTAGTAATCTATTGTCCCCTAAACTCTGTTTTTGTACTCCTGCCCACTACAGTCTGTTGTGTGGGCGGAGTCCCTCGATTTTGTATTATGGCTTCCAAGGGTTCGGGGTCAAAGGGTACAAAAAAGACCAAAAAACAAAAGGGTTCCCTTTCTGATTCTGATATGCCGATACTTTCCCCGCAACTTATTAACATAAGAAGCGCCTTGGATAAGCCATTAGGGGGATCTGGTGCGGAGGCTGGCCCAGATCAGCCCAGCCCTGTGTTTATCACAGAGGAGATGCTTGCCGTATCCCTAGGGGGGCTAGAAGAGAGAATAGCAACATTGATCGCTAGAGCTATTCCTGGTAAAAAACGGGTTAGATCCCCATCACCAGGAGGTGTATCCTCAGATGCTGAGATTCTCTCTCCAGAGGAATTGGAATCACAGGAGGATCAACTAGACCTGAACTAAGAGGGTTCAGGGATTGAGGGATCTGCCTCTGAGGAACCATTTTCAGACTCCCAGACAGAAAGACTGTGGGTACAGTCTTTGACGGACATGGTCCGCTCGGCATTTAGTTTACCATTGCCAGAGCCTCAGGTTCCTCCGGTATCCTCTCTGGGCTCTTTGAAAGCTCCGTTAAGCAACGCAGTTTTTCCGGTCCATCCTCTCTTGGAGGAATTGATCTTTCGGGATTGGGTACGGCCGGACAGGATTTTTCTGCCACCGAAAAGATTTGCGGTCATTTACCCCATGGAGGAAAAGTTCTCCAAGAGGTGGAGGCTCCCAGTAGTGGATGCAGCCATCTCATGTGTGAATAAATCACTAACTTGCCCGGTGGAAAACATACATATGTTTAAAGATCCAGTTGATAAAAGATTAGAAACACTTTTAAAAGCATCCTTTGCTACGGCAGGAGCAGTGGTGCAGCCAGCGGTGGCTGCAATTGGAGTTTGTCAGGCATTAAAAGACCAGACAAAGGAAATGTTAAGGGACATGCCTACCCAACAAGCAGAAGAGTTTTCTGACATTCCCAGAGCTCTGTGTTTTGCGGTAGATGCTATAAAAGATTCCATCCAGCAGGCCTCTCGTTTATCACTATGTTTGGTACACATGAGAAGGCTCTTATGGTTGAAGAACTGGGCGGCGGAGCCCCCATGCAAAAAGCTTCTGGCAGGGTTTCCCTTCCATGGAGGACGACTCTTCGGAGAGGATCTGGATAAATATATTCAGACTATTTCAAATGGCAAGAGTACCCTTTTACCGGTCAAAAAGACATTCCGGGCTCCTACATTTAAAAGGCAGCTCTTTCCTGTCTCGGGGCCCTCAAATTCCAGGCAGTATCGACGGCCGCCTGCACGATCCAACGTTAACAGTAGATCGCAGGGACAGACCCCTGGGGGTAAGAGGCCGTGGTATCGCAAGCCGTCAAAGACGGCCCCTAAGTCTGCCTTATGAAGGGGCGCCCCCACTCTTGCGGGTGGGGGGAAGGCTTCGTTTCTTCTCAGAGGTTTGGGAAGCCAAGATCCCCGACAAATGGGTCCGGGCATCTGTAACCACAGGTTACAGACTGGAGTTTCTAAGGTATCCTCCGCCTCATTTTCAAGAATCAAGGCTACCAAGGGATCCAGCAAGGAAGGCCTCAATGCTGGCAGCTTTGGATCACCTGCTTGGCCAGGACGTAATTATAGAAGTGCCAGCCCAAGAGCAAGGCCTAGGTTTCTATTCCAATCTCTTTGTCATACCAAAGCCCAACAGCGATGTCAGGCCAATCTTGGACCTAAAGAGGTTAAACGGTTACCTAAGGGTTCGTTCCTTCCGGATGGAATCCATCCGGTCAGCAGCCGCCGCGCTTCAGAAGGACGATTTTCTGGCCTCCATAGACATAAAGGATGCTTACCTTCATGTACCAATCTTTCAGTCGCATCAAAGGTTTTTACGCTTCGCGGTGGGGCAGCGACACTTCCAATTCAGGGCGCTCCCCTTCGGGCTGGCCACGGCCCCCCGGGTATTCACAAAGATCCTAGCCCCAATTCTGGCCAATTTAAGGATCCAAGGGGTCACAGTCCTAGCATACTTGGACGACCTTTTAATCATAGATCACTCACGGCCGGGTCTGCAAAAGGCAGTAAACCTCACGGTTCGGTACCTCGAAGAATTTGGCTGGGTCCTGAACCCGGGGAAAATCAGCGTTCCAGCCTACAAAGCAGTTGGAATACCTCGGCATGAGGTTAGACACAGAACATCAAAAGGTGTTCCTACCCCTTGTAAAGATCGAAGCTATCAAGGGGTTGGTTCAGTTGGTTCTAAACAAGAAAAAACCAACTATTCGCCTGTGTATGCGATTACTAGGCAAGCTAGTGGCCACATTCGAGGCAGTACCATACGCTCAGATCCACACTCGCGTCCTACAGGCAGCCATTCTAGCAGCCTGGGGCAAGAGGGCACATGCCTTAGAGTCCCCTTTGACGCTATCATCAAGGGTCCGACAAAGCCTGGCCTGGTGGTTGAACCCTCAGAATCTTCTAAAGGGAAAATCCTTCAGCCCTGTTGTCTGGAAGGTAGTTACCACAGACGCCAGCCTGGCAGGCTGGGGGGCGGTCTTCGAGGGGTTCTCCCGCCAGGGAACTTGGGTGAAAGCAGAGAGGCAGCTCCCCATCAATATCTTGGAAATCAGAGCTGCCCGCCTAGCCCTTCTGGCTTGGACCTCCAGATTAAAGGGGTTCCCGGTGAGAATCCAGTCAGACAATGCCACGGCTGTGGCATACATAAACCACCAAGGGGGAACCAGGAGCCAGGCCGCTCAGAGGGAGGTGAACTTGATTTTTCAATGGGCAGAGGTTCATGTACCCTGCATTTCAGCAATATTCATTCCCGGAGTGGACAACCTGCAGGCAGACTTCTTAAGTCGCCAGAGTCTGTTGCCAGGGGAGTGGTCTCTGCATCCCCAGGTCTTTCAGACAATCTGCCAGAGGTGGGGAATGCCGGACGTAGATATAATGGCATCCAGGGTCAACAAGAAACTAGACAGGTTCGTGTCGCGAGCGAGGGATCCTATGGCCTGCGGAACCGATGCGTTGGTTTGCCCTTGGCATCAATTCAGACTTCTATATGCATTCCCTCCACTACAGTTACTCCCGCGCCTGTTGCGCAAGATCAGAGTGGAGAACAAGCCAGTCATTCTAGTAGCTCCGGCTTGGCCCCGGAGGTCTTGGTACTCACTAGTCCTGAAGATGGCAGTGGGAGACCCTTGGACTCTTCCTCTACAACCAGACCTACTCTCACAAGGCCCGATCCTCCACCCTACATTACAGCGTCTAAATTTGACGGCCTGGAGGCTGAATCCCTGATTCTCAGGGGTAGAGGTCTGTCTAGGCAGGTAATCCCTACCCTGATTAGGGCTAGAAAGCCGGTCTCCAGGGTGATTTATTACAGGGTGTGGAGGAACTACGTAGGCTGGTGTGAATCCAAAAGATGGAATTCCCGCAAATATACTATTGATAGGGTGTTAAGTTTTCTCCAGCTGGGAGTGGATAAAGGCCTGGCACTAAGCACAATCAAGGGACAGATCTCAGCTCTGTCAGTGTGGTTTCAGAGGCCGCTGGCCACCCACTCGCTGGTAAAGACCTTCTTACAGGGGGTCTTGCGTATTAATTCTCCTGTCAAGTCACCAATTTGTCCATGGGACTTAAATCTTGTCCTGTCCACTCTACAGAAACAGCCTTTTGAGCCGTTGGCTGAGATTCCTTTAGTCTTGCTGACAAGAAAATTGGTTTTCTTGGTCGCCATAGTTTCGGCCAGGAGAGTGTCAGAATTAGCAGCCTTATCGTGTAAGGAACCATATCTCGTTCTGCATAAGGACAGGGCAGTTCTCCGGCCCCATCCTTCCTTTCTACCAAAGGTTATATCCAAATTTCACTTAAACCAGGATTTGGTACTTCCATCCTTCTTTCCAAAACCTACATCTAGAAAGGAAGGGTTGCTGCATACCTTGGATATTGTCCGGGCCATGAAGGCCTATCTTAAAGCTACAGAAAAGATCCGGAAAACAGATGTGTTATTCGTTCTACCAGATGGCCCCAAGAAGGGGCAGGCAGCTGCAAAATCCACCATCTCGAGATGGATTAGACAATTAATCATTCAAGCCTACGGGTTGAAGAGGTTGCCTCCTCCGTTGTCGGTAAAGGCCCATTCTACCAGGGCCATGGGCGCCTCTTGGGCAGCACACCATCAGATCTCTATGGCTCAGATATGCAACGTGGTCATCAGTTCACACGTTCACAAGGTTTTATCAACTAGACGTGAGAAGAAATGCGGATACTGCCTTTGGTCAGGCAGTACTACAGGCTGCAGTTTGAAATCCTCGGGATCAGAAACACCCTTGGTTATAAAAAAAAAAAAAAAAAAATAATAAGTTTTTTCTTGACTAAGTTAGAATTATTATTATGATTTGAGTTTATCTCTAAATTGAATCCTTCTTTGGAAGATGTCTCCCTCCCCTCATTAAAGCATTGCTTTCGGACATCCCACATAGTAATGAATATGCCGCTCTGTGTCCCGTGATGTACGAGAAAGAAAAAGGGATTTTTAAATACAGCTTACCTGTAAAATCCTTTTCTTGGAGTACATCACGGGACACAGAGCTCCCACCCCTCTTTTGGGTGACCATTTTGGGAGGCATACTGCTTGCTACAAAACTGAGGGACTCCCTCTAGGGGAGGGGGTTATATAGGGAGGGGACTTCCTGTTTGAGATTGCCAGTGTCCACACCTGAAGGTACTCCATATAACCCACATAGTAATGAATATGCCGCTCTGTGTCCCGTGATGTACTCCAAGAAAAGGATTTTACAGGTAAGCTGTATTTAAAAATCCCTTTTTTTTAATCCATTGAAAAAAAAATGCAAAAATGCTTATAAGCGATATTGCAGAAAACGTTAACTCACTGCAAAGCTACTGCTGTTTTAATAACGTTATTTTAACGTCCAGTGTACATGAGGCCTAAAACTGAAATGAAGGGCAAAACATTTGTGTATTCATATAAAAAAACATACCCATTTTTTTAAATGTTTGCCTATGTTATCAGCTGCGTAAGAGCTGGGGGGAGGAGACACAGCAGCACACTGAACTTTCCAGTGAAAGGCTGTGCAGTGGGGCTGGGGTGTCGGGGCAAGTCTGATCATTGGAGGAGAGCAGGCGGAGTTCTCAGCACAACTGGAGAGCTGACCACGGTGTGCTCTCCTGCTTGGAACAGGATACTTTTAGCTATGATTAAGCACAGTCGGTTGTTTTACTCCCGTGTTGTGTGCTGTGACCTATAGTGCATTTTTCCTTTTTTAAATAGACAACCATCAAGGTTTTTTGGAGTGCGGCTGTCCATATTTTCTTTTTCCATTTGTTACACAGTACAGTAAGGAACAAATCAAAGGCTATGAATTGCTGGGATAACGAACTTTAATTGTGGGACTCTATTTCAGAATTCCCCTCAAAAGGAAATAAAAAAATTGATTTTCTTAAAGCGGCTGTTCCTTTTTTTCCGTTTTTTTTTTTTTTATTTTTTTTTTTTTAAAGCCAAACTTTGGATCCTACATAAATAAATGCCACATGTTTTAAAGAAAATTTTCTGCTCTAATACACATTTGATCAAAAAATACCTTATATTCTGCTGTGTATGACGTTCCCATATTGCTTGTGGGCATGTGATGCCCACAAGCATTTTTTTCCGTCATATGGTACAGCTGAATGTCCAACATGCCCGTTCTCGCGCATGCACAGTGTGAGATGCTCGCAGTGCAGGAAAATTATCACGTTGCCATCACAACAGGTGGCGTCGTCGGAAGTGCCGCCCCGTTGTGATGGAAACCATTAACACGTGACTGCCATCATCTCGTCCGTTTCGGAATATCACGATAACGAGCGGCGCCCATCCACACTGACTCTTGGGAATTATGACACATAGCTCCCAGGAGACAGTGCCCTGCCAGATATGACGGACATCTCTGTGGGTTGCAGAGACCATAAATTAGATTGTAAACTGTACTATCCAGGTAAGCTGTCAGAAAAAAAATCCAATGCACAATCCTTTATGCTGCAAGAATGCCTTTGATGATGAGTTCTAAATGTGGGTGGAGCTCCGCTTTAATAAAGTCCTTTAAATGTGGACCTCAATTTGCTTCTAGCCTAGTTTTGGTCTTTCCTTCTTTTAGATTTTCACATTCTGTGCTGTTATTACTGTCTGTGTTTTTAGGTTCTTGGCTCTGAGCAAACATTAGTTTTGTGCAAGTGAAGTTTTTTTTTTATTTTTGTGAAATTTTGCATGGTTGGAGTAATCTTAATGCCCAACTGCTTTTCATTTTAATATTACCGTAAATCAGTGACTTCCTAAATATGTTTATTCTGTAGCGTGCTTCAAAGAAATGCCACCCAGTGATCGCTGCCTTTTTTTTGTAACAATGGCTTCTGTGTAGCATAGTTGTTTTTCCCCCTTTTTTTAATTCATTATACTTTTGGCAACATTAAGGAAGATTGCTGTTTCTGTATAACTTTTCTTATTTCAAAGCAATATTTGTAAAATAATTTAGGCTACTTTCACACTGATGCGGTTTTCAGGAGATTAGCGCTAAAAATAGCAACTGAAAACTGCCTCTCATGCCTCCCCAGTGTGAAAGCCCAAGTGCTTTCACACTGAAATTTAGAGCGAGAGCCCTTAGAGGTTTGCATGGTTGTTGGGATACCACCTTTTAGCAGTGTCCCCCCTTTTTGTGCAGTCTGTCTTTTTTTCCAACCTCTCCCTCTGTCGGTGAGTTGAAAATGTAGGCAAGACACCAAGACTGTCTTTGGATGGTATAACAGGCGTATTCTTTTGCCCCAGCCCTCAAGTCTGACAGACCTTTCCCAAATGATCAGGGGGGGATCTTTGTGTGGGTCAGAATTCTGATTTAACCTCTTCTTGACATTACCCGAATGCTGTAGGGCATTTAGGAAATCTTGCTATTAAAAGTTGGATGAGCTGCTCACTACACTGGACAACACTGAGTGTGTCATTTATGAACACACTGTCTTTCCTAGAGTCGAGTTGTTGCCTTTGGGTTCTCTTCAGCTGATTGTCTCCACATTAACGAGTGAGGATTTAAAATTGAGTGCCCTTCTTTTGATGCTTTGAAGAAATGATACATCACCTGGAAAGTGGGTCCTATACTTCAAGATATTTGGCAGACAGGACATGCTGAGGCTCTGCTGCAGTTTTTTCTCTATGGGAGATAGTGTAAGTCCAGAGGCCTTTATGACAAGTATTCTTAAATCTGTATCTGCAACCAGGGAAATATTTATGTACTACCAACTCCATTTTTGTAAGTGGTCGGCAGGTTTGCAGTGTGGCTGTCACACCCCAGGATCAACTTTGGGTTACTATTTGGAAGTCTTCATATGCTTTTTACTCCTGGTTCTGGAACTGTCTGGGTCAAAGTGTACCCTCATCCTTGCCTAATTCCTTGATCCACCCTCCTGCCTTCCTCAGTCTTTAATTTTAATGGCAGGTTTATGTCAACAGACAGAATAACAAGAAAATGTTCAGAAAAACACATTTCAAAAAAGTTACAAATTGATTTTGAGTGAGAGAAGTATTTGATCCCTTCACAAAACATGACTTGGTACTTGGTGGCAAAACCTTTGTTGGCAATCAGATGTCAGATATTTTTTGTAGTTGGCCACCAGGTTTGCACACATCTCAGAAGGGTTTTTATCCCACTCCTCTTTGCAGTCCTCTCCAAGTTTTTAAGGTTTAGAGACTGACGTTGGTAACTTTAACCTTCAGCTCCCTCCACATTTTTTTCTATTGGACTAAGGTCTAGAGACTGGCTAGGCCACTCCAGGACCTTAATGTGGTTGTTTTTGAGTCAGTCATTTGTTGCCTTGGCTAGGTGTTTTGGGTCTTTGTCATTCTGGAATACCCATCCACGACTCATTTTCAATGCCCTGGTTGAAGAAAGGAGGTTCTCGTCTAAGAGTTTGACAGTACATGGCCCTGTGCATCATCCCTTTCGATGCAATGAAATTGGCATGTCCCCTTGGCAGAAAAACACCCCCAAAGCATAATGTTTCCTCCTTCATGTCCAGTGGGGATGGTGTTCTTGGGCTCATAGGCAGCATTCCTCCTCCAAACACGGCAAGTTGAGTTGATGCCAAAGAGCTTGATTTTGGTCTCATCTGACCACAGCACTTTCACCCAGTTCTCCTCTGAATCATTCAGATGTTCAATAGCATCAGATGGGCCTGTACATGTGCTTTCCAGAGCTGGGGGACCTTGGGAGCGCTGAAGGATTTCAGTCCTCCCATGGCGTAGTGGGTTACCAATTGTTTTCTTGGTGACTATGGTCCCAGCTGCCTTGAGAGATTATTGACAAGATTTTCCTGTGTAGTTCTGGGCTGATTTCTCACCGTTCTCATGATCATTGAAACGCCACAAGGTGATTTTTGCATGAAGCACCAGACCGAGGGAGATTGACAGTTTTGGGTGTTTCTTCCATTTGCTAATAAACTGTTATCACCCTCTCACCAAGCTTCTATGGACAGGTGTCTTTTATACAGGTAACAAGCCAAGATAAAGAGCACTCCCTTTAAGAAAGTGCTCCTAATCAATCTCAGCTCATTACCTGTAAAGAAGACACATAGGAGCCAGAAATCTTGCTAATTGATAGGGGATCAAATACTTGTTTTCACTCAATAAAATGCAAATCAATTTAACTTTTTTGAAATGTGTTTTTCTGGATTGATTTTTTTTTTGTTCTGTTTCTCACTGTTAACATAAACTACTATTAATATTATAGTCGGATCCCCTGCTGATTTTGTATGTTTGCCCACTGACAGAGAAATTATCAAATACTTTTTACCCCCTCACTGTATAATCCTTCATAAAATATGACACTGCAGTGATCTACCACTATATGACACTGCTGTGATCACCACTATGTGCCCGTACAAAAGCAAATGTGGCACCTGGTGGTGGATCACGGCTGTATCCTATTTTATAAAGGATTATTAATAAAAAGCTGATCTGGCCAGGCACCCGGAAGAGGCATCCTGGAGGAAGATACGTCGCATTCATGCTGTGCTTTAACAAATTACAATTACCATGTTGCAGTGAAAATGTTTAATTGTCTAATGTGGGAATCAAGGTGGGAAAATGCCTGAAGAAAAATATTGCTATTCATTTGTAAATGGGGGTGGGGTTAGACTGGGAATTTTAGTCACACAGGTCCATCTCCTAAAGAGAACAGAAATGCAATTGCAAACTGCTCACTGAAAAATAAGACTATAGAGGGGATGTTCATAAGCCTGGTGGCCAGGGAATCGTAGGAGTAGTGGCCACTGGTCTAAGAAAATGGAAATAAAGGAAGGAAGACATTTATTTGAGTTAAAGCAAAGCATCTTTCTAGAAATTACATAATGGTTCTGCTCAGATTTCAGCTTTAAAGGTAATGCATTTGCTTAGTTCATCTTTTTTAATTCATCAATATCAAGATGTTACATTGTTATGCATTTTGTTTCTTTTTGCAGATAGCAATGTGCACGTCATTTATAAATTACCTAAATTAAGGCATACGTATTTTTTTTAAATCAGATTTTTGCTAGTATATCGGTCATAAAAAAAAATATATATATATATATATATATTAAGGTGTGTTCAAGTATTTCCAGTGTTGTTGTAAAAGATTAATATATTAAGTTGTATTGGGTATTAAATGCCATTTTGTTTTTGTATAGGGCGCTGGACAAGAAAAACTTGGCATCTACATCAAGTCCGTTGTCAAAGGAGGTGCTGCAGAAGTGGTATGTATGTATATGTGTGTGTGTATTTAAATATATTGTAATATATGGGGGGTTAAAACCGCCCATCCAGGATTCCCATGCAGGGGTTTCAACTTTAAAGCAGTAATGAAATAACGATGGAAAATACCAAGCCATCTGGCTCTCTGGTCAGCACTGCTGTTCAGGCGTTGACCTGGGTCCTCTTGGCCCTGTACCGGCGTCCCTGTTTGGTACCCACTCTGTACCTCTGGTGACACCCTTACTCTTACTCTTACACTTCCTGGCTGCTACAGCCCACTGGCTTGGGCCCTCCGTCTACTCTGTCCTGTGCCAACAGGAACACTTCTCCCTTGCACATCTGGACTCCTCGGGAGGGTGGAGCCCAGAACCCTGATTCTGGCTCTGCTATAAGCCCAGAACCTACCTGCGCAATCAACAAGCCTGACTCCTGTCTGTTCCCAAAACCCGGTCCCAGGATTGGAGATTCCATCCAACCCAGGGACCGGGCTATGAAATCTCCAAGCTCCAGATCCCCAACTGGATTTCACCAACCACAGAGGAAACTGATAAAACCGTTTCCTTCAAATTTTAAATAATCCTCCTGGAGCCTCTCCATCTGCCTATTTGAGAATCCTGGGCGACTTCACTAGGATAGGGATCCGTACTGTCACTTGATAGAGACTCTCTTCGAATGTTTTAGATGCAAACATTTGTCAAATATGTAATAAGACCAAAACTCATTAGTTTTGGTAGCAGAAACTCTTTTTAATTGGGAATTTTTAAAAATTAAAAATTCTGGATATACCAGTAAATCTAAAATCAATTGGTTATTAGATTAAGTGATTAGGTCGGAGGAAGATTGCATGTTAGGATTGATTACCTGTTAGGGAAAGATCAGGGGTTGGGGCATTTATGAGGAACAGTTTTCTTGGAGCTGCTTTTTGGCGTTTAACTTCTTGGAGCCCAGGCCATTGTCAAATGACGGTCACAAGGTCGCTCTACAGGTCAGGGAGGCCGTCTATTGACATCCTCGGGGGGGGGGGGGGTGAGCACCGCCGCGTTAAGGTGTGTGTACCTGGTGGCCGTGATGTCTGGAAGGTACCCGCGATCGGCCGCTACAGAGCCAGGGACGTGGAACTCTGTGTGTAAACATAGAGATTTACATCCTGTAAGGAAGAGGGACACATAGGGACACAGATCGATCACCTCCCCTAGTCAGTCCCCTCCCCCCACAGTAAGAATCACTCCCAGGGAACACATTTAACCCCTTGATCGCCCCCTACTGTTAACCCCTTCTTTGCCAGTCACATTTATACAGTAATCGGTGCATATTTATAGCACTGTTCGCTGTATAAATGTGAATGGTCCCAAAAAGTGTCCGATGTGTCCGCCGTAATATCGCAAGTCCTGACAAATCGCAGATAACCGCTATTACTAGTAAAATTACTAGTTACTATTACTAGTAAAAAAAGTCATAATTTCATCCCCTATTTTGTAGGTGCTAGAACTTTTGCACAAACCAATCACTATATGCTTATTGCGATATTTTTGGTTGAAAAAAAAAAAAATGTCTAAGAATACGTTTCAGCCTAAACTGAGATTTTTTTTTTAAATTGTAGCAAAAAGTTAAAAATTTCATTTTTTTTTTTTTTTCAAAAATTGTCGCTCTATTTTTGTTTATAGCACAAAAAAAAAAAGGTGATAAGGATTTTACCCCTTAATGACCAGGCCATATTTTGCAATATGGCACTGCTTCGCTTTAACTGACAACTGCACAGTCATGCGACGTTGTACACAAACAAAATTATTTTTATGGTATTTTGCACAGCCGTGCCAATCTGCCGCAGTATAACTATAACATATGCTGAGATGCTGTTGTCAAAAATAAGCATGCCTGGGGTTTCAGCGGGATGTCTTCAGAACTGTTCATAGTGCAGAATACACTTTGTACACATGTACATAAGTATTCACAGCCTTTGCCATGATGCTCTGAAAATTGAGCTCGGGTGCATCCTTTTTTTTTACTGTGTTAATTCAGTTGATTTGGACATGACTTGGAAAGGCACACACCTGTTTATATAAGGTCCAAAAGTTGACAGTGCATGTCGGAGCACAAACCGAGCCATGCAGTCCAAGGAATTGTCTGTAGACCTCCGAGACAGGAATGTATTGAGGTACAGATTTTTGCATCATTAAAGGTCCCAATGAGCACAGTTGCCTCCTCCTTTCGTGCATGGAAGAAGTTTGGAGCTACCAAGACTCTTCTTAGAGCTGGCCACCCAGGCAAACTGAGTGAATGGGGGAAGTGCCTTAGTCAGGGAGGTGACCAGGAACCCGATGGTGACTGACAGAGCTCCAGCGTTTCTCTTTGGAGAGAGGAGAATCTTCCAAAAGAACATGCATCTCTTCAGCACTCCACCAATCAGGCCTTTATGGTATAGTGGCCAGACAAAAGCCACTCCTCAGTAAAAGATACATAACAGCTCGCCTGGAGTTTACCAAAAGGCACCTGAAGGCCTCAGACCATGAGAAACAACATTCTCTGGTCTGATGACCGATTGAACTCATTTGGCCTGAATAGCAGGCACCTCTTGTATACAGCTTCTATAACAAGATCTCATACCTCATTTATGGAACGTGTTGACATCTTGTTGCGGGATTGGTTGTCTGATCATTCAACCTCTATTCCACCCATGGTTAGCTCTTTCCCTGATATCAAGGGTTGGGAGTGTTGGGCCTTAAGCTGGCCATACATGAATGGAAATTTGTCCGGTTCAGCAGCAATCAACTACATTTTGATACATCTCTACTATTCTTCTTCTCATGGGAAGTTGATCTATTGATCGTCTTCTAATGAACGGTGCTGCTGGAAATGTTAGATTTGATCAGCACTTGCAATCCAATCAGCCACAGCACATATACGTGTATTCTGTCGGATTACAATGACACGGAGGATTTGCACATTCACATCACATATGTGGATGGGGGAATTGGGTTAATTTTTTTGTTCAGCCTGGTTGCTGAACAAAAAACAACTGACCCATGTATGGCCAGCATAAGCCTTATGCTCTTCAACAGCTGCGCTTTCTTTGTGACTGTTTAAACGTCCTCCTAGGGATCTGGTACAACGTGTTGGCATTCTGTGAAAACAGTACAAGGAGTTTTGTTAATGGAGGAGGGGGAAAGAAAGGGGAGTGGCAAGCATTGATAATCATTCACAGTAGCAGCCTCTGCTCTTAACCAATGCAGCACCAGAATTGTACAGTTATGACAGGATTTGCCATCACTGAGGGGAAGATTATTACACTAAACTGTGTCCAGCAGGACACACTTCATTAGCGGTAACTTATGTACTTGATTCTGTATAGCAAAGGTTTAAAAATATTGTATACAGTGAG
The DNA here is from genome assembly GCA_029574335.1 of Rana kukunoris. NCBI lineage: Eukaryota > Metazoa > Chordata > Amphibia > Anura > Ranidae > Rana > Rana kukunoris. The sequence goes on from CM056052.1 coordinate 374,972,090, forward strand.
GTACAATGGAATACATACTCAAAAAAGATTTAGGATTTTACATACTTTAATCATTTACAATATTAAGCAGATTCATAATATAATCGGAGACCTATACATTGTGTTGCACACTGTTTCCTAATATCTTAAGCTTTGTGTGTTATTTAACAAATCCTCTATTTTTGTATTGTTTTTAGGATGGCCGTCTTGCAGCAGGAGACCAGCTCCTCAGTGTGGATGGAAGAAGTTTAGTGGGGCTGTCCCAAGAAAGGTTGGTGCAATGAGACGGTTTAATAATATTTCCTCTTGACCTTTGCGCAGTTCCACTTTGCCAGCTCCTCTTAACTTCCCTCTCCTCTGTAAATTTGTCAAAATGTGCAGGTCACATACCTTATATCCATGCGTCTGTGGCAGTCATGTGAGAAGCCAGCGTCTGCCTTCTGGTCTCTGATGTCAGCAGTGGGTCATTCTCATTGAGTGTCTTTAGACCTAAAAGAGGACCAGCGATGGAGGAAGGCAGGCAGGCAGCACTGGAGTGTAAAGAGTAGTGCTATCTAATTTGCATTTTTCTACAGAAAACTCAACCATGTCTCCATGCTTTATTTCTTTATCTTGTTGAGATATCACTTTAAACCCCCCCCCCCCCCTAATTTTTTTTGTCATTTTAACCACTTGCCTACTGGGCACTTTTACCCCCTTCTTGCCTGGACCAATTTTCAGCTTATAGTGCTGTCATACTTTGACAATTGTGCACTTTACCCATATGAGATTTTTATAAAAAAAAAAAATTCACACAAATAAATTACCACTGTTTTTTTTTGCAAAACAAACTAAGACCAAGTTCTCTTTAACTGATGGGGCTGCACTGAAAGGTGACACTGATACACTAATGAAGAGGCACTAATTGGCAGCACTGTTGGGACTGCACTGATAATCGGTGCCCTGATTATCCGTGTACATGTCCCTTTAACACAAGCCGGTTATTGGCTCTTTTCTCTCAACACTGTCAGCGCGAGGAAAGGAAATCCGATAACCGTCTTGTGTTTACATTGTGATCAGCTGTCATTGGACACAACTGATCACGTGGTAAAGGGCTTTTACCCTGATCTGCGATCAGCTGAATCTGAAGGGGGTATGTGGGCAACGCAATCACAGGAGAACGTCCATGTAAGCCCTCCCAGAAAAATAAGCCTGTGCTGCAGCCATCTTTCAACTATAGTGCAAGTAGAACGTTGTTTAACAAGGGCATACATGTAGCATTTCCTGGAATTTATCTGCTCTATATGCTGGCAGGAGGCTGTGCTTGGCCAAGAAAGTCCCTCCTCCAGATGAAAGAAAAAAAAATCCTCATGAAGACTCACATGAGACATTTTAGTCCTAGGCCAGAAAACGGGATGCAACTAAAGTAATCAATATAAAAAAAATTAAAACGAGTTGGTTCAATACTCTATCTGTTTAGGCTAGCATCATAAGGATTGAAAATGGTACTTGTTGATTGAGATTTCTTTTTAACAAAACAAAAGTATTGCTGTAACTATTATTTGATCTTATAGTATATTTTCACAAATGCCTAAAGGACATAACCGGTTTGGGAGATACAATTGACAAATATAGATATGGCTTACTTCTGTTTTTTTTTTTTTTTTTTTTTTTTAAGTTTCTGAATATAGGAAGGGAGACGCAAGCCTAGGTACACACTGTGTGAGTTATTTTTCGTTGAGCGGGCTGAACGGAAAAAAAAAACTGAAGAGTATGGGGGGAGTTCCTGTATTGACAATCTGATAGTACAACAATCTCTCCACTGAGCTATTGTGTTCTGACAGGGGACAGCCCCCCCACCAGAACACAGCCATTGGCTGAGAGCAATGATCAGTTGGCATTCGTTAGATCTTTTTTTCGGTTATGCCCCTTCAACAGAAGCCGAACGTTCGGCCAGCTTTTATCTGACCGGCTGCCGTACACACAGACCAAACGTCGGCCTTTTTCTGTTTAACTGGCTGATACTGCCCAATATTCTGCCCGTGTATATGGAGCTTTAGAGCATTTGTCAAGATCCAATTGTATGAGTTCAACCTAAAAAATAAAGGGACAAAAGTGGTGCCCAGATTGTATTCCAACTATTTCTGCTTTACTTATGTTTTTCCTACAGAGCTGCTGAACTGATGACAAGAACGGGTGCAGTTGTGACACTTGAGGTAGCAAAGCAAGGAGCAATATACCATGGCCTGGCTACACTATTAAATCAGCCATCTCCTTTAATGCAAAGAGGTAAAAAACATAATAACGTTTATTTTCTGTTTCAAATATTTTATTGTATAGTTTTAACAAAATTCCATTAACAGAGCATGTACAATATAGTAGAATCATTCTACTAATCATTCAGGAAAGTGAGTCTTATAAATGAAAACAGATAACCTAGCGGATTGTAGGATAAGATTATGTAACGTGAAATGTCATCATCATGGCTTCATGGCAGTAATTGAGTAATTAAGTTGATTGGAATAGTATAATTGTCATCTATGAATAGAAAGAACCTATGAAGAAATATAGAGTTAATGTGTTGTATAATAGCTGAGGGAATAAATTAGGCTAAACCAGGGCCAAGTGCCTTCTCTTGGCATTATCTGGTGTGAAGGTTAAAAATCCCAACCATTCAAAGCATCTTCTATTGCAGTTTGTATATCAGATAATTAACAATAATACACCTAGTAGAGGGGTTAGGGCACAGAGGGGAGAGAGAGAAATGTCTAGGGGGACCAATGGTTAGAGAATCGGGTGAGGGTAATCGTAGTAGCAGGGTGGATATTATAATCTCTCTGGGAGAAATTAGTGAACAGTCCTAATCGGGGGTAAATAGTGTTTGATCCAAAGTCTCCATAAGGATGAGGGTCAGATTGCAAGCATTTTCAAAGGCCGTGAAGTCAGGAGTTTGTGTGTCAGTGGGTTTGTGTTCCAAACAAAAAATCTAGTCTGGAAATGTATGATATTTTGAGAATTAAAGAAATTATGAACTCTAATAAAAACCTACATTTGACCACGCTGAAAAATAATTTGGGAAGGACCAGGCTGGGTAGAAGGAAGGGTTGTTTAAGAATGAGAGGATCGGATTATGTTTCGATATGAGTCCAAATCTGGTTTTCAATCTTTCCCAAATGGAAGGGCTGTGTTTGGTAATAGGATTTGTGATTTTCTTTCGCTGTGTAGAAGTTAACCATAGTAAATTTGCAATAGAGTGACAGTCGATTGACTCCAATGATACCCATAATGGAATTTCCTTTGTAGCGTGATATTTGGGTAATTGTGCTAGTTGTGCTGCGTAATAATATTTGGTGAAATCTGGCATACTAAGACCGCCTCTAATATGGGGGGGATATAAGGGTAATTTGGGTAAACAAGGTTTGAGTGAGCCCCAAATGAGTTGATTGGTTTTTCCTTGTAAAATACATAGAAAATGTGAAGAAATTGTTATGGGTAGTACTCTAAAGAGGTATAAAAGTTTTTAGGGAGGATAGACATTTTGATCACTGTCTTACCCATCCATGCCAACGGTAGAGAAGACCAATTAGCTAGGAGTTTAGTAATTTGTGTATGCATAGGTGAATAGTTGACTGTGTAGTGGTCAGATGGATTTGCTGTTACATTTATGCCTACATAAGAAATATGTGAGGTCGACCAGACAAACGGGAGAGAATCATGAAGTTGAGTTTGGAGAGTAGGTGATAAAGAAATGTTTAGGACTGTGGATTTGTGGAAGTTTATTGTTGGGTCTGATAATTGTGCGAATTTGGAAAGAATATCCATGAGAGGCGGTGCTGATAACAGCGACGAAGTAAAAAATATCAAGACGTCTTCTGCAAATAGGCATAATTTGTGGTGATGACCCCCAGGTTCCAATCCTTTGTTGTTTGGTTTAGCTTGAATGAGTTGTTCTAGGGGTTCAACGGCTAGGTAAGAGGGGCAAGGGTATAATGGGTATCCCTGCCTGGTACCTTTCTCGATATTAAAGTGGTTGAAACGATATCCTGAATAAGAAATATAAGCTTTTGGGTTTTAATATAAGGTATCAATCCAACGCAAGAAATTCGCTCCGAATCCCCAACTCTGGAGAATTGTATGAAGATAAGGCCAAGATAGCAAGTCAAAAGCTTTTCATATATCCAACGAGAGGAAACGGGTAGGGGTACGACGAGAGTGGGCTGTATGTGCCAGAAGTGTAGCTTGGCGAATGTTGTCTCCAGTTTGAAAAGAATAAAGCCAGTTTGATCCTTGTGGATCAAAGTACCTATTATGGGATTAAGTCGGGTTGCAAGAAATTTGGCCAATATCTTTATATCTAGGTTAAGAATAGAAATTGGTCTGTAATTTGACCATGAGGGATCATCCGTATTTGGTTTGGGTATTGTGGAGATGGAAGCTGTGAGCGATTCAGTACGAAAGGATTATTGCAGTATATTTTCAAGATTATCTCAAGCTGTAGTAAATAGATGACATCCGAAAACCTACTTTTCACGAAAAAGGGAGCCACTTTAAACTGATAATGCTGAATAATATAACCAGTTTTATCTTGCTTGGAATGAGACTAGGTGAGTTTTTGCTAGAAAACAATACTTTAGGCAAAAACTGGCATGGATTCACACAAAAATAAAAACAAAGTTGTTAAACAAATCTACTTTTTCTTTGAGACTGTAAGCAAAAAAATAAAAGGGGTGGCTGGTAGATATAGTATACTTGAATTACCAATTTACAAGCCGACCCTATGAAGTGTTTCATTGGGCAACTAAGTGGTGCAAATGAGGTTTATTGTTGATGAATGTAAAATTATGTTTTTTGGGGCCAAAAACTCACATGCATTTTACATGCTAGAGTTAAGAAGGATCTGGGTGCTCTGGTAGATCAAAGACTTAATAGTAGGATATAATGCCAAGCTGCAGTTTCTAAAGCAACACAATACAAGCTTGTGAGAGGTATAGATGAAAAAGAGTGAGTGAGACTCATCATTTTGTTCCTGTACAAATCATTAGTCTGAAATCTTGGTATATGTAGTTTATTTTTTGGCACCAGTTTATAAAAAATATATTGGAGTCGGATGAAGGAGCAACCAAATTGATAAGAGGCATGGAGGAGCTCAGCTATGAGGAAAGATAAACTGACCTGAATTTATTCTCTCTTGAGAAGAGAAGATTAAAGTGATATTTTATTTTTCTTGTTTGTTTTATTTTTTTATTTTACACACCTGTTATACTTGCATTGAGCCGTGGCTCGGCGCCGCTCCCTCTCTACCCTCATTGGCTCACTTTAATTGACAGCAGCAGGAGCCAATGGCCCCTTCTGTGTGTCTCAGTCAATCAGGAGGGACAGTCAAGTCTTTCATGCAACATTGCTGGATCAAGATTTGGCTGAGGGGGGCTCCTGCACACAGAAGGTTTTTATCTTAATGCATAAAGATAAAAACAATACTTCTACCTTTAGAGCCACTCTAAGGGGGGATCACCATGTAAAAATACATAAGTGGCCCATGTAGTAAACTAGGTCTAGAGTTGCTTTGTCACCAGCAATTGCGGGTGCCCTGTGGACTTGGCGGGCCCCGGGCACTCGCATCGGCTCCCGAGTGATGCGGTGGGCGCGCATGCCCTATACCGCCGGGAAGCCGAGGACGTCATATGACGCCTGCCCAGGAGGGAAGATCCCGTCTGCGGATGTCGTATGACAATATGCAGGTAGTGAAGTGGCTACGTTGTGTACAGTTTAAAGTGGATGTAAACCCTCACATACCCAGTGAAGTCAACAGCCTCAGATGATACACGAGATGAAACAAATCTCCCTTTATAGGTTTTACATGCATATCTGCTGTCTTCATCTGTATATATCATTAAGAAAGTGCTCTTCGTGTTAGTTCTTTCTCTTCCTGGTTGGCCCCAGGAGTGGGTTGTTGTCATACAGCCAAGACAGTCGATAGGAGGAAAGGCACATACTATCATACCATCTCTCCTTGTAGGCAAAAGAAGAAAGAAATATGTAGAGATCTGCTCTGAGATGGCAAGCTGACTGCTAATCTATTTATAGCCCCAACCCCCCCAAACACACACACACACACCCTTCAGGCTCCAATCGCAGAGCGCTTGTCAAAAGTTATCAGGCTGATAACAGGAACTGAGCAATAGATAGCTACAGGCTTTGGAGACAGATAAGAAAACACTACAGATATATGTGCCCAGCTCAAATTTCATGAATGGGGGGTTTACATCATTTTAAATATCTAAGGGGTCATAAAGCTTGCATTTTAATAGCTAGTTAACTTTATGGAAACAAGCTGCCTAAAACAATACTTTGGGTACTTTTATTAACTGAATCTTGAAATTGAGTGGACAGTATAACATAACAGTATAACAACCCCCTTTTTTCTCTTTTTTTATTATGTGTTTTTAGATCGCCGTGGCTCAGGGAAACCTAGACCAAAGAGTGAAGGGTTTGAGCTTTATAATAACACTGCTCAGAATGGGTCTCCAGAAAGTCCCCAAATGCCTTGGCCAGAATACGCTGAACCAAAGAAATTACCTGCTGATGACCGACTAATGAAGAATCGGGCTGACCATCGTTCCAGCCCCAATGTAGCAAGTAAGGTTTATTTAGTACAAACTCAAACCAGGTTACCATGCAAACGATAGACTTTTCTGCAACTTGTTCAACAAAAGAATCTGCATCTGTATTAGCTGGCTTGCTGTCTGGTACAAACTGGTCCAAAAATGGCTTCCATTTCCGTAGGCTTCATAAACAAATGGCAAAGCAGCCATCACTAAAGCAGATTATAGGCAGGTTTGTTGGAGAATAGACTCAACTAAGCAACATTTAGCTGCTCAAATAGTTTTTCCCTAGCAAGCTTCTATTTTATTTTTAATACACAAGTAACAGCACCGTGGTGTAGTGAGTAGCACTCTCGCCTAGCAGTAAAAAGGGTTGCTGGTTCGAATCCTGACCATGACACTACCTGCCTGGAGCATGTTCTCCCTGTGCCTGCATGGGTTTCCTCCGGGTACTCCGGTTTCCTCCCACACTCCAAAGACATGCTGATAGGTTAATTGGCTTCTGCCTAAAATTGGCCCTAGTATATGAATGTGAGTTATGGACCTTAGATTGTAAGCTCCTTGAGGGTAGGGACTGATGTGAATGTACATTGTATATGTAAAGCTCTGCGTAAATTAACGGCGCTATATAAGTACCTACATAATAATAATTCATTTGCAGTTAAATAAAAATGAAAACCACTCATATTAATTTATACCTCACAAAAGTAAGGTGCATATGGGCAGGGTTGTTCATAGAACAATACAATAGAAAAAAAATACCCTTGCCCTCTTACTAGTTAGATACTAGTTAGATAGCCCTAAAAGTGTATACAGTTTAAGTAATTTGCATTAGAAGCATTACTTTACAGTACCAGTGGGGTACCCACAGATTATAAACAGTAGGAAGCATAAACGGCTTGCCTTTAATAGTCTGATCATATAAACATTGAAGACCATAAAAGCTTTTTAGCTTTTACCCACACCATAGACATAAATTGTGTGAAGGAGCAGCAACCATTGTGCCAAGCTACAGAACAGGATGTGAATCCTGCATATGTAATGAGCAAATATGGCTGTTCCAATCCATATAGAATTACAAACTATACAGAATTTTAATATTAATATGTTGCATATTTAGTGTGTGTGTGAGTGTAATATATATATTAAAGGAGTTCTCTAAGCTAAAACTTTTAACCCCCGCTGCGCCCGGGCTGTAAAACTATACAAAATAAACTTTCACTTACCTGCCTATGATCCCCGAGTGTTCCGATATTGCCGCCCGTGCACCGGTCCGTGTCAGCTTCCTCTTCCTGCGGGTCGGTGACTCACTCTGCGCTCAGCCTATCAGCGGCCGCGACGGGACATTGCTGCGGCCGCTGATAGGCTGAGCGCAGAGTGAGTCACCGACCCCGCAGGAACAGGAAGCTGACAGGGACCGGTGCACGGGCGGCGATATCGGAACAACCGGGGATCGTAGGCAGGTAAGTGAAAGTTTATTTTGTATAGTTTTACAGCCCGGGCACAGCGGGGGTTAAAAGTTTTAGCTTGGAGAACTCCTTTAATATAATAATGAGAGAGAAGATTGCTCATATGAATATCTCCTCTTTTACATTTGAATATATTTATAAAAAAAAAAACTTTACTTTGCCTTTTATGCTGAGCTTTGGTAGTGTAAAATGCAGGCCACCATTATTTTTACCAATCTAAAAAAATGGCAGTTGCTGTGCTTTCATATCAAGCGTCTTATTACCATTTTTTTTTCTACAAGCATGGAAGGACTTCTCGGGAAGATGGATGCCGCTCTAGGAAGGGTGTCTGGAAATGTAACTCTCGTCCGAGTAGTAACAGCAGGTGCAGACTAAGCATAGGCAATTGTGTGAGGAGAACATTCTGGACAGGCCACACTGAGTCAATGCCTTTTATTAAAAAAAGGTAATAATCCAAAAAAAAGCTGACTGCACTCCTGGATTCCGTTGTTTGCTGTGGCTTGTATTTTTTGGATTATTACCTCTAATAAAGGCATTGATTTTGAGTGCAGCTTGTCCAGAATTTTTCTCACCTTTTGCTGACAATCCCAATAATATAAACGTTTTTGGGTCTGTAACTTTGAATGCACTGTAGTTGCTGGTTGGCATAAAAAACGGGGCAGCTAGCATTTTCAGAATAAGGCCAGCAATAGAAGCTCCATAGTTTTCCAATGGTAGGCTTAATTTAAACTCTTGTAACTATTAATTGGAAATCAAGGGATTATGTCTTGATGTCTAATATTGAAGTTAACTTTTGGGTTTCATTTATTTCAAAAGTTATTTCTGAAAATATTTACCTGGTTTGCATTATTTTGTTCAGATCAGCCTCAAAGTCCTGGTGGAAAAGCTGCATATGCCAGTAGCTCAACAGTCAAGATCACATCTGTCTCTACAGGGAACTTGTGTGCTGAGGTTAGTTATGTTTGTTTAAATGTATGTGTTGCTTCCTATTTATTAGGTAAAAATTACATTAGTGTATCTCTGTGTAGTTGTTGGTGCCTAAAGTTTGAGATCTGTTATGCATTTTATTCATAAAAAATGTTAACTAAATTAGGAGCTACCCTTGATTCTAGTGTCACGCACACACTGTCTGTGTTTCTCTCTCCCCCTCTGTCTCTCTCAGTAAACTGGGTGTCTTAATCATTCAGATTCTGAAACATATTCAGTCTGTTGAGGAAAAAAAAGGGCATCTTGACTTACAGGGGTACCTTGGATTAAGAGCATAATTTTGTTCCAGAAAAATGCTTGTAATCAAAAAGCACTCGTTTATCAAAGCGAGTTTCCCCATAGGAGACACTCGAAACTCAGATAATTATTTCCACAGTGACTTCTATGGTATGCAGTACCGCATGTGGCCAGAGGTGGGGAAGTGCTGGTGAGACTCGGAAACACTCGGAGACTGCTCTGATGCACTCGGACACTCGGGAATATTAATATTCCCCACTGTTTGGCCAGTAGCATTGTGAAGATAATGTCCAATGTATACATTGAAATATTGTAAAGGCTTTATATCTTTTTCTTACATTTTATTTTATTTATTTTTTATTTCAGGAACCACCAGCCCCAGCAAGACCTGAGGCATATCCAATTCCAACACAAACTTATACTAGAGAATATTTTACTTTTCCAACTCCCAAATCTCAAGATCGGATGGCACCTGCACAAAGTCAGTGGCCAGACTATGAGGAAAAAGTTCAGGACCAAATGGGAAGCCACCATTCTAGCAATAATTCAGTCCAAGTAAGTCATTATCTAAACCTAGGAGTATAAAACTCCCTCACCTTTCCTTAGATCTCAACTGACAAGGCCAGTTATCCTGTTTTTCTTCTATTGTACATACGTTTGAAACCTAATAATTCCCTATACTCTTTACAGAGCCAGTTTAGCTCTAAAATATTTATGCCTATAATATTACATTATTTACCTATCTCTTCCCTTCTAACTATTCTTTACTTTGAGTTTTTACCCCAGTTATTTTATTTAAAGCCCAAGTTTATAGCCAATTGTGCATCATGTACCTTCTCAGTCGTTATTCCAAACACTTCTTCCTAAGTCATCATGCAGTGTAATGGATCAGTCAGTTTCCTCTAAAGCTAATATAATGCCCTGGGGACCAGACGTTTTTCTCTGATTGTTATCTTGGGAACTAGTCTTCTCACCAACCTGTGAGTTGTCCTGTCTCTGGAGCCTATGAGAGATGACCTGGCTCCTGGAATTGTCTCCTCCACCAATAGGAGGTGTCCACATCACACAGGCAGTGGTGTAGACATGTGAAGAAGGACCCTTTGAAGTAAACGGACAAAGGATTATCATGTGAACATGGCTTCAGATAAGTAAAGTCATAATTTTCTCCATATCACAGGGCTCAGAGGGGGTTATTGCTAATAATCTATAGTTGGGCTTTAAATGTTTGTCATGCATAATCTGTAGTCCCATAGAATTGCCTGTATATACAGATAGAAGGCTGCTGAAAGCATCATAACGGTGAAATATAGTGCAGCTCACAGCATCTTCAGAAAAGCAGTATGTGCAGAGGCAGTTCTTCCTTATTTGAAGGGAAACTATAATAGTTTGGTGTTTTAGTTTTATTACATTTTTATGTTCAATATTTTTTATTGAACTTTTCAAAAGAATGGATAAGTACAAAGTTGTACAATCATTTTTCTTTGGGCCATCTCAACATAAAATATGGGTTACATGGATAAAATGTTATCAGACAGTATTCTAAAGTAACTTATTATGAGGTCAGATAGCCAAGTCATAATTTACATAACTCTGTGACAGGGTGTGCACTACCATGAAGTTTTATTAAATTTTTTAAATGTTTAATACTATGAGGTTCCCTAAGGAGTCAGCACAGTAATAAATGTCTGCCTTGACTAAGCAGTCCTATATATGAATGAGTCGCTGCAATGATTTAAGTTTGAGTTAAATTGCAGCTTGAGGTGTTGATTCTATCAACAGTTTTTATAAAAAAAAGAAAAAAGGCAGCAAAGGAGTACAAAAATTATTACACTCACATCAAAGACACTCATCACATGGCTGAGCAATGATCATCTTTACAGTACTTGGTCACTTTGTTTCTATTTTGGCAAAAACCACGCAGCATGTAAAGTAGCATTGCACATTACTGTGGTTAAGTATAACAAACATTCCAATGTTCATCTGGAATTCAGCTAGTACTTCCTTGCAACATCCCATGGTTTTATATTAAATAAAAGAGTGAAACAGATTAGAGCAGAACGGCTCATAAAAAGGGGCATACATTTTTGCCACTCGCCAAAGGAGACTGGCAAAGACTAAAAGTAGGCGGTGAGTATGAAGATTGGCCACAGGAGAAAAAGGGGGTGAGAATTGGTAGTGAGCACAGAGGAGAAGGGCAAGGAGAAGTGTGTGAAGAGGGTTAAAAGCAGAGATGGGCTTTAGAGAAGTGGACCGGCTGCCATACACACAAAAAAAGGAAGATAAGTGATACTGTCCGCTATAGAGTTCGGAGACCTTCAGATAAACTGGTGGTGACAGAAAAGCGGTTCATCCAACGCTATTCAAATGGTTGTAATAAAATTTTCATCGGGGATATTGCATCACTATCTACACTAAATCAAATAAATTCTTACAACGTTTAGAAATTACATATACGAATCATATTTCATACACATACCGTATTGGCGTATACCGCGCATTTTTCCCCCTTAAAATAAGGGGAAAATCGTGGGTGCGCGATATACGCCGATAGCCGCTTCCCGTGCTCAGTTTAAACTGACCTGCCGACATATACCGAGTGCAGTACACTCGGGTACATTCGGCCAGGCTCTGCTTTGTTCGTGCTCACGCATCAACGTCACAGAGCGTGAGCACGAGCGAAGCCGAGCCTGGCCGAATGTACCTGAGTGTACTGCACTCAGTATATGTCGGCGGAGGCGTTCAAACTGAGCGCGGGAAGCGGGGATTCGACTCACCGGAGCACTGGAGAAGCCGGGATGACACCGCTGAAGCCCAAGATGGACGCCACGCAAGACACCAAAACGGTAAGTACTAAAAGTACAATATTTTTTTTTTTCAGGTCCACATTAGGGGTGCGCGCAATACCCCGATAAATACGGTAGATATCCATGGGTGTGTAAAAATGTTCAATTACTGATTGTTTAAGTTATCATTTTTACACACCCATTGATATCTATGTGTATGAAATATGATTCTTATATGCAATTTCTAAACGTTGTATGAATTTCTTTGATTTATTGTAGGTGGTGATAAAATATCCCTGATGATTTTAAAATTACTACCATTCGAACCACGTTGGATGAACTGCTTTTCTGTCACCACCAGTTGGAGGTCTCAGAACGCTATAGCGGACAGTATCACTTATCATCTCTTTCAATATACAATGTCAACGTTTAAATGTAATGTGTTGGAATTTCGAATGGAATTTTTTTTTCTATGAATATTTGTAAAGTTATTTTTTTTCTAAATATTTTTTCCACAATTCTGTCTCGGCCTATGAGGGGGAGTCCCTGGACAGCCGAGGCACTGCATATGCATCAAGTTTAAAAAAAAAAACTTTTGCCTTTAGAACCACTTTAACAATAGAGGTGAGAGACATCTCTGACCACTGACCTATTAGAGTGACTTTTTAAAAGGAATTGCTGAGAATTCAAGTATACTGACAACTGAATCCCTTTTTGGTTATCCCTAATTATCTCTCATCATTAAATTTAATTAGATTTCTTTATCTAAATTAGGCTTCATTTCCACTGGCGTTTTTACAGCCACTTTTTACTGGTGTTTTTACAGACACTTTTCTGAGCGTTTTTTAATGCCTGGCGTTTTTACAGCTCTAGTGCTGGAGCTTCAGAACGCACTGGTCCCGCGTTTTTTTTGCAGCTTAAAAACGTCTCAGCCATCTACAGCTCAAAAACGTCATGGTGGGCATGAGGCCATAGACTAACATGGACGGGCATTTTTAAGCTGCAAAAAAACGCTCAGAAAAGTGGCTGTAAAAACGCCAGTGGAAATGAGCCCTTACTGTTTATGTCCTCCCGATACAGTCTGTCTGGCTGACCTTTACCCTTACCTGGCCCCAGCTGATGGGGATTTTCTTGAATTTCCTCAAGTTAAAGATGAAATAGATGTGCCCAATTTCAGCTAGCTACATTACTATGTAACTATAAAAACTTGTAGAAGGTTTTCCTCAAAGCAGAATATACAGGGCTATAGGTAATAATCAAGAATAAAAATCGCACACATATGCACATCAGTCACAAACTATATATAACTAAAAAGGCCCAAGGCATTGATGGTCTCCCAATTAAAATGTATAAAACCATATGAAGAGATGCGTCTTCCCATTCTATTATAAAACTTTCATGGAGCCCTAACTTGTGGGTCCCTGCCTGCGACTATGAAAAACACCATAAAAATAATTGGGATCGTGGCGCAAGAAATCAGTGATGTATTGTAATTTGGAAGTCCGCTGTGTATACAAGTCCTTAGTCCAATAGATTTAAAAAGTATATAAAGATGAATATATATAAAAACCTGGGGATGAGGGGAAGCAGTGAAGAGAACGAGAGGAGGACACTGTACTATAAAAAGCTGATGGTCCCTATCGCTGTTCTGGGACAAGCCTTCCAAAGCAGGGGAGACGAGAGCAAAGACTCCAACATGTACAAAAAGAAAGAACAGAGGGCACCTCCAGGTTAAGCGACAGAAAGCCTTAATGGATTGCAGGTAACAGCATCAACTTACATATAGAGAAATGAAAATCCGGCATGTAGAGCCTGTTGGTTGGTCCTAATGTGGCGTCCTTCCGCACTAGTTGTTTGCTGATATTGCTTCCAAACCCCTCTATGTCCGGCCATCCATGTAGCAGGTGAACCAGCTGGTACAGGGAGACTATTTGGAAACGAAGCTTGGAGTGCAGCGTGAGCCGCGGTGACGTCACTGAAATGCGACGACGTCACTGAAATGCGACGACGTTTCAGAGCTGGCACTTTCATATGCCTAAGCGTGCTCCTTTCTCAAGCTCAGATGCTTGAGAAAGGGAGATTGACAGTCATGTTTAGCTTCTTCCATTTTCTAATGATTGCTCCAACAGTGGACCTTTTTTCACCAAGCTGCTTGGCAATTTCCCCGTAGCCCTTTCCAGCCTTGTGGAGGTGTACAATTTTGTCTCTAGTGTCTTTGGACAGCTCTTTGGTCTTGGCCATGTTAGTAGTTGGATTCTTACTGATTGTATGGGGTGGACAGGTGTCTTTATGCAGCTAATGACCTCAAACAGGTGCATCTAATTTAGGATAATAAATGGAGTGGAGGTGGACATTTTAAAGGCAGACTAACAGGTCTTTGAGGGTCAGAATTCTAGCTGATAGACAGGTGTTCAAATACTTCTTTGCAGCTGTATCATACAAATAAATAGTTAAAAATTCATAAATTGTGATTTCTGGAATTTTTTTTTTTTTGATTATGTCTCTCACAGTGGACATGCACCTACGATGACAATTTCAGACCCCTTCATGATTTCCAAGTGGGAGAACTTGCAAAATAGCAGGGTGTTAAAATACTTATTTTCCGCACTGTATATATATATATATTCATCAGTTTAGGCCGATTAAATATTCTTCATATTTTTGGTAAATTGGTTTTTGCAAAAACTATTGCGTCTTCAATCTATAGGATAGAAAGTGACCTTTTAATTTATTTTTTATTATTTTTACTGGTAATGGTGGCTCTCTGCGTTTTTTAGCGGGCCTGCGACATTGCGGCGCACAAATCTGGCCCCAATTTACACTTTTTTGGGGACCAGTGACATGATTACATTGATCAGTGTTATAAAATTGCACTGATCAACAAAAAAATTACACTGGCAGGGAAGGGGATAACACTAGGGTGCAATCAATGGGGTTAACACTGTTCCCTGAGTGTGTTCTAACTGTAGGGGGGATGGGATGGGTTGGCAGTGACATGATGGAGATCACTGTTCCTAATCACTGGGGACAGTAGATCTGTTGCTTCTCCTGTCAGAATGGGGAGCCGCCTTGTTTACAAAGGCAGATCCCCATTCTGCCCCTGTACTAGGCAATCGCAGGTAGCCGGCTCCCGCAGCATTATACGGTGGCTGGTTGGCTAGTGGTTAAACTGGTATAAAAGGCCGTAACTACTTTACATGCATCAAACCTCCATGTTGCATTTTGGATCCCTCCAAGCTTTTTTTTAATTATTATTTAGAACAAAAGAGCCTTGGGAGGATTTGCGTTAATCTATTTTCTTGCTTGCTAGTTGCAGCATTTGCTTGGTCAGTAGAAGGGTAATGGTTCTTCTTCCTTTATAATATAACCTCTTACCATCTGTGAGGTCAAATCCACGATCTAACTGTAATCTATCAATAACACTAAAGCTTATGCTACCTTCCCTAATCTACTATATATTGTACGTCATGAAGTTTGATTGCTGTCGAGCTTCTACTGGGTTATAGGAAATTATTAAAAAATGCATTAGAGCCAAGGTGTCTGTCAGACAATGGCACAAAGGGATCCAAGGGAAGAGTCATTTTAGGTCATTACTGACCAAAATGTTTAGTGTGATGAAAGAGCAGGTAAATATAGCTGAAATTCATGTAGTTCAAAAGCGGATAAGGAGACAAGAGTAGTAATGAGTGGTCAGTGAAATAGGCTACAGGGCATTTAGCTTACATATTTTTAGTGGAACCTTTATTAAAGGCAGTGGCAGTTGTAGATTTAGAAAATGAACCAGAATTAGGCAGGGTTTTTGACATAATATGCCATATCTAGGTGAATGTTTGTTTGATTCAGAGGTTTTAGAACAAAGGTTAAACCGGTATTATCTCCTTGAGTGGACCAAACAGTTTTATTGCTGGGGTTATTACATGTTTAAATTATAATACTATGCCTATGGTTTGTGTTTTAATGTGATCATGATGCAAGATTCTCTTTTAAACAATATATTTGCATATACGATATATTTACCTTTTACGCATTGGTAACCCCCCTTTCTTTTTCTCATCAACAGAGAATTGCTCATTCTCAAGAAGAGTTGAGAGATGATCAGGGATTTCCTTCAGATAGAGGTCGCCTAGAGCCTTTGTTACGGAAAGATATTGAATATTTGGACAGGAAGGTAGATGGTAAAGATAGTTGGATGAACCAAAGCTCTTCTGTGGAATCTAGCACATCTAGCCAAGAACACTTGAACAATTCTATTAAAACGTATTCTTCTGCATCATCATTAAACAAATCTGGACCTGGGCGCTGGAAAACACCAATTGCATCCCAGCCTGCACCAGTTGCTGTGCCTCAGCCTATAAGAACAGATCTACCACCCCCACCACCTCCCCCTCCGGTGCATTATGGAGTAGAATGTGAAGGAGTTCCTGTTGATTTACCCCTTCCACCTCCACCATCACAAAATCCATTAGGACCACAGTTAAATGCTCAGGCAGCAGCAGTTGAAAGAAAAAAGAGAGAGGAACATCAAAGATGGTATGAAAAGGAAAAAGCCCGCTTGGAAGAAGAAAGGGAGAGGAAAAAGCGTGAACAAGAAAGAAAGCTTGGGCAAATTCGACCTCCGGTTCCTGCTCCTCCACAGCCCATGTTGCCACAACCTCAAACGGCAGCCCCACATTCTAACATTCCGCAACCAAGACCAGAAAAGCCAGCAACTCTTCCTCGTCCTCAAGAAACCGTCATAAGAGAGCTGCAACCTCAGCAACAGCCACGCACAATAGAAAGAAGGGACCTTCAATACATCACGATCAGCAAAGAAGAGCTTTCTTCCGGTGACAGCCTTTCCCCAGACCCATGGAAGAGGGATGCCAAGGAGAAATTGGAAAAACAGCAGCAAATGCACATAGTAGATATGCTAAGTAAGGAGATCAATGAACTACAAAACAAGACTGAACGAACTGCAGAAGAGAATGACAGACTTCGAAAATTAATGCTTGAGTGGCAGTTCCAGAAGCGGCTTCAAGAGTCTAAGCAAAAAGATGAAGATGATGATGATGATGAAGATGATGATGATGACGACGTAGACATACTTATTATGCAGCGCCTTGAAGCAGAGAGAAAAGCAAGGGTAATACAAATATAAATTCATTTAATTTAAAACTAAGTTGTGCAGAATTCGGTGCTAGTGGATGTTCTTGGCATAGTAAATTGTGTTATATTTAATGACACTTTCCAAAATATATATGTGTGTGAAGCACCAAAATTTCAGCAGGAAATGGTGTCGTCGGCAGATAAAAGAAAAACCTTTCCGATAATGGCACCAAAAAAAAAACACGCTAGTTTGCTGCGATTTTTGCTCTAAGTTTATCATGATTTTACTGTGCTTATGGTGTTTTTAATAGGTCATGTGACTCAAAAACATAACATGGGTGCGTTTAATGATGCATTCTTGCTCAGTTTCTTATGCATTTCAACTTCAAACGCTTTTTTTTTTTTTTATTACCAAGAATACAGCAAGCAGGATTTTTAACACCACAATGGAAGCGCAATAGACCAGTGTTCAGACAGAATTTAAAGGGATACGTTTTTCTGAAGCCTTTTTTACAGTAAAGGTGCCAATAATGTCAGCCGATTCATAATTAAAATGATGATATTAGCACAAAAAATATATATATAGAGAGTGTCTATTTTTTATATATATATATATATATATATATATATATATATATATATATATATATATATATATATATATATATATGTATGTATGTATGTGTGTATATATATATATATTATACATTATGTGCAATATTCAATTTTTATTTAATATCAATTTATATATATATATATATATATATATATATACACATATATACACACACACACACACACACACACACACACCTTTTGAAGCGGTCTTCCTTCAAACATTGCACTTTTTTAAATTTAGTAATTTTTTGGACAAATTGTGGAAACTTTTTGAGTTATTGAACCCGTGTGTATATTTGTGTGTGTGTGTGTGTGTGTGTGTGTGTGTGTATTTGTGTGTATAGAAAAAAATGCTATTTTTTTTTTGAGATGTATAAAAAAATCAGACCAACATGAGTCACTTCTAAACTTATTCCATTTTTAATCTGTGCAGTTCAATTTAAAACAAACAAATCTTTGAGGAAAAAAATGTTTGGCCCACAATCAACACCATGTTTTAGCAAAAAAAACATACCTGCAGAGAAGTGTGCTGGTGGCAGCATTATGGTTTTGGAACGTTATTCTTTGGCTGGAACTGGGGTTTTAGTCGGGGTGGAGAGACTTTTTAAGAATGGCTTCACCAGAAGAAGAATTTTGGAATGGCACGGACCTGAATCCAATTGTAAATCTGTGGAGTGATTTAGAGAGCTGTACACAGGAGATGCGCCTGCAATCTGACAGATTTGGAGCGATTTTGCAAGGCAATGTGCGCCAAAAGACAGAATGTTGTAAAAAAATGAAAAGGTGTATTCATTTTTTCACCCTTTTCAGTTTATTCTTAATTGTATTACACAGATTAGAGGTCACACTAACCACCTCAATACAGGGCACGTTCACTCTCTTGCTTCCCAGGTCATTTTTCAGCTTTCAGTGCGGTCACATTTTGGCTCTGATGGGCACTAAAATGCAGCACTGACTGACATCATTAATGGGAACAGATTGGTGTCCCTGATGGGCACGGATTGGTGTCCCTGGGGGGAGGGGGCTTTACTGTAATCGGGGCACTAATGATCAGTGCCCTCCTTACCTGTCCCCTCATTACCTGTCAGGATGTCCCCTGCGAAGAGATACCGCTTATTGGCTCTTGTCGCCAACCGCTCTGTCAGTGTGAGGTGATGAGAGACGGTTTTTCGGGCATTTACGGATTTACCATGTGATCGGCTGTGATTGGATACAGCCGATTACATGGTTAAAGAGCTGTGTCATCGGCTCTTCACAGAGATCAGGGTGGCGCTGTGTCCTGGCAAAACGCCGTGGCTCCAACACTGCGTGAGAGCAGACGTTCTGGTGCAACGTCAAATGACATCCACCCAGAACGAGAGCCACACCGTCCCCACGTCATTTGACGGTGGGTGGGCAGCAAGTGGTTAAAGGTGGATAAATTCTGTGCAATTTATCTTTGATTTCTTTACATCTCAAAAGTCCGGCATTTTTACAAGTATATGTAGACTTTTTATATCCACTGTTTGTGTATATGTACCGTACAGACCAAAGGTTTGGACACACCTTCTCATTCCAAAAGTTTTTTCTTTATTTTCATGACTATGGAAATTGTAGAGTCACACTGAAGGCATCAAAACTATGAATTGACACATGTGGAATTATATACATAACAAAAAAGTGTGACACAACTGAAAATATATGTCATATTCTAGGTTCTTCAAAGTAGCCACCTTTTGCAGCAGACACATCTCTAGAACAACTGTTAAGAGGAGACTGTGTGAATCAGCCTTCATGGTAGAATATCTGCTAGGAAACCACTGCTAAAGACAGGCAACAAGCAGAAGAGACTTGTTTGGGCTAAAGAACACAAGGAATGGACATCAGACCAGTGGAAATCTGTGCTTTGGTCTGATGAGTCCAAATTTGAGATCTTTGGTTCCAAACACTGTGTCTTTGTGCAACGCAGAAACGGTGAACGGATGGACTCTACATGCCTGATTCCCACCGTGAAGCATGGAGGAGTAGGTGTGATGGTGTGGGGGTGCTTTGCTGGTGACTCTGTTGGAGACTTATTTAAAATTGAAGGCATACTGAACCAGCATGGCTACCACAGCATCTTACAGCGGCATGCTATTCCATCCGGTTAGCGTTTAGTTGGACCATCATTTATTTTTCAACAGAACAATGACCCCAAAGACACCTCCAGGCTGTGTAAGAGCTATTTGACCAAGAAGGATTGTGATGGGGTGCTGCGCCAGATGACCTGGCCTCCACAGTCACCGGACCTGAACCCAATCGAGATGGTTTGGGGTGAGCTGGACCGCAGTGTGAAGGCAAAAGGGCCAACAAGTGCCAAGCATCTCTGGGAACTCCTTCAAGACTGTTGGAAGACCATTTCAGGTGACTACCTCTTGAAGCTCATCAAGAGAATGCCAAAAGCAGTAATCAAAGCAAACGGTGGCTACTTTGAAGAACCTAGAATATGACAGATTTTCAGTTGTTTCACACTTTTTTGTTATGTATATAATTCCACATGTGTAAATTCATAGTTTTGATGCCTTCAGTGTGACCCTACAATTTTCATAGTCATGAAAATAAAGACAACTCTTGGAATGAGAAGGTGTGTCCAAACTTTTGGTCTGTAGTGTGTGTGTGTGTGTGTGTGTGTGTGTAAGAAAAAAAATGTTTTCTAGATGAACAGCTAGCAGTATAATAAGCCCCCGTCGCAGTGAAAGTCATTTATACTTTTGTGTTTTTGATCAGCCTAGTTTCACATGATGCACATTTACTATAACTCATTATACAGGTGTAGTATTTACAAAACAGAAATGAATATATACACAACATTTAAATACAGACCTTCATACAGATAAATCATTAACCACTTCCCTACGGCCGTACCAGTATATACGGCCGCAGGGTGGCTCTAATTCTCTGGGCTGCCGTGTTTTCACGGCAGCCTCTTTCTGTGTTCCCAGCGCGCGCTCCAGAGCGCGCAGCGGGGAACTTGTGTACTGGCCGTGTCCCTTGGACACAGCCAATCACAGATCGCCGTGGACGGCCAATCAGAGTGGCCGTTTGCGATGCGATCTGATGGGCCAATGAGAGATGATCTCATATGTATACATATGAGATCATTTCTCATTGCCGGCTCTCACAATGACAGCGTCCTGTCATAGAAAGAGCAGACCGATCTGTGTTCCTAGTACATAGGGACACAGATCGGTCACCCCCCCTCCCCCCACAGTTATAACACTATACAGGATACACATTAACCTATTCCTCACCCCCTAGTGTTAACCCCTTCCCTGCCAGTCACATTTATACAGTAATTAGTGCATATTTATAGCACTGATTGCAGTATAAATGTGAATGGTGCCAAAAATGTGTCAAAAGTGTCCGATGTGTCCGCCATAACGTCGCAGTCGCAATAAAAATCGCAGATCGCCGCCATTACTAGTAAAAAAATAAATAATAAAAAATAATAATTCTGTCCCTTTTTTTGTAGGCGCTATAACTTTTGCGCAAACCAGTCGCTTATTGCAATTTTTTTTTTTTTTTACCAAAAATATGTAGAAGAATACATATCGCCCTAAACTGAATTTTTGTTTTTAAATTGGGCTATTTTTTTATAGCAACAAGTAAAAAATATTGTATTTTTTTTCAAAATTGATGTCGTTTTTTGTTTATAGCGCAAAAAATAAAAACCGCAGAGGTGACCAAATACCACCAAAAGAAAGCTCTATTTGTGGGGAAAAAAGGACGCCAATTTTGTTTGGGAGCCATATCGCACGACCGCGCAATTGTCAGTTAAAGCGACGCAGTGCCGCAAGCTGACATTTCACCTGGTCAGGAAGGGGGTTTACATGCCCAGTAAGGAAGTGGTTAAACTTGTGATATTTTTACATCCTGACACATCCCTATATCACATTATTTTCTGTGC
The DNA here is from genome assembly GCA_029574335.1 of Rana kukunoris. Taxonomy (NCBI): domain Eukaryota; kingdom Metazoa; phylum Chordata; class Amphibia; order Anura; family Ranidae; genus Rana; species Rana kukunoris. The sequence goes on from CM056052.1 coordinate 374,993,754, forward strand.
CTTGAGTAAACTATGGGATACCTGTTCATCTCAGTTAACATGTCGGACTTGAGAGCTTCCCCTAAAGCATCACTATGCACAACAGTGGCATGAGGAGGTTTTCAAGTAAGAGTGGCTATAAACTAAAAAATGTATATCTATATATTTGTATGTTCCTTTCTGTACCTTGGTGCATCTAATTTTGCAGCGACTAGCAAAACCAGATTTAGTTTTGTTTAACAGGGTTGTATAACCATTGTATAACCATCAAATCTACTGAGCACTATTTACATCTAAACCAACCGCATAACAACCTCGGAAAAACAGAAAATGCTTTGACAAATAAATTACTGTTTGTGGGGTCTACATGGCTTTAATACATGGAGAGCAATAGAAATATCAGAACTTGAGCAGGTCAGAATCCGAATTGTATATAGAAAAGGCTCCTGTGAAAGAATAGGTGTTGCCCATCGTTTGTCATATGTTGGTTGCAGTGATGTTATTGCAGATTGTATACAAAAACAGCATAGCTCTTTATTATTATTATTATTTAAGGTACTTGTATAGCGCTGTCAATTTACGCAGTGCTTTACATATGGTACATTCACATCAGTCCCTACCCTCAAGGAGTTATCAATCTAAGGTCCCTAACTAGCATTCATATATGGGACCAATTTAGACAGAAGCCAATTAACCTACCAGCATGTCTTTGGAGCGCGGATGGAAACTGGGGTACCTGGAGGAAACCCACGCAGGCACAGGGGAAACATGCAAACTACAGGCCGGTAGATGGTGGTTTGGTATTCAAACCAGCGACCGCCACCCCCCTCCCCCCCCTTTTTTTTTTTTTTTTACAGCTCGGTGACAGTGCTACCCACTCCACCACTGTGCCACCCCATAACTGCCAGTGATCAAACTAAGTGCAACGTTTTATTGAGCAGGTTAGCCAAACATAATAAATGTATTGTTATTGATCGAAACAAACCGCTGGAGTATGTACGAGAAAATGGGGTTGCAGAGAAATACAAATTGTACAGAAATAATTACAATATGCGCACAGAAGCGAAGCTTTTTAAAAATACACATACTTAAATGGTTAACAACATGCTGATCTCTCTCTTCCATGTATATATAAAAAAAAAAATACATAAAATAACAGAATGACTGGATCGGCAGCATCTGCTGTCAAACCATTCTGTGCTTATTAATACGGATCCCTTTACTTCCCCTTTTGTAAGGGGAAAGGGGTGGGATCAGCACAGTAAACAATACCATGTGATTGCTGTGATAACCAATCACAGCAATCACATGGTACCCAGCTGCTTGGATTGACTGGGTACAGTGTCTGACCATAGATCTCCCATTGAAAAATGTACCCTGGTATTAAAGTGGTTAAATCCTCTTTTTCCAGGAAAGTACAATTAGTTTAATATTGATTTTAAAGTTTTTTTCTAACTAAAAATGTTGCATGCATATGTAAAACTGGTTCATATTGAGCTGCACATATTGAGCTTTCCACAAATAGACCTCTGCCGTTTTTATTTTTTGCGCTATAAACAAAAATGGAGCGACAATTTTGAAAAAAATGTATATTTTTTACTTTTTGCTATAATAAATATCCCCCAAAAATATATAAGAAAAAAAAAATGTCCTCAGTTTAGGCCGACACGTATTTTTCTACCTATTTTTGGTAAAAAAAAATCGCAATAAGCGTTTATCGATTGGTTTGCGCAAAATTTATAGCGTTTACAAAATAGGGGATAGTTTTATTGCATTTTTATTAATTTTTTACTACTGATGGCGGCGATCAGTGATTTTTTTTTTCTGTGACTGCCACAATATGGCGGACACTTTGGACAATTTTGAGACATCTTTGGGACCATTGTCATTTTTCACAGCAAAAAATGCATTAAAAATGCATTGTTTACTGTGAAACTAACAATTGCAGTTTGGGAGTTAACCACAAGGGGGTGCCAAAGGGGTTAAGTGTGACCTCATCTGTGTTTCCAACTGTAGGGGGCTGTGGCTGTAGGTGTGACGTAATTGATTGCGTTTCCCTATAAGGGAACACACGATCAATGACGGCGCCACAGTGAAGAATGGGGAAGCTGTGTTTACACACAGCTCTCCCCATTCTTCAGCTCCGGGGACCGATCGCGGGACTCCAGCAGCGATCTGGTCCCATTGCTGGGCTTAAACAGCCACGTGCAGGTTCGTGGATGTGCCCAGCCGTGCCATTTTGCCAACGTATATCGGCATGAAGGGGTCCTTAAGTGGTTAAAAGGAATGTACTGCAATTTTTTTTTCTTGATTTACAGAAGTTGATCTACTGATCGATTGCTGTAAAACCATCCTGTCTGATTTTCCCTGCTTGATCGGCTGCAGGATATAGCTGCAACGCTGATCATATACAGTGCATTGCGAAAGTATTCAGCCCCCTTGAACTTTGCGACCTTTTGCCACATTTCAGGCTTCAAACTTAAAAAGATATAAAACTGTAATTTTTTGTGAAGAATCAACAACAAGTGGGACAGAATCCTGAAGTGGAACGAAATTTATTGGAGATTTCAAACTGTTTTAACAAATAAAAAACTGAAAAATTGAGCGTGCAAAATTATTTAGCCCCCTTAAGTTAATACGTTGTAGTGCCATCTTTTGCTGCGATTACAGCTGTAATGCCGCGTACACACGATCATTTTTTGTGATGAAAAAAACTGCGTTTTCTGTGAAGTAAAAAACGACGTTTTTGAAACGTCACTTTCAAAGACGATGTTGCATACACACCATCGTTTTTTTCACAAAAAGCAAGGTTACGTTCACCACTCTTTTCCATTGAAGCTCGCTTCATAAATAGCTTCTGGGCATGCGCGGGTTGAAAAAACGTCGTTTTAAACGACGTTTTTGCTACACACGGTGACTTTTTGTGAAACAAAAAACTACGTTTTGAAAAACGACACAAAAAATTCAAGCATGTTGGAATTTTTTTTGGGTCGTTTATTTTAAGACAAAAAACAACGTTTTGCCCACACACAATCAATTTAAATGACGTTTTAAAAAACTACGTTTTTTTTCATCGCAAAAAACGACCGTGTGTACGCGGCATAAGTCGCTTGGGGTATGTCTCTATCAGTTTTGCACATCGAGAGACTGACATTTTTGCCCATTCCTCCTTGCAAAACAGCTCGAGCTCAGTGAGGTTGGATGGAGAGCGTTTGTGAACAGCAGTTTTCAGTTCTTTCCACAGATTCTTGATTGGATTCAGTCCTGGACTTTGACTTGGCCATTCTAACACCTGGATATGTTTATTTGTGAACCAATTTTATTTGTGAACCATTCCATTGTAGATTTTGCTTTATGTTTTGGATCATTGTCTTGTTGGAAGACAAATCTCCGTCCCAGTCTCAGGTCTTTTGCAGACTCCATCAGGTTTTCTTCCAGAATGGTCCTGTATTTGGCTCCATCCATCCTCCCATCAATTTTAACCATCTTCCCTGTCCCTGCTGAAGAAAAGCAGGCCCAAACCATGATGCTGCCACCACCATGTTTGACAGTGGGGATGGTGTGTTCAGGGTGATGAGCTGTGTTGCTTTTACGCCAAGCATAACGTTTAACATTGTTGTCAAAAAGTTTGATTTTGGTTTCATCTGACCAGAGCACCTTCTTCCACATGTTTGGTGTGTCTCCCAGGTGGCTTGTGGCAAACTTTAAACAACACTTTTTATGGATATCTTTAAGAAATGGCTTTCTTCTTGCCACTCTTCCATAAAGGCCAGATTTGTGCAGTATACGACTGATTGTTATCCTATGGACAGAGTCTCCCACCTCAGCTGTAGATCTCTGCAGTTCATCCAGAGTGAACATGGGCCTCTTGGCTGCATCTCTGATCAGTCTTCTCCTTGTATGAGCTGAAAGTTTAGAGGGACGGCCAGGTCTTCGTAGATTTGCAGTGGTCTAATACTGCTTCCATTTCAATATTATTGCTTGCAAAGTGCTCCTTGGGATGGTAAAAGCTTGGGAAATCTTTTTGTATCCAAATCTGGCTTTAAACTTCTCCACAACAGTATCTTGGACCTGTCTGGTGTGTTCCTTGTTCTTCATGATGCTCTCTGCGCTTTAAACGGACCTCTGAGACTATCACAGTGCAGGTGCATTTATACGGAGACTTGATTACACACAGGTGGATTTTATTTATCATCATTAGTCATTTAGGTCAACATTGGATCATTCAGAGATCCTGACTGAACTTCTGGAGAGAGTTTGCTGCACTGAAAGTAAAGGGGCTGAATAATTTTGCACGCCCAATTTTTCAGTTTTTATTTAACAAATTTTGAAATATCCACTTCATGATTGTGTCCCACTTGTTGTTGATTCTTCACAAAAAATTACAGTTTTATATCTTTGTTTGAAGCCTGAAATGTGGCAAAAGGTTGCAAAGTTCAAGGGGGCCGAATACTTTAGCAAGGCACTGTAATCGAATGGCGGGGATGTGAGGAGGATTTACCCATTGACATCAAGTGTGTGGATGGGGGAATCGAGTCCGTTTTGAAAAAATAAGACTCTTTCATGGACTGCTTCAGATTCAGTTGCTGTATCATTAAAATGTTGCGTTTTTGAAGGTTTCCAATCATTTCTGTGAGAAATTTTATATCAATGTCTAAAAATCCCAGCAGCTCTGTTATATTTGAAACCATAGGCCAAATTAGTAACTCACAAGTCTGAGACCTTTTGGGTTTGGTGTTCTATTTGCATGAATTCTGGGAAATGTATAAAGTAAAAGAGATTTTACAATGTTTTTGTTTTTTACAATTCTTTATAGATGCAGTGTGTTCTGTATTAGGAATATTAACCACTTAAGGACCCCCGCACGCACATATACGGCCACAGAATGGCACGTACAGGCACAAGGGCGTAAATTTACGTCCCCACCTAAGTGCGGTTCGGGGGTCCCATCGGGACCCCCTCCGCGGCGTGCGGGGGTCCCCCTGGCTCCGGGAGCGATCCGGGATCTGGGGGCGGATGTCGGCGAATACCCGCCCCCCCGCGATCGCTCCCAGCCAATGGGAGCGCGCTCCCAACCTGTCACTTCCTCCTCCTGTGTTTACACAGGAAGGAGGAAATGATGTATTCTCTCATCGCAGCGCTGTTTCCCAGCGCTGCTGATGAGAGAAGACATCACAAGTAAGTGTGCACCAACACAACACTGACACACACTCACATAGCCATATTAACCCCTTGTGATCGCCCCCACCCCCCTGTCACAGTGTCACTGAATGCAGTGATCTAATCACTGCATTTAGTGTCAGTGTGACAGGCAGTGTAAAAAACAGTTAGTGTTAGGTTCAGGATAGCCCCCCAACCCCCCCTAATAAAGTTTTAACCCCCTGATCACCGCCCTAGTTAACCCTTTCACTCCCTATTGCCAGCGTCACTAAGCGATCACTTTTCTGATCGCTGTATTAGTGTCGCTGTTCCCGCTAGGTAGCTATTTTTTTTTATTGCGATTTTTTTTTTTACTAAAGACATGTGGCTAAATAAATTTTGGCCTAAATGTTTGACTAAAATTTAGTTTATTTGATTTTTTTTTTAACAAAAAGTAAAAAAGTGTTTTTTTTTTCAAAAATGTCGCTCTATTTTTGTATATAGCGCAAAAAATAAAAATCGCAGAGGTGATCAAATACCACCAAAAGAAAGCTCTATTTGTGGGAAGAAAAGGACGCAAATTTTGTTTGGGAGCCACGTCGCACGACCGCGCAATTGTCTGTTAAAGCGACGCAGTGCCGAATCGCAAAAACACCTTGGGTCATTTACCAGCGTATTGGTCCGGGTCTTAAGTGGTTAAGGGTGATTTCCCCCAAACCAAGCCCCCCCACTGTTATTGCAATTATACTTAATTCATTTATGGCAATTGAGGCACCAAAGTTCATGTCTGTTTATAAAAGTTGTAACCTGCTCAGAGTGAAGCATGTTCTACTCCCTTGACCTTCATCAGGGTTAGGGCTTGATAAGTGGCTGCTCAGAGTACTGAATTGTGAAAGGTTAGGGAAAGTCACGTGCTTTGCCATACCTGGAAATATCTATCTTTTTACCAGACCATCAACAGCAGATTCCGCAAATTGGGAGCATTGGTAAGGTAAGGACAAGCACCTTAGGGTGCCTGCTGCAAAGATATAAAGATGTATACAAATAGCTGTTTGCAGAATGATTGACTTGGGCTGGGTGCACACGGTCTGAAAATTGTCCGATTTAGCAGGAACCAGCTGATTTCGGTCAGTGTGTACAGCAGCCTGTCTGGCAGAAGCAGATTTAACGACTGGCTTTTGTCAAAGGGACATATTGGAAAACCAACATTCGATCAGCGCTTGCAACCAATGGCTGCGAATGCTGATCAGTGTATTCTGTAAATATCTGGGAACAGAGGAGACCAGTTACTGGAGTTTTGGGAGAGTATTGTTCCATTCTTGCCTGGGCTGCTCTAAAACCTGGATATATCTTTCAGTGCTTTTCTCTAAATGTACAAGCTGCCCATTCCATATGCACTAATGCAGCCCCATGTTATCAGAGATGCATGCTTCTGAACTGAGTGCTGATCACAAGCTAGAAGGTCCCTCTCCTCTTTCATCTGGAGGGAATGGCGCCTAAGGTTGCCAAAAATTTTGATTAGTCTGACCACAGAACAGTTTTCCACTTTGCAACAGAGCTTTTTAAGTGAGCATTGGCCCAGGGAAGACAGCAGTGTTTGTGGATCGTTCATTTTTGGATGGTATAGCGAACTGTGTTCAGACAGTGATTTATTTATTTTTAAGTATTCCTAAACTCATGCGGTGCTGGCCATCACAGAATCATGCCTGTTTTTAATGAAGTGCCGTCTAAGGGCCTGAAAATCACTGTCGTCCAAAATTGCACTTCAGGCTTGTCCCTGTCTCTGAATCTCTTTATATCCTGTACTGTAGATGTAGAATATATATATATATATATATATATATATATATATATATATATATATATATATATATATATATATATATATATATATATATACCTTTTTGCAATTTTATGTTGAACGTTAGTCTAAAATTGTGGGACAATTAGACGCAGCTTTTCACAGAATTGGTGAGCATCTGCCAATCTTTACTCCTCTGATGCTGTGACTCTTTAAGGTACTCTTTTTATACCCAATCAGATTACTGACCTGCTGCCAGTCAACCTAATTAGCTGCACAATTTTCTTCCTTGTTGGTACCACTTCCTTTACCGGCGTTTTGTTGCCCTGTCCCAGCTGTTTTGAAACTTGTTGCTGCCATCAATTTCAAAATAACCTTACATTTTTTTGAAGTTTTTTTTATTAGTTTAAATGTCTGATGTTTCTGTTCTTAATAAAATATGGGTTTATGCAATTTGCAAATCATTGTATTCTGTTTTATGTAGATTTTACACAGCGACCAACATTTTGGGTTGTGTGTTAAACGCACATTTTCTGGATACACTGCTGTGCAAACGTTTTTTAAATTGGGATTGCTTTCAGAAATGGGAGTATTTTAAGTTTATTTTTATCAAATAAAACATGGAAGTAATTGAACAGAAGAGAAGTCCAAAGCAAATCAATACTTTGTGTGACCACCCTTTGCCTTCATAACATCATCCATTCTTCTAGGTAAACCTGCACAGTTTTTAAGGAACTCCGTAGGTAGGTTGTTCCAGACATTCTGAGAACTAACCACAGATCTTCTTTGGTTGAAGCCTGCCCCAAATCCTTCTATATATTCATGTAATCCCAGACAGACTCGATGATGAGTTTAGGTCTCTGTGGGTGTAAACCATCTCTTCCAGGACTCCTTGCTCTTCTTTACGCTAAAGATATTTCTTAATGACATTGGCTGTATGTTTGAGATTGTATTGCTGTAGAATGTTTGGGGCCAATCACATGCCTTCCCGATGGTACGGCATGATGGATAAGTATTTGCCTGTATTTCTCCGCATTGAGAAAACATTGATCCTGATTAAATTTCCAACTCCATTTGCAGAAATGCAGCCCCAAGCTTGCAAGGAAACTTCCACCATGCTTCACTGTTGCCTGCAGACACATTATTGCACCACTCTCCAGCCCTTGGGAAACAAATTGCTTCCTGCCACAGCCAAATATTAAAAAATTTGACTCTTCAAGCCAGAGCACCTGCTGACGTTTTTCGGCACCCCAGTTTCTATTTTTTTGTTCACTTACCCTTGTTTCCACGTCCGGAGGTATGGCTTTTTGGCCACCATTTTTTAATGAAGGCAACTTCTCCAGACAGTAGGTGGGTGTATCTGGGTCCCACTCATTTCCATGAGTTCTGTGCTGATCATACTGCTGGACATCTTCCAATGTTGAAAGGAAGTAAGCATGATATATTTGATCTGCTGCATTTTTTTTGGATGACCACTGCATCTAGAGTCCTACATTCTCTATTTTTTTTGTACTTCCAAAGAGCTTGCACGGGACCTCTTTAAACTCCAGTTTGATTTGAAATCCTTGCCTGGGAAAAGCCTTGCTGATGCAGTGTAACAATCTTGTGTCTTGTTGCTTTGCTCAGTCTTGCCATGGTTGTGCGACATGAAACTGTACATCACAACCTCACCTTGGTAGCAGAGTTTGGCCGTTCCTCAACCCCAATTTTAAGCCTCCTACACAGCTGTTTCTGTTCCGTTAATGACTGTTTCAACATACCTATGAAATTAATGATCATTGGCACCTAATTCTACAAAATCCCTGACTTTCGAGCAAGTGTAGGAATTGATGCCAATTTGAGGCCAAAGGGTTGTCACACTTTGATATATATTTTTCCTCTGTTCGTTCACTTTTTAAATTGGTAAAAATAGCCGATCTACTCCCTAAGGCCATAAATACCTATTTTACATATAGTTGTGCATACCGAAGTGCAGTAATATTCAGTTATGTTTGTGCTGGACATCAATTGTGGTGTGTGTGTGGTTAGTATGAAAGTCTTCAATGAAAAAAAAGGGGGGGGATTGTTTTCTTGTGTTTAAAACAAGTTCTCTTAACAATTGTTAATTTACATGCTTTTGCTTGCCTCCTCTTACCTTATACATTTCTGTTGTGCATTGCGCTGCAATTTTATTCCATTCAACTCTTAGGTGCATGGATAAACAAACGGCTGGAGCATCAAAAAGACATTACATTGCTTTATAAAAATACCAGTTTAATGATTTTTTTTTCACTTAGCATCTTTTTTTCCCCCCTCTCCTCTTTGCTATCTGCAGCAGACTGCTATGCCAGCAATCTCTATTCTAGATTTGGTATGTTCTGTATTTTCTTTTGCTCTTCAAACATCTTGCTGTCTAATCCCCCCCCCCCCTCTCTCTCTCTCTCTCTCCTGTAATTTCACACTTTTTTCTGTAGTATTAGCTGTGCTGTCTTTGCTTTGTCTTTGCTGTCCTGTTTTTGGAAGATATCCTCCTGTTTTTGAAGCATGCCTTGCCTGGAAGTAGTATTTCTAGTTTCTGAATGCCATTGTTCCTACATTTATCTGTTCTATTCTTATAGACTTGTCTGTCAGGGATGGGCAACTTCGGTATTCAGCTGTGTATTTTCTTGGATTCTTGGCCAGCTATTGGTCAGTAGCAGCTTGATTTCCAAAGGTTGCCGATCACTGTTTTAAATACTTTTTTTGTTTTGTGCTTACACAGTGTTTTATGTACAAACCAGTGTATCTTGGTATTTGGGATTGGTAACAAAAAGCCAGTGGCTTTTTTCTATTTTTAGGCAGTAACACAGAAAATACAGTCCATGTTTTCATTTAAACCAAGGACAGAATTCAGTTGGAAGTAGATTTTACAAGTATTTTTAATAAAAGCCTCTAGTTCTTCACTGTTCTTTTTGATGGCACATAGATCTTCTGTAGAGCCTAACCATTGGAGAAGACGGGGGCTTTAATAAATACTTTAATCCTACAGATTGAAAACGGATGAAATAAAAAATAGAATCTTGCACAAATGAACTTGCACGCTAAAAGTTGGGTAGGTAAATGATAATCTTCCTCATGGAGATTTACTGACAGTAATAGTTGCTTTCAAGTAAACCAAGCTGTAATGTAAGATGTGAATGTGCATATAGCTAGCTTATACCATGTAATGAGAATCATAGCTGAGAAAATGACTTCCTTGGCCGGGCAACATGTGACCCTCCTGATGGTGGAAACTATTGGCTGAAAAATATAAAAGGAGTGCCTTTATTCCTAGGAAAATATAGTATCTTTAGTGTGTTGCAATCCAATAAGGTTAAGGAAAAGCTTGGCACTTGTACCTCCCTGTCACATCCCATCCATTTTGACCTTTTCATTACCCGTTCTGTGTCTTTGCACATCTAACAAATCTCCTGACCCTGTGTTTTCTCAAATCCCCGCCACATGCAATTGATTGTAATATATGTACTATTTTACCTGCTGTAATGTATAACATTTTATTAACTACATTGTCATGACGTTTACATATTGCAGCAGAAGTCAAGTGTACTGTTCATACATCTTAAAGCGGAGCTCCACCCACCCGCTTTTTTTTTTTTTTTTCAAAGTCGGCAGCTACTAACAGTGTAGCTGCTGACTTTGAATAAGGACACTTACCTGTCCTAGGCGCCCGCGCTGATGGCCCCCGCCAATGCCGATCCTCGATCCTGGCACCGCCATCCACAGTCAGGGAAACAGGCAGTGAAGCCGTGCGGCTTCACTGCCCGTTTCCTACTGCGCATGTGCGAGCGACGCGGTGCTTTGTGAATGGTCCGGCTGCTTTCTGGGATACACACAGTTCCCAGAATGCAGCGCGGCCCATTCACAAGAAGACACCCAGAAGAGGAGGAGGAAGAAAACAGCACCGCGGATCGTGAGGGCAGATTCGGGACTTCCGCATAGCAACAGCCTATTTAGGGTGAGTATATATTTTTTTTTTTTTTCCATTTCATTATTTTTTTTTTTTTTTTCAGATTTAAAAAAATATATATATATATCAGGATGGAGCTCCGCTTTAAGCCGCGTACACACAATCGGTCAAAACCGATGAAAACGGACTGAAGGTTCGTTTTATCTGTCCAAACCGATCGTGTATAGGCGCCATCGGTCAGTTATCCTTCGGTCCAAAAAAATAGAACTTGCTTTAAAATTGAACTGATGGACGCCTGACCGATGGGTCAAAACCGATCGTTAGTATGCAAAAGCATCGGTTAAAAGGCCGTGCATGCTCAGAATCAAATCGACGCATGCTTGGAAGCATTGAACTTTGTTTTGTTCAGCACGTCGTTGTGTTAAAACACGTAGACGTCACCGCGTTCTAACACAATCGGTTTTTTAAATGATGGTGTGTAGGCACATCAGACCATCAGTCAGCTTCATCAGGTTAACCGATGAAAACGGTCCTTCGGACCATTCTCATCGCATGGACTGAATGCATTCAAACATGTATGTCCAAAATGCAACATCCGATCCTGAGAGCTGTTTTTGGTACTCAATGAAATTACAAATTGTGGTTTAACTGGCTCATACCCTAGTCTGCAGGACCCTATTTCTACTAGCTTTATAAGTTTCAAGAACATTTACCCTGAAAGACTTTTACATCTGGACAGATGACTTCAATTTTACATTATTGTCCTTAATGGATGGATTAAGCTCCTAGAGTACTAGGGCATTAGATTCATGCATTTTCAAGACATCTCCAGGATCTTAATTTTTTTTTTTTTTACCAGCTCAAAAAATGAAATGGACCCTACAGGTTTTATTCGATCACTGTTGTATTCTAGACAATTCTGTTTCATCAGGGAAAAAGCATCTTTTTATAGCCTCTTCAAAGCTGTTGTTCAATGAAGGTTGAATATATACAGTACTTGCGAATAATTTGTTTCTTTTAATGCGGCAGTCGGTGCTAGCCTTGGATTAGTCCAATAAACTGCTGCTGCTTCCCCTTCACTCTCTGCCCTCATTTGTTCTGCCCCTTAAGCTTATAAAATCTATGCCTTTTTATGAAATTTAGGGGGAGCGCATCCTGCCTGTGTTTGTGCCTTTATAGACCATGGCTAGCTGGTCACATTCCCTTAGAGAGCTACTGCCTATAGTATGTATGGACAAATGGCCCCAACATAATTTCAGCTGTGCCGGTCTGCTAAACGAGTCCTGGTTTTGCTGTCATGTGGTTTCACATCGGTACACATTCATGGGCACCTTGATTATTATGCTGGACTGCAGAATTCTTGTAATCAAAGCATTTATTCTGCATGGTCTTCAAGGGATGATTCTTAAATATTATCTAGGATAGATCTAATCTAAGACATCTAAGCACCCACCTTTCTCAGCAGAAAAAGCATAAGCCATAGACCACTAAGTGCCTTTTTAGACTCTTTTGAAACATTACTTTCCTTGTCAAGACCCTGCAAGTCTGTATTCTAGTCTACCTGTAAGGTCTGGCACTTTTAGGAGGGGGGGTGGGGTGGGGTAAACTTGTGGATGCTTGGACAGCTTTAATCTGACATTTTGGTGTGGAAGATGGTATCCTAAGGGTACAACCTGAAATTTAGCTTCTTCCTCCTCCTTGGGTTCTCAACGCACAAATTAAGATTTACATATCTCTCTTGGTTTATCTAAATAAGGGTGTCATTGCCTGATTCTCTGTGGCAGAACGGGTTTAGGGGTTTTACCCCAACTTGTTTGCTGTTCCTATACTCGGAGGAATCATTTGCAATTCTTTTGTTCTGGTTGTCTTCATTTGAACCTGGAAATTCTACATTGAATCACCATATGTCATTGTCTCCCTTCACCAGGAAGACTGACTTCTGTGGACATCAGAGACGCATACTTTTTTGTCCCCATCTGTCCAGCACATTTACGTTTTAATACATATTACTGTGGGTTAGGGCCGAAAACAACTAATTGATCGATTTCTGAAATTGATTATCATTTTCATAATCGATTAATCGGCCAGTAACATAATGGGGTTAAAAAAAACAAAAAAATTAGCCCTTTATAGTACAAAAAGAGAAAATGTCTACTGAAAATATTACTTTCACTGTCCCACAGTAAAAAATGAACCCCTTACAGTAGCGATTATGTTCTCTTTTTGTACTAATTTTAGTTGTTTTTAACCCCTGGGTCACACTTCTGTGCTTTTTTCAGAAACACACTGCGTTCATTTACATGGTTTCACATCTATGATTTTTTCAGCTGCTGTGTATTTGGAAAGGGCAAGGACTTTTTTTTTTTATGCAAAACTGTGCTTTTTTGTTTTTTTGGTTCAATATATTTCAATGGAGAAGATGCAGAAAAACATTTTTGTGGCAATTTGTGTATTTCTAATCTGCCCAACAACAAACTGTCCAAAAAAAATGCAAATCGCAGCAACATTTTTTTCTTTTTTTTCTTTAAGGTTATTAACCGATTATTCGATTGAAACAATAATCAGCCTACTAATAGATTATGAAAATAATCATTAGTTGCAGCCCTACTGTGGGTCACCTTAACTACCAGGATGTGGCCCTGCCTATCAACCTCTTGTTTGCTCACCAGGTGCTAGCCTTCATATTGGTCCCAAGCCCTTTTGTTGCACCCCCATTGTAGGCCAATTGAATGACCGCTTAAATGAACATGGGTTCTGTTGGACAGCATGTATTTGACTGTCCAGGAATTGCAGTGGCTTTATTGGTTCCTGAACCCCTGATATTGTAGCTAGACCCAACTCCTAGTTTGGAGTTTCTGAGCTTGATCCTCTCAATCCAGAGTGTTCCTTCCTCAGGTGAAATGTCACTCTCCAGTCTCGCTATCAAGTGCTTTATTCCACAAGTCACCTGATTCTCTACATATACATTAAAGTCCTGGGCCTGTTGGTGGCTTCCTTGGTGGCAGCTTCATTTTGCACACTCCATATTCTCTTGTCATGAGACAATTCCATCTGGTTCCTGAACAGATGGATTTGTTTAGTATCAAGTACTTTCTAGTTTGAAAATATTGCTATAGAACCAGGGAAGTACTTCTCATCTTTAGGAGAATCCTTATGTCCAATACTAGCCTGTCAGGCTGTAGACGGGTCCTATGCAACCTGTCGGTGCAGGGGACATTTGCTGTAAATCTAATTTCCCAGTCGGCATCCTGGCGTTTGGCATTTTAGTTTATCCTTCCAACGTTGGACTATCCTGGATTCATTCAGATATCAGGATGGAGGCATACATCGACCATCAGGGGAAATGAGAATTGTTCCCTCAGTAGCAACGGTAGTAAGGATCCCAGCCTGGGAGGAACTTCATGTTCCACCTTTTCCTGCATATTCATCCAAGGTGTGAACTATTGTCAGACTTACTGACCTTTGCCTGGATCCTGCATTTCTCCTGCACGTGGCAGTATAATACAAGAAAGGGCAGCGCAAAAATTTAAACCTTAATAAAATAACGTGCAAAATCACGATAATATTATATTGAGCATAGAGCAGGTGAAATGAAAGAAATAAAAAAATACAGGGCACTGTCCAACTTTAAAATAAACCCCCCCCCCCCCTCCTCCAAAAAAAAAAACGGTAATCCTAAACCTTGGTATATATATATAAAAGAAGAAAAAGATCTACAGAAAGAATTTCCATTTACTTGGGAGAAAAAAACATTTGCATATTTAGGAATTAAGATCACCCCTAGAGCAGAAAAACTCTATCTGGCTAATGTATATCCTGTTAGTCAATGAAATAAAACAAGATTTAAAAAATTTAGCAAGGAAGCCGATCTCTTAGATAGGAAGGATCAACGCATTTAAAATGATACTACCGAAAATAATTTATACATTTCAAATGCTTCCCATAAGAATCCCACAACGTTTCTTCAGGATAATTAAAACAGTAATCTTGAAATATATATGGCAGGGCAAAAGGGCCAGAGTAAATTATACCTGTCTAAGCCGAAGAAAAAAAAATGGGGGGTTAGCGCTCCCAGATATAAAAAGATACTATTACACAGTAATATTAGTGAGGTTAGTAGAATGGACAAATATATACACTAAAAAGAAGTGGGTACAGATGGAAGACACAATAAGTAAGACACAATTAGATAAGAATGTTTGGATACCACCTAAATTTAGAAATTGGGACACAGACACTCGCAGTATAACTAAGAATGTATTTAAAATATGGGACACCCTATATAGGCGGGAAAAATGGGAATATAATTCCCCTTTAACCCCACTAGCTGGCACAATTTTTTTTCCACCAGGCAACAAGACATGGATGGGAAAGAAACTGGGAGCCAAAAAATTAGGCGACATAGTCACACAAGGTAAAATAAGGCCAAGACACGACTTAAAAACACTAGAAGGGGTCCAATACCTCAGCGAATGGGAGTATTTTCAGTTAAATCACTTCGTGAGCACTTTATCACAGGCAATTAGAGATTATACAACATGAAACCCAATAGTAAAATTATGTTCTATCGAAAAACTACTAAAACACGGAATAGCGTTACTATATGGAATACTAACAGACTTAGAGACGCAGGGAACACTGACATGTGTAGAAAAATGGGCACATGACATGGGCAAAAAGCTAGTGGATTCACAAATGATAGGCGCAGTTTTCAATTTTGCCTCTGACATCACCACAATCAAAGCAAATGTATGGTACGCTGGCATCTGACCCCCGAGAGAATGAGTAAAATACATTCAAATATCTCCGCGCTGTGTTGGAGGGAGTGTAATCAAGTGGGAACGCTGATGCGTATTTGGTGGGACTGCCCGAGAATACAAGAGTATTGGAAAGAAGTTTTGGAACACATAGAAGAAATAACAGGGGAGAAGATTCTGCAGAATCCCTGGACCTGTTTGTTTCATGGAACAGACAGGCCAATAAAACAGTATGGGAAAACTTTAGTCTCTGTGTTGCTAAACGCAGCAAAGGGCTTTAATTCCAAAAAACTGGTTACATCCAAAGAGGCCATCCATAAAAGAGTGGATACAACGAGTAGACTATACAGCAGAAATGGAATATCTGGGGTGAGAACTGGGGGGCGTGGATGTAGAACCATATGGGAAAGTTGGAAAGCTTTCAAAACTTCAGAAAAATGTGCGCAGGCAATGATGGGAACAGAAAAAACTAAATAGAAAAAAGAAAAAACAAAAGAAGTGCAGCGCTAATATATGATATGCATAGTAAAAAGATACATAAATTCTGAAAATATATGTAATTAAGAACTCATCCCAAAAAAAGAAAAAGGGAAAAAAAAGGGGAAAAAAGTCAGTATAATAGAAGGAAAATCTCCAAAGACTTGTGGTGTCACCACAGCTCCCAAGCATATTTTATGCCGCACTCTCATCTCCTCATTGTAAGGGCATTACTTTATTAAAACCCCCTTCTTTTCATACATAATACGCTATGAGAGTCCCTTTTTTTTCATTTCCGCACCAATCCTGGATCCATTGCCGAGTCCTATCTGGCTACCATACTGACTGGTTCATGGGAGACCTGACTTCCCTGCGCGCTATGAGACTGATGCAAAGCAGTCTCTCCCTTTGGTAAGCAGGCAGTCCTAACTCACGGGTGCAGTGTGAAGATCTGTCTTAAGTGTAGAAGACTGGCGTTCATTGATCACTTTTCATTGCTGTTTTCATCACAAGTTTAAGCCTAGGTTCACATTGGATCGATTTGTTATGCGATTTGAGAGATCAAATCGCATGACAAGTCGCAGCCTATTGGTGGCAATGGCACTATTCCAATCAGTGCGACACCGATTTTGCGGCGGCGCACCGATTTGCAAAAGTAGTTCCTGCACTACTTTTGCCGATTTCAGGTATGATTTCTATAGACATCTGTGTATGAAGCCACACTAATGTCTATCAAGTAGCACCTGAAATCGCGCTGACCTTGCTACTTTGAAATCGCGCTACTTCAAGTAAAGTAGTGCGATTTCAAAGTAGCATCAGTGTGAACCAGGGCTCAATGTTGGACTTTTTTTCCCACTTAACCCTTTCTCACTGAGTGGTCTTTGGAGATTTTCGTTCTATTATACTGACTTTTTTTTTTTTTTGGATGTGTTCTTAATTACATATATTTTCAGAATTTATGTATCTTTTTACTATGCATATTATATATTAGCACTGCACTTCTTTTGTTTTTTCTATTTTGTATTGAGTTGGTGTACACAACTTTTTAGTGCTAGCAGCTCACAGTTCATACTATTGTCATTAATCCACTCAATTTTTTATTGCTAGCGCAGCATCAGCCTTCTGGCTTTTTTGTTTAATGATGGAAACAGATAGGTGAAGAAATAAATGAAATACCGTATTTATCGCGGTATAACGCGCTCCCGCGTATACTGCGCACCCCTAAAGTGACCCCCAATCCTGTGGAAAAAGTTATTTTTTTACTTAGTTTTGGCGTTGGGGTCCTTCTGCGGCTTCGGGGGTCCTTCTGCGGCTTCGGGGGTCCTTCTGCGGCTTCGGGGGTCCTTCTGCGGCGGGTCTGGTGTCCTCTTCGGCGGGTCCGGCATCCTCGCGTCCTCCCCGCTCGTTTCCCCCACCGAGTTTTGAATACTGCGCCACCCGCGCAGGCTCGGCAACTGTCGCGCTCACGTCCTGTACGTCCAGGACGTGACCGCGGAAGAAGCCGAGACTGGCCGAATATACCCGAGTGTACTGCGCTGGGTATATGTCGGCGCAGTATTCAAAACTCGGCGCGGGTATCGGTGTATATCGCGCACCCACGATTTTGCCCTGATTTTCAGGGCAAAAAAGTGCACGATATACGCCGATAAATAAGGTAAGCCAAACGTTAATGGAGATTGACCGATCCTAAGGGGGGATGGGAGGAGGGGGGGGGAGTGGGAGTATAGGGTATAAACGGAAGAAAAACAGGATCACTTGAGTGATATATTTTGTGCGAATGAGAACCATAATGATTTGTGGCGGTTCTTTGACGAACGTCTTTTCTCTTTTATAAGAAAGAAGGAAAATGCATGGTAAAAAAAAAAAATAATAAATAAAAATAAATTAAGAAAAACAAAAGCAAATAAATGTAAAACCACACGTGATGCAAGACCATAGACGAGACAGGAATGGCGGAGTTGCCGTAAAAAAGTTTTGCTTTCCTGTTTTTTTTTTTTGTTGAGTCTGATGTGGGTAAAAAAAAAAATATAGCATGTGAAATAAATAAATCGGGTGGTGTGCAAATCGTTCCGAACACCCATTACGGGATTCTATGGACTTTTTTTCACTTGCTACATGCTTAATTTATATTAATATTTCAAATTTTCTTTTGAAAATGTTATTTGCACACCACCTGATTTATTTCACCTGCTATATGCTCAATATAATATTATCGTGATTTTGCACGTTAACCACTTGCTTACTGGGCACATATACCCCCCTCCTGCCCAGGTGAAATTTCAGCTTCCGGCACTGCCTCACTAACTGACAATTGTGCGGTCGTGCGACGTGGTTCCCAAACAAAATTGACATCCTTTTTTACCCACAAGTAGAGCTTTCTTTTGGTGGTATTTGATCACCTCTGCGGTTTTTATTTTTTGCGCTATAAACAAAAAAAAAGACAAATTTGAAAAAAAATACAATATTTTTTACTTGTTGCTATAATAAATAGCCCAATTTAAAAAAAGAAATGATTTTTTTTTTTTTTTTTACTAGTAATGGCGCCGAACTGCGATTTTTTTTATTGGGACGGCGACATTATGGCGGACACATCGGACACATTTTTGGCGCCATTCGCATTTATACTGCGATCAGTGCTATAAATATGCACTAATTACTGTATAAATGTGACTGGCATTGAAGGGGTTAACACTAGGGGGTGAGGAAGGGGTTAAATGTATTCCCTGGGTGTGTTCTAACTGTGTGTGGAGGGGGATGACTGGGGGAGGTGACCGGTGCTGTGTCCCTATGTACAAGGGACACAGATCGTTCTCCTCTCCAGAGACAGGACGCTGTCTCTGTGTAAAACTGCAATGAGAGATGATCTCATATGTTTACATATGAGATCATCTCTCATTGGCCGCGCAGATCACATAGCAAATGGCCACTCTGATTGGCCGTTCGCCGCGATCTGTGATTGGCTGTGTCCAAGGGACACGGCCAACACAGAATTTCCCTGCTGCGCGCTCGGGGAACGCCAAAAGGGGAGGCGGTCAATTGACGGCCTATTGGCAATTCAGGTCCGTGCTGTAGCCGTCATTTGGCTATAGCGCGGATCTCAAGTAGTTAATGATTTTATTAAGGTTTACATTTTTGCGCTGCACTTTCTTCTTGTATAATTTTTTGTCAATAGAATTTTGTGTTATTCTAATAGGGGGGGGTTTTCGAATTATTTTTGCGCTGGTTGCACCTTCTGTTTTATACGTGGCAGTATAACCCTACAGTCTAATGAATTCTTGTGTCTCGATGGACTCCCAAGAAAAGGATTTTACAGTGGGTACAAAAATCCTTTTTACACCTACCCTTTTGCTCCTCCTAATTTCACGCAAGAAGTTTATGAATAAGAAAAGGGTTTAAGATCATTCAGCAATGCCTTAAAATCACTCTGCCAAACGACAAAACCTGTTATCAATTTAAAACCCCACTTGCTTGCTTTTTTTTTTTCAAAATAGTCCGTGCTTTATAAACACTGTAAACAATGTAATGTATTTAAGCTTACCAATCCTTGTGGTGGCTGCATCAGTTTTCTTATTGGCTTTTTCTCATCTGTTTTCACCTGGGGTTCTGGCCAGTAATGCACCCTCTGTATTAGTGAGGCGTAACTCTGGAGGAATGAGGGGAGACACAGCATCATTGTCGGTCGGGGGGGATAAGCTGAACTCTGGCGCACACTATAAACGGTTACAGCAAACATTTTTTTTTTTTTGAATAAAGGTTTTGTATGAATAATTTGCCTCTGTCAGTGTTAAGTAGTTTCTCATCCATGTAAACTGGTAGATTCTGCTAGAGAGTTTGTGCTCTGAATGACAACAGACTGGCTGGCTGGATTGCCAGATGAAAATGGAAGAAAGCCTAAAAAGAAAACAAATGCAGCCATCACATCTAAGAATTGGTAAGCTAGAATATGATAAATGTTTGTTTTTGGGTTTAACACTGCTTTAACTAAATACCTTAATGGTAAAAAATGAAGAAATAAAAGAAAAAGGTATAATAATAATAACCAGAGGAAGGATTTAATTAGGATGTATTGTAAGTGGTAAATAGGATTGCATTCATTTATTTTTGACAGTTTTTTAGCTGGTGTCAAATGCAATTCCACCTTTGATCTACATTTTGAATGAAATAGTAAATACAACAATATATTATTATACTGTGCTACTCCGTAAAACACTTGCAGCACTATCTTCAATTGCCTTTCCTGCCAAGTAATGCATAACAATTCCTGTCTGTCATTGACAACCTGTAATTGCCAGTAAAAGCAAGGGGTAGATAGGGAGCATGGGAAGAGGAACCAAAGGTAGGCAATATGCCCCAGAAACTTTGAAGTGTTTTTTTTTTTTTTTCTTTTTAGTACGTATTGCCTAAAACTTAAATTCTAAAGTGCTTAAATTATATTTGTACCAGTTTTAATTTACTTGCATTCTTCTTCTTTTTTTTTTTTTTGTACAAAGTTGCTGTTTTTTTCCTAAGCCATACTTTTGGCGTTTAATGAAAATATATATTCCTGTGCTAATGAGAGATTTTACATTTCTGATGCTTTTTCCATTTCAAATTTGCGTACTATGGCTTCTTAGCAGTGCACAAATAAAACAGTAGCATGGACACCCACTAGACCCCTGAAGGTATGATGTGGTGTCTGGCACCAAGTGGGCAGCAGCAGAGCCTTAAAGTTCAGTAAATTGTGAAGTGGGGCTCCATGGGTCAGACTGTTTCTCCAGAACATCCCAGAATTTTTTTTGGCACAGTGCAAAAAGACAGACTGTGCAGAAAGACAAAGTGCTTCCAGCAGTGATCACCACAGGTAATCGTTGGCTGTGCAGAGAGACGCGAGTAGGTGTCGCTGCCGGCGAACTGTCATTATCATGAACAAGGTTGGACGCCACCCCTTTCCCCTGAAAGCCAGAGGAAGAACTTCCATTAAAATTCGTACGGGCCCTAATCGCTAGTGTGAATGCAGCTTATGGATGTGCTGTGTAAAGAAGGGCTTTTGAAATCCGCTTCAATTAGAAAAATAATCAACATTGCTCTTAGAAATATTTTAACCACTTGCTTACTGGGCACATAAACCCCCTTCGTGCCCAGGCGAAATTTCAGCTTCCGGCACTGCGTCACTTTAACTGACATTTGCGCGGTCGTGCGACGTGGCTCCCAAACAAAATTGGCGTTCTTTTTCCACAAATAGAGCTTTATTTTGGTGGTATTTGATCGCCCATGCGGTTTTAATTTTTTGCGTTATAAACAAAAAAAGAGCGACAATTTAAAAATATATATATATATTTTACTTGTTGCTATAATAAATATCCCAATTTTTTTTTTTTTTAAATATTTTTTTTTTTTAGTTAAGGCTGATACGTATTCTTCTACGTATTTTTTTAAAAAAAAATGCACAAAAGTTACCTACAAAATAGGGGACAGAATTATTTATTTTTCTATTTTTTTTTTTTACTAGTAATGGCGGCGATCTGCAATTTTTATTGGGACTGCGCCATTACGGCGGACACTTTTGACAAATTTTTGGCGCCATTCACATTTATACTGTGAAATTATATAGTATGGAGAGGGGAAAATGGAATGGAAACCCATCCGGACCTGGTGATTTGCCTCCCTTCCCTCTCTTTATCGCCTCCTGAATATCCACCATGGTAATTGGTTTCTCCATCTCTTGTCTTGCTTCTAACGTCAACCTTGCAATACCTGATGTTGCTATGTATCTTTCCATTTCGAAATTGGTCCCCGGCACTCGTTTGCAAATTATACAGGGCACTATAAAAATCCCCAAAAACGCTGCGAAATCTCTCTAGGGAGGCTATGTTTTTCTCCTTCTGGCCCTAAGATCATTGGTACGTATGTTTTTTTCTCAACTCGCCTTTCAGGACAACCTTGGAGAGAGCGCAGCTCCGCCTCTTCATTAGGAAACACATGCAGATCCTTTAAAACCCCTCCTCTTCCACCATGGCCTCAGTTATTGTGTTTCCTCCGCCATGGTGGAAGTGCATGTGTGGACCAGAGGAGCTGCACTCTCTCCAAGGGGAGGGGTAGGCTTACCGGCTTGCAGTCTTTGTTCTTGGTGTGCAGTGGCCATCCCAGCCCTTCCTAGTGTGGAAGAAGGCTCCGGAGTTCTCCAGCTTCTCCCTGCTCAGTGGAGTGAAGGCCCTGCAGGAAAGCTGCGCTGGGTGCCCGGGATCCGCAGGTCTTGGTTTTGGTAACCGGGCGGGTTATTACCGCTGTTGCGTTTTTTTCGTATTTCCCGCATGTCGGTCCCGGGTCCTGTCGGGCGAGTGACGTCACGTTCAGCAGCGCGGCTTCCTGTAGGGGCGGGGCGGTGTGTGGTCCACGCTGCCTGGAACGCAGAAGCTAGGGGGGCGGGCCTATTGAGCGGCGTCTTCCGGTTTCCGGCCATCAATGATGACGTCAGGAACCAGGAAAATTTTAAAAAGCTCACAGTCCCAGCTGCTTCCCTGTTCAGGATGGAAGAGGGATCCGCAGCGATGGCGGAGACAGGCGCCTTAGACACCGCTCATGTCCAGGTAAGAGGGGCACAGTGGGGCCTTGTATTCTATACCATATGGACTGTTGTGTTTGTTTGTTCCTCCTTTGGGAGCCTGTGCTGCAGGGTCAGAGTTAAGCTTTCTCGGTCCCTGTTCAGCGTTCACTCTGGGTGGTGATTGGTTTGCACTGTTTGAGTTCTGGTGCTTGATTTCCTTATTGGTGGCGGTTTTTAGTGAGGCATTCTTTTTGTGTCTCCTTTTATTTTAGGAAAAAGCAAGATAAAAAAAAACACCACCTAAAAGGAAGTGTCCCTCTTGCAAGAACCCTCTTAGAGATAGCTGGCAAAAAGCAATGTGCAAAGCCTGTATCAGGGACTTAGTGGAAGAAGAAACATCCCAGCAATACAAAGAGTTGTTTTCTTCTGTGCAGGAACTTAAAAGTTCCCTGAGTTCAGTGAAGACTATGCTGGTACAGAATCCGGTGGCTCAAACTGAATCTCAACAACCACCACCTAGCCCTAGAGCCTCCACCTCTAAGTCAGAGTTGGGGGGTTCAGGGGATGAAGGGACAAGTACTCTTCGCTCAGTCATGGATTCAGATGAAGAGGAAGAAGATAGCAGAAGTTCTAGATATAAGGTTCCTCTAGACGAAGTGGACGATCTGCTTACTGCAATTTATTCTACCCTTGAAATTCAGGAGGAAAAAATTCAGTTGTCGCTTCACGACAAAATGTATCAAGGTTTGGATGAATCCAAGTATAAAATGTTTCCAGTCCACAAGGTGGTGTCGGATACGATTAAGAAAGAGTGGAAAGATCCGGAAAGGGGTCCTTTCTTTCCTAAAAGCCTGAGGAAGAGATTTCCCTTTAATGATGAGGATACTGAGGTGTGGAATAAAAAACCTTCTCCCAAGTATCTCGACGCACAGACCTTGCGTTTGAAGATATGGGGGTACTGAAGGACGCCATGGATAAAAGGGCGGATTCTTTACTAAAAAAGGCCTGGGACTCTACCTCACTTAGCCTCAAACCAGCTATGGCTTCTACAGTGGTAGCAAGAAACTTAGAGTGCTGGGTGGAAAAACTTATGAGCCATGTTAAAGCAGGCACACCAAGGAAAGATTTATTGGAGTCTTTTCCCCTGATTCTAAGATCAATCAGGTATATGGCAGACGCGTCAGCGGAGTCAATCAAAATGGCAGCCAGATCTTCCACCTTGGTAAACTCAGCCAGGCGCGCAGTTTGGCTCAAAACATGGACAGGGGGTACAGCCTCAAAAGTTAAGCTTTGTGGGCTACCCTTTTCAGGGGATTTATTGTTCGGACCAGATTTAGAAAAAGTTCTGGACAGAACAGCGGACAAAAAGAAGGCTTTCCCACCTAAAAAGAAATCTCCCATAAAGAAAAATTTTCGTCCTTTTCAACAAACCTACAGAAAGGAAGAAAATAAACGCTGGGTTCCTCAAAGGGGTAGAGGAAGAGGAGGAATTCTTTTTAGATCCCCCCAAGAGCAGACCTCTAAAGACAAATGACAATCTGACTCCAGTGGGAGGAAGGTTGTCCGCTTTCTTTCCTCAGTGGAATCTGTGGGTCAAAAATCCCTTTGTAAAAAACATCATTGCACAGGGGTACAATCTGGAATGGGCAGGTTGTCCGCCATCCAGGTTTTATGTCACAGCCCTACCAAGGGATCGGGAAAAAGCTTCCATGATGATGATTCTTCTGAAGGATCTGATACAACAGGAAGTTATTACCCAGGTTCCAAAACACCAGGAGGGGAAGGGTTTCTATTCCCACATATTCCTAGTGAAAAAACCCTCGGGCAAATTTTGCCTAATTTTAAACCTGAAGATCCTGAACAAGGCAATAAGATACAAGCACTTTTGCATGGACACCATCCATACGATAACAAAGTTACTAACACCAGGGTGCTTCATGGCATCTCTAGACTTAAGAGATGCATACCTCCACGTACCAATAGCTCAGGCTTCCCAGAGATTTCTGCGACTGGCAGTCAACCTAGGGACATCAATCTGGCATCTACAATTCAGGGCTCTGCTGTTCGGCCTGTCATCCTCCCCCAGGATTTTTACAAAAGTAATGGCGGAAGCCTTGGAGCCCCTGAAGCTGAGGGGGGTCTCGGTGGTTCCATACTTGGACGATCTCCTGTTTTTCGCAGATTCAAAAGATCAGTTGATGATAGCTCTCCAGTTGGCTCAATCACACCTCAAGAGCCTTGGCTGGTTGTTGAATCTGGAAAAATCAAACCTAGACCCCTCACAGGAGACGAGGTTCCTTGGTTACAACATCAACTCAGTCCTCCAGAAGGTGTTTCTCCCTCAAGAGAAAATAGAGAAAATCAATTCCTCAATACGCCAGATACAGACGAATCTAGCAGTATCTGTAAGGACAGCAATGGCAGTACTAGGCCAGCTGACGGCCTCGATTTCGGCCGTACAATGGGCAAGGTTGCACTCAAGACCACTACAAAGAGACATCCTACAAGTTTGGTCTCATCAGGAGTCTCTGGAGAAACTTTTCAGACCAACATCAAAAGCAAAAAGGTCCCTATGGTGGTGGAGAGATCAGGCCAATCTATCAAAAGGTCTCTCGTGGGTCCTCCCTTCGGACAAGCGTCTGACGACGGACGCAAGTTCTTGGGGGTGGGGAGCTCACCTGGACGGACAAACAGCACAGGGGTCTTGGTCCAAGGTAGAAGCAAGGAGGTCATCAAATTGGCGAGAACTAAAGGCCATTTTCATGGGTCTCCTGGCTTTCCAACAGCTATTAAAAGGTCATCATGTTCAAGTGTTGTCGGACAACACAACAGCAGTGGCCTATGTGACCAAACAAGGCGGGACCAGAAGCCAAGGGCTGATGGAACTGGCCAACCAGCTATTGGCATGGGCAGAAAGGAATCTAACCTCATTGTCAGCAATTCACCTAAAGGGGTCCCAGAACTTACTAGCAGACCTGCTAAGCAGAAGGAAGGTATTGGAGTCAGAGTGGAGCCTAAATCAGGAAATATTCAACATGATCACAACAAAATGGGGCCATCCTCAAGTGGATCTTTTTGCCAACCAACAAAATGCCAAGGTCCAAGAATTATTTTCCCAACACAGGGGAGACAGAGCGATAGGCATAGATGCTCTAGCCCATCCTTGGGATTACCGTTTGTGCTATGCCTTTCCCCCCCTTCCCCTAATTCCACTAGTTTTAAGGAAATTCAGGGAAGAAAGGACCAACCTGATTCTAATCGCTCCCTTCTGGCCGAAAAAGCCTTGGTTTGCATCAGTGCTAAATCTGGCTGTAGAACCCCCGTAGGAGCTTCCAGCCAGGAAAGACCTTCTAGTGCAGGACTCAGTGTGTCACCCAGAAACAGACAGGTTGCACCTGGGCGCCTGGTTACTGAAGAGGACATCTTAAAAAACAAAGGTTTATCCGACAAAGTAGTGAGAACCTTATTGTCAAGCAGGAAAGAAATAACCAGGTCTATTTACAGGAAAGTTTGGAAGAAATTTAATTCCTGGTGTTCTTCTAAAAATTTCCAGACCTAAGATGTAGTCTCGGTGCTAGAATTTCTTCATGAGGGAATGGAGAAGGGACTCGCATCCAGTACATTAAAAACGCAAGTAGCGGCTCTTTCTGTTTATTTTGAAAAGACTCTATTCAGAGAACCTTTAATTTCCAGGTTTTTCAGGGCACTCTCAAGAAACAGACCAGTGACCCTTAAAAATTTTCCAAGTTGGGACTTATCAGTTGTCTTGCAAGGCTTAACGGGAGCACCGTTCGAGCCATTAGAAGAGAGTTCATTAAAAAATGTAATTTTCAAAACTGTTTTTTTGGTGGCGATAACCTCAGCAAGACGAGTTAGTGAGCTTCAAGCTCTGGCCATTACCAAACCCTTCTTAAGAATTTTTCCAGATCGTGTAATTCTTCAGACGGATCCTGCTTTCCTTCCAAAGGTGGCATCAAATTTTCACCGTTCACAGGAAATAATTTTACCCACTTTTTCTTTGAATCCTTCCAACGCAGGCGAAGAAGCATTTCATACCTTAGACGTGAGAAGGTGTCTCGTACAATATCTCTTAATCACCAAAGATTTCAGGTAAACAAATGCTCTGTTTATACTTTTCTCAGGCCCTCGTAAAGGGGAAAAAGCGTCCAAAAGTACGCTCGGAAGGTGGCTTAAACTCTCAATTATAGAAGCTTACAAGGCCAAAGGAATTACGCCTCCCTCAGGCATTATGGCACACTCAACAACATGGGTCTTCAAACTATGGCCCTCCAGTTGTTCAGGAACTACAATTCCCATCATGCCTAGTAATGTCTGTGAATGTCAGAGTTTTACAATGCCTCATGGGATGTGTAGTTCCGCCACAGCTGGAGGGCCGTAGTTTGAGGATCCCTGCTCAACAAGATCAACTGCTTTATCCTGGGCTGAAAGAGCAGGTGCGACACCCGAGCAGATTTGCAAGGCCGCCACCTGGTCCAACTACTCAACTTTCTTAAGACACTACAGGTTGGACCTATTGTCTGCTGCCGATCAGGCCTTTGGCAGAAAGGTGTTGCAGGCAGTAGTCCCACCCTAGGGTATGTTACTTGTTTATCCTCTCCAAGGTTGTCCTGAAAGGCGAGTTGAGAAAGACTTAGTTAGACTTACCGGTGACTGTATTTCTAAGAGCCTTTCAGGACAACCGCTATTTCCCACCCTAAATGTATGTTAAAGTAATAGTAATAAATCTATCATGGTGTTGTGGCGGACCACAATAACTGAGGCCATGGTGGAAGAGGAGGGGTTTTAAAGGATCTGCATGTGTTTCCTAATGAAGAGGCGGAGCTGCGCTCTCTCCAAGATTGTCCTGAAAGGCTCTTAGAAATACCGTCACCGGTAAGTCTAACTAAGTCTTTTTTTTTTTTTATATTCCCTTAGTGTGATAGCTAGACTCTTCCCACATTTATTCACACATTCATAGTTCTGTTTCCTACCTGATTGTATTGCCGTTTTCGCTTAAGTAATTACGTAACTTGCCTTTGTGCCGTCAAAAGGTCTCTTTCTACCACTAGACTAAGTTTTATGTACGAGTTCTAACTGTGCAATCTCAGCCAGAAGAGTTGTTATCTTTAATTCCCTTTCTCTCTTTATCCTTGCCCCATGTTTTATCAAAACACCCCTAATCCACGCCTTGTGGGCTTCCCAAATCACCCCTAGATCACATTCTGACGTATCATTAGTCTGAAAATACCATCTTCCTTCCTTCTGTACGTCTTCCAACACTACCTCATCTTGTAGGAGACTCTCATTTAGCCTCCAGGACGCCAACCCCTGTGGCCGGGGGTCCCCCAAAGTGTATTTAAAAAAAATTGGTGCATGGTCTGACCATGTGATTTTCCCAATCCCAACTTCAACTGCATGTAACTGGTTATGTGGGATAAAATAATAATCTATGCGCGTGTATATCTTATGGGGGATAGAATAGAAAGAATAGTCCCACTCTCCTGGGTGCATTAAACGCCATATGTCTATTAATTTTGCTTTCTGTATCCATTGTAGTGTTCGTTTTCGTATCCCCGCCGCAAGTGTTGAGCCCCCAGATGAGGTGTCCACCCTTGGGTCAAGTGGGATATTTAAATCCCCCCCTAGAATCAGCTGTCCCTCCTGGAATCCTACCAGTTTATCTAGAAATTTCCCCAGGAAAACGTCCTGTTGTGTATTAAGCACATAAAAGGAGGCCAGAGTTACCATGACTCCCCCTATCTTCCCTTTCAACATTAGGTACTGACCCCCCTTATCTACTATGTGAGTCTATAGGCGACCATGGGACCCTATTTGATATTAGGATTGACACCCTCCCCCTTCTTTGCCACCGGATTTGTGGCGTGGTGTACTATTGGAAACACTATTTCTTAAGAAGGGGAGTACTCCTGTTCTAAAATGTCTCTTGAACAAATGCTACATCTCTCCCTCTCTTCAGTTCCTGTAGCAAAACCAGCCTCTTCTCTGGAATGTTTAATCCCTTTGCATTAATTGATACTATTGAGAGGACTTTGCATTTTAGTGTGGCGATAGAGCAGAAATTAATCTGAGGATCGGGAGGCAGGGGCAACCTACTTGGGGATGTCTGAAGAGAGAGAGAGCGATCCAAAAGAAAAAAAAACACCCCCCTACCTTAACCTATTACCGATGGGGCTAGAGAAGGGGTATAAATGCTTCTCCTCCTCCCCAAAGACAATCAAAGCTATCTGCTTTAACACTCAACTACCCTGATCCCCCTTCCCTTCTACAACAGTTCACTGTCATCCACCCTGGATACTTTGGCCCCCCACACTATGCACAGAATCAGTCTCCAACTGCTACAACCCTGGCAGACAGACAATACCAGAAGCCTCAAAAAACAGAGCTGTGCTCTTGAGCATCTGTGGCTTAAGACAAAGGCACAGCTAGATCTCAGCCAATATAAATCTGCCCTCCAAAAATACTATTTGACTATTTGTCTCCATGCTGCCAGATGGACTTGCTTTATCACGCTCACTAACACCCTCTCACACAGTCTCTATCAACTCTGTTCTACCTTTTTAATGCTCTCCTTTGTCCTCCATTTCCTCCACCCACTAATTTTACTCAATCCCCAGGAGATTGCTAATCACTTCAAAAATAAGATTGAGACACTTCGTCTGGCGATCTCCTCCCACTTTACAGATATTTCCCTCACTTTACGCTCTTTGTCCTCCCGTACGATTAATACTCTTGTTAAACCCAACTACTACAAAGGAAGTCAATAAACGTTTTATAACGCCCACCTACCCTCCTGCCCACTGGACCCCATTCCTTAAATACTACAGTCACCCTCTGACTCTATCATACACTCTTTAACTCATATCTTTAACCTCTCCCTCTCTACTGGCATCTTCCCCAACCTGCTGAAACATGCACTAGTTCACTCCCATACCAAAAAAAAACTCCAATGGACCCCACTAATTTTAACAACCTAGGACCCATCTCCTTACTCCCGTTTGCCTCCAAACTCCTTGATTGTTTAGTCTAAAACTGACTGAGCGACCACCTCAATTGAGAATAACCTTCTTGATCCCCTTCAGTCTGGATTTCGTCCATAGCACACCACAGTAAGATGTTTGTGAGCTTTAGGAGAGCAGTTTCTAACGGCTAAAACCAACGGTCATTATTCTGTACTCATAATCTTGGACCTCTCCGCTGCCTTTGATCAGTCTCCTCACACATCACTGATTTACTAACAGACATATCAGCTTTAATGTCGCACCACTTAAACTGAATCTAAAACCAAGCTCATAATATTTCCTCCCCCATGTGCCCCTAACCCTAAGTTTTCTGTCAAGATCAATGACAACTATCACTATCCGTCCCCACATACTAGGATGCTAGAGGTAACCCTAGAGTCTGAACTGTCCTTTCATGCCCACATCCAATTTTTTAGGCCAAATCATGCCTCCTTGGCCTCTGCAAGATCTCTAGAATACACCCCTTTTTAACCCATGACACCACAAGCTTCTAATTCACTCCCTGGCTAGCTCTCGCCTAGACAACTGCAACTCTCTGTTGGATTATCTTTACATATACTATCCCCTCTTCAGTACATAATGATTAATGCTGCAAGACTCCTCCACCTTTCCAACCATTTAGTGTCCTCCACTGGCTTCCACTTACGCAACAACTAAAATTCAGTGCTAACAATCAAAGCCGTCCACAACTCCTGCCCCCAGCTGCATCACTAACCTGCTGCCTGCAGGCCGCCCACCTCAGCTCCCGGGACAGGCTACCACACACGGGCCCTTGGTTTGATCATGCCACATGTCTTGCTTACTAGCTCTAAGTAAGTCATGTGGGATTAGATGCTTCTTTTTCTGGTTATTACATATATGTATATTATTACTCTTGAGATTTTTATCAAAGCTATTGGTCTTTTCTAGACATATTGACGCATTCACCCCTGATGAGTGGTAATTACCATGAAATGTGCATTAAGATACAGTCATGACTTCAATCCATCGTGTTTTTTTTCTTCGATCCTCATAGGTTTTAATATTACCATTTTCTTTCTTATCAACATGGAGCCTTGTACATTGGCCACCAGCATGTGCTTTGACACCAATGCAATGTGTGTGTGTGTGTGTGTGTGTGTGTGTGTGTGTGTGTATATATATATATATATATATATATATATATATATCCATATTCAATGTATCCATGTTTTGTACATATATTGACTCTGCATGTATGCATTATGTGCTAGATATACTTTTTGATAATACTTTTATACCAAAATCCTCCTATACATTTTATGGTCCGTCATATGCTTCTTTTAAAGTCCCAAACTTTTCCTCCTTATATCCCATATAGGGATGGAAACGCGTCTTCTGGGCCTCATTTAAAGTCCCACCCATTTTTTCTTTCATGCATCACTAACCTAGTCTCAAAATACCAACCAAGCTGCTCTCTTCAGTCCTCCAAGGGACCTCCTCCTGTCTAGCTCACTTGTCACCTCCTCCCATGCTCGCCTACAAGAATTCTCCAGAGCTTCTCCCATCCTTTGGAACTCCCTACCTCAATCTGTCTGATTGTCCCCTAATCTATCCATCTTTAGACGAACCCTGTAAACCCTTTTCTTTAAAGAAGCTTATGCTGCTCCTAACTAATACACTGTTTTACTTTTTCAGCTCATCTCCTACAGCTATTACCTTTTCTATTAATTGACCCTCCCTCATAGATTGTAAGCTCCAACAAGCAGGACCCTCTGATGCCTCAATCTGTAATATAACTGTAATGTCTGCCTTCATTTTGTTAAGCGATGTGAAAACTGTTGGTGCTATTTTAAATCCTGTAAAATAATGTATGTGGGTAGAGCAATGTTATAAAAAAAAGTTTGTCTACCTTTCTCTAACACTACTGTATCAGGAATGACTAATACTGTGGTGACTATTTAGGAGTACCACACAGATATTGTATTCATCATAAACTGCTTCTGCCCAGGAACAAAACATTTTGCTATGCCCCAGTTCAGTCACTCTCATGATGCTAATGTTATCTGATTACTTTTGTCAGTGCTGAGAACCTTCTAAAATGAGTTATTTTCATAGGAGGCTAATGACTCCCTATTATTGTATCCTGCCTTGAACAAGATTTAACATGCTGATGGGTGCCGCTGTGCTCACTGACTTCAAATCCAGTCTCACAGCAGCTGATGACAGGACTTGAAAGGCCATTTTACGTATTTCTTTTTTATCACGCCTTTATGAGATCATTATAAATACACAATTCGGCCCCACCTTAGGGTGGCACAAAAAATGTAAATTAATTGGAATGTTTTCCTTGTGTTTCTGTGTTGAATTTTTTTGCTAAAAAAAAAAAGTTTTACCCTCGATTACTACCTGTTTTATCAGCCATTTGAGGCAGCCGGGGATGGGTTAAGTAGAATCTTACTGCTCTGCCCTTTTAATTGGATTATTAAACAGGAGTCATCTGGATGCTAGGTTACACTGAAACGTGTTAAAGTGGAACTACACTGTATCTGAGTACCACAA
This sequence comes from Rana kukunoris, assembly GCA_029574335.1. Classification (NCBI taxonomy): domain Eukaryota; kingdom Metazoa; phylum Chordata; class Amphibia; order Anura; family Ranidae; genus Rana; species Rana kukunoris. Next base: position 375,025,915 of record CM056052.1, read on the forward strand.
ACCAAAAGTGCCATTTAAATTTATATTTAATTATCAAAGCAAACTCCCTCATCTATCCATGTCTCCATGCTTTATTTTGTCAAGAAATCACTTTGAAAAATACCCCCCTGGCATTCCTGGCTGCAACCATCTTGAGTAAGGACAGATGATTAATGTAGCATTTACTTCCTGGAATGCATCAAGCAGGAGCACATTACCAATATGTTGCTTTTGCCTTTGGCCTATCACTGTAAAGTACAGTGATTTGGATGTATCTGTGCTGGAACCATCTCATTGCTTTGAGTATCTGGACCTGGCCTTAGCTGTGGTTTTGTCCAAAAAATTCCCTCCCCTGGACAAACTTTTGATCTTTTTTTTTCCCCCCCTCTCAGGGTTTACCCAGGAGCCAACCATCTTTTTATATTTTTTTGCATTATGGTCTTGTGCTGAATAGTATCATACTTTGAGGCAGTTCCTTCCCTCTCTACTCTGCAGGATGGGACAACATCCCAGTGACTCTAAACAGGCCCAGAGGACATGGTACTTTTTTGGGCCCTCCCATATTGTCCAGACCTTCTCGCAGGGTCCGGATTTCCACTCTGCTTCTCAATCTGTGGCTTCTATGGCTTGGCTGTTGAAGCCCAGGTTCTGAGAGACAATATATGAAATCCTGTCATCCCTACACTCCTGAAGGCTAGGAAGTAGACTTAACACAATGTCTACTGTTGCACTTGAAAGCGCATTTCTTAGTGTAAGGCAATGGAATTCCATTCCAGGTCGTTTTCAGTGGGACGCAACATGTTTTCTCCAGTCTGGTCTGCAGGGCCGCCATCAAGGGGGTATAGGCATTACACCCGTAAGGGGCCCAGTTTTTTTTCGTCTGACCCCTCCCCACCTTTAGAAACTCGCGGTAGAAGACTTGACTTTGTTTTGTTTGGCACCAACCCCCATCCCACTTATCTTGCGGCAGGAGAGAGAGAATAGATGAAACTTTCATTACCACAACCCCCCCCCCGCGCTTATTTCTTATGTTGCCTTTCTCATCACCATTACTCCTGCGAAGCAAGTTGGCAGCCTCTCCTGTAAAGAACTTCTGGATCTTTACAAGGACAGTTGTGTTTTGAGGCCCGAGACTTTTCTTCCCAAGATTTTTTTTGTTTTCCTTTCACCTTATCAGGATCGCCACCTGGTCATCTATTCTCATGACTAGGTGTAAGTTCAGGCTAATCATTACTGATAATGATGTGCAACTTTATAATTTTTGTCAGTCTACAGCTCAGTCCTTAACACCTGAATTATCTTTCCCTGGTCGCTGCCATCTACAGACAGCATGGACCCCTAACAATTTCAACACGATTCCACACATGTCTAGATTTCTGTTTAAATCGTCAAAAATGTTTTGTTGGGAGCTAGTTAAATCTGGTTCTTGCAGCTCTTCAGAAACAGCCCATTAACCACTCGCCTGCTGAGAACTTTTATCCCCTTCCTGCCCAGCCCAATTTTCAGCTTTCATTGTCGCAATATAAATAACAATTGCGCAGTCATGCAACACTGTACCCATATGAAATGTTTATAACACAAATAGAGCACACAAATAGAGCTTTCTTTTGGTGTAATTTTAAAAACGGGGAAAAAATAAAACACTAAGAGAAAGGCATAATGAGCTATGCATAGCATACTAGCTCATTATGTGGCACTTACCTAAAATTGAAGCCCCCAAAGTGCTCCTTGTTCCCCTCCGCCACAATGGCCCCTTGGAGCTTCTTTCGGGTATGACATGCCCCTCTGCTACTTCGATCCAGGGCTACAGAAGGAGGCGTCAGATCTCGGCCCCTCCCCCTGAAGCCCTGGATCAGAGTAGCAAAGCGGTCGGGAGTCACATGACCGGCCTCAATATAACTGAAAAAAAGGTATTTAGAGGCTTTGTTTGAATAAAAACACTTTGGTTGTTAAAGAGTGAGGCTACTGTGTCCTTGGCAAACAATAACTCATTCAGCTGGCAGCGGGGTTCCCCTGCTGACAACAGAAGTATAAACAAAACTAGGGGAAGCTGCTGCTGTAGGCGTCTGTCTAGAGGAGCTGAATCTTCACCTGTGGAGTCTGCCGTGCATGGAGGGAGGAACAGCCTGGATGTACCACCGCAGGGGAGTGTGAGTTTGCAGGGACGCCTTTCAGAAGAACTGCAATGTTTTATCAGCCTTGCTCAGCCCACCTGGTGAAGATTCAGCTCCTCCAGTCCTGACCTGCACTGAGACCTGGGAGGTAGGTGTGTGGCTAGCCATGGCTTCTCTCTTCTCTCTCTCTCTGCTCAAAGCTCTTCTGCTCCCCCAATTTTTTAAGCTGTGTGTGCAGACAGGCTGGTGTCATACAGAGGAGCCCATCATTGCCCTTTGTGCTGCCTTTCAGGAGAGGAGCACACTGCTAACTGGCTCATGAGGAATTTAGGGTCTAACCTTGTGAGAGCTGGCTGAGGCTATAATTTGGAGTCTAGTGTCCAACCTTGTGCGGCCTCTGGAGGACAGAGGAGACACAGCTCATTGGTTAATTAGGATCCCAGTGCCTAAAGGGGTTGTAAACCCTCCTATGCATTAAGGTGAAAAAACATCTATTCTTGGCTCCCACTGCTGTCAATCAAATCCAATGACGTGGGGGCAGGGCCAATTTCTGCATTCGGTAACTATGGATGCCTAATGCAGGACTCGGGAGCGCGCCCACAAGGTAACCCCCTTGGGAGAACGCTTCCCAGAGGGGGGTATCTGATGCGGGGAGGAGCCGAGAGAGCCACCAGGGGACCCCAGAAAATCGGGTTTGGGGCCACTCTGTGCAAAATGAGCTGCACAGTGGAGTTAAGACTGACATGTTTGTTATTTAAAAAACGAACCTATAGTGTCACTTTTAACCCCGTGCTTCCTGTAGGAGAGAAGCCCCCTGGTTGGCTAATCGGGGACCCATTGTTTACCCTGTTTTTCCATTACGCACACTGATGGACATAAGAAGTGGAGAGCTGATCGGCTGCTCTCCTGACGGAGGTCTGTGCTGATAATCGGCGCATTAAAAATCGATGCAGACCCATCAAGGATGCCCACTGGAGACTACCAGGTGATCGCACCAGGGATGCCAATCAATGCCTATTAGGATGGCACTATGTGCCCATCAGCAATGCCTGTCCGTGCCTCCTAATAAGTGCTGCCTATAAGTAGTGGTTATCAGTGCTGCTTATCAGTGCTGCTTATCAGTGCTAAATACAAGTCCTGAAAATAAATTCCTGGGATGTTAACAGGTGCACTAGATGGGCAACAATGAGATGACCTCCAAAACAGGAATGTTACAGGTAGTGGCCACTGACATTTTTCCCCCCTACTTTTCTGACTGTTTGTCATTATGTTTTGATTTTTTTTTCTCAATTTTTGGTCTATTTGGGTCAGTATCGCTGCTGGTAGCATGACCTGGACCCTATAGAGGTTGCACAGGCAGTCCAACTTCTCCAGGATGGCAAATCAATACATGCCATTGCCAGAAGGTTTGCTGTGTCTTCCAGCACAGTCTCAAGAGCATGGATGAGATTCCAGGAGACAGGCAGTTACTATAAGGGAGACCTGGACAGGGCCATAGAAGGTCCTTAACCCATCAAAAGGGCCGGTATCTGCTGCTTTGTGCACAGAGGAACAGGATGGACACTGCCAGAGCCCTACAAAATGACTTCCTGCAGGCCACTGGTGTGAATGTTTCTGACCAAGCAATCAGAAACCGACTCTATGAAATGTAACTAAAATGGACAAGCCTGCTGTGTATATGTGTGTATGTGTGTGTGTGTGTGTGTGTATATATATATATATATATATATATATATATATATATATATATATATATATATATATATATATATATATATATATATATATATATATATATAATATTATATCTTTTATGTGACAACAGTTAAGAAATGACACTTTGCTGCAATGTAAAGTAGTGAGTATACAGCTTGTATAACAGTGTAAATTTGCTGTCCCTCAAAATAACTCAATGCAAAGCAATTAATGTCTAAACTGCTGGCAACAAAAGTCAATACACCCCAATTGGCCATTTTCTCTCCCTGGTGTCATGTGACTCGTTACTGTTACCAAAATGTCTCAGGTGTGAATGGGGAGTAGGTGTGTTAAATTTGGTGTTATTGCTCTCACTCTCTCATACTGGTCACTGGAAGTTCAACATGGCACCTCATAGCAAGAACTCTCTAATGCCGCGTACACACGGTCGTTTTTTGCGATGAAAAAAAACGACGTTTTTTAAAACGTCATTTAAATTGATCGTGTGTGGGCAAAACGTTGTTTTTTGTCTTCAAAAAAACGACCAAAAAAAAATTCCAACATGCTTGAATTTTTTGTGTCGTTTTTCAAAACGTCGTTTTTTGTTTCACAAAAAGTCACCGTGTGTAGCAAAAACGTCTTTCAAAACGACGTTTTTCAACCCGCGCATGCCCAGAAGCTAGTTATGAAGCGAGCTTCAATGGAAAAGAGTGGTGAACGTAACCTCGCTTTTTGTGAAAAAACGATGGTGTGTATGCAAAATTGTCTTTGAAAAGTGACGTTTCAAAAACGTCGTTTTTTACTTCACAGAAAACGTCGTTTTTTTTCATCGCAAAAAACGACCGTGTGTACGCGGCATTAGGATCTGAAAAAATAATTGTTGCTCTGCATAAAGATGGCATCGGCTATAAGAAGATTGCCAATACCCTGAAACTGAGCTGCACCTCGGTGGTTAAGACGATACAGCAGTTTAACAAGGACCGGTTCCACTCGGAATAGGCCTCGCCATGATCGACCAAAGAATTTGAGTGCCCGTGCTTGCCATCATGTCTATAGGTTATCTTTTTGGGAAATAGACGTACGAGTGCTGCCCGCATTACTGCAGAGTTTGAAGGGGTGAGGGGGTCAGTCTGTCGGTGTTCGGACAATACACTGCATACTGCATCAAATTGGTCTGCATGGCTGTTTCCCATAAGGAAGCCTCCTCTAAAGAATATGCACAAGAAAGCCTGCAAACAGTTTGCTGATGACAGACTAAGGACATGGATTACTGAAACCATGTCCTGTCGTCTGACGAGACCAAGATAAACGTATTTGGTTCAGATGATGTCAAGCGTGTGTGGTGGTAACCAGGTGGAGAGTACAAAGACAAGTGTCTTGCCTACAGTCGAGCATGGTGGTGGGAGTGTCATGGTCTGGGGCTGCATGAGTGCTGCTGGCACTGGGGAGCTACAGTTCATTAATGAAACCATGAATGCCAACAATGTACTGTGATCTACTAAAGCAGAACATGATCCCCTCCCTTCAGAGACTGGGCCACAGGGCAGTATTCTAACATAATGTACACCTCCAAGACGACCACTGCCTTGCTAAAGAAGCTGAGGTTAAAGGTGATGGACTGGCCAAGCATGTCTCCAGACTTAAACCCTATTGAGAATCTGTGGGGTATCCTCAAATGGAAGGTAGAGGAGCGTGCAAGGGCTCTAACATCCACCAGCTCTGTGATGTCGTCATGGAGGAGTGGAAGAGGACTCCAGGGGCAACCTGTGAAGCTTTGGTGAACTCCATACCCAAGAGGGTTAAGGCATTGCTGGAAAATAGTGGCCACACAAAATATTGCCAATTAACTGGGACATTTTCACTTAGGGGTGTACTCACTTATGTTGCCAGAGGTTTAGACATTAATGGCTGTGTATTGAGTTATTTTCAGGGGGCAGCTGTACACTCACATTGTAGCAAAGTGTAATTTCTTTAGTGTTGTCAAATGAAAAGATATAATAAAATATTTACAAAAATGGGAGGGGTGTACTCACTCTTGTGAAATACTGTGTGTGCATATATAGAGTTGTGCTCATAAGTTATAACTTATCCTGGCAGCATTTATGATTTCTTGGCCATTTTTCAGAAAATATAAATAACGCAAGAACATTTTTCCCTTGTGGTTAGTGTTTGGCTGAAGCCATTTATTATCGATCAACTGATGTTTACTTTTTTTAAATAATAATCACAACAGAAATGACCCAAATGACCCTGATCAAAAGTTTACATACCCTGGTGATTTTGGCTTGATTACATGCACACAAGTTGACACAAAGGAGTTTGAATGGCTATTAAAGGTAACAATCCTCACCTGTGATCTGGTTGCTTGTAATTACTATGCATGTAAAAGGTCAATGCGTTTCTGGACTCCTGACAGACCCTTACATCTTTCATCCAGTGCTGCACTGACATTTCAGGATTCGGAGTCATGGGAAAAGCAAAAGAATTTAATAAAACATATAAAACCGGAAAGGGATATAAAAAGATATCCAAGGAATTGAGAATGCCGGCAGTGTTCAAACTCTAAGAAGTGGAAAATTAGGGGTTCTGTTAAAACCAAACCACAGTCAGGTAGACCAACAAAAATGTCAGCCACAACTGCCAGGAAAATTGTTTGGGATGCAAAAAAACACAAATAACTTCAGGTGAAATACAGGACTATCTGAAAACATGTGGTGTGGCTGTTTCAAGATGCACAATAAGGAGGCACTTTAAAGAAGAAAGCCATCACTGCGCAAATGCCACAAAATATCTCGCTTACAATACACCAAAAGGCAAAGCGACCAAGTCTCAAACCTTTTGGCACAAAGTCATTTGGATTGATGAGACCAAAATGTAGCTTTTTGGTCACAACCATAAACACTACATTTGGAGAGGAGTCGAAAAGGTCTATGATGAAAGGTACACTATTCCTACTGTGAAACAGAGGTGGATCGCTGATGTTTTGGGGATGTGTGGGCTACAAAGGTACAGGAAATTTGGTCAAAATTATTCATCAGCCAGGAAGCTGTGCATGGGATGTACTTGGACATTCCAACATGACAATGATCCAAAACACAAAGCCAAGTCGACCTGTAATTGGCTACAGCAGAATAAAGTGAAGGTTCTGGAGCGTCCATCTCAGTCTCCTGACCTCACTATCATTAACCCACTATCATTAACCCACTCTGGTGAGATCTCAAATTTGCAGTTCATGCAAGACAGCCCAAGAAATTTACAGGAACCCAGGCTTTTTGCCAAGAGGAATGGGCAGCTTTACCATCTGACAAGATTAAGAGCCTCATCTACAAATACCACAAACGACTTCAAGCTGTCATTGATGTTAAAGGGAGGCAATACACGGTATTAAGAACTGGGGTATGTAAACTTTTGATCAGGGTCATTTGGGTAGTTTCTGTTGTGATAATAATTTTAAAGCATAAACAGTTTAATAATGGCTTCAGCCAAACACTAACCATGAGTGAAAAGTTTTTATCATTCATATTCTCTGAAAAATGGCCAGGAAATCATAAATTCTGCCAGGGTATGTAAACTTATGAGAACTGTATATGGGGGGAGGCTGTAGTGATCCCTTTGGTGGACATCTCGTGCTGTGTGAACTGAGGAATGGGAGTCTGCCATGAAGGGATTTGTAGTGAAATAGAGAATGTGTGTGTGTGTCTGTCTTGCTCGCTCGCTCGCTCTCTCTCTTGCTCTCACACACTCTCTCTCGCTCTCTCTCCTCTCTTCCTCTCTCATCTCTCTCTCGCTCTCTCTCCTCTCTTCCTCTCTCATCTCTCTCTCGCGCTCTTGCTCTTCTCTCTCCCTGGCGTGCGCGCTCTCGCCCCTTTCTATCTTTCCACACTCATCCTGACTTCTGCACTTAATACACTGTATTTTTATGTTGCTTACTCCTGTACTCAAACATGTTGTGTGGACTGCAGGAGAGGAGGGACGTGGGGGATGACAGCATGGTCTTCCAGTGCCGAGTGTTAGGAGTGCTGTGTGTATTCATCACTTTGTCTAATCCAGATGGTAATAGACCTCACACTGATGGATGATGGAGACCCTCTCCCTGTTGCTGCTTCTCCTCTCCCTGAATGCTGGAAATAGGTATTGGTAATTGTTATCGGCAAGTACTTTAAAAAGTTTTGGAACTCGTAAAAAAAAAAAAAAAGTGGTATCGGTGCATCCCTAGTTAAAACCCCTGGAGAATATGGTCGATTGTTTTTTACCTGAAATTGCATTTGTGTTATACAAGATAAAAGTGCATTTATGAGAACTAATATTTTTTTGTTTATTTTTACTTTATTTGTGTGTTTTGTATGAAAAGTATCTTTTTTTTTTTTTTTTAAACACATATGTTTTTTAGTTACAGGATGAGGAAAGAAGACGACAACAACAAATGGAAGAGATGCGCAAACGAGAAGCTGAAGATCGCATACGACAAGAAGAAGAACGCCGGCGTCAAGAGGAGGACCGACCAAAACGAGACTCTGAAGAAAAGGTTTTGTACTCTATATATTACCATTCAGTGGTGCTACCCATTTGATAAAAATGTGTTTTGTGCAAAGTAAGTTGCTGAGGCTAGATTTGTTTACCTAAGTGATTTAAAGGCACATTAGACCACATGCACACATGGAGTAACAATACACAAGTGCTTTTGAGTATTTCACCAGGAACTGTTATGCTCATAATTGATCATTTTTACTACGTGCAAGCACATTCCCTTACACTGTTGGTGTAAGCTGTCTGCTAATACATCGTATGGGCAGGCAGTTTTACACTGACAGGAAAAATCAATGAACTACTACAGCCCCGTAGGAGTTAATTGAGAAGTACAAGTTGACAGCCGCAGAAAACTGTAAATGAATGACCCAGGTGGGCGGAGCCCCGCATGGCATTGTTTTCTTTCGATTCTAGCAGCGAGCTGGAAAGAAGATCCCCTTCCCCAGCTCGCTGCCAAAATGGGAGATTGGGGTGTAACGTGTCACCAAAGGTGAACTTCTCTTTTAAAGTGGAAGTTCACCCAAAAAAAACATTTCTAAAAATACCTTGAGCCGACCGCTTAGACTGTGAGGATGCTGTTGTTTTTTTTTTTGTTTTTTTTCATACATACCGTGTCAGCGGTGTTTCATCCCTCGCACTTTATCATAGACCTAAACCAACAGCAGTGACAAAACCATGAGATATCATAGTGGAAGAAAAAAAAACGAATACATTTTTTTTATATATATATACCACACGAATTCACATTAAGACCAAAAATATTAATCCCGAGATTAAAACAATACAGGTGAGTTTTGAAACCGTGGAATAAATAATTGTGAGTTAATAAGTGATTGGCTCTGATAGAGTAGGAGTGCAATACTGAATCCACAAGATTTTAAAAGGTAAAAAAAAGTTTCAGCAGGATGGATTAATCCAAAGCTATTCAGGCACCACCAAGGGAAAAGAGTTATCCATATACTGGTCACTCTGAGTAGGAACTCTTACCGGAAGGTGTAGACCTACTATTGTAGCAAGGTTCTACATGGGCGCTTGCAGATATAGCCCTTTGCGGGGTCACGGGGTAGGCCTCGTCTCCTGAGCTCACTGGTAGTCACAGGCCAGCGTCTAAGATATCCACGTGGTATCCAAATTTCATCCAAAAATCTCAGTGGGTCTGAGACTGAGGACAGAATGTGTCCAGAATGGATGCTTACTTGACACTATACTTTGGAACGATTTTATTTGAAACATTTGTGCATAAAATGGGGAAAAATCTATAAGCCGAGGTGTGACAAAAACTGAATGCTAATCTAAATATTTTCAAACTATTCATTTTTTGTTACTTAAGCTTTACTCTGTTTAGTATTCAAGTAACTATAAGGGTGTCTCAGAAACCAAAAGAGGGCAAAGCCAAGCTCAACAGTAGCCTGTATTTCTGATGTGTTTTTTTTTTTTTTTTTTTATGATCATTTCATTTTTTCCATCTCAAGATGACTAGACTCTGTTTTATTTTGAATGAGCAATTATCAGAATTCAAGAACATCCATGCATGGATTTCAAAATAGAATTTTGGGCAAGGTGAGATGGTGTTCTGGTCAAAATCTGTAGGTTCATTCTTCCAGAAGTGCATTTGTGAGGTCAGGCTCTGGCGTTGGATGAAAAGCCCTGGCTTGCAGTCTCCACTCTAGTTTATCCCAAAGGTGTTCTATCTGGTTGAGCTTGGGACTCTGTGAAGGCCAGTCAAGTTCCTCCACCCCAAACTTGCTCATCCATGTCTTTATGGACCTTGCTTTGTGCACTGGTCCAAATCATTTGGTGGAGGGGGGATTATGCGCCCACCGGACACGGCTGATGACTGATCACCGTACCGGCCCGATGCCAGTACCGTGTGACCACTGTTACCAATCACAGCAGGGCACATGGCAGCTGTATACAATCGATGCCTTCCTTTCAAGCCATTTATTGTATACAATTGTGTTGCTAGCTGTGATTGGTCAGTGTGATCAAATGGTACAGACTGGGCCAATCACAGCCCAATCTGTACCATGTGATTAGCTCAGACCAATCACAGCTAATCACAACAAAATAACCTGAATGAATTGATTTCATTCTGTAAAATGCTTGCATATAGCAATGTAGTGCACAGCTTTATGCAAACCTAATGTGTAAAAAAAATACTGAGCACTTCCCCAGGGTACAATGCTACTATGGTACTATCATATTGCTCTTCTCAAAGCTGGTTAAAAAGATATCATAAAAAAAAAAATCAGTGTCCCTGATCACTGCCGTGTCCATGATATGATGTACTGCACTGGTGACCGTATGTAGGGGGGAGCTTTCATTTTCCAAAATCCTTATGCCAAAATAAATGAGAACTTCAAAAAACGTGCCATGCCTCTTACTAAGTACCTTGGAATGTCTTGCTTTCCAAAAAGGGGTCATTTGGGGAGATTTGTATTGTCCTGACCTGTTTGGACCTCAAGAAATGAGAGAGGCTGTCAGTACATTAGGATTGATCAATTTTCAGATATATAACTTAGTTTGTGGACTCTAACTTTCCTAACGACTAAATGATAAACATTGATTTGGGTCATTTCCACCAAAGAAATGTATCCAGAATACATTTTGTCCTAAATTCATGAAGAAAGAATGTTTATTTGCAAATTTTATAACCGAAACAAAGAAAAGGGGTTTGTTTTTATTTATTTAGCAAAAAATTACCCAGCGGTAATTAGATTCCACCAAAAGAAAGCTCTTTTTGTGTGAACAAAATGTTAAAAAAATGTATTTGGGTACAGTGTCGCATAACCACATAATTGTAATTTAAAGTGCGACAGTGCTGAAAGCTGAAAATTTGCCTGGCCGGGAAGAGGGTAGACGTGGCCAGTATTATAGTTAAAAGTCGCTCAAGGTGGTTTTTGAAACGGCAGTTAGTGCTTGTATATAAAGACTATTTTGTAATCATGATATACAGCATATTTTGTACCACAAAACTGATCCTCAGCTGCAGAGCATAGTTTAGGACAAGAACTGAAAGGACTCCTTTCAATGGACTTTGAATGATGATATTATTATTATTATTATTCAGGATTGATATAGCACCACAGATTTTTACAATATAAAGGGATACAGTACAATAAAATACAAGAGGCTTGAGAGGGCGATCTAATGGGGTGGGGCTAGTGGTACAAAAGTTAATAACTGAGAGATGAGCTGATGGAAGATTTAAAAGTTCAGTTGTTAGGTGCCAATGGGATAGGCTTCCCTAAAAGTGTCCAAAATTGTATGTATATTTAAGTGACCAAAAGGAAACAAAGCTGGCGATATAAAGAAAATTCCATCATCCACGCAAATGAAGTGGATGAAAGAAAACTTCCTGGCAGTACATTGTATTTTTACACTTGCACCCTCTGCTGTCAGAATACACTGATCAGCAGCTGCAGCCGCTGATCAAACGTTTTACAGCATGTCTTTGTCTTCCGTCAAGCAGGGAGGATCACACACTGATTGAAATTTAAATGGGTCCCTGCTGAACTTGCTGAAATTCAACCATTGTCGGCCTGTTTTAAGAGAAGTTGTTTGTGTTTAAATACAGTTTAAGCTTTACCTTAATAAAAGCTGTTTAGGAACTCCATCCATTAAGCTGAGTCACATTTATCGACAGTTAAGAGATGGCAGATAAGAATTTACTGTAGTACATACATTGCATCTGTTGCCCACAGGTATGTAGTACAATATAAGCTAGAGCAATGGAGCCCAAGCAAGTGTACATGTTTGGTTAAAACAAAAAAAATAAACTATTTAGATAATTGAAATGCACTATTTACACGTTTTAGCATTATTAAAGCACCAATGTATACTGTTGTTTGTGTGCATGTGGCATGATATCAACAAATTGTGCGTGTGTGTATATATTTTTTTTTTTCTTTCGTTAATAACCATTATTGTATGTAAGCTTTATTTTGTTTCTTTTTATTTTTTGCACAAGCTTAATTACATTATTTATTTTTGGCTAGCAGAGGAGGCAGGAAGAGGAGTACTACAACCGTTTGGAAGCAGAGAGGCGCAGGCAACATGAGGAGGCAGAGCGGAGATTACTAGAGCCTGAAGAGCCTGGTCTGTACAGACCTCCACTCCCAAGGGAATATGAGCTCCCATCCCCACCCCTCCCGTCTAACGCTCCGCCTCCCCCACCTCAGCGAAACACTTCTTACCTCAAAACACAAGCTCTGTCACCTGACACGGTTTACACTGCCAAGTTTGTTGCATACACTGATGATGAGGAAGACACAAACCTAGCAGGTCAGGATAAGTACTCCAGCACAAGAAAGTCTTATGGTGACCTTCCTCCAGCTTCACATAAGCCACAGCTGCCTGCTGCACGCCAGCCTCGTCCTGTGTCCGATGGCTTCTTTCTTTCAAACTCATTCCAGCCACCTACAGCCAATGCCAACAGTACTGGTAGCAAAACAGGCCTGGCCCCTCCCATAGCAAATAAGCCAGGTTTTCTTCACCAAAGCATCTCTAAAGGTACTGTTAAAAATGTGTGACTAGTTGGAATACAACTCCTAACTCTTACACCTTGGTGATTTTTAAATGGAAGTCTATCCTAATTTGTGATTTTTCCCCCCCCCCCCTCTCTACCACTATTTGGTGAATGATTAAACACTTCAATTACCCTTTTCAATCAGTTTTTCAATTCAGTTTTCCTCTTCTTTACACCACTTAAATGTCTTTTTTCCTCTTGGGTCTTAATAAGAAAAAAACGTAATCAAATCAAAGTACTGTTGGTTTTGGCTACCATGCTTTGCTGCTTCATATGTTTTTCATTTAGGTTTGCTGTACATTTTTGTACTGCATGTACTTGCTCGTGTTATTTATTTTTCTAGTCAGAAGGTCAGTCCAAACAGAAGAGATGTTTTAGATTCAAAGGTTTAGTATAATGAGCCTCCATACATATCAGGCACTAGTCTAGGGAGAGTGCTTTAACTTCACACCATGTTATTCTGAGAATTCTGAATAATTGCAAACCATATATTCCAGTCAAAAGCACTGATGTGCCCTCCTAGAGAACCACGCTCGAAACTATGCGCATTCTGCCTAAAGTGGGCTCCTGATACTGACATTGCTGTATATCAAAACGCACATCTCACTTCTACAATGCATCTGTTTAGAGCATGGGTCTTCAAACTACGGCCCTCCAGTTGTTCAGGAACTACAATTCCCATCATGCTTAGTCATGTCTGTGAATGTCAGTGTGTTACAATGCCTCATGGGATGTGTAGTTCTACAACAGTTGGAGGGCCGTAGTTTGAGGATCTATGGTTTAGAGTCTAGAATAGAGATTTAGTCATCACATCTAATCAAGAGTCCATCCATACACCCGTTGTTATAATGCCTCATGATAGGGGCTGAGCCAATAGTCCATCCGTTGTAAGCAAAAAGTGAAACCTATTAAAGTTGGGTACACAGTCAGTTAATTTTTTTTCTACACAAATGATGATGCAGGAGTCCTCCCGGCTTGGGCGTTTTATTCTGACAGTGGGAACTCTTTGCTGTCCAGAATACACTGGCCAGCGCTACTTCTGATTGAAGAAGGTTTTCCAGCAGTCCCGTTCAACAGAAGTTTTATCTGACAATTGGCTTCTATCAGTTTGGGAGGTTTGCATACAGAACAAAGTTTGTCCGATCCCTGTTTTTACTGCCCAAGTTTTGATCCTTGTAAACCCAATTTAAGTTATGCATACATAATACATGTTTTCAGGTTTTAGCAATGCATTTATTTTGAAAGTTCTGTGTGCATGTGCCGAATATTCACAGACCAATAAAATCTAGGTTTTGAATTTAATGAACAACAGACATAGAAATTTTCATGACTACATCCTCTAAACATTTAGGAGAATAAAAATGGGGGGAATAGATGTTTCTAAGCAGGATACGAGTTACGTTTATATCAGTAACATTACAGACATGTGGGCAGCAGGTAGTGGTAGTTAAAAAGAATCTACACATAATTAAGAATACCCAGAATGACCTACAAAACATCTTTTTATTTAATGCTCCAGAGTCCCTGGTAACTCAAAGCTATGTAGACCGTAAATAGTATCAAACCACTGCTTGGACCACCACAGAGAATCCAACATGAACAAATTATTTGTACAAAAATCTAGTTAACTCTCATCCATAAATTCTAAGGCCAAAATATCTCCTTTTGTTTTGGCTAGGAAAAGCTAGGGAGATACCATTGTCGGTTCACATTGGGGCGACTTAGTCGGCTGACGAGACACGCTCTATTCAGTGCAATGGGACTGATCTAATCGATTCATGCACTACTTAAGGGGACTTGCATTGACTGATATTAAAGAAGTTGTTTGCAAGTCGCACTGTGTGGTGACTTTGAAGCCGCCCCAGTGTGAACTGAGCCCTGCAGTTATCACATTGCTTTGTTGTTTTGAATTATTCAGTTTGCAAAAGTAACATAAATCAATTTTTTTTTTATGGAACACCATTCATATGTTCTGGACAAGCACTTTTTTTCCGGTGACATATTCTGATTTAGAAAGCTGAGCTTTTGTAGCATATAGGTTTATCCTGGTACGTGAGGATGAGCCCAAAGAAATACACAAACACATCATGTAATAATCCACACAATTTCTTGTAGATTAAAAGAATACTTTTTAAGAAATGAAAGGAAATGTCATGAGAGATCTACATGACTTTTGCTATCATTCTAAAAAAAAAAAAGTTAGCTGCTGAATGCCACCCTATTACATTGACATCAGCACTTTGATTTATTGATCAGAATAATGGCAATTAAAATCAGAACTGAACTCTAGCTGAAGCCTTCAATGTATTTAAAGATACTTTGTCATGAACCATTCTGTTACAGTTGCCATCGCTGAACTCTTCTGTTTAAAATGCTTGTTTCCTGGATGGCATGCTGAAACTTTGGCTTCAAAGCTTTCTGATTTGCTTTCCTGAAATAAGTATAGAGAGATGGAATTCATTCACAGCATACTTTTTTCTAGGACTCAAAATAATTTAGAGGACCTGCAGTAAAATTCCATCTTCATTCAATTTGCTTGACCCTACCCCTTTACAAATTACTTTCTGATAGTGGATGTAGGATGTACCTGCATGAAAAGAAAAGTTCTATAGATACTATACCCTACCTTTCAAATTGCTAAGCGTGGATTCCTGGAATATGTAGAGCAGGTGAAATATGAGAACACGCAAGTCTATTGCAGAAGCATCATCTTGTGAGGGTTCAGCAGCTCTGTATTTTCCCAGAATCTAGTCTGAAGAAGTGTGACGACATCCTCACCACGGTGTCATGGGCAAAATAGGGAGGTGGGGGTTGAGTTGAGTGTAACCCCCAACTTTTTTCTTCACAGGTACACTTTACACCTACTAATAAATGATTAGTAAAGTGGAAGGGGACATGGACAATTTAAGTGAACACTAGGAAAGCAAAAATTTAAGATATTGATTTACATTAACCAACAATAGCTTGTTAAATACAATTGCATAAAACCTAATAATCTCCTCGACCCTATATAAAAGTTATATAAATGTAAATAGTTTTTTCATATGCTATGAAAATAACCTTTAAATGCACAGTTAGCATCTGAATAAAAGTTGAATTACAACACATGCTCACTCCTTATTATACAGTTTATGAAAATGTCCACAAAATTCATATCTTCTTCTGTCAGTATTCCAACAAGAAGTTCATCCAAAATGACTGTACTATACATCACAAAAACACATAGCATAATTCTGAATTTTTTGAAAAATAAAATTTAAAGTACACAACACACAAGTTAAGTACTTAAATCACAGGATGCTTTGCAAGTTAAAGTTCTGTATAGTGCCTACATTGCACATAGTTCAAGATTATCAGGGTGATAATGATGGCACTGAACATGAATATCTCCAAATATATCATTCACAATATAGATTTCATATGAGATTCATAGCACCAATCGGCATTCACAATATTTTTTTATATAAAGCCGCCAAACCTATAATGTATGTAGTGTAACGTACCATGCAATAACATGTAGTGGTAAAGTCTGGGTCTCCCTGCTAGTGGAGCTTGTAGTCATGTAGCACTATATAAGGAATAGGGCTGGTAGAGAGAATAAGGTGATATTTTTGACTGTATCAAGTAGCTGGTAGTGCACTGAACCTCTACAGGATGGCAAGTGGTGCACGAATTGATTGAGAAACATGTCATGCTTTAACTTACATTAAAAAGTAAAAGTCCATGTTTCTTTTGACTTAAAAATGGTTCACTTGGGCCAAGGTGGCCCAAACAAACTACTGTATTCTCATTTTATCACTATGCAGCCCCTGTTCCACAGCAGTATGGGCAGTTTCCCATCTGCTGCCTGTATCAAAATGGTGTTGGCCAGAATGCTTCTCTACCAGTCTGGCATTGTTTATGAATGCAAGGCTTTCTCTTAATTGTGATGTCATCCACCTGTCTCTCCACTTTGGAGATTCATTAATAACAATTCTCTCAATTATAGAGAAGAATTCAGTCTGACTCAATTTTGTTTTAAAAAAAGTCTTGAACATATGCAGTCCTTTCACAGTGTATGTGAGAATAAGTCATATTCGCCTATCTAAGGGCGCTTTGGAAAAATAACATCCTTCGATTTTGCATCAATATACTTTCGAAAGTTCCTTTTGTGTGTTTTTATTGGATATTTGGAAAGCAAATTACATGATTATACAGAGTGTTAGGAATACAGTCATATACTATTCATAGGGAGCAGGGAATTGTCATCATATAGAGCTAGAACTTTGACAGCATAGTGCGTGTTCAGATTAACATGCCCAACAATCTTAGCAGTATTTTACAGTAGTATTGTTCACATTTTTAAGTGCAATACTATTTTATAAATTTGGCTTCATGCAAGCTGATTTTTTTTATTTATTTTTTATTGACTTGATGGCCTGAGTATTCTAATGCACACCTTAGAATTATCCATACCCTTCCAGCACATCTGAACCTCAACACTTTAAAGTTTTACATAGATTGGTCCCTGGTCTACAGGAAATCTGTGTTTTAAAGATTTCAGAGAAATATTAGTTGTCCAAGTATCATGTTACGTTTTATTCACTATGTTGGTTACCCTTGTTAATCAACCAAAAATGACTGTATAGCTTATAGTGTATTATAATAACGTGATCCAAGGATATAATAATTACAAGCGCTATTCACATTAAACACAATCACGTTTGCCAAACTAAATTTTTAAGTTAGATTGCGGTTGTAGCTGTTAATACTTACAATGTATACATTTTTTACTCCAGATATAGACCAAATATGACAAAGGTAATTTATGGACTACACATAACTGCTTTCGCCCTTTTCCCACCATAACCATTTGCTCAATATTTATGGCTAACTGCTAATTCATTTTACTTTTCACTGGCTGAGGCTAAAAAGCACTAGAAAAAGCGCTTTGGAATGCTTGCATTTTCATTGTTTGTTCTCCTGTGAAGATTAAAAAGTTAATGTTGGTTTTATTTGAAGGTTGTCCCTGAACTGATATTTCCGCTTTGGGTGAATCAGGGTGGGCTGAATTGCTCACTTTTCACTCTACCACAATACTCTCTCTTCTTCCAGAGTTCACAGTGAGAGATTCGATTTCTCCCCAAACCTGAAATATCGGGACCCATAATCTAAGTTGTAAGAATTTCTTAAATAGAAATGTTCTACTTTTTGCCTATACCCAGTGTCTAGTTAGCTGCTATGGGAATATGGATTTCATCCTCTTTTTGGGGGGGGGGCTTTGATCACTTTCTGTTACTGTGATAGTGACGTTTGTCACCAAAGCAAAGAATAAGGTGTCGTCTCTCTATTGAGGATAGATGCAGAAAATATTATTCTTGGCTGAAGTTCTACTTTAAATTATATTATGACTTCTGTAGCTGTTAGCTGAATTGGGGTTTAACAAAACTAGACTTTTTTTCTTAAAATATATCTGAATATTTCTTTGAGAATCTGTCACTTTACCTATTTAGAGTAAGGTGACTTGTTCCCTTGATAAGCTGCCCCCAATCACTGATATTTTTGCTACACTTCACTCTGCTATGAAAGCATTTGGGTGTGCTGGATACTTCTGGCTACAGGGAGCATTTCCCTTTACTCTCAGAATACAAGGCTGAGCAGTCAATCTCCAGGACTGAACTTTCACATGAGAAAAGGGAGGGGGTAACTAACCCTATGTGAACTCTGACACAAAGCTTTGACTGCAGGAAATATAATGAAGGTGAGTATCAGTGGGTGGGAATGGGAGTTGTGGTCTGTCCGGAGAGCCTGTTTTTTCCTGAAGATCTTTTTGTTTTCTACTTATTGTATCACGTTTTTTCCTGTCTGTTATGATTTTTCCAGCTAAAGCATATTAAATTGAAATTAAAAAAAGTTGAGGGAAAAACCGCGCTAAGCACATAACAGATAATGGCGACTTTCCGTTAAAGAGGGTCATAGAATGCCCGTAATAGCTTTTAGTCTTTAACCAGGGATCAAGTCGTAATAGCTTTAGTTTTTAACCAAGGATCAAGCCATACATCCGGTAAGCTCATACCTATTGACTCCACTCGAACCAGTGTGTTGGTAATTTCATAAAAGATAAAGGCTCCATATAGTGTAGAACCTTAGATACTTTTATTAAAATAAATAGCACTTGCAGCATCCGAAAAAAAACAGACAGCCTTAAGTATGGTGTGCCAGCCGGTGCACATCCAAACAGACCCGTCCTTCCAAGGTACGATGGCGATAAATTGTGCGTTGATGTCAGAGCGTCGCTCCATCCTACGCGATTTGTGATAATTCATATTAAATTTAAATACATATGGTTGGAAAAAATATATATTATACATCTCATTTATAAAGTATTCAGACCCCCTTCACTTTTTTTACATAAGTTATAATGTAGCCTGATACTACTGTTTAAATTGTTTTTTTTTCTCGATATTCATACACTCAGTACACCATAATGACAAACGGGAAAACAGAATTTTAGAAATGCCTGAAAATGTATTACATTTTTTTGTAGCCTTCCCCGTCTGAATACTTATGCCAATGTGAGATATCGTGGAACCTCGGATTGCGAGTAACGCGGTTAACGAGCATTTCGCAATACAAGCAATTTTTTTTTTAAATCCTGACTCCACGAGTGTCCACGAGTGTCTCGCAAAATGAGCAGGATTCAAGCCTCTGTGTTGTGCAGTGTGGCATTTGGCCAGAGGTGCGCGGGCGCCGGTGACACTTGGAGCCACTCGGAAATACTCAGTTTCCGAGTACATCTGAGCAGTCTCTAAATATTTCCGATTCTCTCCAGTGCCCCTCCACCTCTGGCCACATGCGGTACTGCATGCAAAAGTCAATGCGCAACAAATTATCTATGGGGAAACTATTTGGTATACAAGTGCTTTGGATTAAAAGCATTCTCCTGGAACGGGTTATGCTCTTAATCCATGGTTCCACTGTATGAGTTTTTCCTTTTTAATACATTTACGGACATTTTCTACAATTCTGTTTTCTCTTTTTTATTATGGGAGACTAAGTGTAGATTGAGTTTTTTATTTAAACTGTAGTATCAGGCTGCAACATAACAAAATTTTAAAAATGTAAAGGGGATCTGAATACTTTATGCATGCACTGTGTGTGTATGTGTGTATACCGTATCTCTCAAAAGCGAGTACACCCCTCACATTTTTTTTGTAAATATTTTATTATATCTTTTCATGTGACAACACTGAAGAAATGACACTTTGCTACAATGTAAAGTAATGAGGGTACAGCTTGTATAACAGTGTAAATTTGCTGCCCCCTCAAAGTAACTCACTATATTATGTGTGGCCACCAATGCTTCACAGGTTGCCACTGAAGTCCTCTTCCACTCCTCCATGATGACTACATGGAGCTTGTGGATGTTGGAGACTTTTCACTTTTCCACTTTCCGTTTGAAGATGCTCAGTAGGGTTTAGGTCTGGAGACAGGCGATGGACTGGCCAAGACTTTCTCTCAGCTTCTTTAGCAAGGCAGTGGTCGTCTTGGAGGTGTGTTTGAGGTCGTTATGTTGTAATACTGCCCTTCAGCCCAGTCTTCGAAGGGAGGGGATCATGCTCTGCTTCAGTATGTCACAGTACATGTTGGCACTCATGGTTCCCTTAATGAACTGTAGTTTCCCAGATTATGACACTCCCACCTCTGCTTGACTATAGGCAAGACACACTTTGTGTTATCATCTCTGTAGCTCAAGAGATGTAACCTATAGAATTTTTTAAACGTCGCCTATCGAGATTTTTAAGAGTAAAAGTTTGACGGCATGCCATGAGCGGGCGTAATTTTTAAGCGTGACATGTTGGATATCATTTTACTTGGCGTAACATTATCTTTCACAACATATAAAAACAATTTGGCCAAATTTATTGTTGAATTTTTTCTAAAAAAAGTGCGTTTGTAAGACCGCTGCGCAAATACGGGGTGACAAAAAGTATTATAATGACCGCCATTTTATTCTCTAGGGTGTTAGAAAAAAAATATATATAATGTTTGGGGGTTTTAAGTAATTTTCTAGCAAAAAAAAAACTGTTTTAGTCTTGTAAACACCAAAGTCTTGTTAAAGACAGAATCTCCTTTAAAGCTCTCTGTCTAACGCATAGATGTATCCATGGGAATGCTCCCCATTATCTATGCGAAAAATTAAAAGTTCACAATCCCAATCGTATTCTACGATCCACCAATCAAAATCGGCTTCAGATACCGAAAGCCAGATACAAGTCCAAAGGAGACAGGAGATTCGCTGTCCAAGGTCCCAGACTATGGAACGCCTTACCAGCCAGCATTCGGCTGGAGGAGAACTATTTAGTCTTCAGGAGAAAGATTAAGACGCATCTCTTTTGATCTCAAAGGAGACAGGAACAACAAGCGCCCAGAGGCGATTTACTTCGCATGTGCTGCGCTATATAAGTTCTTCATTCATTCATTCATTCAAATCTGAAAAACACCCAAGGTCCTTAAGTAGTTAAGATCCTGAGAGAGTTCTTTGACACGTGGTGCCATGTTGAACTTTCAGTGACCAGAGTGAGAGCATTACCACCAAATTTAACACACCTGCTCCTCATTCACACCTTTGTGAGATACTGTGTGTGTGTATGTGTGTAAAATTATATATTTCTATCAAAAATACAGAAACATGACACTTAAATTTCATATACTTGCAGTGTTGATCTTTAAAATAAAATCAGATTGCAGTTAAAAACATTCCACAGAAAATGTAGAACTAAGGCCCTGTACACACGATCAGACATGTCTAATGAGACTTGTCCGATGGAACCTTTTTTATCAGACAACTCTGAACTTGTCTGATGTGCGTACACACCATCGGACCAAAATCCGATCAGACCAGAACGCGGTGACGTAGAACACAACGACGTGATAAAAAACGAAGTTCAATGCTTCCAAGCATGCGTCGACTTAATTCTGAGCATACGCGGGTTTTTAGTCCGATGCTTTTGTGTACTAACCATCAAACCTGTCCAACGGACAGGTTTCCATCGGACAGGTTTTAAAGCATGTTTTAAAATGTTGGTCCGATGGTAAACGGTCCGATAGGCCGTACACACGATCAAACTGGTCTGCGGACCGGTTTCAGCGGACATGTTTGATCGTGTGTACGCGACTTAAGAGTTAAAGCAGAGTTCCAGGCTAAAAATGCAACTCAGTCCTTTTTTTTTTTTTTAATAGTTTTGTGCATTTTCTGTTGTTTTTAAGTCCTTCCCTCCTACCTCACTGCAGTGAGATACGTCATTTCCACATTTGCATCAACCCCCCTCCCCCCGCGCAGCCTTCAGGGACCTGTGTGTGTCCCGGAAGATGACGGGACCATTCAGAAAGGCGACTCTTGCATATGCAGTGGGAAATGGCTGTGAAGCCTGAAGACTTCGCTGTTGGTTTCCCTTACTTGCAATGCCGGCACCTGCACCCAAAGCCGATAGACAAATCCACTTTGGTTTTCCACATCGCAGGAACCCTAGACAGGTAAGTGTCCTTTTATATTAAAAGTTAGCAGCTACAGTATTTGTAACTGCTGACTTTTTTTTTTTTTTTTTTTACATGCTGGAACTTAAATTTTAATTTCTAATAGATGCATTCATCATAGGATATGGCTCCTGCTCTGCTTGGTTACTTTTCTGTCCTCTTTTGAAACTAACTTTGCATGTTTTCCTGCTTTCCCAACAGAATCGCAGCTAAAACCATTTACAAATCTATTATTTCTGTATAGATATGCAACTATTTAACTTGAATTTCAAAAAGTAATGTGCATTTTTCAATAAAGACACATTGGGGTTGATTTACTAAAACTGTAGAGTGTTAAATCTGGTGCATCTGTCCATGGTAGCAAATTGGCTTCTAACTTCAGCTTGTACAGCTGAGCTTTGACAAAAAAAAAAATGGCTTTAGTAAATCCGCCCATTATTATAATGTAAACACTACAAACAAATAAATGATTTTTTTCTTATTAGGATCAAATTCTTACACTGGATCATCAAGTACGATAGCTGGGAACAATGAAGTTTATAGGGATCTAAGAGATAAGAGACTAAAAAGGTAAAAAAAAAAATGCAGTGTGACATTTGTAATATTACAGTATTTGAGGCAAGATTTGATTCATACTTTGCTTGTTTCATACAGCCAAGATGGAGATCTTTCTACAACTGGTGGAGCCCCAGAGAGCTTGACCTTTAAGGAACGCCAACGCCTCTTCTCTCATGGCCAGGATGTGTCCAACAAAGTTAAAGCTTCTCGCAAACTAATGGAACTGGAAAATGAGCTAAATACAAAATGATCCTTGTGTTTTACTATAAGGCACCTTATAGTTTAAACAATATATATATATTCTAATCAAAGGACTAAAGTGGGTGGGATGACAAAAGTGTAAAAGGGAGGAATATAAATATATATATTTTTTCTGTAAAGAGTGATTTTATGAGTCATTTATTTTGAGACTGTTGATTTGAAACCTAGAGATACTGCAATAACAAGAATGATCTAGTTCCTTCCAAACTGATTTTAAGGTTTGCGAATCTCAATTACTATTTATGTTATTTTTGTTGCTTATGGACACATTTGGAAAATTTTGGACTCCTGGCACAAGCTGATAGCGATTAAATAGAAAAAAAACGAGCCTGTGATGAACTGCTGAAGGCGTTCCACTGTTAATGTCAAAGTGATTATTACAGTACTGTGGAAGCCTGCACCAAATCTTGTAAATGTTTAACACTTGTTTGCACATTGGATTATTTTCCCTCTTTGTGTCATATCTGTCAAAATATTTTACTGACAGTTTTTTTCAAAGTACATTTTGGAGCAAGGAAATGGTTTGGGGGAGGGATTAAACGGGGAACTCCACTATACGGTTGCTTCCTTGTCGCCGGTGTAAAAATCTGCACATTGGATTTCCAAGGGATGCATTTAATAGACCGATCTTTGTAGTAGAAAAGATTTTTTTATAATAAAAATGCATCTAATGTTAATATCTTTAATTGGTTAGGCTTTTGCTTACAGACACTGGACTACAATTGATATTTTTCAAGTTATTGTACATTTTACAGTTCTAGCAATTATCTTTCAGATACAGAATAAACAGTTCTGAAATAATGAGTCAGTAAATATTTTTACCACCGATCATTTTCCTTTAAGGGGGTGTCATACTTGGGCTGGCAATCACCACTGCTTTTAACAATTTTAAGTCCATGAGCACTTAAAAAGGCTAAGGCAATAGGGCTATAGTTAAGTTTCACATTTTATTGAAAATATGGACTTTGTGAAAAGTCAATGTACTCTGCTACAATAGAGTTGTTTGTAAAAATATATAGTAAGAATGAATTGATATTGAAAATCTGTATTAAAACCCTTTTGTTTTAATTTTGCAATTCAACTTTTTTTCTGTTGCAAATATATGTATAATTGGTCTGTGTTTTGGACATGAACACATCTAAGTATTTTAATAGACCTTCAGAAAAGTGTGGTCTTATTTTCTCATTTAAAAGATACACCTAATTAAATTACATTTAATTCTTAACTTCAAATTAAAGTTTGTCATTTTTAATCTTCTAATCTTGTAAAGCTCTCTCTGCTTTTAGTTTAGTGATATCTGTCAAACTAAAGAGTGAAGGAAGTCCATTTGTTTTTGTTTTTAAAGGGAACATATGGGTTATATTTATAAAACGATGAATGTGACATTCCAAAACATTCACTTAGGCATAACTTAACAAACTTCCAGCCACTATGTCATCCAGGAGTCTGTTTACATTTTTCTTGCTGGCTTTGTTTTAGAGCTGATTTGGCCTCCAAAGCTGCCTTATCACTTCAACATTTAAACTAAGCTGCCACTGCCCCACCCCCCCCCCCACCCTCATGTGTCCTGAATGTACTGTCCCACCTGGGTGCTTATTTTCCCTGTGTAGTAGGAACCCATAAGAACTTGGCTCTGAGCATTTATGGTTTAGAGATGTCAAGCACTCTGTGCTCAGTCAGCTTCAACAGAGTGCAGAGGTGACATTTGGGGACTAATATCTTCAAACTGGCATCCCTCCAGCTGTTGCAGAACTAAAAGTTCCATGAGGCATTGCAAAACCAGAGGCATGATGGGACATACAGTTCTGCATCAGCTGGAGGGCCGCCAGTTTGACATCCCTGCAGAACGACATCAAATGGGGGTTTGTTGGCACCCTTCTAATGGCACTTTTGTTGAGGGGGAAAAAAATATTCCCCTTTGGGTGAACTATGTATATTGCAAGGATTTTAACAAACTTTGTTGCAATTTTCTACCTTTTTGTTATTCTCAAGAAATCCCTGTGTGTTTGTCCGTGTGGGAAAGTAGATATAATAGAAGTAGTTGATTATCAACCAGCTGCTGCACCTGCATGGCTCTAATGAGGAAAATTTGAAGGGTCTGCATCCCTCACCAAAAAGGCTTTTGTTGCAGGGGATACCTAAAACCTTACTTGTATCTTAGTGTAGACTTCTGGGAAAATCAGTGGGCATGTCACGCAAGCAGGAAAAAATATATTCCTGGGGGATGTTCTCTACACATCTTGTGTGCAGAACACCTCCGGGTAGCCATATTGCATTGCATTTTACAGAAAATTACAGAGCTGCCAATTTAAATGGAAATATTAACATTCAATTACAATATGACATGTGTCACAATTATATATTGTAGATTTTTTTTATTTGCAATTTTTTCCCCTCAAAAGTAGTTAAAGTGGAGTTTCCATCCCCAAAATTGTTTTTCATTATTGTGCTCATTAGGCCGCGTACACACGATCAAATTCATCTGCTGAAACTGGTACCCCGACTAGTTTCAGCGGATATCTCCGATCGTGTGTACGACCTAGCGGACAGGTTTGTCCAGCAGACAAATTTCAAAGCATGGTTTGAAATTTGTCCGCTGCAAACCTGTCCATCCGACATGTGGTTAGTACGCCTAACCAGCGGACATAAATCTCCCGCATGCGTCGAATAAATCTCCCGCCACGTCACCGCGTCCTCAGATCGAGGGGATTTTCGTCCGATGGTGTGTATACGCCATCGGACCAAAATCCGAGGAGACATGTCCGCTGGAAACGGTCCGTCGGACATGTTTGAGCGGACATGTCTCCTCGTCTGTACACGGCCTCAGACCTAAAAAAAAAAAAAAAAAATGTTTTACTCATCTGGAAATGCCTGTTGCTATGCGGTCCCACGAAATCTGCCCTTGGAATCACCTAGGATTCTGACATCGTCTCCCTCTAATGCTCCTGGGAAATGTGTGTCATCATTTCCCAGGATGCAGTGTGCTACCCAATTATCCAAGACTTTCAGGAAGTAAGTGCTTGTAGGCTTCATAATGCCCACAAGCAAAATGACAACCGTGTGGACCTAGTTTTATAAACTATATTTTTTGAATAACTATGCGGAGCAGTGGCGGATTGTAAAATAGTAAGTGACCAGATTTATATTATAAAAACACATGATGAAAGGACATACATTTTAAAAATGCTAATTGTGGTTGGAACCCCGCTTTAACCTTTAAAAAAAAAAAGTTTTAAATATTGTGCTTAAAACTTTTTTTTTTTTTTTCTTTTAATTCTCCCTGCCCTCTATATTTTATTCCAGGTACTTGTATAGCGCTGTCAATTTATGCAGTGCTTTATATATACATTCACATCAGTCCCTGTCCTCAAGGAGCTTACTGTCTAAGGTCCCAAACTCTCATTCATACGTGCATTACACATACTAGGGCCAATTTAGAGAGCATCCAATTAACCTACCGAGTTTTTGGTGTATCTACAGACATTTTAAATCACCGTCTTTGGAGTGGGAGGAAACGCACACAGGCACAGGGAGAACATTCGAACTCCAGACAGGTAGTGTCGTGGTTAGGATTCGAACCAGTCACCCTTTCTTTTTTTCTTTTTTTTTTTCTTCTGCTAGGGGAAAGTGCTAACCACTACTACACCACTGTGCTGCCCAATATGTACACATACAAACGCAAACCCACATATCGGTTGTGCATTAAAATGACAATTGAGACACACATTCAGTGTCTCCTTGATTGTCAAATGCAACCCCTCCCTTTGTGACTATAACAGCCTCCACAGAGTTTTGGTTTATCTAAAGAAATGTATACCCCTTAGGCCGAAGTAAACATTTGTGAGGTCAGGTCATAGTTGGCATTCCAGCTCACTCCAAAAATTTGAAATGAGCATGAGGTCAGTTCACTTTGCAGGACACTCCCACTGCTTCACAAAAATTGGACAAACCCATGCCAATATGAACGATGCTGCAACACAATGGGTCCCCCCAACTGTTGCAGTAAGGCTGGATTCACACAACTGTCTAAAATGTCTTTGCTGTAGTTTTTACTACAATAACCTTATAATTTGATGTGGTATCTCTATACCTATGATATATCTCATCTTGGCCATAAAAAAATCCAAATATAGAGGTTATATTTGCCTGGCTATTATGCTTTTCAAATGCCTTCATTGCTTTGAGTATGCAGGACTTTATTCAAACTTTGTAATCTGCATGCTTGGTCATGGTTAGTGACTCAGTGCTTTGAAGCCACAGCCCTATAGGCAATTATTAATCTTTATAGAGCAGTTCAACAATGACATCCCCCTAATTCTTTCACTACAGGTTTCTTTAGGCAGAAAGCGGAGTAATAGCATTTAAGTAGCTAATCTACAAATCGCTGCATTTATTTTATTAACAAAAAAAGAAAATTACAATTGTTACAACTTAAGCTGTTGAACAAATACTTTAGGTTATACCCTGAAAAAAAAAATGTGCTAATGAAAATAAGCTACACTCCCAGTGCTGGGGTATTCTATTCTGACGGGGATTCATAAACACTGATCGACAAGTTTTACAACATGTCCATCTGACAGATTTCAGTCTAATGTTCAACTTCTGTCAAACAGACGAAACCCTGCACACTAATCAAAATTTGATCCATCTCTGACCACCTTTACATCAAGCTACTATAATGAGTAACATCTAATGGATGGAGAGCTTCTTTGACACTGTCTGAAAACAAGTGGTTCTCTCTTTATAGTGGTAACTTTCTTATGTCAGTCTGAATTATTTGCCTTGTCTGAGCAGAGCAGTTTTTTCCACAAGTCGATAAAGTAGTACAGTTTTTATGAAAGTCTGAAACTGCACAAAATAATTTTAAAGTTATTCTGTAAATGTTTATATTTTCCTAACCAAGTGTCCGAATTCACAATTTTTTTTTCTGACTGGCTATTTATTAAGACACCTACAGTATCTCACAAAAGTTAATATACCCCTCACATTTTTGTAAATTAAACTTTGCTACAATGTTAAGTAGTGAGTGTGCAGCTTGTATAACAGTGTACATTTGCTGACCTCTCAAAATAACTTCACACAGCCATGAACGTCTAAACTGATGGCAACAAAAGTGAGTACACCCTTAAGTTAAAATGTCAAAATTGGCCCCACAGTGTCAATATTTTGTGTGGCCACAATTGTTAACCCTCTTGGGCATGGAGTTCACCAGAGCTTCACAGGTTGCCACTGGAGTCCCCTTTACTTCCACTCCTCCATGATGACATCACGGAGCTGGTGGATGTTAGAGACCTTCCGTTTTTAGGATGCCCCACAGATTTTCAATGGGGTTCAGGTCTGGAGACATGGTTGGCCAGTCCATCACCTTTACCCTCAGCTTCTTTAGCAGATCAGTGTGTTTGAGGTCATTATGTTGGAATACGTTGGGACATCAAACTTGACACAACTGCTTCCCATTCACACCTGAGACCTTGTAACACTAATGAGTCGCATGACAGTGGGAGGGAAAATGGCTAATTGGGCTCAATTTAGACATTTTCATTTAGGGGTGTACGCACGTTTGTTGCCAGTGGGTTAGACATTAATGGCTGTGTGCAAGTTATTTTGAGGGGACAACAAATGTACATTGTTATACAAGCTGTACACTCACTACTTTACAGGTGAAACTCGAAAAATTTGAATATCGTGCAAAAGTTAATTTATTTCACTAAAGCAATATAGATCAAGCCGTGATTTGTCATAACTGTGATGATTATGGCATACATCTTATGAAAACCCCAAATCCATAATCTCAGAAAATTTGAATATTACATGCAAGCAATAAAGCTAGGATTGTACATAGAACAAAATCAAACCTCTGAAAAGTATAAGCATTCATATGTACTCCGTACTTGGTTTGGGCCCCTTTTGCAGCAATTGCCTCAATGTGGTGTGGCATGGAAGCTATCAGCCTGTTTTGGAAGACCAGGATGCTTCAATAGCAGCCTTCAGCATTGGACAAAAATTTAAAAACCTATTGCAGGACAATTTTATGGTCCAGTTTATTGAGGCCCCAACTAGGAATGATGCTCTGTTGGACTTGGTAATCTCAAACCATGCAGAGCTTATTACTAATGTTCAGATAAAGGAGCACCTGGGTAGCAGTGATCATAACATGATTTCATTTAATATTAACTATAAGCAAGAAATACATACAGGAAAGATAAAAACACTTAATTTCAAGAGAGCAAATTTTTAAAGCATGAGGACTGCTCTCCAGGGCTTGGACTGGGAGGGAATATTGGCACAGATGAACACAGAACAGAAATGGGAATTCTTCAAAAAGACTCCTTGGAACCTCACTGCAAAGTATATTCCCATGGGCAATAAGTTAAAAAGGCTATAAACAATAAGAAAATAGCTTTTAAAAAATATAAAAATGAAGGAACACTAGTGTCGTTTAAATGCAACAAAGAATATAATAGAATATGTAAAAAGGAAATCAAGGATGCAAAAATTCAAAATGAACGACAGACAAGTCTGAGCATGTAGGCCCTTTACAAAATAATCTAGAGTGGGTGACTGAGGACATAGAGAAGGCAAATTTATTAAATGCTTTCTTCAGCTCTGTGTATACAATGGAGTATGGGGGAGCTCATGTCCATAATGGGGGTGGGAGTGACACAGCCCCAAATCCACAATGGCTCAAAAGTGATATGGTCCAGAAATATTTAGACAGAATAAATGTGGATAAAGCACCTGGACCAGATGGCATCCACCCACGGATCCTAAAAGAATTGAGCTCTGAAATTTCAAAGCCACTGTATCTAATATTTAGGGACTCATTAATGACAGGAATAGTACCACTGGATTGGCGTAGAGCCAATGTGGTGCCTATATTTAAAAAGGGAACAAAGTCTTTACCAAGTAACTATAGACCTGTTAGTTTAACTTCTATAGTTGGGAAGATACTGGAACGTTTAATAAAAGACCACATGGATGAGTTCTTGCTGGAAACAAACTATTTAAGCAGCAGACAGCATGGATTAATGAAAGACAGAAGTTGTCAGACAAACCTGATTTCCTTTTATGAAGAGGTAAGTAAAACCCTGGACAGAGGCGTGGCAGTGGACGTGGTATACTTGGATTTTGCAAAAGCGTTCGATACAGTTCCCCACACACGGCTCATGTGTAAGGTAAGGTCTACAGGATTAGATATATCAGTTTGTAAATGGATAGAAAACTGGCTGAAAGACAGGATTCAGAGAGTTGTGGTTAATGATTCTTACTCTGAATGGTCCAAGGTTATCAGTGGTGTACCCCAAGGTTCGGTGTTGGGTCCCTTACTTTTCAATATATTTATAAATGATATTGGGTCTGAGATCCAAAGTAACATTTCTGTTTTTGCAGATGACACCAAGCTATGCAGCGGAATAACGTCCTTACAGGATGTCTCCAATTTACAAGCCGACCTCAATGCTCTGTCTAATTAATTGGGCGACTATGTGGCAGATGAGGTTTAATGTTGATAAATGTAAAGTTATGCACTTGGGGGCTAAGAATATGCATGCATCATACATGCTAGGGGGAGTTCAACTGGGGGGATCTGTAGTGGAGAAGGATCTGGGGGTTTTAGTTGATCATAAGCTCAATAATGGCATGCAATGCCAAGCTGCGGTTTCCAAAGCGAGCAAAGTCCTTTCTTGTATTAAGAGAGGTATGGACTCCAGAGATAGAGATATCATTTTGCCCCTGTACAAATCATTAGTAAGACCTCATCTGGAATATGCAGTCCAGTTTTGGGCACCAGTTCTCAAAAAGGATATCGGAGAACTGGAGAAAGTGCAGAGAAGGGCAACTAAACTGATAAGAGGCATGGAGGAGCTCAGCTATGAGGAAAGATTAGAAAAACTGAATTTATTCACTCTTGAGAAGAGGAGAATAAGGGGGGATATGATCAACATGTACAAATATATAAGAGGTCCATATAGTGAACTTGGTGTTGAGTTATTCACTTTAAGGTCAACGCTGAGGACAAGAGGGCAGTCTTTACGTCTGGAGGAAAAGAGATTTCACCTACAAATACGGAAAGGTTTCTTCACAGTAAGAGCTGTGAAAATGTGGAACAGACTCCCCCCTGAGGTGGTTTTGGCCAGCTCAGTAGATTGCTTTAAGAAGGGCCTGGATTCTTTCCTAAATACACATAATATAACCGAGTACTAAGTTCTGTAGGTAAAGTTGATCCGGTAAATCCGATTGCCTCTTGGGGGATCAGGAAGGAATTTTTTTCTCCTCTGGTAGCAAATTGGATCATGCTCTGCTGGGGTTTTTTGCCTTCTTCTGGATCAACTGTGGGTATGGAGTTGGGTGTATGGGATGTATTGTGTTTTATTTTGTTTGTTTATTATTTATTTTTTATGGTTGAACTGGATGGACTTGTGTCTTTTTTCAACCTGACTAACTATGTAACTATGTTCAGTCTCATGTGTCTCATCTTTCTTTTGGCAATGCCCCATAGATTCTCTATGGGGTTCAGGTCAGGCGAGTTTGCTGGCCAATCGAGCACAGTAATCTCACGGTCATTGAACCAGGTTTTGGTGCTTTTGGCAGTGTGGGCAGGTGCCAAGTCCTGCTGGAAAATGAAGTCCACATCCCCATAGAGCTTATCTGCGGAAGGAATCATGAAGTGCTTCAAAATCTCCTAGTAGACGGCTGCGTTGACACCGGGCTTAATGAAGCACAGTGGAACAACACCAGCAGATGACAAGGTTGTGTGAGTCACCACCGGGGCCGGTACTAGGGGTGGGCGGGAGGGGAAGCTGCCCTGGGCGGGGTTTGGGAGGGGGCGTCATGTTGCCAGCAGCAGCATGCAGAAGAATCTGTGCACAGAATTCTCAGGCTATCACACCACTCTATCATCCCATCTGTAGTTGCAGCAGCCTGTCCAAAAACGGGGCTGAGGAAGCGCCCACTATTGCCTGCTTCCTCTCTGCAGCGTCAGCTACGTCTCTTGACAAACGAGAGAAGAATTCTCTCTCCCGGGCTCAATCCTCTATCAGTCTGGCCAGCTAGATCGGGGCTGCCTGTTACAGAGCTCCTCTACAGGTGAGCGGAGCAGGAAGATAACAGAACACAGCAGCCCTGATCTTTGCTTCCCACCCTGCAGACATCACAGCTCACCCCAGCATGAAGCTGCATGTCAGACACGTCTTCTTCACCTGTGAGTTCCTAATACACTGCTTTGCAAACTACCTTGCTGCACCATAAACCTGCCCTGTACTTTGCAGTGAAAGAAAAGGTAACATTCCTTAAATTGCAGGAGTATAGTGGGACTTTTAATTTTGTACATAGATGTATTCTGAGGAGTTACACTGTTTCATTGTGAGCCTTTGCTGATTCATCCAGCACTTGTAGAGGAGCCCATGGGGAAGAGATCCAGTGCAACTTCTCCCTAGCTCTCTCCTTTTCTGAACGTACTACTTTGCTGGGTACAAAGAAAAACAAATGACCTCCTGGCCTTATTAGCCCAGCCTCCTGTCAGTCTATTTAGCTCTTTCCTCATAGCCAACCACCAGTGTCAATTTGCCCCGCCCCTTGCCGCTGGAACTAACATAGTTGAATGTGTAAGTATCTTCCTCTGTACTCTGCATGTGTGAACATTGCAGCGTCAGTTCTCATGTTCTCCTTCCTGTGTGACCTGCTTCATTCATCCCCTGCCTCCCCATTACAGCTCAGTGCAAGCACAGGAAAGGTGCAGAGATGGAGGAGCTGTCCTGAGGAGTGAGAGCTCTGTACATGTGCAGGCTGGGGAAGTGCTGGGGCAAAAGGCTGGGAGTTTCTAGAAGCTGTAGAATCACTGTATTTCAGCAAGCTGCAAATGTCGTGGAGTTTATTGTGAATCAGAGCTCCCTGTGTCAGATTTCTTTCCCAGTTCGATTCAAGAGTCCAGTGTGCTAAAGTGTGGAATGGTAGATCCTGTTTTCTATAGGCTTGTAAAGTATGTTCTGAACTAACCAAGAAACTACTGTACCAGGAATGTAGTAACTGTTTAAACTGTTAGGATTACTTAACTCCTAGCAAACCGAACATTATTTCACAGTTATGATCCTGTTGTTGGCCAGAGAAAATAGGTATACAGTACCACTCACCTGCCCCTACAGCACCAATCCCCCACCAGCCAGACTGGCAAAGGACATTCCACAGTTTGTGTCAGCATGGTAACAATCTCAGGTGATGGTTTCTCTGCTCTCACCAGAAACAGGATCACAAGTGTGAAATAGACATTAAAGCAGTATTAAACCCAAATGCAAACTATTATTATATTACAGCCAAGTAATTCTTAGATGTGAAAGCTGCATTTTTTTTTTCTTTTTTAGGCCTTCTTTCATTTTCATTTGGTGATCCAACAAGAATAAAAACTGTTCACTGTAACTGATTTCAGTTTGGCTTTAATTTTTTAGTACATTTACATCTGCTAGTGTATCTAAC
Organism: Rana kukunoris; assembly: GCA_029574335.1. NCBI lineage: Eukaryota > Metazoa > Chordata > Amphibia > Anura > Ranidae > Rana > Rana kukunoris. The sequence continues at coordinate 375,059,560 of CM056052.1, forward strand.
AGTCTTTAGGTGAACCAGTCCCCAGTTCATGCACACTAAAGTATTGTAGATATTCTGAATACGCAGTTCAGTGGACCCTCCCTGCCCTAAAAAACGTTGGATCTTCTAAACCCACTTCCACAATCATAAAAGTAAAAAAAGCCACACCCAATTTTTGCTGCACATGGCCCTTTCTTGTCCTCTAGAAGTGGGGCCCAACTTATGAGCATAGTCCAAATGCTTTCATAAAATGTTCCTGTTCCTGATTCCTGCACGCTGTGCATTATTTTTGCTCCTGACACTTGCACTTTGTAGTTTATCTAATCCTAACTTCTGCACTCCTTATGTAGGTATAACGATCAGGTGTGTTTAGCAGTCTTTAGCAGTCAATATTCCCATCGCACACCTACCTGGATTTTAAATGGCCAATAAGTGCAAAAAATGGGTGCTGAAGCGATCACCAGCTGGAAACTGGAGCAACAATCACACGAACATATTCGCCAGCACACCGCAGATCATATGAAACGTCCAAAAGTTTAATGCAGTGAAAACATCACAAGGATTGCAACATTTCGAGGCCGCACAAGACCTCTTCACTTGCCTGACGAAGAGGTCCTGTGCGGCCTTAAAACGTTGCAATCCTTGTGATGTTTTCACTGCATTAAACTTTTGGACATTTTATACGATCTGCGGTGTGCTGGCGAATATGTTCAGGTGTGTTTATCAGACACAGGGGGGCGCAGTTTGACATGTTCGCCCTGGGCACTGGGTGACCTTGTCCCAGCACTGGTCACCACACACACGGATCCTGGTCTGTTGCTCAGTGGTCAAAAGTCCTCTTTTCTGATGAGAACACATTTTGCATCTCATTTGGAAACCAAGAACCCAGAGTATGGATAAAGAATGGAGAGGCACACACACTGCAAGATGCTTGAAGTCCAGTGTGAAGTTTCCAATATGATTTGGGGAGCCATGTCATCTGCTGGTGTTTGTCCAGTGTGCTTCATTAGTTCCAGAGTTAAAGCAGCCGTCTACCAGAAGATTTTGGAACACTTCATGCTTCCTTCTGCAGACGAGCTCTATGGAGATGCAGGCTTCATTTTCCAGCAGCCCACACTGCCAAAGGCACCGAAACCTGGTTCAATGACCGTGGGATTACTGTGCTTGATTGGCCAGAAAACTCACCTGAGAGACATGAGACTGAACAATGCAGAAGAGATGAATGCCGCTATTGAAGCAATCCTGGTCTTCCATAACACCTCAGCAGTGCCACAGGCTGATAGCTTCCATACCATGCCACATTGAGGCAGTAATTGCTGCAAAAGGGGCCCAAACCAACTACTGAGTACATGCATGCTTATACTTTTCAGAGGTCCAATATACGTCCCTAGGGTGTGACTTCTTCAGCGGAGCATAAGGAAGGGCGCACTCCGCTAAAGAAGTCCCGCCCTAGGGACGTAACAATCGGTAGGGAAGGACGTGACGTCACCCGCAGCCGTCTACCCGATCACACATTTTGATGTATTTCCTGGCACTGGACAAGTGCCTATGTTTGTGAGTTTTATATATATTTTTTTTTTTGATTAAAGTGTTATTATCAATATGGAGAGCACTATGGTATGTCCTCTTTTTTTATGATTGGACCCACGTCCCACTGGTATTTATCTGTGTATGCGAGCGCCTGGTCACGGTTTGATCGCTGTTGGAGATTCACCCAGATTGTACCCATATGGGAATGCGCATTTGATCCTATCTGATAGAGGGTCCTCCTTGGGAGGTGAGTGGCCATTTCTATTACCGGTGGAGGTGTCTTTTTATTCCACGATCATCACCTGCATGCATTTGCATTGAGTCACGTTTGTCACTGGAATACTTGTTGATGGACCTTTCTTATGTGCTTTTATATCTGTCTTATCTATATATAATACGCTCTTCAAATGTGCTTTAAAATGCATGGTTTTCCCTTTTATGAACAATGCTATGGGGCCTGTTTGGAATTATTTCCAGGGCTGTTTTTTATCCCCAGTCCGGCTCACAGCGTGGGGCATATGAGTAGGAGCAGTCTGGTGCCTGGGACCGCCCCTCTCCACCTCCCTATGACCACTCATCCCTGGCCCCCACACAGGCTCGCAGCTTGGGGCATTTCATAAGAAGCAGTCCGCCGCCTGGGACCACCCCTCTCCACCTCCCTCCTGCCACTCATCCCTGTCCTCAGTGTTTACACAATGCTTAACCCCTTGGCTGCAGGAGAAAGATAACTGTCAGTGTGCTATGATTGAAAGCAGCACATGTGCTTGATGGGGTTGGAGGCGTTGAATGGGGATTTTAACAAGACATGTGCTGGGAGGAAAGGTGAGTTGGAGGCATAGGTCGGAATCACTTATGCCTCCAATTCCACAACAACCCCCTCCCCCTCCAGTACCTATACCTCCAATTCCACTGCATTGTATTAAAGCTGCATTGATGAGTGCTGATCAGGCTGCATTGATGGGCACTGATTGGGCTGCATTGATGGGCACTGATGAGGCTGCACTGATGAAGCTGCATTAATAGGCACTGGTGAGGCTGTACTGATGGCCATTGGTAAAGCTGCATTGATGGCGACTGGTGAGGCATTGATCAGGTTGCATTGATGGGCACTGGTGAGGCTGCAATAATGGGCACTAATGAGCTGCACTGATATGTGGCACTGATAGGCTGCATTAATGGGTACTGATGAGGCTGCAGTAATTGTAACTTAATTCTGCATAAATAATTTTACAGTGTCATTTCATGAGATCATTTATGAGGGTGTGTTTAGGGGCAGGGTAGGGGTTGGGTGGGGCAACTGGTGGCCAGTAACTCTTAGGCCTGGCTAGTAGCTGAGGACTTGAAAGTTTTAGCCTATATATATATATATATATATATATATACACACTAGGGGTGCAACGGATCAAAAAACTCACGGATCGGATCATTTTCGGATCAGCAAAAAGAAAGACAAATCTTGCTACACCCACCGGAGATTTAGATTTCACATTTATTTTCAACACAAAACGGAGCTCATGTGCTTAAATACAGTATTTGGAAATCTGACGGACTGTTACATTTTTAAAGCCGCAGCAAACCTGCTGACCTCACATGGTTGCTAATATGACAGAACACCTCTGATTTTCACTTTTAATTTAACATTTAAACAGTCCGTCGGATTTACAAATACTGTATTTAAGCAAATAAGCTCAGTTTTGTGTTGAAATTACTGCATCCCGCAATACTTATACCATACCACCATTGCCCCCACTCATCACGTAATGTCCACCATTGCCCCCACTCATCACGTAATGTCCACCATTGCCCCCAATCATCACGTAATGTCCACCATTGCCCCCACTCATCACGTAATGTCCACCATTGCCCCCACTCATCACGTAATGTCCACCATTGCCCCCACTCATCACGTAATGTCCACCATTGCCCCCAATCATCACATAATGTCCACCATTGCCCCCACTCATCACGTAATGTCCACTATTGCCCCCACTCATTATCACCATCACTGTTCCAGTGCAACATTGCCCCCACATTAGTAATAATAGCCATTAGTTTAACATTGCCCCCACATTAGTAATAATAGCCATTAGTTTAACATTGCCCCCACATTAGTAATAATAGCCAGTAGTTTAACATTTCCCCCACATGACAATAGTAATAATAGCCATAGCCAGTAGTTTAACATTGCCCCGATTAGTAATAATAGCCAGTAGTACTAGTATAACATTGCCCCCACATTACATTAGTAATAATAGCCAGTAGTACTAGTATAACATTGCCCCCACATTAGTAATAATAGCCAGTAGTACTAGTATAACATTGCCCCCACATTACATTAGTAATAATAGCCAGTAGTACTAGTATAACATTGCCCCCACATTAGTAATAATAGCCAGTAGTTTTAGCATAATAAAAGCCAGTCCAAAAATGATGATCCGTGATTTTCCCCAGTGAGTCCACCCCCCATACAGTTAAAACACACCCAGGAACATACTTAACCCCTTCACTGCCAGTGGCATTTTTATAGTAATCCACTGCATTTTTATAGCATTGATCGCTAAAAAAAAGCCAATGGTCCCAAAAATGTGTCTAAAGTGTCCGAAGTGTCCGCTATAATGTCGCAGTACTAAAAAAAACGCTGATCGCAGCCATTACTAGTAAAACATTTTTTTTATAAAAATGCCATAAAACTACCCCCTATTTTGTAAACGCTATAACTGCGCAAACCAATCAATAAACGCTTATTGCGATTTTTATATTTTTTTGCAAAAAATATGTAGAAGAATACGTATCGGCCTAAACTGAGGAAAAAAAATATTTTTTTATATATTTTTGGGGGATATTTATTATAGCAAAAAGTAAAAAATATTGAATTTTTTTCACAATTGTCGCTCTATTTTTGTTAATAGCGCAAAAAATAAAAACCGCAGAGATGATCAAATACCACCAAAAGAAAGCTCTTTCTTTATCGTACATCACGGGACACAGAGCGCATAGCCATTACATATGGGTTATATGGGTACCTTCAGGTGTGGACACTGGTGTAATCAACTTCACAGGAAGTTCCTCCCTATATAACCCCCTCCCACTGAGAGTGCTTTAGTTTTTTCGCCAGTGTCTTAGGTGTTGGTCACGTCTAGCTGTCCCTCGGAGGTCTCGGGACCCAGGATAGCTAGCCGGATCCGTCCGAAGTGCTTCAAAGCCAAGGTGTACGGTACCCGGGCCCTGCCTGCGTGGGGTTTTGCCTATAATGCCTTTCCTTGGAGGGCTGGATTCTGGGCTCCAGTGCCTTGGTCTCTTCCAGGACTAAACGCTACTGATGCCAGGATGCTATATAGGTCCAGGGGTGTGGGTTCCTTAACACAGGACCCCGGTCCCTGAAGGTCCGAGACAATACCCACGGAGATGGGGGAAGATTGGGCCTCTTGCAGTTTGCAATACCCTGCGGCGTGGAGCAGGTAAGAGGGAACCTGCGGGACTTGGTTCGACAGTAGGTATCCCCCTGGGGGTTCTGGGTTGGCTAACAGTATGCTTGTGCATCAGCCACTATCTCCACTATGTCTGTGTGGGCAGGATGGGATACTAATGTTTACCCAGATAACATGTAGATATATGTATACTTGTGTAAGATATATATTTGCTACTCACCCCAGGTCTGCCTGTTAGCATTGATACTGCAACCCCACATGTTGTAAAGAGGAAATTGCTGGTGAAAACTCCTGTTTCTTAGGAAGCACATGGGGACAGCTTCCTCTCTGTGTGTGCACTACAATAAGATTAGTGCTTACCTGGTGTCTGTTGGTGCTGCCTGGCGCTGGTCCATGTTGTTTCCTCTGCTCTGCTTCCTCCATGTGGTTGTCAGCGTGGGGGGGTGCGCGTGCGCGCGCGTGCACGCCGCCTTTTATAGCGTCGGCGTGCGTCGGGGGGGCGGGCCAGCAGCGTCAGGGTCTGTTTAAAGGAAAAACTTTTTCTCTGGCTGGTCTTTCCCTCCTGGAGGCAGAGGAAGAAAGGATACAGAGCGTGCAGCTGGGTCTTTTGACCTCACAGGGACACCTAGTGGTGGTTTTGTGGATCTTCAGGTCTAGGACTTAGGTCCACTATTGACCAGAAAAAAAAAAAAAAAAAAGGAAGTTTTTTGCTTAAAGGGACTCAGCCTTAGATCCAGCAGTATCTGAGTCTACCTTGGACTCCGGCTAACGGGCATTGGTGTGTCAATACTCACAGGTTTCCTCAGTATTGCCACCTCCCAGGCGGGTAAAAAAAAAAAAAAAATTTTTTTTGAAAAAAAAAAAAAAAAGAAATTAGTTGTTTTCATTTCCTCATACCTGTCCTCATATTGGTTACTCCTAGCTGCAACAGTCAGGTGTTGGCTATAGGGGTGACTCAAGGTTGTACAATGGCTCCAAAGGGATCTGGACCAGCCAAGGCTGCTAAAGGTGCCAAGAAGCAAAAGGGGTCTCCATCGGGGTCAGAGGATTTGGGCCAGGCTTCAACGGCCCCACCCTCGCCAGTTAGAACACCGAGTGGCATAGTACAAGAGCCATTGGGGGTGCTGGGGGCAGAGGCGGCCCCCGATCCACCCATTCCCGTTTACGTGACGGAAGAAATGCTAGCAGCCACCATGAGTGGGCTAGAGAAAAGGTTAACTGCGTTGTTTGCCCGTCCTTGGCCAAGTAGCAAGCGGGCTAGATCCCCCTCACCCAGTGTGGGGTTTTCAGATGTGGAGGTCTCCTCTTCAGAGGAACGGGACCCACAAGGGGATCAGGCAGACCCAAGTCCCGACGGTTCAGACAGGGAAGATTCCACTATAGATGAATATTTCTCGGCCTCTCAAGCGGAGAGCCTGTGGATCCAGTCTTTGACAGATATGGTTCGCACTGCCTTTAAACTTCCAGTGCCAGAACTAGTAGCCCCGGAGGTTTCCTCATTGGGTTCTTTAAAGGCTCCATTAACTTGTGCGTCTTTTCCAATGCACCCCCTTCTGCGGAACGTGATTTACCAGGATTGGGCTCGACCTGATAGAATCTTTGTCCCTCCTAAAAGATTCTCTATTCTCTATCCTATGGAAGAGGAATATTTAAAGAAATGGGCACTCCCCACAGTGGACGCGGCCATTTCCTGCGTGAATAAATCCCTGACCTGTCCGGTTGAAAATGTCCAGATGTTCAAGGATCCGGTCGACAAGAAATTCGAGACCCTACTGAAAGCCGCTTTCACCTCAGTAGGTGCCATGGTTCAGCCAGCAGTAGCAGCCATTGGTGTTTGTCAGGCCTTGAAGGATCAGGCAAAACATATATTAAAGGACATGCCGGCTCAGCATACTCATGAATTAGCAGAATTCCCTAGGGCTCTCTGCTTTGCAGTAGATGCTATTAAGGACTCCATCCAACAGGCATCCCGTTCATCTCTACTGATGGTTCACATGCGTCGTCTTTTGTGGCTAAAGAACTGGTCAGCAGAGGCACCCTGCAAAAAGCTTTTAGCAGGGTTTCCCTTTCATGGGGGAAGACTATTCGGGGAAGACCTAGATAAATATATCCACACCATATCAAGTGGAAAAAGTACTTCCTTACCGGTCAAGAAAAGACCGCGTGGGCCCACGTTTAAACGACAGGCCATTGTAGGCTCGGCCCCTTCGACTTCTCGTCAGTATCGACGGCCTCCCGGGCGTCCAGCGGTTAATAGCCGCCCACAGGGTCAAGCCGCGGCAAACAAGAGACCCTGGTCTCGCAAACCGGCTAAACCAGTCGTCAAATCAGATTCATGAAGGGGCGCCCCCACTCTCTCGGGTGGGGGGAAGACTTCGGTTTTTCTCCGAAGTCTGGAAGGCCAGAATTCCCGACTCTTGGGTTCGGTCCGTGGTAGCCACGGGATACAAACTAGAGTTTCGAGAAATCCCCCCTCCTCATTTTCAGGGGTCAAGTCTTCCAAGCGACCCATTAAAAAGGGCCTCTCTCGTAAAGGCGTTGGATCGCCTATTGCTCCAAGGAGTAATTGTAGAAGTACCAACCCAAGAATGGGGTCGGGGATTCTACTCCAACCTTTTTGTTATACCAAAACCCAATGGCGACGTCAGGCCTATATTAGACCTCAAACGCCTAAATCGCTTTCTAAAGATTCAGACCTTTCGTATGGACTCCATACGTTCAGTGACAGCCAGCCTGCATCAGGGCGACTTTCTAGCATCTATAGACATAAAGGATGCATATCTGCATGTGCCGATTTACCCAGCACATCACAAGTTTCTTCGTTTTACGATAAATCAAAGTCATTACCAGTTCGTAGCCCTCCCTTTCGGGTTGGCAACAGCTCCGCGGGTATTCACAAAGGTGTTAGCCCCGGTGCTAGCCGTCCTAAGGACAGAAGGCATCTTGGTCCTGGCATACCTGGACGATCTCCTGGTTATCGACAGATCAGCTTCCAACCTCAATCATGCAGTAGTCCGCACAGTGCGGCATCTAGAAGAATTCGGGTGGATTGTGAACCAAGAAAAATCAAGGTTACAACCCACAAGACAGTTGGAATATCTAGGCTTTCGGTTAGATACAGAATGCCAGAGGGTATTTTAACCTCAAGAGAAGATCAGGTCGTTGATTCAAACGATTCAAATAGTCTTAGGCAAAAAGAAGCCGACTATTCGCCTATGCATGCGACTGCTGGGAAGGATGGTGGCCGCCTTCGAAGCAGCGCCCTATGCCCAGATCCATACCAGAGTTCTTTAGGCAGCTATTCTCTCTGCTTGGAACAAGTCCATACAGGCATTAGACCGTCCATTAGTTCTTTCCCCAGGGGTCAAGCGCAGCCTGTACTGGTGGCTGATCCCTCAAAAATTGTCAAAAGGGAAAACCTTTTGCCCCATCACGTGGAAAATAGTAACCACAGATGCCAGCCTAACAGGTTGGGGGGCAATCTTAGGAAAACGGACCCAGCAGGGACAGTGGTCAGAGGCAGAAAGTCTGCTTCCCATCAATGTCCTAGAGGTCAGAGCTGCTCGGTTGGCCCTGGTCGCCTGGACTCTCCCCCTGCAGGGTCTGCCAGTAAGGATACAGTCCGACAATGCCACGGCGGTGGCATACATAAACCACCAGGGGGGCACAAGGAGCCTAGCGTCTCAAAGGGAAGTAAACCTGATTTTCTCATGGGCCGAAGCCCATGTACCCTGCATCTCAGCAGTGTTCATCCCAGGGATAGACAATTCTCAAGCAGATTTTTTGAGTCGTCAACAGTTACTCCCGGGAGAGTGGTCTCTTCACCCCCAGGTATTCCAAGAGATTTGCCAAAGATTCGGAGTTCCCGATGTGGACATCATGGCAACAAGATTCAACAAGAAATTGGACAAATTCGTATCCCGAGCCAGGGACCCCTCGGCCTACGGGACCGATGCGTTGGTTTGCCCCTGGCACCAGTTTTCTCTCCTGTATGCGTTCCCTCCACTACAGATGATTCCCCGCCTTCTACGAAGGATCAGGGTGGAGCGCAGGCCGGTGATCCTGGTGGCCCCAGCCTGGCCCAGAAGGGCTTGGTACGCACTCATCGTGAGGATGTCAGTAGGGGCACCGTGGCCACTCCCCCTGCGCCCAGATCTGCTGTCTCAGGGCCCGATCTACCACCCTGCTTCACAGCAGCTAAATTTGATGGCTTGGCGGCTGAATCCCTAATTCTTAAGGGCAGAGGCCTCTCAGCCCAAGTCATATCTACGTTAATTCAGGCTAGAAAGCCAGTCTCTAGAAATATCTATTACAGAGTCTGGAGGACCTATGTGGAGTGGTGCGAGTCTCAAGGAGGGCATCCTCGCAAGTTTTTTATTGACAGGATCTTGCGATTCCTCCAGGTTGGCGTTGACAAGGGGTTGGCTCTTAGTACTCTAAAGGGGCAGGTGTCTGCCTTATCGATATGGTTTCAAAGGCCTTTGGCCACGCATTCGCTTGTGAAAACCTTTTTGCAGGGGGTCTTGCATGTGAATCCCCCTATTAGAGCTCCCCTCTGCCCCTGGAATTTAAATCTGGTCTTGTCAGCTTTACAAAAACAGCCGTTTGAACCTCTGACAGAAATCCCTCTTGTGCTGCTAACCCGAAAGTTGGTTTTCTTGGTGGCTATGGCTTCGGCCAGAAGGGTCTCCGAGCTGGCAGCCTTGTCTTGCAGGGAACCGTACCTGATTCTGCATAAGGACAGAGTGGTTCTGCGGCCTCAGCCTTCTTTCCTTCCTAAGGTCATATCCAGTTTTCACTTGAATCAGGACCTAGTCCTACCGTCCTTCTTTCCTACTCCCCAGTCCAGAGAGGAAAGATTGCTTCATACTTTGGACGTGGTCCGAGCCATGAGGGTTTATCTCAAGGCTACAGAAAAGATTCGGAAAACAGATGTGCTTTTCGTTCTCCCGGATGGCCCCAAGAAGGGTCAGCCGGCTGCCAAGTCTTCCTTGGCTAGGTGGATTAAGCAGCTGATTTTTCAGGCCTATGGTCTGAAGCGCGTTCCACCTCCCTTATCAGTTAAGGCCCATTCTACGAGGGCCATGAGTGCCTCTTGGGCGGCACACCATCAGATCTCTATGGCACAGGTTTGCAAAGCGGCAACCTGGTCTTCCGTACATACGTTTACTAAATTTTATAAGTTGGACGTCACAAAAGCTACGGACGCAGCATTTGGGCAGGCGGTCCTACGGGCAGCAGTATAGAATCCTCTGGCCCGGTTCACGCCCCTTTTTTTCTGTTGGTGGAGCTATTTTTTACCTCCTGATATATTTTCTGTTTGGCTAATTTTGGCCTTACGGTCTCCCTCCCTTCATGGAGCATTGCTTTGGGACATCCCATATGTAATGGCTATGCGCTCTGTGTCCCGTGATGTACGATAAAGAAAAAAGGATTTTTAATAACAGCTTACCTGTAAAATCCTTTTCTTGAAGTACATCACGGGACACAGAGCTCCCACCCCTCTTTTTGGGGAACATTGTGTAACCTCGGAGAAATTGCTTGCTACAAAACTAAAGCACTCTCAGTGGGAGGGGGTTATATAGGGAGGAACTTCCTGTGAAGTTGATTACACCAGTGTCCACACCTGAAGGTACCCATATAACCCATATGTAATGGCTATGCGCTCTGTGTCCCGTGATGTACTTCAAGAAAAGGATTTTACAGGTAAGCTGTTATTAAAAATCCTTTTATTTGTAAGAAAAAAAGGACGCCAATTTTGTTTGGGAGCCACGTCGCACGACCGCGCAATTGTCAGTTAAAGCAACGCAGTGCCGAATCACAAAAAGTGCTCTGGTCATTGGGCAGCAATATGGTCCGGGGCTTAAGTGGTTAAAATGGGCATCTTGGTTGCCATCACTTAGGCTAACTTATGCAGATCATTTTAAGCTTGTAGGAAAGCAATCTAGGTGCCAGCAGACTTGAGAATTGGCATCACTGGGGCAGGTTAACATCGCAGTTAAACCTTTACACACACAAATGGTCGTCACCACGTTGTAGTTGTGCTTTAATGAAACAAAGACCTGCTATAGCAATTCTGACCTTTAAACAATGTCTTAATCACTTGCTGTCACTGTTTTTAGGGTTGCACCGATAACGAGGATTTGCATGAGTACCGATGCTACGAATACCTGGCAGGAGGTCAGTACACCCAGGGCAGGACTTAGGGTGGTGGGGGCCCCTGGGCTTGAGTGTTGAAAGGGCCCCCTGGAGCGAGGGGGGATCATAGTTGTTGAGCAGTGGGGGGAGACTTTAAGTTGTGCACGGAATGTGTCAGCTCTCTTCCCTTCAGCAGACATTCCCACACCGCTCTGGTTCCTCCTGGGGGGAGGTTTTGCAGTTGAGCGGGGGGGAGTGCCTCTCACCTGTGCCGACAGCCGGGGCCACAGACTGTCATTAGCCCGGCTGTCGGCTTTCTTCCCTTCAGCAGCCACAGTCCTCCACACACCGCTCCGATTCCTCCTGCTTCTGTGCTGCCTCCTATTGCAGTGCAGGAAAATTAACCCTTTCGCGGGACTGCGGGAAGAAGCGGTCTGTGTGTGAAAGTCCCGCAGAATCCGTGCATTTTGGGAGGTATGCGCAGGGCCGCCATCAAGAATTTTGGGGCCCCTTACATAGCTTTAAGGCATGGGCCCCCTGGAGCAGAGAACCGGGGGGGTGCTGCCGCCTGAAATTGAGAAGCGGGGGGCTGCCGCAAATTAAGAAGCAGCGGGGGCCTTTACAAAAAAAAAAGGAATAAAGAAAAAAAATATATAAAATATATATATATATATATATAATATATATATATATATATATATATATATAAGGGGGTAGCCATCCGGGGCCCTGGGGATCTCTGGGCCCTTTAATAAAAAGAAAAAAGAAACCTCTGGGCCCTTTAATAAAAAAAGAACTAAAAAATAAACATTTATAAAAAATACATAAAAAAGGGAGGTTGCCATCCGGGACCCTGGGGACCTCTGAGCCTTTTAACAAAAAAAAAAAAAAAAAACATTTATAAAAAAAAAATTGGGGGGTTGCCACATGGGGCCCTGGGGACCCCTGAGCCCTTTAATAAAATAAATAAATATATATATATATATATATATATATATATATATATATATATATATAAAATATTTTTTTTTATAAAAAAAAAAAGGGGGTTGAGAAAGGGACTGGGGAATCGTTGCCCTCGTTTTTTTTTTCCTGTCTCAAAAGGGGAAATGTCAGGGGTCTGTTTAGACTCCTGATATCCCACCAAAGCCCCCCCCCCCCCCAACAGGGTTGATAAAAAAAAAAATTGTAATAAATAAATATTTAAAAGTAAAATTGAAATAAAAAACACCACCACCATCAATGCCCCCATACACGCACGCACACACACACACAAAATGGAAGCATTGTAAAATAAATGACAAAAATATACATTGTAAGAGATAATAAAATAAATTGTAAAAATAAATAATTATAAAAAACAATAAAATAAAAAACTACGGACACAGTTCACGCCTCATCAGTGCCACCTATCAGTGCCACTGTCATATTACATAAAAAAAATAATTGGTATCAGCGAGTACAAAAGTATCGGTACTTGTACTTAAAAAAGTGGTATCAGTGCAACCCTTGTTGTTTCATTCAAAGAAGCAAGTTCATCATTTCAAGGATCTAAAGGGTGTGCTGAAGAGGTGTTTTAAGATGCTCCAACAAACTCCTCCTTAATGTCAACTCTTCTAACTATACAGTATCTATATTTGCAAAAGGGAGTTTAACAAGACCCGTGGCCACTCATTGAAATTAGAAGAAAAAAAGTTTAACCTTAAACTACGTAGAGGCAGGGCTTTTTTTCTCAGAGAAAAGGTGGTGGAACTCACCCTCCCTCCCCTGGCCACGCCCCTACCCACCCCTAGGACCGCCCCTTTAGAGAATAGGAATGCAAGTAAAATTTGGGGGGGCTATAAAAGTAATTGTATGTAAATAAATAAAAAGCAATGCAGTAAAATGTGCAAAAAAATTGGAATACTTACCAAAAGTAAGCTCAAACATTTCCTTTTTGAAAGGTGTTTATTTATAAGTTTTGCAGTTACACATATTAATCACAGTTTTGTAAAGTGGGGGTGTTCGGGCGCGGTCGGTGGAGTGGCGTGGGGTGACCTACCTGACACACATACTCTGTTCTATGTGTGTGTTCTGACCTGTCCTACATACACTGACCTGTCCTACATACACTGACCTGACCCACTGACCTGTCCTACATACACTGACCTGACCTACATACATACATACACAATCAAGTATTCTCAACCCCTCCCCAGTATAAAGATATATAGGATAAATGCCCTTGTCACTTACCTTAAACCACGTTACATGATGCCCCAGCCCACAGCCATTTCCTGTTCGGTTTACTTGTTAGGTCCTTTTTCAGGGACGGTTGAGGGACCTAGATATAGGAATTAGGTAAGCATCACTGGCTTCACAAGGTAAGAAAAAAAAATATCTTGTCAGAATGGGTTAGAGGGGTGGCAGAGTACTGGGGGGAGGTGGAGATCTGTGGGGGGTGGCAGAGTACTGGGGGGAGGTGGAGATCACTGGGGGGTGGCAGAGTACTGGGGGAGGTGGAGATCACTGGGGGGTGGCAGAGTACTGGGGGGAGGTGGAGATCACTGGAGGGTGGCAGAGTACTGGGGGGTGGCAGAGTACTGGGGGCAGGTGGAGATCACTGGGGGGGTGGCAGAGTACTGGGGGGAGGTGGAGATCAGTGGGGGGTGGCAGAGTACTGGGGGAGGTGGAGATCACTGGGGGGTGGCAGAGTACTGGGGGCAGGTGGAGATCACTGGGGGGTGGCAGAGTACTGGAGGGAGGTGATCACTGGGGGGTGGCAGAGTACTGGGGGAGGTGGAGATCACTGGGGGGTGGCAGAGTACTGGGGGAGGTGGAAATCACTGGGGGGTGGCAGAGTACTGGGGGGAGGTGGAGATCACTGGAGGGTGGCAGAGTACTGGGGGCAGGTGGAGATCACTGGGGGGTGGCAGAGTACTGGGGGGAGGTGGAGATCGGTGGGGGGTGGCAGAGTACTAGGGGGAGGTGGAGATCACTGGGGGGTGGCAGAGTACTGGGGGGTGGTAGAGTACTGGGGGCAGGTGGAGATCACTGGGGAGTGGCAGAGTACTGGGGGGAGGTGGAGATCGGTGGGGGGTGGCAGAGTACTAGGGGGAGGTGGAGATCACTGGGGGGTGGCAGAGTACTGGGGGGTGGTAGAGTACTGGGGGCAGGTGGAGATCACTGGGGAATGGCTGAGTACTGGGGGCAGGTGGAGATCACTGGGGGGTGGCAGAGTACTGGAGGGAGGTGGAGATCACTGGGAGGTGGAGATCACTGGGGGGTGGCAGAGTACTGGGGGAGGTGGAGATCATGAGGAGGCAAAGAGTATTGGTGGTATAGGAGGAGCAGTGGGGGCGGCTGCATATAAAAAATCATTTTCTCTATCTCCCTTCTGCAGTATTGGAATGCCTGCTTTTCCTCTACCTCTCGCAGCCTCAGGCATTCCAATACTGCAGAAGGGAGATGGAGAAAAGGATTGTTTATATGCAGCCGTCCCCACTGCTTCTCCTATACAGGTTACAGGAGGGGGGGGGGGGCGGGCTGTACTCACGTTTGGGCCGGTATTGTAGCAGCAGCAGCCAGTGGTGTGGGTGTCTGCTCTGGCTCCTTCACGTCCCCCCCCCCGGCCATGGAGAGGCCGGAGGCTTCTCATCTCTCCTCCTCAGTCCGTCTTCTTCTGAGTCCCGCTTCAGCGCTGAGCGGGGATCTCAGTATTGTGATGTGACGGCAATTGGAAATTCCCGCCTTCTGGAGCCGGCGGCGCATATGATGGACGTCACACATCCCATGGTTGGACATTGGACCACTGGGACATCCATCATATGTTCTGCAGGCTCCAGAAGGCGGGACCTGTGACTCGCTTCCTGCTCGGCGTGTGTTCGGGGCTAACTTTTTTGAGACTCGGTGTAATCTCCAGCCAGTCCGTAGCGCCCAGGGCACCGGCCCTGACTGACTGAAAATAGGTGGCGGAACGCCGTTCCGGTGCGTTCCGCCAGAAAAAAAGCCCTGCGTAGAGGGTTCTTTTACTGCAAGGATGTGGAATTCCCTTCCACAGTTCTCAGCGGGGAGCATCAATAGTTTACAAAAACTATTAGATAAGCATCTGAATGACCACAACATACAGGGATATATAATGTAATACTAACATATAATCACACACATAGTTTGGACTTGATGGTCTTATGTCTGTTTTTCAACCTCACCTACTATATTATTATGTAACTATGCTTCCAAATAGAAAATTACTACTTTGGTTGTGCAGCCATCCTATTTTCTTTCTTTCGGACACCAAATATGATATGGAACTTATGCATAATCTCCTTAGAAAATGTAATGTATCCTATCCACCCTCTTTATCTTGTAACACAGACATGTGTCTTGACAATGTCTGTTTGTTATTTTGTTATATGCAGTAGGTATATGCAGTAGGTATAGAATAGAATCTCCCCCTTTAAAAAAAAATCTGATTTTGTTGCAAATTAAAGATATAACACCAACATGTCTTTTTGTTTTTTAATTCAAAAACAGAATCAATATGTTGGAAAAAGGATCACCCCCTTGTGTCAGTATTTTGTTCAACCACCTTTTGCTTTAATGACAGCCTTTAGTCTGTTGGGATATGTCTGTACTAACTGCACATTTGCAGTATTTGCCCACTTTTTTTTGCAGAACTGCTCAAGTTCCATACATTTTTTTGGTGACCATTAGTGGACTGCAGTCTTTAACCACTTGCGGCCCGCGCTATAGCCGAATGACGAAGGACCTGAATAGCCAAGCCGCCTTCAATTGACGGCCGCCCCTTTGGGCGTTCCCAGCGCGTGCTCCAGAGCGCGCAGCGGGGAAGCTCTGTGTTGGCCGTGTCCCTTGGACACATCCAATCACAGATCTCTCATTGCCGTTTTACACAGAGACAGCGTCCTGTCTCTGGAGAGGAGGAGACCGATCTGTGTTCCTTGTACATAGGGACACAGATCGGTCACCCCCCCTTCCCCCCACAGTTAGAACCCACATAGGATACACATTTAACCCCTTCCTCACCCCCTAGTGTTAACCCCTTCAATGCCAGTCACATTTATACAGTATTTAGTGCATATTTATAGCACTGTTCGCTGTATAAATGTGAATGGCGCCAAAAGTGTCCGATGTGTCCGCCATAATGTCACAGTCCCAATAAAAAGCGCAGATCGCCGCCATTTCTAGTTAAAAAAAAAAATTCTTTCCCCTATTTTGTAGGCGCTATAACTTTTGCGCATACCAGTCGCTTATTGCGATTTTTTTTATTTTTTTTTACCAAAAATATGTAGAAAAATACGTATCGGCCTAAACTGAGAATTTTTTTTTTTTTTTTTAATTGGGCTATTTATTATAGCAACAAGTAAAAAATATTGTATTTTTCTTCAAAATTTACGCTCTTTTTTGTTTATAGCACAACAAATAAAAACCGCACAGGCGATCAAATACCACCAAAAGGAAGCTCTACTTGTGGAGAAAAAAGGACGTCAATTTTGTTTGGGAGCCACGTCGCATGACCGCGCAATTGTCAGTTAAAGCGACGCAGTGCCGGAAGCTGAAATTTCACCTGGGCAGGAGGGGGGTATATGTGCCCAGTAATCAAGTGGTTAAGTCATTCAACAAATTTTCAATGAGGTTTAAATCTGGGCTCTGAGTAGGCCATGCACCTTTTTCTTCTTCAACCACTGTGTTCATTTTTTGCTGTGTGCTTTGGGTCATTGTCGTGTTGGAAGGTAAACCTTCTTTCCATTGACAACTTTCTGGCAGAGGGCAGCAGATTTTCCTCAAGAAGTTGATATTTTTCCCCAATCTATCTCCCTTCTTTCCTGACAAGTGCTCCAGTCCCTGCTTCAGAGAAGCATCCCAATAACAGGATATTACCACCCCCACGCTTTGCTGTAGAAATGGTGGAATTCGGATGGTTAGCTGTATTAGATTCCCGCCAGACATATTGTTTGGTTTTAAGGCCAAATAATTACATTTTAGTCTCATCTGACCACAACACCTTTTTCCATGTGACCTCAGAATCTTCAAGGTGCGTTTTTACAACCCTCCCATACAAGCCACTTTTGGGAGAATTTGTGATATTGTTGTCACATGCACACCACTCTTTGTCAAAAAAAAAATTCCTGTAACTGCTGTTTGAACCGACATTCCAAAAAAATTACACTTCCTAAAGTGGAACTACACTGCATCAGAGCAGCACAAAGCAAAAACAGTACAGTGGAACCTCGGATTACGAGCCTAATCCATTCCAGGCGAATGCTCGTAATCCAAAGTACTCGGCTATCAAAGCGAGTTTCCCCATTGAAGTCAAAGGAATCAAAAATAAATTGTTCCGCATTGACTTCAATGGCATGCAGTACCACATGCGGCCAGAGGTAGAGGGCGACGGAGAGCCTCCGAAACAGCTGGAAAGGCCCGAGGACAGCTTGGCTGACCTCGGCAAAAGAGTATTTCCATGTCTTTAAGAGCATTTCCAAAGGGAGCCGAGCAGCGCCCCCCAGCTCAGGCCAAACGCAGTACCGCACACCGATTTGGCCTGAATCCTCGAAACGAGCCAACACTCCGAGTTATGATTTTTTTAAATACAGTTACTCGCAACCCAAAGTTCCACTGAACTTAATTCATTTTTAATATTCAAAGCAAACTCCACCATCCATCCATGCTTCCATACTTTTTTTTACTTTGAAAAACACCCCCTAGCATTTCTGGCTGCGCCCATCGTAAGGGCAGATGAATTTATTTCCTGGAATTTGGAACACATCTGCCCTTAGATCAGGCATACAAGCAGGAGGTGTGCTTAGCTGATAAAGCCCCTCCTTCTGTCCTGAATACTCCTGGTATGTATGACATAATTTGCCATGGCATAAAAACCAGGAAGTGACTTTTTTTCTTTTTTTTTAAGTTTAACAAAAGTAAATATAATCAACGTTTCTATCCATTTACTAATATTAGCAGCCTAAGGATTCAAAATAGTCAATGCTGATTGAGAGAGTGAAGCTTTAATAACAGACTTCACTGTGCTTCTAGGCATTGATAATGCCTTCGAATTATTTTTGTATCCATCTCCTGGTTTGCGCCTGTCCCCAACTTTATCCTGGAGATCTTTTGACAGTGCTTTGTCACCCATAGTTGATTGGTTTCTTCAGTTGCACTACCAGGGACTGAAATGCTCCAGGAAAGCTCTTTTCAAGCTAATCAAAACGACCACAGCTGATCATAGTTGAATTTCAAATGGCTTTGTGTGCTATTGAGAATATGATTAGCTACACCCTATTTGAGTTTACAAGTCATTTAAGAGGGGGTGATCCCTTTGTCAACTCAGTAATTCTGTTTTTGTTTTTTTGTTTTGACATGTTGCTGTTATATCTTTCACATGGGTATTATAGTAAATACAGCTGGATAAAACAAAAACTGTGTCTGTCTTTCAGGCTGTAAAGCAACAAAATGTGATCATTTTAAAGGGGGATGATTATTTTCAATACCTATTGTATTAGTGCAAGCATATGTAATGAATGTAGTAGCATCATCAGTTTTTGAATCAGGGAGTTTTATCTCTGGTCAAATAATCAGACTCCTAGATATGTATTATCTGATTTGCTTGTAGCTTGGAATGTTTTAATGTGGGGGTCAGCAACCTGTAGATCGTGATCTACCAGTAGAGTGCAGACAGGTAACTGGTAGATTGCAGTCTGGGCTTACTGCCTCCCCATAAAATCAAACAGTGTATTTGTAAATTTGGAGCTGTAGGAGGAAAGCCAATGAATGCTCTGTTGTGCTGGCTCCTGTCCCATGCGGAGTGGCCCTATTTACTTGAATGGTTCGTGACTGGCAGGCGGTAGCCTGCACCAAAATTAACAGGGGACTTAATACCTGCTGCAGCATGTGTACCCCTTTGGCTGCTGCCTCAGCAGCTAAAGGGGGTAAAGATTGGGGCGGTAAAACCGCAATTCAACCACAGGGTTTTAAATGTGAACAAGTCTTAAGAGTACCACTGCCGAATGAAATTAAGGCCTCATTCACAAGTGCAGGAAGTACTGCTGTTCCTCTAAAAAGCTATCTGAGTGTGTTTGACAGGTGGTGAGGAGGAGATATGTTGCCTCCTAACCATTTGATTTAAACCCAGTAGTACATCAATTACAGGTTTAAAACTGGTGTGAGGAAATTACACTGTGTCTGGTGATCTTTGACTTTTTCCATGTTATTCAGGTACATCTCCACCTTTTTAAGGTTGCCTAACACTGTTTTAATGGGATTTATTATGGCTCAATTTTTGGCTAAATGTGTTTTAAGCTTGCTATAAATTGGGAGGGGGAAGTCATATGAAGTGTCTAGCCATCTCTGGCTGTCCACCCCGACATGAGATTTAAATCTTGCAGTTTGGTCACTGACTTGTGCATTTTGGCAAAATGATATTCACATTGTGGCTAAAAGCCAATATGAATGATGCCTTAGAAAGCCTGTTACCAATTGGTCCGACTGCAAGGGACCATTCAATGCACTGTGTTGCTAAGTAATGGCCATGTGTTTTTTTTTAGATCTGTTACTGCTTTAATGCACCACAACAGATTGCCAAAGTCTGAATCGGCCCAAGATTTCCACAATTACATTTCAGGATACCAAAATGTAAACCACCTTCACAGCTGCCAGGTATGCTTAAAATGTACCCTTCACCCACAGGTGCACTTCAGTTTAACCTCAATGTGTACAAACACATTGGACATCAACAGACTGTCTTGCTGCAAATAAAACTCCAATGCCAGAAATGTAAATACTCTTGTGCATTTTACACCCTTGGGTGCTTTGTCATATAAAAAGTGTGTTCCATGAGGACATCGACTTAAAGAGGATCTTGAATTTTAGGTCTTAAAGGAAAAAATAAATAGTACCTACAAGTACTGTAGCTGCTGGCTTTTAAAAAAACACTTACCTGTCCAGGGATCCAGTACTATCCTCACCTGGGCTGGTTCTTTGCCAGGCAATGGGTCCACGGTGCCAGCATGTTTACTAAGGCTGCATTAACACCTGAGCGTTTTGTCGCCTGAAACACAACGCTCAGAAACGCTAGAGGGGAAGAAATACATTATTCCCTATGGACATTGTTCACATCTGCACGCCAATACGCCGAACGCCTGAAGCTCAAACAAGTTCCGGACCCTGCGAATCGCACAGACATACAGAAGAAGGATCAGAAAGGTAAACCCCTGCAAACATAACTAAACAGCAAAATGACCATAGGGAGATAATAGGATGATTGTTTTTTAGTACATTAACCAAACACCCCAGACCAATATGCAGATTAAGGACCTTGCCCCTTTTTGCGATTCGGCACTGCTTCGGTTCCATTGAGCTGTCGTGCGACGTGTACACACAAATTTCATGTGTGTAGGAATGTGAACAGGATTAACTAGAATAACATATCTATTGCCACCACCTTGTGTAATCACCTAATGCTGTGGCCCGAGGGCCAGATTTGGCCCTTTGCTAGCCTTTATCCGGCCCTTGGGCATAATACCATTCCAATGTCATGAGGCACAATTCCCCCCATTGACACCAACAATGGGGCGCTATACTGTATTATCCACTGATACCAATGATGGGATACTATTCCTCCTACTAATAGGGGGAATACTGCTCTTCCTATTAACCACCAACCCTGATGTTCTCAGTGATGCAGGGCCCGTGACTTTTTCTTCCCTTGCTGGCCCCAATCCGTCCCTGAAGGGCAATAAAGTGGCCCTTTGCTTGTTACATATGTAGACCCCTGAAAAAATGCATAATAAGTATACAATTGTCAGCATGTCACTAATACATAATGGCACACTCTGACCCCTATTTGATATCGTAGGGAATCTGCACCGAAACATAAAAACATATCTAAATAAAATCAACATGAGACTTCTTAATACATCAATCTTTTTTTTTTTTTTTTTCAATACAGCATAGTATATGGTATAGTTGTTCAAAACAGCATAGTATATGGTATAGTTGTTCAAAAAAACAGAAAAGTTAAAATCATTAACCACTTAAGGACCTTAGGTGTTTTTCAGTTTTGGTGTTTGCAAGACTAAAACAATTTTTTTCTGCTAGAAAATTACTTAAAACCCTCAAACATTATATATTTGTTTCTAACACCCTAGAGAATAAAATAGTGGTCATTGCAATACTTTTTGTCACACCATATTTGCGCAGCGGTCTTACAAGCGCACTTTTTTTTGGAAAAAATACACTTTTTTGAATTAAAAAATAAGACAACAATAAATTTGGCCCAATTTTTTTTTATATATTGTGAAAGATAATGTTACGCCGAGTAAAATGATACCCAACATGTCACGCTTAAAAATTGCGCCTGCTCGTGGCATGGCGTCAAACTTTTACCCCTAAAAATCCCTTAATTTTTTTTATAGGTTGCATCTTTTGAGATACAGAGGAGATCTAGGGCTAGAATTATTGCTCTCACGCTAAGGATCGCGGCGATACCTCACTTGTGTGGTTTGAACACCGTTTTCATATGCGGGCGCTACTCGCGTATGCGTTCGCTTCTGCGCGCGAGCTCGTCGGGACGGGGTGATTTAAAAAAAAATGTTGTTTGTTTTCTTATTTATTTTTATTTATTTAAAAAAAATTTACACTGAAAAAAAAAAAAAAAAAATGTATCACTTTTATTCCTATTACAAGGAATGTAAACATCCCTTGTAATAGAAAAAAGCATGACAGATCCTCTTAAATATGATATCTGGGGTCAAAAAGACCTCAGATCTCATATTCAGGCTTAAAAGAAAAAAAAAATGTGGACTGTCATTTTTTCAAATGACAGAAAAAAAAATGTCTCTTTAAGACGCTGGGCGGGACTGACGTTTTGACGTCACTTCCGCCCAGCGCTTGCTATGGGGACGGGTGAGGGACATTTTTCTCTGACTCGTATCCCAGCAGAGGAGCCGCACACACCTGATCGTCTCCGCCGCTACCGACAGCAACGTTAAGCGGCGGAGGGCACGGGAAAGCGACGGGAGGGGGGGCACCTCTCCCACCACAATATCGGCGATCTCGCTGCGAATCCGCTGCGGAGACCGCCGTTATCATAGACAGGACTGCCCACTGTAAAGATGGATACCTCGGTTGTGGCAGCAGCTGCTGCCGTTACCGAGATATCCATCTTTAAATACAGGACGTATATATACAGTGGGCGGTCCTTGAGGCCGCGTACACACAATCTAATTTGTCCGCTGAAACTAGTCCGACGGACCAGTTCAGTGGACAAATCCAATCGTGTATGGGCTAGCGGACATGTCTGACCGGCGGACAAATTTTAAAGCCTGCTTTAAAATTTGTCCGCCGGAGACATGTCTGTCGGATATGTCCGCTGGTTAGTACACTAACCAGCGGACATATCTGCCCGCACAAGCGTTGAATGGATGCGACGCATGCGTGGAAGTTTCTTACTTCCTGGTGCGGTGACGTGGCAGCGTCAACGTCCTCGCCACGTCACCGCGCTGTCTGCCGGCGGGGATTTTGATCCGATGGTGTGTACACGCCGTCGGATGAAAATCTGGAGGAGACATGTCTGCTGGAAACGGTCCGCCGGACCGTTTTAAGCGGACATGTCCCTCCATGTGTACGCGGCCTAAGTGGTTAAATTGCATCAAGCTGCCATGGGACCTGTCCTGCAGGAGACATAAAGTATGCCGCAAATTGATCCCGGACATGTGTACCCTGTCTGTTTCCACGTACACCAGTCCAATGAGCTCTTTCCAGATTCTCATGCCCTGTTTTCTCAAAATCGAATCCATCCCACTGCCTTACGAAGTTGTGCAAGGCACACGCAGCTTTAGCAGCACAGACTGCATTTTGCATATTAACCACTTAAGCCCCGGACCAATATGCTGCTAAATGCCCAGAGGCGTTTTTACAATTCAGCACTGCGTCGCTTTAACAGACAATTGCGCCGTCGTGCGATGTAGCTCCCAAACAAAATTTGCGTCCTTTCTTTTGGTGGTATTTGATCACCTCTGCGATTTTTATTTTTTGTGCTATAAACAAAAATAGAGCGACATTTTTGAAAAAAAAACAATATTTTTTACTTTTTGTTATAAGAAAAATAAAAAAATAAAAATTTTAGTCAAACATTTAGGCCAAAACTTATTCAGCCACATGTCTTTAGTAAAAAAAAATCGCAATAAAAAAAATACAGCGATCAGAAAAATTATCGCTTGGTGACACTGGCAATAGGGAGTGAAAGGGTTAACTAGGGCGGTGATCAAGGGGTTAAAACTTTATTAGGGGGGGTACGGGGCAACCCTGAACCCTAACTGCCTGTCACACTGACAATAAATGCAGTGATCAGTACATATATGATCACTGCATTCAGTGACAGGGGGGTGGGGGGGTGATCCCTAGGGGTTAAATGTGCCTATGTGTGTGGTGTCAGTGTAGTGTTGATGCAGACTTACTGTGACTCTTCTCTCATCTCGGCGGTTTGAAAATACCGCCGAGATGAGAGCTGCATCACTTCCTCTGCCTATGTTTACATTTTACAGGCAGAGGAAGTGACACGGCGGCGGCACACGGGATTGGCTGGGAGCGATCACGAGGGGGCGGACAGAATCGGACTTCAAGACGGAACGCTCCCGCAGGTAAGCCGACCGCCGCACGCAGCGGAGGGGGTCCCGATCGGACCCCCGACCCGCTAGAAGGCAGGGACGTATATATAGGCCCATCTGCCTGTACGTGCCCTTTTGTGGACGTAAATAGGCGTGCGGCGGTCGTTAAGTACAATCGGAGTGTGTAGGACCCGCCATTTATTAGCCAAAATACCGAAAGCACATTCAACTACCCGACGTGCTCTGGTTAGGTAATAGTTGAACACACTCTTCTCTTCAGTCAGATTATGCCCCGAATAAGGCCGTAGAAGATGGGCACTCAAAGCAAAGGCCTCATCACCCACAAAAACACTGGGTAGGAAAGGGCCATTTGTGCCCGGGATTGGACTGTATTCCGGAAGGTCCAGACTATTTGTACGGAGCATGTGTTCAAAAGACGAGTTCCCAAATATAGCGGAGTCCGCGCTGCTGCCATACGACCCAATGTCAATGTATCGGAAACAATAATTGGCATCAGCCACAGCCATTAAAACAAAAGAAAAGTATTTTTTGTAATTAAAATACTGGCTTCCAGTACCCATGGGCTTTACGATACGAATATGTTTACCATCAATCGCTCCAACACAATTGGGGAAGTTGCAGCGTTGCCAGTAGATTTCAGAAATCTGTGCCCATTCCTCTGCTGTAGGTTTTTTAACTGCTTGCCGACCAGCCACCGTCATTTTACTGCGGCAGGTCGGCTCTCCTGGGCAAGAGCCCGTAGCTCTATGTCGGCTGTTTTTTGCGGCCACTAGGGGGGCGATCGCCGCCGGGCACCCGCGATTGCTGGTTACAGAGCAGGGAACGGGAGCTGTTTGTGTAAACACACAGCTCCCAGTCCTGTCAGCGGGGGAAATGCTGATCTTCCGTTCATACAATGTATGAACGGAAGATCAGTGATTTCCCCTAGTGAGTCTACCCCCCCTTACAGTTAGAACACACCCAGGAACATACTTAACCCCTTCCCCGCCCCCTAGTGTTAACCCCTTCACTGCCAATGGCATTTTTATAGTAATCCAATGCATTTTTATAGCACTGATCGCTATAAAAATGCCAATGGTCCCAAAAATGTGTCAAAAGTGTCCGCCATAATGTTGCAGTACTGGAAAAAAAACGCTGATCGCCGCCATTACTAGTAAATAAAAATGCCATAAAACTACCCCCTATTTTGTAAACGCTATAACTGGCAAACCAATCAATAAACGCTAATTGCGTTTTTTTTTAGGAAAAATATGTAGAAGAATACGTATCGGCCTAAACTGAGGGGAAAAAAATGTTTTTTTATATATTTTTTGTGGATATTTATTATAGCAAAATGTAAAAAATATTGCATTTATTTCAAAATAATCGCTCTAATTTTGTTTATAGCGCAAAAAATAAAAACCGCAGAGGTGATCAAATACCACCAAAAGAAAGCTCTATTTGTGGGAAAAAAAGGACGCCAATTTTTTTCTGGGAACCACGTCGCACGATCGTGCAATTGTCAGTTAAAGCAACGCAGTGCTGTACCACAAAAAGTGCTCTGGTCATTGGGCAGCAATATGGTCTGGGGGTTAAGTGGTTAAAAACAATTTCCTTTAGGACTTCCCAAATTGCAGAGCAGGTGTTACGGATAATGTAGCTCGCAGTCGACTTTCCTATACGGAAGGCATAATGTATGCTTGCTAGGGATTGTCCGGTTGATAGATACCTACAAAGAAAATAATATATATTATTTAATTTAATTTTTGACAGTTAAAATGCTAAAGTCGAAGTGGAAGAGCATCCGTGACGCCTTCATTCGTCATTTGAGGGTACAACGTGAACGCAGAAGTGGATCATCAGCGTGTGCCCCAAAGGACTACATACATTCCAAAGAATTGGAGTTCCTAAGACCGTTGCTGGCTTTGTGGAGGTAAGCTATTATCTGTACTAATGTCAGTAAACGAAATGTTAATAAGTAAGTTAGAATAAATCATTTCTATTTTCAGTACTGAAAACTGCTAGGAGGAAGCTGCTCCAACGAAAATTTGGAAACCGATGCTGCCAGCCTAGCTTCAGGCGATCAGGCGGGTCAAGAGCCCGAAAGTCAGTTGTCCACTTTGTCGCGGTCCACATCAGCTACACCGGTGGGAGACGACGAGTCCACGCCAACGGTGTTTCCTCGAGTACCTACAAGAGGAACAAGAAGGAAGGCTCCAGCTCCAGAACCCGATTTCAACAGAATGTTGGACATCATGGCCAATATGACAGACAGAATGTCGAGCAACCGTTCATACGGTCAAGTCTCTGGAGGTGTCTGGAGGGGCTGATGGAGAGGGTACCACAAGC
The DNA here is from genome assembly GCA_029574335.1 of Rana kukunoris. Classification (NCBI taxonomy): domain Eukaryota; kingdom Metazoa; phylum Chordata; class Amphibia; order Anura; family Ranidae; genus Rana; species Rana kukunoris. The sequence continues at coordinate 375,085,583 of CM056052.1, forward strand.
TCTCCAGGCGTATATGTTGGCCGGTACCATAAGGTACATTGCAACATTTATCCCACCAACCACACTCTATCAATCCTCAGAACCTCCACCACCCTATGGTCCCTTTGCCACTCACCACCCGCAGCATCTGTCAGCACCACCCCTTCCTCTTTTGTCAGCCCCACATCTTGCCACCCACCTACCTCGACCAACACCACCTTATACTTACCCTCCTCTGACGACCACAGTTTCTCCTTACCCTTATCTGCCAACACTACGTTCCACTTACCCTCCTCTGACGACACCACCTTGTACTTACCCTCCTCCGACGACAACAACTATTTCTTCTGCTTACCCCCATCTGCCTACACTACCAACTTATAATCCTCTACCAACACCACCACCACCACCACCTTCTAATTGGCCGCAGGAGTATCCCTCCACCTCCAGCTGGTCACATTTTGGCCAAGCAATGAATGTGGTGATGTCACCAAATGAGCAAGAGGACTCCTCGCAAACCATTCGCCAACTGCAATAAACTTTTTCTATGAGCAACGTTAGCTCTAAAATTCTTTATATATGTAAATAACATACAAAACAACCAAAATAATTAGATCTAATACATTTTTGAAAATGTTTAAATAACAGTAAATTTGTTTGGACCTTCAAAAACTTGTGTTTTGTGTTTATTTGATGTATATACAAAAAATTTAATATTGGGTTATACATGCAATAGTCTGACCCGGACCTAGTCAGCTGAAGGACCCGGGCACTTTTTTGCAATTAATTGCGCGGTCATGCAACGTGGCTCTAAAAAATAATATGCGTCTTTTTTTTCACTGAAATATAGCTTTATTTTGGTTTTTCATCACCTCTGTTTTTTTTTTCTTTTTGCGATATTAGCAAGAATAGAGCATCAATTTTGAACAATTTTAAAAAGAGACGTATATCAGCGTGAAGTATTTGAAATCATTGGAAAAAATGTTTTTTAATTACCTCAGTGTGATGATTGGTTGCTCCACAGGGGGTATACTATTACGGAAGTATGTGTCCATCTTCTGCAATCTACTGCTGAGTAATTCAAACAACTCATCAAAACTGTTATTAAAGAAAAATTGGGTTTTTAGTGGACATGATAAGAAAGGAACAATGTCAAAAAGCATGAATCTAGATCATTTTGACTAACCTTTTTATGGACATCCTGGTGTAGTCCAGAAATTTCTCCTCATGGTCACGTAGGTCATTGTACATGACCCAAAATTGGCCTCTCTCTTCCCGACCAGCAATGACGGGGTGGATCCAATATCTGTGTGCCCTCTTCCTTCTCCTCTCTCTTTCGTATAGCAGATATGAGGTAGCAGTGGCTGCTGCCAAAAAAACGCCATGTCATCATCACTCATGTTCAATTCTCAGTAGAAAATAATGGAGTAGGAATGACAAGGATGACCCGGAAGAGGAATATTCACCCAGGAAGAAGAAAAAAAAAATCCTAACATAGCAACAAATGATGACAGAGATGATAATTTTTTCTATTGGGCAAAATAAAAAACGACGAAGTACAAAAACGTCGGACGACGATGTATGCAAACGCGCAAATACGCACGACAAAACAACAGAAAAAAACGCCATAAAAACAACGCAAATCACCTACGGTTAGGTAAGAAATGCAGCCTAAACTTGAAGGTTATCTGCACAGTTAAAATTAATGTCATGTTTGTACAGTATAAAACAACACTGTCTACAATGCACAGGTGAGTGACTGTGCAATGTGCAGGTATTATAAAGTTACTGTTATATAATATTTATAATAATGGTTAGGAAACAATGATGGTCAATTTTCATGTCCTAGTGAAAAATATTGTGTTAGGCCGCGTACACACGATCGAACATGTCTGCTGAAACCAGTTTCCGCGGACATATCCGATCGTGTGTACGGCCTAGCAGACAGGTTTCCAGCGGACAAAAGTTTTAAAACATGTCCGCTGGTTACGACTAACCAGCGGACAGAAATCCCCCGCAACTTCCTGGATTGAGCACGTCGGTGACGTATATGTCACCGCGTTCTCTGTCTGAGGGGATTTTCGTCCGATGGTGTGTACACACCGCCGGACCAAAATCCTGCAGGAGACATGTCCGTTGAAAACGGTCCGCGGACCGTTTTTATCAGACATGTCTCCTCGTGTGTGTGCAGAAGCTCGCAGATGTATGCCAGAATGTTGAAACTGCATGCCACATAAACACCCAAATCTATTACAAAATGTTAACAACAAATGCACTCATAAAGTATGTGGCACCTAAATGACATTGTTCTTTTCCAGTGATTTCATTCTGGCAAATGAATAACACTTGTATCTATGGGAAGGCAAATTATGGGGGAGAAACAATAAAAGCCCTATTACACACTACATTTCATAACTGTCCCCATCATGAAAGATTTTGTGGTTTAATAGTATGGTCTCCCATAGCAATATTTATTCGTATATGTTATCAACTGCTAAAATGCACAGATACCCATTAAGAAACAAAAGAATAATCCACTGTTTTTGTTGTGGTACATGTTAGGAGGAGGAGCGCTCTAAGCATCTTAAATCTTTCATCCTCTTAACGCTTGTAGACGTGAGACAAGACATAGGAGTGGATAGTGTTGGCATGTGACAGCATAAAGCTTGCGTTAGAGTAATCCATCACATAATTTATCTCATTGTTAGATTTTATATGAGGCATAAGATATCCAAGTAGACATGTCTGCAGTAACGATACTCAACATGCCCCTTGTATACCAGGAGAGAATGAAACAACTGGAGCACAAATTACAAGTAAGTCCTATCAATTGAAAAAGATAACAAGCTACAGTACAGCATATAATTACCTTTCTTCATATTTAAAAATGTGACAGTAAATCTACCAAATGTAGTTACAATTTAAGGTGACAACATGCAATCATAGTAGGCAGTTAGGCCGGGTGTATATTGTTATGTGTGCTTTGAAGCATGTGTAGGAGTGAATGGGCTCATCTAGTCTCTCTTTCCCTCTTACTCTGAACTGCAGTGCTTAGGTGTAAACCAGCAACATAGGAAAGATCTACAACAAAAAGCAGGTGTTTTGCTGCGTGAAAACTGACCCATATCCCCCTACAGAGGGAGAGCTCTTCAAGTGTGTTATGAATTTAATTGGATAATTCTATGCTGTGTCTGACTAGAAAAAAACATATTTTCATCAAATATCTTATAATCACATGTGACTGTGATGCTAAATCTTTCTGGGTGCATTAATATTATCCAGATGTGGTGCACTGTGTTAGGGCAACCCATTCAAAAGAATAAGCTGGTAATGCACCAAAATGTTGAAAAATAGATCACCAGGTCTGCTGATAAGGCAGTACAGCCAGCTCTTCTGTATTGGGTGAGATAACCAGCTGTACTGTCTTATTGCAGTCACTGATCTTCTTCTGCCTCCCCCTGCAGTGCTGCCAGCTTCACCTCCTCGTTCTCCCTCCAGCTGCACTGCAAGGGTATTGGTTCTAATACATGCCCTGTTTTCATCTGCTGTCCGGGCCCCCCTGTGTGCCCCTTTCTCTTGCAGCGCTGCTGGCTTCTCTGCTCTCCTCCCCTGCTGGAAGCTCCTGAAGGCACACAGATGGATGTTTCAGGTTGGAGAGTGAGGTCAGGGGGCAGTAAATATGTAATGTTCTGCCCCCTTCCTTTCCTGAATGAACACAGAGAGTGATTGGTACCACTCATGTGTCCATTCATCATTGAAGCATAGAAAACTATTCATTCATCTGTGCAGCTAAAGTAGCAGAGAAAGGGACTGAAAAATCTATGTCCTTAGTCACTTGCGGTCAGATAGGCCCTATCAGGGAGGCTGTATGGAGCCCCGTGATTTCTAACAGCAGCCCTGCAAACCACAATTCACTATAGTATGTTACCAAGCATTGTGGTGTGCTGTAGTAGCTGTCATATAATCTGTGTTTCCTTAGCGTGTTTGGGTGCCATTTGTTCTGGATTTATTGATTTTTAATTACTTTTTTTAATTTATTTTGAAAATTGTATAAAGTTTACAGCAAAAGATAGGCAACGCAATAACTAGCTGCCAAAAAAAAAAGCAAACAATAAACCTGAGCTCCACTCATATAATCGAATGTCAGGTAACAGGAATTAGTTAGGGGGTCCCGGTAAAATTGCACTTACTCAGGACTCCATCGCTGTGTCAGGGTGCTCTGTCAACTATTGGCCCAGACGTCCCTTACATTTGAAACCGCGCCCCCATCTTTGGCAGCAGGGCGCTACATACCCCCCCTACAAAAAGACACTGTCCTCAGTGTCTGAGGAAAAAAAACAACCCTTCAAGCCTGAAGGTTTGGTACCTGAACCAAATAAAAATGGGATGGGGGAAGGAAAAGAGGGAAAAGAAACAAAGTACAATAAAAGGAATGGCATATACTTACATAGGTATCGCATTAATTTGACAGTGCTTTTATGGTAACAAGGGGTATAACATAGGCAGGGAATTTTTTTATAAGGACTTGATGAAGAATGTGAATACGTATCCAAAACATTAGTGCCATTTGCACAATGAGTGCCGTGTGCAATACGTAAGCAAAGCATTACAAAATGGGGTACAGTTTTATACAGAATTTACCATTTCTTTCATACGTTAACCCCTTAAGGACCGCCGCATGTACATATACAACGGCAGAATGGCACGTACAGGCACATTGGCGCACAGGAAGGGGGAAGTGATGTAATGTCTCCTCTCGGCGGTATTTTCAACTGCCGCTGAGGAGAGATGACATCACACAGTGAGTCTGCACAACACTACACTGACACCAGGACATGTAGGCACATTAACCCCCCCCTCCCGATCACCCCCCCCCCACCCCCCTGTCACAGTGTCACTGAATGCAGTGATCATGTATTTACTGATCACTGCATTTAGTGTCAGTGTGACAGGCAGTTAGTGTTAGGTCCAGGGTAGCCCCCGTACCCCCCCTAACAAAGGTTTAACCCCTTGATCACCGCCCTAGTTAACCCTTTCACCCCCTATTGCCAGTGTCACTAAGCGATCATTCTTCTGATCGCTGTATTAGTGTCACTGTTGCTGCTAGGTAGCTAGTTTTTTTTTTATTGCAATTTTTTTTTTACTAAAGACATGTGGCTGAATACATTTTGGCCTAAATGTTTGACTAGAATTTAGTTTATTCAATTTTTCTTATAACAAAAAGTATTGTTTTTTTTTCAAAAATGTCGCTCTATTTTTGTATATAGCGCAAAAAATAAAAATCGCAGAGGCGATCAAATACCATTAAAAAAAAGCTCTATTTGTGGGAAGAAAAGGACGCAAATTTTGTTTGGGAGCCACGTCGCACGACCGCGCAATTGTCTGTTAAAACGACGCAGTGTCAAATTGTAAAAACGCCTCTGGGCATTTAGCAGCATATTTAACCAGTCCTTAAGTGGTTAAATGTACGGCAGTGGAAAAGTGTGAACCTAGCCTCACAAGCCTTTCCCTTTGTATTATGTATCAGGAAGCAAGCTTCGGACATCTGCATGTTGGTGAATTAAAATGAAAAAATGATCAAACCTTTTAAGGAGGTTTACTTTGTAACAACACATTGTAGCATCTATGTGTTGGCTAATAACTTTATTATATGTAATAAAATTATATTGGATTAGCCGGAAGAAATTTGTGTGAAAGAAATATAAAAATGTAAGTTACCAGGCTTTCAATATCTGATTACTGCAAAGATATGCAGATGAGGAATTTTGATCTTGCTGTTTACCTACAGTGCCTTTGCGAAAGTATTCGGCCCCCTTGAACTTTGCGACCTTTTGCCACATTTCAGGCTTCAAACATAAAGATATAAAACTGTAATTTTTGGTGACGAATCAACAACAAGTGGGTCACAATCATGAAGTGCAACAAAATTTATTGGATATTTCAAACTTTTTTAACAAATAAAAAACTGAAAAATTGGGCGTGCAAAATTATTCAGCCCCTTTACTTTCAGTGCAGCAAACTCTCTCCAGAAGTTCAGTGAGGATCTCTGAATGATCCCATGTTGACCTAAATGACTAATGATGATAAATAGAATCCACCTGTGTGTAATCAAGTCTCTGTATAAATGCACCTGCACTGTGATAGTCTCAGAGGTCCGTTTAAAGCGCAGAGAGCATCATGAAGAACAAGGAACACACCAGGCAGGTCCGAGATACTGTTGTGGATAAGTTTAAAGCCGGATTCGGATACAAAAAGATTTCCCAAGCTTTAAACATCCCAAGGAGCACTGTGCAAGAGATAATATTGAAATGGAAGGAGTATCAGACCACTGCAAATCTACGAAGACCTGGCTGTCCCTCTAAACTTTCAGCTCATACAAGGAGGAGACTGATCAGAGATGCAGCCAAGAGGCCCATGATCACTCTGGATGAACTGCAGAGATCTACAGCTGAGGTGGGAGACTCTGTCCATAGGACAACAATCAGTCATATACTGCACAAATCTGGCCTTTATGGAAGAGTGGCAAGAAGAAAGCCATTTCTTAAAGATATCCATAAAAAGTGTCATTTAAAGTTTGCCACAAGCCACCTGGGAGACACACCAAACATGTGGAAGAAGGTGCTCTGGTCAGATGAAACCAAAATCAAACTTGTTGGCAACAATGCAAAACGTTATATTTGGCGTAAAAGCAACACAGCTTATCACCCTGAACACACCATCCCCACTGTGAAACATGTTGGTGGCAGCATCATCGTTTGGGCCTGCTTTTCTCCAGCAGGGACAGGGAAGATGGTTAAAATTGATGGGAAGATGGGTGGAGCCAAATACAGGACCATTCTGAAAGAAAACCTGATGGAGTCTGCAAAAGACCTGGGACTGGGACGGAGATTTGTCTTCCAACAAGACAATGATCCAAAACATAAAGCCAAATCTACAATGGAATGGTTCACAAATAAACATATCCATGTTAGAATGGCCAAGTCAAAGTCCAGACCTGAATCTAATTGAGAATCTGTGGAAAGAACTGAAAACTGCTGTTCACAAACGCTCTCCATCCAACCTCACTGAGCTCGAGCTGTTTTGCAAGGAGGAATGGGCAAAAATGTCAGTCTCACGATGTGCAAAACTGATAGAGACATACCCCAAGCGACTTACAGCTGTAATCGCAGAAAAAGGTGGCGCTACAAAGTATTAACTTAAGGGGGCTGAATAATTTTGCACGCCCAATTTTTCAGTTTTTTATTTGTTAAAAAAGTTTGAAATATCCAATAAATTTCGTTCCACTTCATGATTATGTCCCACTTGTTGTTGATTCTTCACAAACAATTACAGTTTTAAATCTTTATGTTTGAACCCTGAAATGTGGCAAAAGGTCGCAAAGTTCAAGGGGGCCGAATACTTTCGCAAGGCACTGTACTTTGGATCTAAGATGTAATAAAACCCAAAAGATCAGCCTAACAGCTGGGCATTTCCAGGATAAGGTCAGCAATGGTAATCTAAATTATGTCATGACAGGTTTTCCTTAAAGAGCTTATAAATGATGGGCATGTTTTAAATTTCCCTTTGTATTTCCATATGTTGAATATTGTGATTTTTATATATATATATATATATATATATGCTCCTTAATGCCAAAATACAACTTAAAGAACAATTTCATTTTTACACCATCTATTCCAGTTTAACAATCTTTTTAATTGTTCTTGAAAGTATTTCTCGCCACCTTGAAAATATGACAGAAGGAAAAAAAAACGAATTAATAACTACTTAATTAAAATAAAATATGCACATACTGTAGGTATGTATTAGTAAAACTTTGCACACACACTGAATATCGTCTGGTTCAGCAAGAACTAGCTGATATTCGGTACATGTGAACAGCTACTTGTCTAACAGAAGCCGGTCTAACGATTGGCTTCTGTCGAACAGGTATGATGGAAAACCAGCACCGATCAGTTTTAGCAGCCAATGTAACTATGTAGAACACACTAATCAGTGTGTTCTAGTGTGTGGGCAGTCCTCCTCTCAGAGCATAGTAGAAAAGCAGGGAAGATCGCCTAACTAACATCGCTTGTATTAGTACGGCAATCTGTTAATTTTTTTTTTCCGTTCAGTTTGCTAGAACGAAAAAGTCTGAGTATGTAAACCCAGCTTAAGTTTAAAAAATTCCCATTTAATAGGAAACTATGAATACTAGAGGAACATAGGTGTATTTGTACATAGGTGTATTTGCTTTGGTTACGAGAGATTGCTCTTAAAGGGTTAGTTCACCTTTACCAAAATACTGCCTATGCAGATAAGAGACATCTGTAAATAAAAACAAACCATGCAGCATTGACGAAAGTTGCCTATAAAGTTAAATAATGCCCTTCTCTATAGGTGTAGATCTTTCCTGGCTGGAATACTCCCAGGATGTTACTAGGACATTGCTAAGTGAGGCCTAGTCATTACTGCTCCCTTTCTCCATCGCAGGAGTGGGCTCTCAAAGAGCTCAGAGACACTGCATGAAGGGAGAGAGAGAGCATGCAAGGGGGGCATGAATCAGAGCATAAGTTCACTCCTGTGTGCAATAGTGCACATAGATGGTTGGATCCACTGTGTCACCAGGTAAAATAGCTAACTACAGGCAGGATCAGGTGCTGTGTTCAAACGTGAATTCAAAAGGCCAGCAGCCAGGTGGTCCAGGCAGATAGTAGCTGAAGTTAGACTCTAATATACAACCTTAGTAAAATCCAGAAAGCAGTTCCAATGCAGAAATGTGACTGAGCTGCTACCAACAGCTTACAGTCAATTACTACCAACTGAGAGCCAGTGGGCGTGGCTCCTGGTGACATCAGCATTATGCAGCCAATCACATGATTGGCTGCATAATGGAGAGACCCCCGTCTTCTGGCTTTGGGTGTCATGGCCCATTTCAATTGTCAGCTCTCACCAGCATAAAGAGGTTAATGGGGAAGGCTTTCAATGCAGTTTGAACCTAGATGCAGTGCCAAGTATCAACCAGCAGGTGATGGAAGCTTAAAGCCCCACTCTGGACTCATAAGGTCTTCCCTATTTTCTTACCTCCCTTTTGAAGAACCACAGCAGCAATATTAAAATGCTATACATACTTTTTTCTAGTGTTGCTTGGTCTGCTGCCGTGACATCACAGGCCCTCTTTGCCCTAACAGTAGAAGTTATGACCTAGCACCATTTTCTTATACCTGCAGATGGAAGCTTTAATGCCCTGGGCTCACGGGAAGTGAGTTAAATTATGCTGTGTGTTAATAAACCAACAAAATAAGCATGGCTGTATTATTGATGGGGTATGTCTGCAGGGGACTGTTTCCAAACTAGGTGCTCTTTTCCTAACATCCCTATTGTGGAAGGTTTAAATTATCTCAAAATTTTAGCTTCATGGATCATGTAGTCAGCATCTTCCTGAGGGGCCTAACACCTGCAAGATCTGGCCTGATCTGACTAAGGCCCCTTTCACACCACTGCGACTTCGAAGCCGCGCAATTTTACCGCAATTTCAAGGCATGCTCGAGGCATCAAAATTGGACCAAAGTAGTGCAGGGAATACTTTGAATTTGGAACAACTTTTAGTCGTACTAATATGAATGGTTGACGTTGGAAATCATGGGAAACGACTTGTCATGCTACTTTGCCATCACAAATCGTGGGACAAATTGTATACGTGTGAAAGGGTCCTAACACAAGTTTCGGCACTGGTAACTTCTACCTGTGGGTGTAAGGTTTACCAGCTTAGTTCCCCAGTATGAAGGTCCACAGCCTTTGTACCCTCAAGTCCATTGTTAACCAGGGGCATCCCATCCAGGGAGTTAACCAGGGGCATCCCATCCATTAGGGGCACCCGAGCGCCACCCCCTCTCTCCTCGCCACCCCCTATATGCAGTAGATTCATGCCAAGCATCTGGAACGCCTCCCAGAAACATAATTTCCTGCTTGTGTGATTGGCTCCATCACATAGTAGTAGGCTAGATTGAAAAAAGACACAAATCCATCAAGTCCAACCTGTGTGTGTGATTTTAGGCTCTCTATCAAAGAGCCACACATAAGTATGTGCGAGTCCCTGTTAGTGCTTAGACAAAGCTAGTCAATGTTTCTTCGCTTTCGCTTCCTCAGGACCTCTTTGTCAGCATCAAGCAAAGGGATTCTGTGTAAGAAAAGGGGAAAACGTTTCTGCCTAGCAAAAAAAAGATGCATAGAGAGGACCACTCACTTGTGTCAGCTGTACTCTCACATGTGTGACATACCCTATTCCATCCCCGTGTGCCCCGGATTATAACGGGGATCGTACAATAGTTCAAAGATCTATGTTGTATAAAAAAATACATACTATGGAAAAAATAGCCCAGATAGATAACATGTATATCAACAGAGGATGGTACTTGCTAGGTAGGGTTGTACTACAGGTGTAGATAAATACTGTATTTATCAGCGTATAACACGCACAGGCATATAACATGCATCCTAACTTTAACAGGGAAGTTTCAGGAAAAAAACTCTCCACAGCCCCCTGCGTATAACACGCAGGCACAGTTTACCCTCTATTTTCAGGGTAGAAAAGTGAGTGTTATATGCCAATAAATACAGTAGCCCAATAGGCATGCATGGGGAAGCAGATGAGGACTACAAGACATTTAGGCTGCATTCACACTATAACACGGCGTATTTTGCCGCGACAAATTGCGGCGTATTGTACCACGATTTGCCGCGACAAAACGGGTCATTTTAACCTTTTTTTTTTTTTAACAACACATTGTTGTCTATGAACTCCGAACTCCGAAAGCCGCCTGAAAAAAAAGGTCCGGGACTTGTTTTGAGCTTCAGGCATACAGCGTTTCTGTGTTTCTGTGTTTCGGCGTGGAGATGTGAATCATCTCCATAGACAAAAATGTGAAATCACCCCTCTAGCGGCACGAGCGTCGGGCGTAAATACGCCCAGGTGTGAATGCAGCCTTAGCTGGCCATTACTGTGGAATTCAGAAGGCAGAGGAAAGAATCACTAAAAGTAAACTACTAGTGCATTCGTATGGAAAACAACAGTTATAATTTAAAAAAAAAACTAAAAAAAGAGGTGTCAGGGCACACATAGAGATGTTGTTATAGAAGGCACAATAGAGGAAACGGATACCAAAGGCTAAGAGATCCAACATAGGTGGAAAGAGCAAGAAACAAATCATAATAATAATCATATATAAGACATAAGACCTAGATCTAGACTCACCAGGAATATACTAATCAGTATAGGCCAGGGTCCAAATTGATCAGGCACTGATATTTAGTTAAGAAAATTACTTCCAGAACAGCCAGTCTAAAAGGTTAAAAACCATGTCAGTTCAATCTTGGGTCGGGAAAATAGCTGCATTTAAAATGCAAAGATTCTATACTATTTTAGATGCCTTCCTATCCCAATTCCTGCTAAATTGTTCAAGCAACTAAACGCTAAACTTAGACAGTTTATTTGGAATACAAAAAAAACGAGGGTTGCCTTTTCTATTCTTACCTAAACGGTGAAGGGGGACACACCAGACCCCTGCTGGGAGCCGCATGTGGCAATGGTGTGAACCCAGCCTTAAACCTGGTATAAAATGTAATAATCTAAGGTATTCACATGTGTACAACAGTGGCTAAGTATTTAGCACTTCCACCAGGCAGCATTTGGGTCACTGGTTTGAATCCCAACTACAGCACTACCTGCCTGGAGTTTGCATGTTCTCCCTGTGCCAGCGTGGGTTTCCTCTCCGGTTTTCTCGGACACTCCAAAGACATGCTGGTAGGTTAATAGGCTCCTGTCTAGATTGGCCCTAGTATTTGGATGTAAATGTGAGTTAGTGATCTTAGACTGTACACTCCTTGAGGACAGGGACTGATGTGAATGTACAATATATATGTAAAGCTCTGTGTAAACTGACGGCACTAAAAAAAAGTACCTGTAATAAAAATAATAATATCCATTTTTCTGTTTTATATTTGCATTTTTAGAAGCAAAGCAGATACATTTTAACTCACTAGTATGTTTGAGCTTCAAAAGCCATTCAAGCCTTATATTTGAATTGTCTCATATTAATTAAAACATTATCATTTAGGTTAAAGAAGAAAATATCATTGTTCTGAAAACAGAAAATGCCATCCTACATTTGAAACTCGCAGAGGTAAATTTCTGTGGTGGGATGCTTTTTTTCAGTTTTGAATATACTGTGTGTGTGTATGGATGTTGTGTGAGTGTGTGTGTATACTGTGTGTGTGTATATAAAAATATATATATATATATATATATATATATATATATATATATATATATATATTCCACCTTAAACTAATGTTAACTACTCTCTTTTAGTGTATGACTCAAACTTTAAAGTCAAATGAAGGATATGCACAAATTTCTGAATCTTACAATCAGAAAAAAAATGTACACCAAATCATCAGCGATACTCTCATCCAAGTCAGTTTGGCAATGCAGGTATGTATCAAGATATATACCACTTATAAATAGATCTTTACTTGAAACATAATAGATGGTACTTTTCGTATCAATATATGTTAAGGCAGCTATTACATACTAGCTTCAAGCTCATTAAAAGAAAATAGATGTTCTAGGTAAAAGAAAGATTGGCTAAAAACACAAGCATCATTTTAGGCTTTTTTTTCCTCTGGGCAGGCATGGAGAGAGAGCTATGCCAGAGTGACATGGGAGATCAGTAGTGTGAAAACGTGAATTTCATGCAATTTTTGCAGAGTTAGTTAAGTTGGAAGTTAGAGGGATTTAATGATTTATAAATAAATTGAGTAGTGTTTTTTGCGATGGAAGGCAACATTTACATATGTGAAACCTATATGTGCATATGTCACCCAGCATTGGATAGTAGAAAGGAAGGGCAGGAAGCAGTAGGTGTTGAAGCAAAAGGTGGACATTGAAGATCTGTCACCCAAGCAGTACTGCAGTAGTCTAAAATTGCCAAAGGAAGTCTGAGATGATGAGGTAGCCTATGTTTTCTCTCCAGCCTAGGCACTGCTGGATAGCATGACAAGTGGTGCAAGGTCACTGAAGTGAAAAAAATAGCCTATGAAATATAACCTGATTCATCAGAATATGAGAGCATTGATGCATCTTTTATCCTAAAAGCTCAGTTTACTCCTTCCTCAGTTTACTCCTTCCTCAGCAAATTACTGTTCTCAAGCCAAGATGGCTGCCCCATGCACTAGAGACATTCCATACACAAGAAAAACAACGTGGTCTCCTTAATGTCTTGGCACAAGCCAACGCAAATATGCGGCCTCTCTGCATCTGGGCCTTAGCACCGAGAGGCCGCATATTTGCATGAATTAAGGTCAATATCGCTGTGCCAAGAGCACGCTCCCAGCACAGTGATTGGCGTCTAACCGAAAGCTCCCGAACGCATGCAGCAAATCACTGCCGTCACATGATCTTAATCCACGCCCCGACTCCCAGCAGCATCTTAAAACTCTTAAAGAGCAGGGAGGCACCATCGTGAAGAGGTTAAAGGAGTTGTAAAGGTAAAAAAAAAACCTAAATAGCTTCCTTTACCTTAGTTTTGTTTTTAAATGTCCTTATTTCTTCTGAGAAATCCTCAATTCCTGTTCTTCTGTCTGTAACTACACATAGTAATGCAAGGCTTTCTCCCTGGTGTGGAAAAAGCCTCTAGTGAGAGGAGGGGGCAAGCAGGCAGAGGAAGCTGTGTGTTAGTGGGCATCCTGACACTCATGCTCGCCCTCTCCCCCCACCTAGAGGCTTTCTCCACATCAGGGAGAAAGCCTTACATTACTGTGTGTAGTTACAGACAGAAGAAGAGGAAGTGAGGATTTCTCAGAAGAAATAAGGACACTTAAAAGCAAGATCGAAGGATGAGGTAAGTGAAGGAGGACTGCACTAAGGTAAAGGAAGCTATTTAGGGAAAACATTTGTAGCGCTCACCCACAAAGGAGCCGCTGATTAGTTTGGGCCCGGCATGTTAGGTTACCAATGATTCTTGTCTAGGGATAATATTAGTGAAGGTGGTTAAAGAGCAAGTGTCCAGATGTCCACTTGAGTTTTCAATGCTTTATTCCAAGGCCCAACATGGCCAACATCAACATAAAAACACGATAGAGAAAAGGTTGATGAGCAAGGAGAGAACTGTAGTATCAGACCTTGGATATCAAAGAGAGAGAGCAAGCCTGCTTTCAGCATAGTCAAATTTAAACGTCGCCACTCTCGCCAGAGTGGGTAAAGTGCCCCCAGGCAGGCGATTCACTTGAGCCTGGCAGCCGAAGGGCCACTTTAAACAAAGTCACTGGGAGGAAACAGGGCCTCTGCCACAGGCCTGATGAATTTTTCTTAACCTTTATCAAAGGTTAGAACCAGTGAATCCTCCCAGTAATTCCAATTTCAAGGTCACCGATTGACAGCTAAAGTGTACCTGTCATGTGGCGTGGTGACCGGATCCCCGGTGGTTCGTCCAGGCCTCGAGACAACCTCTGCCTCTGGGTTCTCCCGAGCCGATCCCCCACCGTTCAGCTCCCACTTAGGATCTGGGACTCAGCAAGCCGCTGGGGCCCCTCTCTGCATCAGAATAAGGTTCTGCTGGGTACGCAACCTCGGCCAGGCGGGCCTCGATGGCGGGGTCCATGGATGCGCGCACCCTGAAGGTGGATGCCGCACCTGGAACTCGGGCCCCGCATAGCAGAACTCTCACAGACCACTGCCCCAGATATACCCTCCGGCCAGCATGTCCAGAGAAAGAACCGCTCCTCTGATTGGCTGCTGGGAGAAGGTGGATCTGTCAGAAACACCTCTAGTGCCGACCGTCACTCAGGGGTAATAACACCCCCCTGACATGCAGACCGACCTACAAGGCAATTACAAATGTCAGTGGCCCAAATTTAGGCAATTTGTGAATGGGAGTAACTTAACTCTCCCATTCCCTACTAACTTTAGCGTAGCACTCCACCAATAGGGGGGGGGGCTACAATTTTTTTACCTTTACAACCCCTTTAAAGGGATTGGCTGCTGCACTTCTACATTAATGAATATTGCGTTTAACCCTATCCACACAGCAGAAAGATAATACAGATGAAAGAAGGAGGACGTTTCACAGCAGTAATCGGCTATAGCTCAGGTTGCAGTATATTTTAGCTTTCCAAGTAATTCATTATATTACATTAACTTTTTTCTCACAGGGTTTGAAACTAAATTTAGGACTTCTAAGATCATTTGTAGTCGAGCATTTGGAAAATATTCAAAACCGATTGAAAGAACAGTTTCAATTACTACTGAACAATGCCCAAATAATACAGCACAGTAACCAATGTTTGCAAGGTAAGAGGCAAATAATATTTTCAATTTTATTGGCAAATAATATTTTCAATTTTATTAGAAAATAAAAATGTGTGAATTAAAAAAAAATCAAATATTAATCAAATAAACATAACTAAATTAGTTATCAGGCACTTTAAAGGCTGTTTTGTGCCTGGGTATGCTGCTTTGTCAGTTTAGACAAACATTTCTCAGTGTGAATTGAAATTTTGCAATGCAGCATGGGGAATAGAACACTGGTGTGTGTTAATGAACAAATGGGCTCAGTATGCAATAGCAGGGAGCAATATTAGTGGACGGACTTTTTGAAAACAAAAATATACATATATGTTTAGTAAGATTTTGTTGTGACTGTGAAGACAATTTTTATTATATTATCTTAATAAAAAATGCAGTGGTGATCAATTATCACCCAAAGAAAGCTCTATTTTCAGTAAAGTAATGCAGTGCTGTATTGCAAAATATGGCCATGTCACGAAGGGGGGGGGGGGGGGGTAAATCTTCCGGAGGTCAAGTGGCTAGTATACAAAATGTATATAGTGCCAAAAGTTTGTGCAACGTTTTTTTATAATACAAATGCCAAGGAGGTTAAGGTTGCAAGATTTAGACAGTGATTGGATGTGGAGCCAAAGGATAGGTCAAAGCAAATTGGCAATGTGTCAGAAGATAAAAGAGATAAGGAGTAGGGATAGAATTGGGTGTCATCAGCACAACTATGATATCCAGGTCTTTCTAAACTATTGGTCCTCTTTAAATTAATTTTTTAAACAGAGAAAACAGTAACCATGTGTGTACCTAGCTCCTTCACTATCATACACATCTGATTTTGTGCAAAAGGGAAAATGTCCTAACTTTAGCTGCATATACATGCAACCATACTATTTTGGTATAATCTTTAGTAGCATGTGGGCTGCAGCAGGGTGCTGCGGGGGCAGCAAAAAAAACACCCAGTTCCAAAGTAATGAAGGAACTTATATTGAAATAATGCAAAAACAGTTCACAAACAACCCGGTGGCCAAGCAGCCCAGCCAGGAACAATCACAGGTCCAGCAGCGTGTAGAGAGTAGGATTTAGCTGAACTGACAGCGCCTACTGAGAGCTGCAGAATGCGGCCTGTCGGTCTTGTGCCCAAGCAGGTAAATGTCCAGAGAAGTTGCGAGCCCTACTTTTTCCCTCCTTCTCACTAAACTTTCTCTGCTGCTAGTTCTTTCCTTATCAGGCGGGGTACCTGTCCCTACTCAACCGAATTGCAAAATGCATGGCAAACCTGGGAGCCTGGGCCTTAAAAAGACTCTGCCTGACCCAAGATGGGGTGGTAGCATCCAATGGGATAGCTTCCCCAGTGACCCAGGAAACCATAGAGGAACCATGTTACATAGTTACATATAGTTACATAGTTGGTGAGGTTGAAAAATACACAAGTCCATCAAGTCTAACCTATGTGTGTGCTTCTATGTCAGTATTACATTGTATATCCCTGTATGCTGTGGTAGTTCAGGTGCCTATCTAATAGTTTTTTTAAATTATCGATGCTCCCCGCTGAAACCACTGCCTGTGGAAGAGAATTCCACATCCTTGCCACTCTTACAGTAAAGACCCCTCTATGCATTATAAGGTTAAACCGCTTCTCTTCAAATTTTTGTGTCCTTTTAAATTCCCTTTCGCGGAAAAGTCTTATCCCTAGTGTGGGTCACCAGTATGGTATTTGTACATCAAAATCATATCCCCTCTCAGGCGTCTCTTCTCTAGAGAGAATAAGTTCAGAGCTCATAATCTTTCCTCATAACTAAGGTCCTCCAGTCCCTTTTTTAGCCTTGTTACCCTTCTTTGGACTCTCTCCAGTTCCAGCACATCGTTACTGAGGACTGGTGCCCAGAACTGGATGGCATACTTCAGGTGTGACCAGACCAGAGTCTTGTAGAGTGGAAGAATTATCGTTTTATCTCTGGAGTTAATGCCCTTTTTAATGCATACCAATATTCTATTGGCTTTGCTTATAGTAGCTTGGCATTGCATGCCATTGTTAAGCCTGTCATCTACTAGGAACCCAAGGTCCATTTCCATCCTAAATTCCTCCTAAGGTTCTAGGTTCTATTCCTCCCCTAGTGAGAAGATTGCATTCATATTTTTTCCCCCAAATGCATTATTTTATAATTTTCTACATAAAACCTTATTTGCCATGTAGTTTGCCCACCACATTAATTTGTTCATATCTACTTGCAAGGTTTCTACATCCTGCGGAGAAATTATTGTCCTGCTTAGCTTAGTATCGTCCGCAAATACTGAGATTGAGCTGTTTATCCAGGTTGTTTATGAATAAATTAAATAGATTGGTCCCAGGACAGAACCCTAGGGGACCCCGCTTTCCACACACGGACCATTCCAAGTACTCCCCATTTATCACTACCCTCTGAACTTGCCCCTGTAGTCACTTTTCAATCCATGTACTCACCCTTTGGTCCATGCCGACAGACCTTAGTTTGTACATTAAACGTTTATAGGGAACTGTATCGGATGCCTTTGCAAAATCCAGATACATCATGTCTATTGGCCTTCCTTTATCTAGATGGCAGCTCACCTCCTCATAGAAGGTTAATAGGTTGGTTTGGCAAATATGATATTTCATGAATCCATGCTGATTACTGCTAATGATAAAGTTTTCATTACTAAAATCTTGTATAAGGTCCCCTACCATCCCCTCCAAGAGCTTGCATACTATTGATGTTAGGCTTACTGGTCTGTAATTCCCAGGGATGTATCTTGGCCCTTTTATTAACCTCCCTGGCGGTGTTCCCGAGTTTGACTCAGGGTGAAATTTCAGTACCATTAGCGGTAAGCCCGAACCACACTCTTTTTTTTGAATATTCATTCTTTATTTCTTTTCATATCATACAAATTTTCAATTGTTCATTTAAAAAAGCAAGAGGAGACTATTCATTATAACTATAAACACATAATTTAAACATTGATATACATTGTCATATCATAACTCTTAACTTATCATATCAGGAGGTAAGTAATCTCTTAGTTAAGGGGGGAACACCCAATCTTCTCGTTCTTGTTGATATTATCAGTTTTACTACTTGGCCCCTCTCCATTTAGCCCTTTCCAGCCAACATTTCTATCTTCTCAGGTGATGTACCCTTTTTTCTCCAGCCATGGCTTCCACATCTCTAGTATTCTCTTCCACTGTTCTTGTGATATTTCCCCTATATCTTCCTCCCACCTTTCTCTTACTTTGAGTAAATGTGCCCCTGTGTTGATCTTTTTGATTATCTGCATATATATTTCAGATATGAGACCCTTAGTTGGTCCCTCTCAGATCCTGAGATTTCCTATAGGTATCGCCCTCGTACAGGTGTATCAGCCTTTTTATACCGCATCTTTCCCATTCTCCCACCTTTCCTATCCGTAGTATTTCTTGTAACTTAGAATTGTTCCACAGGGGAGTATACTCAGTAAATCCGGTGTAGCCCATTAGCCTCTTAACTTTTTCCCATATTTTAATTATCATTTTAATTGTTGGAGTCCTATATTTAGGACTAGATTGCATTGCATGATCCAGGAAGACAATACCTTGTCCTCAGGATCCCGTCATGTACTCCTGCTGTGTCTGGCAGCCTGATCCTCTGCTCGATGCTCTGTGTTGCGGGTTCCCTTCCCTGGAGCGTTGTGACGTTATTTTTACCAGTGAAACCAATATAACATCTCAACATTCACAAATATACATTTCTGACATTCAAAAACAAAACAAAAACAAATCAGTGACCAATATAGCCACCTTTCTTTGCAAGGACACTCAAAAGCTTGCCATCCATGGATTCTGTCAGTGTTTTGATCTGTTCACCATCAACATTGCGTGCAGCAGCAACCACAGCCTCCCAGACACTGTTCAGAGAGGTGTATTGTTTTCCCTCCTTGTAAATCTCACATTTGATGATGGACCACAGGTTCTCAATGGGGTTCAGATCAGGTGAACAAGGAGGCCATGTCATTAGTTTTTCTTCTTTTATACCCCTTTTTGCCAGCCACGCTGTGGAGTACTTGGACGCGTGTGATGGAGCATTGTCCTGCATGAAAATCATGTTTTTCTTGAGGGATGCAGACTTCTTCCTGTACCACTGCTTGAAGAAGGTGTCTTCCAGAAACTGGCAGTAGGACTGGGAGTTGAGCTTGACTCCATCCTCAACCCGAAAAGGCCCCACAAGCTCATCTTTGATGATACCAGCCCAAACCAGTACTCCACCTCCACCTTGCTGGCGTCTGAGTTGGACTGGAGCTCTCTGCCCTTTACCAATCCAGCCACGGGCTCATCCATCTGGCCCATCAAGACTCACTCTCATTTCATCAGTCCATAAAACCTTAGAAAAATCAGTCTTGAGATATTTCTTGGCCCAGTCTTGACGTTTCAGCTTTTGTTTCTTGTTCAGTGGTGGTCGTCTTTCAGCCTTTCTTACCTTGGCCATGTCTGAGTATTGCACACCTTGTGCTTTTGGGCACTCCAGTGATGTTGCAGCTCTGAAATATAGCCAAACTGGTGGCAAGTGGCATCTTGGCAGCTGCACGCTTGACTTTTCTCAGTTCATGGGCAGTTATTTTGCGCCTTGGTTTTTCCACACGCTTCTTGCGACCCTGTTGACTATTTTGAATGAAACGCTTGATTGTTCAATAATCACGCTTCAGAAGCTTTGCAATTTTAAGAGTGCTGCATCCCTCTGCAAGATATCTCACTATTTTTGACTTTTCTGAGCCTGTCAAGTCCTTCTTTTGACCCATTTTGCCAAAGGAAAGGAAGTTGCCCAATAATTATGCACACCTGATATAGGGTGTTGATGTCATTAGACCACACCCCTTCTCATTACAGAGATGCACATTTCCTAATATGCTTAATTGGTAGTAGGCTTTCGAGCCTATACAGCTTGGAGTAAGACAACATGCATAAAGAGGATGATGTGGTCAAAATACTCATTTGCCTAATAATTCTGCACTCCCTGTATGTCTGGATAATTAAAATCCCCCATAATGACACTTTCCATCAATGCCGCTAATCCAAACTGTGATAGAAGGTCTGCCTCCCCCTCCTCCCTCTGGTTAGGGGACCTGTAGCATACTCCCAGTAATACTTTCCTCCCTTTGTAGCCCTATCTATAAGGATTCCACCTCCTCCCTTGCTCCGTTAGTGATGTCGTCCCTCACATTCACTTGTACATAATTTTTGATATATAGGCATACCCCTCCCCCTTTTTTACCCTCCCTATCCATGCAATATAGGTAATACCCTTGAATAGTTGCCAGTCAATCATGAGAGCTAAGGTGCAGCCTTCGTGAAGAAGATCATAGACTATAAGCTATGAAACACCAGCTATTGAGCTAGGTGAAACAAATAACAATATTCAAAAAAACACAAACTGTAGGTTATGTGAAAAGTGTTGCAACAAAGTAAGTGCAGCTGAAAACAAATGCAAGAGGTCCTGAAAACAGCAAAAAAAAAAGGTGGGAGGGGGGATAGGTGTAGGTTTGAGGATGTTGATATTCCAGTTTCCCCAAAGCAGACTGATTGTTCATTCAGTTTGAAACACCTCATCCATATACATGGGCAATCCTTTCCCTCAGAAACAGGTCATCTTCCCAGGACATTCCTTGGCATATATATATTAAGGTACTCTTACCGACTTTTGTTGACCCACGGCTCACCGTATGGTGGGTAGGTCTTCAAAGCTTGTATAGGCTAGCCGCCCTCCGATCATCCCAATGGGTAAATCGATGTCCCAGGTTGTGATGCTGTAGGCAGATCCCAAAAGGAGAGCAGGTATCGCTGGCCTCCCCCCTTTTTTTTTGCTGTTTTCAGGACCTCTTGCATTTGTTTTCAGCTGCACTTACTTTGTTGCAACACTTTTCACATAACCTACAGTTTGTGTTTTTTTGAATATTGTTATTTGTTTCACCTAGCTCAATAGCTGGTGTTTCATAGCTTATAGTCTATGATCTTCTTCACGAAGGCTGCACCTTAGGTCTTACTGTATTTTGGCTGGTAGCTACATCATCCTGGCCATTTATGTTTTCTTCCTACATCTATATAGTTTTGGCGCTACACTTTTTTCTTTTTTCTATTACACTTTATCCACTGGGGTGTTGGCTGCCTATACACTATATATTTACACTATATATTTACACTGAATTGTTTAGCGCAATATATTTTTAAACTTTTTTAATCATGAGAGCTGTTGAACCAAGTCTCTGAAAGTCCCACAAAATCTAAATCCTCCCCGTACAACAGTAGCTCTAGTTCTCCCATCTTGTCCGTCGGACTCATGGCATTGGTGAACATGCCACATAGTTTATTCTGGATACATACCATCTTCTTATTGAGAATTCTGCCTTGAGGTTGCAAATAGGACTTGTTACTGTACTTACCTTGGGTTTAGGTGCTTTAGTCAACCTACCACTAATGCTCCCAAAACTACCCACTGGAATTTGTTCTGCGCTGCCTATGTTTACCTCTGGACCCCCCCCCCCCATCGCCTAGTTTAAAAGCCCCTCTAACTTGTCTGCCATCTTCTCTCCCAGTCGATCTGCACCTTCCCCATTTAGGTGCAGTCCATCCCTGCTAAAAAGTTGGTAACCGACTGAGAAGTTGGCCCAGTTCTCCAGGAACCCAAACCCCTCCTTTCTACACCAGCTTCTCAGACACTTGTTTACTTCCCTAATCTCCCACTGCCTTTCTGGTGTGACTCTAGGTACCGGTAGTATTTCTGAGAATACTACCTCGGAGGTCTTCCTGACTTCCTCTCTGACTGCCGTGCCGCTGCAGAAAAGCACCACCTGCTGTGGAGAAAGTAGACTGCACCTGCCTACAAGCACCATTGGTGTATGTGTGCTAAAATTCACCCCCTCCATAACGAGTTCTATACTAGTTATTTTCTCAAAGACTGAAATTTTTTAGCAGACAAAGGGGCTGATTTACTAAAGGCAAATAGACTGTGCACTTATACAGTGCAGTTACACTCTGCAAGAGCAGTTGTTCCAGAGCTTAGTAAATGAGACGAAGCTCTGCTGACTTCCATCATCCTATCATGTGCAAGCAAAATGCATTTTTTTTTCCTTACGTGTGATTGGGTATTCTTTGCAAAGTGAACCTCATTTCAGTTTACCTCATATACCAAGCTCTGGAACAACTGCGCTTTGCTTTAGTAAATCAACCTATAGCTTTCTAATTCTTATAACCAGCAGGGTATTTAGCAATTGAAGTTTCATTTATTTTTTTTAATGGAAAAAGACGCAAGCAAAGATGCAAGTGAAGTGGCGTTTCACGGAAGCAAGAATGTGGTGGTACAGGTGTTAAAGCTAGATGGTCAGGTAACAACAGTGCAATAGAGCAAGGGGCAAATTTAAAGCGGAGTTCCGGCCACAATTTCACTTTTTAAATATAAATACCCCTGTAATACACAAGCTTGATGTATTCTAGTAAAGTTAGTCTGTAAACTAAGGTCCGTTTTGTTAGGTTGTTACAGCATTTAGATTATAGTTTATAAAGTAGATATAGGCTGTGGCCATCTTTAGTGTGGGAATCAGGAAGTCAGACTGTATGACTTCCTGGATTTCAGCCTTGCTGATCTCGCACATGCTCAGTGCTGCACAAGCAATGTAATAGGTTTCCATAGCAACAGGAGGAACTAGCTGCCCTTTATCTATGAAAAACTCTCCTCTCCTCCAGTAGATATATCTGCACACTGCACC
Source organism: Rana kukunoris (assembly GCA_029574335.1). NCBI lineage: Eukaryota > Metazoa > Chordata > Amphibia > Anura > Ranidae > Rana > Rana kukunoris. Next base: position 375,108,624 of record CM056052.1, read on the forward strand.
GATCACAGCAAACCGCACCGATCACAGCACACTTCACCGATCGCACCAAACCGCACCGATCACAGCACACTGCACCAATCGCAGCACACTGCACCGATCGCACGATCACTGCACCAATCGCAGCAAACCACACCGATCACAGCACACTGCATCGATCGCACCGATCGCAGCACACTGCACCAATCGCAGCACACTGCACCGATCGCACCACACTGCACCGATTGCAGCAAACCACACCGATCGCAGGAAACCGCACCGATTACACCGATCACAGCACACTGCACCGAACGCAGCACACCACACCGATCGCAGCAAACCGCACCGATCGCAGTAAACCGCATCGATCGCAGCACACTGCACCGATCGCAGCACACCGCACCGATCGCACCACACTGCACCGATCGCACCACACTGCACCGATCGCACCACACTGCACCGATTGCACCGATCACAGCAAACCGCACCGATCACAGCACACTTCATCGATCGCACCGATCGTAGCAAACCGCACCGATCACAGCACACTGCACCGATCGCAGCAAACCGCAACGATCACAGCACACCGCAGCGATCGCAGCGATCGCAGCACACTGCACCAATCGCAGCACACTGCACCGATCGCACGATCACTGCACCAATCGCAGCAAACCACACCGATCACAGCACACTGCATCGATCGCACCGATCGCAGCACACTGCACCAATCGCAGCACACTGCACCGATCGCACCACACTGCACCGATTGCAGCAAACCACACCGATCGCAGGAAACCGCACCGATTACACCGATCACAGCACACTGCACCGAACGCAGCACACCACACCGATCGCAGCAAACCGCACCGATCGCAGTAAACCGCATCGATCGCAGCACACTGCACCGATCGCAGCACACCGCACCGATCGCACCACACTGCACCGATCGCACCACACTGCACCGATCGCACCACACTGCACCGATTGCACCGATCACAGCAAACCGCACCGATCACAGCACACTTCATCGATCGCACCGATCGTAGCAAACCGCACCGATCACAGCACACTGCACCGATCGCAGCAAACCGCAACGATCACAGCACACCGCAGCGATCGCAGCGATCGCAGCACACTGCACCAATCGTAGCACACTGCACCGATCGCAGCACACTGCACCGATTGCAGCAAACCACACCGATCGCAGGAAACCGCACCGATTACACCGATCACAGCACACTGCACCGAACGCAGCACACCACACCGATCGCAGCAAACCGCACCGATCGCAGTAAACCGCATCGATCGCAGCACACTGCACCGATCGCAGCACACCGCACCGATCGCACCACACTGCACCGATCGCACCACACTGCACCGATCGCACCACACTGCACCGATTGCACCGATCACAGCAAACCGCACCGATCACAGCACACTTCATCGATCGCACCGATCGTAGCAAACTGCACCGATCACAGCACACTGCACCGATCGCAGCAAACCGCAACGATCACAGCACACCGCAGCGATCGCAGCGATCGCAGCACACTGCACCAATCGTAGCACACTGCACCGATCGCAGCACACTGCACCGATCGCACCACACTGCACCGATCGCAGCAAACCGCACCGATCGCAGGAAACCACACCGATTACACCGATCACAGCACACTGCACCGAACGCAGCACACCACACCGATCGCAGCAAACCGAACCGATCGCAGTAAACCGCATCGATCGCAGCACACTGCACCGATCGCAGCACACCGCACCGATCGCAGCACACCGCACCGATCGCACCACACTGCACCGATCGCACCACACTGCACCGATTGCACCGATCACAGCAAACCGCACCGATCACAGCACACTTCACCGATCGCAGCAAACCGCACCGATCACAGCACACTGCACCGATCGCAGCAAACCGCACCGATCACAGCACACCGCATCGATCGCACCGATCGCATCACACTGCACCGATCACACCGATCACAGCACACTGCACCGATCACTGCACCGATCGCACCACACTGCACCGATCACACCACACTGCACCGATCGCCCCACACTGCACCGATCGCAGCAAACCGCACCGATCACAGCACACTTCACCGATTGCAGCAAACCGCACCGATCACGGCACACTGCACCGATCGCAGCAAACCGCACCGATCACAGCACACCGCATCGATCGCACCGATCGCATCACACTGCACCGATCACACCGATCACAGCACACTGCACCGATCACTGCACCGATCGCACCACACTGCACCGATCACACCACACTGCACCGATCGCCCCACACTGCACCGATCGCAGCAAACCGCACCGATCGCAGCAAACCGCACCGATCACAGCACACTTCACCGATTGCAGCAAACCGCACCGATCACAGCACACTGCACCGATCGCAGCAAACCGCACCGATCACACCGATCACAGTACACTGCACCGATCGCAGCACACTGCACCGATCACACCACACTGCACCGATCGCCCCACACTGCACCGATCGCAGCAAACCGCACCGATCACAGCACACTTCACCGATTGCAGCAAACCGCACCGATCACAGCACACTGCACCGATCGCAGCAAACCGCACCGATCACAGCACACCGCATCGATCGCACCGATCGCATCACACTGCACCGATCACACCGATCACAGCACACTGCACCGATCACTGCACCGATCGCACCACACTGCACCGATCACACCACACTGCACCGATCGCCCCACACTGCACCGATCGCAGCAAACCGCACCGATCGCAGCAAACCGCACCGATCACAGCACACTTCACCGATTGCAGCAAACCGCACCGATCACAGCACACTGCACCGATCGCAGCAAACCGCACCGATCACACCGATCACAGTACACTGCACCGATCGCAGCACACCGCACCGATTGCAGCACACCGCACCGATCACACCGATCACAGTACACCGCACCGATTGCAGCACACCGCACCGATTGCAGCACACTGCACCGATCGCAGCAAACCGCACCGATCACAGTACACTGCACCGATCGCAGCACACTGCACCGATCGCAGCACACCGCACCGATTGCAGCACACCGCACCGATTGCAGCACACCGCACCGATTGCAGCACACCGCACCGATTGCAGCACACCGCACCGATCGCAGCAAACCGCACCGATCACACCGATCACACCGATCACAGCACACTGCACCGATCGCAGCAAACCGCACCGATCACACCGATCACAGCACACTGCACTGATCACAGCACACTGCACCGATCACAGCAAACCGCACCGATCACACCGATCACAGCACACTGCACCGCACCGCAAATCGTGGGGGGGGGGTGCCACGAATCGCGGGGGGTGGTTTGCCTGGGGGGGGTGTGTAAACAGTAACTGTATTGTGCACGATTCTTCCAGACAGGGGAGGCACAGACTCCTGAAAAGTTACACCCACTACATTCCCAGGAGTCTGTGCGGTGTAGCTGACCTACTTTAGAACCGCGGAATAGGAAGTAGGCAGTTTTTCGAATCTGCCTAGCAACAAGGGTTTAAAGGCATGTAAAAAAAAAATATTTTTCATAAAGGAATAATGATATTTTTTTAGAACTATTGATGTAAAGTGAAATTTGAGGGTGGAACTCCGCTTTAAAGGGAATCTTAACAGCAACAGTGTAGTGGTGCAGGGGTTAAGTGTAGAGGCTCACTGCCATAACAGTGCAGAAGAGCAAGGGTAAATTTTAGAGGGTCATAGCAAACACAATAAAATTAAATCCAGATCGTGACAGTGCCAATAATGCTGTAGGGCAAGGTCGAGGTCCATAAGTCACATTAACATGCACTGTAGCAATGCAGGGGTTAAAGACTCGCCTTTAGGCCCTCTTTAAAAACTGACAAGCTCCATTGGCTGCCATTGCTGACCTCTAATTCTTAAAAATACTATGTGCTGGCTACCAAATTGATGGTTTGTTTTAGATAAACAGTATGATATACTTATACTGTATAAAAATAAGAACAAAAAGACAATTTTTTTGCTGCATGCTTGTTTTGAGCCTGGAAACCACACACTGCCAGGCCACTAGCATTTGAAAAAAGAGGTTAACAATGGGAATTCCTCTACTTTTCCCATGGTCCTTGTAAATATTAAACATCAGAGGGGTACAGCCGTCACAACTTTAAGGGGCCCGTGGTGCCCGTCCAGGCTAGAAGAAGGCAGGATGGCTGAAGGGGAGTCCTGCTGTAATAGACGTGCGCACAGTGTGTGCTGGGTGTGCCTGGGCACACCCTAATCATCCTATGCACATTAGTATTATTGCTTTGTGTGCCAGCAGGAAGATGGGAAAGATCTCCATCTTACTGTCTCTGCCATAAGAGAAGTGCATATGCACTTCTCTTTCACTGTGCCAGTGCCATATGCTGTATATGTAGGCACACGTGTGCTTGATCTTTAGGGTGAACACCCTAATGCCACAGGCTGCGCACACCTGTGCATTACAGAAATGATCTCGGCTCATTCTGCAGTCTGTGGCATTGAGCCCAGACATTGAGCTCTTTACTGCCACCTCTGGCTATTATGTGCATGTGCACCCCTTGTGTGATCTCATTTGTACTATGCTTCTCAGCAACATGTCAGCTTTGTGAAAACATGTTCTGACTAGGTAGGAAGACCTTCTTTATAAGTAGGGGCTGTGAGGGAAAGGGAGGGGGGCTGTTTGTGTACAGGGAGGGGCCAGAGCCTTGTGTGTTTACAGATTTGTGTATCTGAGGGGCTGGCATATATACAGGTAGGTGTGTGTGTGTGGGGGGGGGGGGCTGGCATATATACAGATGTGTGTGGGGGCTGACATATATACAGGTGTGTGTGTGGGGGTGCTGACATATATACAGGTGTGGGGGGGGGGCTGATATATACAGGTGTGTGAGGGGAAGGCATATATACAGGCTAGGTGGCCGGAGTGCAGATTCTGTAGGATCGCCCGTGGGCAAGCCCTGGGGAATGTTCGTGGTCAGGCTCGGGGGGCCCAGGCCTAAAACTGTGTAAGGGGCCCAAAAATGTCTGATGGATGCCCTGAACGTAATTATCTTGGTTGCTGATGGCTGCCCTTATTAGTCCTTTTATCTGTTGTGAGTTATGCACAGACAGGTAACAAGTTGCTATATGTGCAAGCTAGACCTACATAAGGTTTGTTTCAAACCAAAAGGTGCTACCAAGCATTAATCTGCTCCTACGCATCACGTGGTGTAGGGCAGCTCATTCATTTCAGTGAGCTGCCCCATGTGCAAAAAAAGTGGAAGCGAAGTACCTCACTCTTCTAAAAACATGCTGCACCAAACTGCATGGTGACATCTAACCACTGATCCAACTAAAGTGTACATTTTATTTAAATGAATAACTCAGTAGTTTCAATGCCCTGATCAAAGTTGTGTTGTTTTGTGTAAGCCATTTTATGGTTGATTACATTTATTTTTTATTTTTAGGTATGACTGAAAAAGTACTAATGCTTGAAAGATCTTTGAGGGAAGTTAATGAAAAGTACAATACTGAAAAGGAGAGAAGGAAGATAATGCACAATAACTTAATAGTAGGTAGTTGGTTGAAAATCTTGTATTTTGCAGAAATGTTTTAGTCATAGAATGGTGCTATTATTAGTTAGTTATTATTGCAGCAAGTTATAGACTTTTGGGATTACAGGGTCACTAAAAAAAACTCAGCATCATTATAAAGAGGACAAACACAAGATAACATTTGAACCTCTAATCTACAGTAACACTAAAAACGAACTTTTATCAAATGTTTTATTTTAATTTTTTTTATGTTTTGCTTTGTCTGTCCCAAAAAAAAGAAATTGTTCTTGTCCAAAGGCGTATACAGTTGCAATTGGGTTTAAAAACAATCAAAATGGTAATAATTAGAGTGCTGTGCTGTTGTATTCTGATAGTGGGAACGCCTCCGCTGTCAGAATAAAGCGATGAAACACAAATTTCCAATATCCCCGTTTGAGACAAACTTCTCATTAGATCAACTTCTTTGGAGCGGAAAGAGCCATCTACGGCCAGATTTTGAAATTATATTTCTACAAACTCACCTCTGCCATCTGCTAAAAGTTCCACAGCATTGCGGCTTCCTCAAAACTTCCCACCTGGTCATAATCAACCGTGCTTAAAGAGGAATTAAACCCTGATAGGTTTTACTTCCTCTTTATTTCCCTACAAGGGTAAAGCATAATGGGCTACTATGCATCACATAGCAGCCCATTATGTGTCATTTACCTGAAAACAAAGCCTGCAATGTCATCGCTGTCCCTGCCGGCTGGAGGCATCCATGTTCACCCTTCTTCCTTCCGTGGGCAGCGGACTCCGGCTTTGTGACTGGCCAGAGTCACTCCCGTAGGAGCCGCCAGTCACGGCATGATCCCCTTAGAAACGGCATGATCGTGCCCTTTCTAAAGTGCGCAAATGCGCCAATGATGTCAGTGCACCCGTATATTGTAAATATCTCCTAAACCATGCAGGTTTAGGAGATATGTCCAGCACCTACAGGTAAGCCTTGTTATAGGCTTACATGTAGGTAAAAGTGGTTGTACAGAGTTTACAACCACTTTAGCCTGAGATAAGAGCATTGAGTTAGTGCTGCATCAAAGATATGCAATGCTTTTTGTTCGGTTACTTAAAGGCCAAGTTCACCTTTAGTAACTTGTTACATGCACCCATATTTAGGGTTTACCATGTAAAATGTTATTATGAACCAGTACTCCCACCCCCCACCCGGGACAACAAGCATGGGTTGCAACTATGCAGGGCTTCACTCAGCCACGTCTTTTATGCACAGGAATCTCTAATTGAATAAACTACAATTTTCATCTTCTACTTCTAGTTCTCAGTGAACTGCAAGCACTCTTATAGTTAATTGACTCTTCCTACAGCTTTCAAACAGAAAGCCTATACAGAGGTATGGGGAGAAAGCTGTAGCCAGTGTCTGCTGGTGCAATGCTCTGCCGGCTCCTCACACACCAAGTTTTGTGCTTTGGTGTCATCCCTGCAGGTGACTCTGTGACACCTTCTGTTAGAATCTCCTCCTTACCACATATCCGTATTTTATTTGTTCTAACCTGGCTAAATATTGTGATAGCATGTAAATAAGCTAATATAAAAACTGTAATTTTTACTGATAATGGGGGAAATAGATGCTGCTTATAGATACAGGCTAACTATCACGTATGACATATCTGGCCACCATAGTATATTATTATGCATTTATCTGGTTCAGAAAAGGCAGTTGGTAGCAAAATTATGAACATAGTTCTTCAATGCCGATATCCCCAAATTAAGGGTTAGGCACTTTAAAGGCAACAAAAAAATAATGTAACAGTATAGTTGACTAATTGATATTATTTAATAAAGAATATAAAAATGTATAAGGTTTGAACAACACCGACAATATATTTAATAAAAACAACAATACACAATGTTGAAACATTTGGTGCATATTGGGTGTCAGTATTCCTGCTGACGCGTTTCAGGACTGTTGAGGGTCCCTTCATCAGGGGTATTGAAGATGAACTGCAATGCCCATAGCACATTCGATACAACAAAAATCAATGCCGCTTGTGTCTCCAGGTCAGCAAATATAATGTGACAGTAGAGAAAGAGACTCCAAAATGCCGTGGGGAGTATGGATAAAAGACAACCACTTTGCTATATATAGGTCTTATTTAGTTTAGCTGGGGCAGATGTACAAAGGATCTTGCTATGTATTAGCCCAGAAGTGGATATATTCCAAAGTGTCCTTACACGGCAGAATTGCAGTATCAAGAGACAGCCATCGGCTGTAAGGACATATATCCACTTCTGGTATATATGTCATTACACGGCAGAAGTGTGGTTTTAAGAGAAAGCCGATGGCTGTCTCTTGATACTGCAATTCTGCCGTGTAAGGACACTTTGGAATATATCCACTTCTGGGCTAGTATATAAAAGAGATGGAGCGACACTTATCATAAACACTCATTTAGCAAACTATCACATATAGCACCTGAACATCTATGTTTTTAACTTCACGCAGGGAATAAAGTAGACGAAGCAGAGTAGATCAAAAGTATAAAAGTATATTACGTGAACCAAAATTGTGCCATTTTCTAGGTTAATGGTGTATGAGTAAATAGTACAGAATATACACTCTCACTTATAGTTATCTCAAACCAGAGACTAGTCATATTGGAGTTGATTAAAGGCTAAGGGTCATAAAAACAGTTACAAACATAAAATCATAAAAGATCAAATAAGTAACTAGTCCACATAGGTTGTCACAATTGTAATACAGTTCTACCAAAAAAGGCTCAATAATAGCACATAATTTTAGAGTTGACTATATGGTGTGTAAAACCGAGTGGTAATCCAGAGGAACAGGAGGGCTCACTCTACATGTTACGCGCTGTAGAAAGTGCTTCCTCAGGAGCACAGACAATTCAATATAAAGTTAGCCGCGTTGAGGGTAGTAAACAGGTGTTATGAGCCTAACAGTGGCTGTAGTTCAGAAAGTGCTATCTTGGCCAGTTAGGGGGATATAATCATTTAAGACAAAGCACTATTGCAATGGGTGACAGGTCAATTAAATGCTGGTAAGCAAAAAGAGAATAATCCTCCAGGAGCACTAGGATGGTCAGGAAGGTAGGCTGAATAGTGGATAGGACAGCATTAAGCAAGGGGGGTAAACCTGATTCACTAAACACTTGCTTAGGATTCTCCAGTCCAAAAGGAGATGGATGCATGCGATAGTGACAAAAGTCCTTACAGCCCAGTGTTTTCCTATAACGCTGAGTGTAGCCCCTGGTTAGTGGAGGACGCCTGTACAGGCCACTGTAATTGTCTGTGCTCCTGAGGAAGCGATTTCTACAGTGCGTAACATGTAGGTATCAATGTAAAAGTTTAGGGGGAGAGGGGGGAAGGGAGGAGGGAGGGGGGGATAAAGAATGGGGAAAGGGAGGGGAAGAGGGAGGAAGGGGGGATGGGGGTAACGATCTCAGTGGAGATCAAGAAAGAAAGGGGTTACTATTGGCAACAAATGAATAGTCTGGATAAGCTACTTTGGTACAAAAAAGTTTATTCGAGTATCAAAGTGTATTGCTACAAAAAGTATTTTAGCCTTTAAAAAGACCAATTAATTTTATGAGAATAAAACCCATCATGAACATTTATTACTAACAAGACACACAATGGACAACATAAAATCACAACACTAGTCCGGACTATAGGGGTTCAAGCATCACTGTCTCAGCACTATATTCCTCAAAATAGAGGGATTTTACTTGGAGTCAAACCAAGAAAATAATAATAATGGTACTTGGTTATATGGACAAGAATATAATCAGGGGAAAACAATGTAACGCCTGATGTCCAACCATAATGTGCCAAAAATAGTGCTGTATGTGTTGGTAGAACCCTGTGTGTACAGAAAAAGAGAAGGAAAGGAGGCAATAATGGAATTACAGCTGCAGCGTGATTTTTGGTCCTAAACTAATATGTAATTTCACCTTTAGTTAAATCAATAACTTAATAGTGGTCATAATTGAGGGTAACATGGTAAAAATTCATATAGTTCATTTATTGATGATTAAAAAACGCTGAAAAGAAAAAAGAATTCCTGTTGATAGTATCAGTCCTGTGGGTATCATCAATATATTATTAATTTTTAAAGAGGCAATTGGAAAATATGATTTCTATTCCACTATGCACAAATAGTCTTCATTGATTTGTCCCTTATATGGATTGAGTTATCATTGCCTAGCAGTAGGTATGTTAGGGACTTTGTTCAAGCAGTATATTGTTGCAGCATACAGCTGATTTATTATAAACACTTCTGTGACATTCAATGGTTGTATAGATTCAATCAAAATTGGAGCGCAGAATTATGCACAATGAATATTCTATACATTACCATGTGTCACTGGTGTTCCACCGAGGCTGAGTTGTGTATCATACCATTTGCTGTGCTGTACGATGATGAAGTGGTACAGACCTGTATCATATGGATGGCAGTACTTCCTTTAGGTGACATCAAGGTTACGGATGAATGTAACTGGTGTTGTTATTCACCCTCGGTAAGAGTCCCATTGTTGTAGGGTTGTAGGGTATCCTTCTGGGTTCGGATGAACGGCTCTGTGGTCCTGCCGTGCACGCTGTATCGAGTACAGCGTCTCCGTCCTTCGTGTGCACACACGATCGTAGCGTCACGTGACTAGCGTCGGATGGTGACGTCGACGCGTTTCGCCGTAACCAATGGCGTAGCTTCTTCCTGGACGTGACTTCACATCAGCTGACAGACGTCTTTTGTTGATCGAAATCAGCTGTTGCTTAACACCATGTAACAAGGTGATCAGTCATTCAAAGGCGTGTGGAATAGAACATGTTGTAACGGACGGACGTGGTGGTATTTCATTAAGTTATTTGGTCTCTCATTTTGACATTATCAAAGAGTGCTCACATCATTTCATATATGAATAATGGGTTCAATAATCATTTTTAACTGAGATTTTATGGCATTCTTACTGGAGGGGGAGGAAAGGAAAAGGAGGATAAAATTTACCTGTATTTTTTAAAATGTAGAGTGAGCCCTCCTGTTCCTCTGGATTACCACTCGGTTTTACACACCATATAGTCAACTCTAAAATGATGTGCTATTATTGAGCCTTTTTTGGTAGAACTGTATTACAATTGTGACAACCTATGTGGACCAGTTACTTATTTGATCTTTTATGATTTTATGTTTGTAACTGTTTTTATGACATTCTTATAAACTAAATTTATTTAGTTTTCTTACCATATGTACTGTGTGCCTTCAAAGTCCAAAATCCTTAGCCTTTAATCAACTCAAATATTATCGGGACAGTGGCACATTAGTTATCGGTATGCCCACAGTATCACCCTGTTTGGTCATACGTTAAATTTAGGCCTTTCTCTTTCAGAGACTAGTCATAATCACAATTCCAATGATAACTCTTAAAGCAAAAAAAAACTTTGCCTGAAAAGGACAGATTGAAATACCGATTTAATCATTTTAAGCACAATGATCTCTGTCTTCACCTGAAGATGGAATTTTAAGGACTGTTATTTTGCACTGATTGTTTATTGAATGTTTTAACCATCACCAGGAACTTTAATCTAAACATTCACAAACCACCTGGCCATCTAAGAAGTTTCTAAAGCCCCGTATACACGATTGGACCTTTGTCTGACCAGAATCACATCGGAATTCCGACGGAATTGCATCAGAGTAAAAGAGAACTATCTAAACTCAGATGGGATTCATCAGAATTTCTGATGGAATTACTCCGGGGGCATACACACGGTCGGAATTTCCGATGGAAAAAAAGTCTGTCTGACTTTTTCCATCGGAAATTCCAATCGTGTGTATGGGGCTTAAGTCACCTTTTTATTATAGGCTCCACTTTTTCGAATTTACCAGTGCTGTGTGCATATTTTCTAGTGCTGGTTGGAAGTCCAACAGTATTCTGTGTACATTTATTCGATTAATACCAAAGGAGTAGAGCCTGTTTATTTAGCAAAATAAATGTTCGTGGAGCTTAGTAAATGAGAAAAAGTTGTGAGCATTTCATTTAAGCAAGCACCATTTCCAGTGGAAATCTTATTTTTTTTATCACTGTCCCTGGCAGATAAATTGGGTATTTAAACTGAAAACAGCTCTACCTTATTTGCCAATCTAAGTGAATACTCACATTGTAAAGTTAATGTACTTTATCAACTTGTTAAATCAACATATACAGTATATGCGGTGTACATAACTAGATATGAACTTGCCCAATGGTGTGCACAGAATCATTGTAGAGATGTGCAACTGTTGAGTTAACATAAACATGATCTCGTTGTGTGTTGGAAATTTGCATCCTTACAAAAATGACCAAAACATTTTTCTTTATCGTACATCACGGGACACAGAGCGCATAGCCATTACACATGGGTTATAAGGGTACCTTCAGGTGATGGACACTGGTGTAATCAATTTCACAGGAAGTTTCCTCCCTATATAACCCCCTCCCACTGGGAGTGCTTCAGTTTTTTCGCCAGTGTCTCAGGTGTTTGGTCACGTCTAGCTGTCCCTCCGAATTCTCGGGACCCAGGATAGCTAGCCGGATCCGTCCGAAGGGCTTCAGAGCCAAGGTGTACGGTACCCGGGCCCTACCGGCGTGGGGTTTTGCCTATAATGCTCCTCCTTGGAGGGCTGGATCCTGGGCTCCAGTGACTTGGTCTCTTACAAGGACTAAACACTACTGATGCCAGGATGCTGTATAGGTCCAGGGGTGTGGGTTCCCTAAACAGGACCCCGGGCCCTGAAGGTCCAGGACAATACCCACGGAGATGGGGGAAGATTGGGCCTCTTGCATTTGCAATACCCTGCATCGTGGAGCAGGTAAGAGGGAATCTGCGGGTTTTGGTTCGACAGCAGGTGTCCCCCTGGGGGTCTGGGTTGGCTAAATGGTATGCGCTGCATCAGCCACTATCACCACTATGTCTTTTTAGGCAGGATGGGATGATTTAATGTTTACCCAGATAACATGTAGATATATGTATGCTTTTAAAGATATGTATATGTATTCACCCCAGGTCTGCCTGTTAGCATGATACTGCAGCCCCACGTGCTGTAAGGAAGGAAACGCTGGCAAACTCCTGTTTCTTAGGAAGCCTAAGGGGACAGCTTCCTCTGTGTGTCACACTACAATAGTATTAGTGTCTTGCCTGGTGTCTGTTGGGCTACAGCGCTGCTCCATGCTCCTCCTCTGGCTTTCCTTTTCCTCCTCCATGTTGGTGTCAGCGTTACAGCGTCGGCATGCGTGGGGGGGGGGGGGCGGTACAGCAGCGTCAGGCCTCAGTAAAAAGCCCCTGACATCACTTCCTGGCTGGTCATTCCCTTCTGAGAGCAGAGGAAGTCCCAGAGCGTGCAGCTGAGCCATTTCTGGCTATACAATGACACCTAGTGGTTTGTGGATCTTCGGGTCTGGACTGACCAAAAAAAAAAAGGATTTTTTTCTTAAGGGACTCAGCCTTAGATCCGGCAGTATCTGAGTCGGTGCAACCTTGGGCTCTAGCAAACGGGCAGTGGTGTGGCAATACTCACAGGATTTCCTCGGTATTGCCGCCTCCTCTGGGATATGGCAATTTAGTTATCTAAAATTTGTACCATAGCCTGTTCTTATTACTGGTTCACTTCTAGCTACAACAGTTAGGTGTTGGCTACAGGGGTGTCTCAAAGGTTGTGCAATGGCTCCCAAGGGACCGGGATCAGCTAACGCTGCAAAAGGTTCCAAAAAACAAAAGGGGTCTCCGTCCGGGTCAGAGGATTTGGGCCAGGCTCTAGCGGTCCCATCTTCACCAGATAGACCACCGACCAGCATTTTAGAGGAGCCATTGAGGGTGCTAGGGGCAGAGGCGGCCCCCAATCAACCCATTCCCGTTTATGTTACGGAAGAAATGCTAGCGACCACCCTGGGTGGGCTAGCGAAAAGGTTAACTGCCTTAATTGCCCGCTCTTTGCCAGGAAGCAAGCGGGCTAGATCCCGTCACCTAGATTGGTGTCCTCAGATGCGGAGGTCCTCTCTTCAGAGGAATTAGACCCACAGGGGGATCAGGCGGACCCGAGTCCCGATGGTTCGGACATTGAGGATTCCACTATTGATGAACTTTTCTCGGCTTTTCAAGCGGAGAGCCTGTGGATTCAGTCCCTGACAGATATGGTTCGCACTGCCTTTAAACTTCCAGTGTCAGAACAGTTAGCCCCCGCGGTATCCTCTTTAGGTTCCTTGAAGGCACCGTTAAGTTGTGCGTATTTTCCGGTTCACCCCCTCCTTGAGAGCGTGATATTTCAAGATTGGGCTCGGCCTGATAGGATTTGTATCCCTCCTAAAAGGTTCGCTACACTCTATCCTATGGAAGAGGAATTTGCAAAGAAATGGACGCTCCCTACCGTGGACGCAGCCATTTCCTGCGTGAATAAATCCCTGACCTGCCCGGTGGAAAATGTCCAGATGTTCCAAGATCCGGTCGACAAAAAGATGGAGACCCTACTGAAGGCTTCTTTTACCACAGTAGGTGCGGTGGTTCAGCCAGCAGTGGGCAGCCATTGGGGTTTGTCAGGCTTTAAAGGATCAGACTAAACAAATATTAAGGGACATACCGGCTCAGCAAGCTCGTGAATTGGCCGACCTTCCAAGGGCTCTCTGCTTTGCAGTGGATGCTATTAAGGACTCCATTCAGCAGGCGTCCCGTCTATCTCTTCTATTAGTTCATATGCGTCGCCTTTTATGGCTGAAGAACTGGTCAGCAGAGACACCCTGCAAAAAGCTTTTGGCGGGGTTTCCCGTTCATGGAGGTTGACTATTCGGGGCAGACCTAGATAAATATATCCAGACCATATCAAGCGGTAAAAGTTATTTCTTACCTGTTAAGAAAAGACCACGTGGGCCCGCGTTTAAGCGACAGGCCTTCGCAGGCTCGGCCCCTTCAACTTCCCGTCAGTATTGATGGCCTCCCGGGCGTTCAACATTCAATAGCCGCCCACAAGGACAGGCCACTGGAGGCAAGAGGCCATTGTCTCGCAAGCCAGTTAAGCCAGCCATCAAGTCGGATTCATGAAGGGGCGCCCCCACTCACTTGGGTGGGGGGAAGACTTCGGTTTTTTTCCGAAGTGTGGGAGACCAGAATCCCCGACTCTTGGGTGCGTTCCGTGGTAGCCACAGGCTACAGGCTAGAGTTTCGGGAAATCCCCCCTCCTCATTTTCAGAGGTCAAGTCTTCCAAGCGACCCATTAAAAAGGGCCTCTCTTCTAAAGGCATTGGATCGCCTCTTGCTCCAAGGAGTAATTATAGAGGTACCAGCCCAGGAATGGGGTCTGGGATTCTATTCCAACCTTTTTATAATACCAAAGCCCAACGGCGACGTCAGGCCTATCTTAGACGTCAAACGCCTAAATCACTTTCTAAAAATTCGGACCTTTCGCATGGAATCCATACGTTCGGTAGCGGCCACCCTACAACAGGACGACTTTCTAGCATCTATAGACATAAAGGACGCGTATCTGCATGTGCCGATCTGCCCGGCACATCACAAGTTTCTCCGTTTTACGATAGACCACCGTCATTACCAGTTTGTGGCCCTCCCTTTTGGGTTGGCAACGGCTCCGCGTGTATTCACAAAGGTTTTAGCCCCGGTTCTAGCCGACCTAAGGACAGAAGGCATTTTGGTCCTGGCATACCTAGACGATCTCCTTGTTATTGACAGATCGGCTTCCAACCTGAATCATGCAGTAGCCCGCACAGTTCGGCACCTAGAGGAATTCGGGTGGATTTTGAACCGAGAGAAATCGGTGTTACAACCCACAAAGCAGTTGGAATATCTGGGCCTACGGCTGGATACAGACTGCCAGAAGATATTTTTACCTCAAGCAAAGGTCAGGTCAATAACTCATACAGTTCAAGTTGTCTTAGAGGCCGACTATTCGCCTATGTATGCGACTACTGGGAAAGATGGTGGCCGCTTTCGAGGCAGTTCCCTACGCCCAGATCCATACCAGATCTCTCCAGGCAGCTATCCTCTCTGCATGGAACAAGTCCATTCAGTCGTTAGATCGTCCGTTAGTTCTCTCCTCAGTGGTCCGGCGCAGCCTGCTCTGGTGGCTGGTCCCTCAAAGTTTGTCAAAGGGGAAATCCTTTTGCCCCATCACATGGAAGATAGTAGCCACGGATGCCAGCCTGTCAGGTTGGGGGGCAGTTCTAGAGGGACAAACCCAGCAGGGACAGTGGTCGGAGGCAGAGAAACTGCTTCCCATCAATATCCTAGAGATCAGAGCTGCTCGGCTGGTCCTGGTCACCTGGACTCCTTCCCTTCGGGACCTGCCAGTAAGGATACAGTCCGACAATGCCACTGTGGTGGCATACATAAACCACCAGGGGGGCACGAGGAGTCTAGCGGCCCAAAGGGAGGTAAATCTAATTTTCTCGTGGGCCGAAGCCCATGTACCCTGCATCTCGGCGGTGTTCATCCCAGGGATAGACCATTTTCAAGCAGATTTTTTGAGTCGCCAACAGTTACTCCCGGGGGAATGGTCTCTTCACCCCCAGGTATTCCAAGAGATTTGCCAAAGATTCGGAGTTCCAGATGTGGACATTATGGCAACAAGATTCAACAAGAAGCTGGACAAATTCATATCCCGAGCCAGGGATCCCTCGGCCTACGGGACCGATGCGTTGGTATGCCCCTGGCACCAGTTTTCTCTCCTGTATGCGTTCCATCCACTGCAGATGATACGCCGCCTCCTACGGAGGATCAGGGTGGAGCACAGGCCTGTGATCCTGGTGGCCCCAGCCTGGCCCATGAGGGCTTGGTATTCGCTCATCGTGAGGATGTCAGTAGGAGCACCGTGGCCGCTCCCCTTGCACCCAGATCTGCTATCTCAGGGGCCAATCTGCCACCCTGCTTCACAGCAGCTCAATTTGACGGCTTGGCGGCTGAATCCCTAATTCTTAAAGGCAGAGGCCTCTCATCTCAGGTCATATCTACGTTGATTCAGGCTAGGAAACCAGTCTCTAGAAATATTTATTACAGGGTCTGGAGGACCTATGTGGAGTGGTGCGAGTCTCAGAAATGGCATCCTCGAAAGTTTTCTATTGACAGGATCTTGCGATTCCTCCAGATTGGCATTGGCAAGGGGTTGGCTCTTAGTACTCTAAGGGGGCAGGTGTCGGCTTTATCGATATGGTTTCAGAGACCCTTGGCCACCCATTCGCTTGTGAAAACCTTCTTGCAGGGGGTCTTGCATGTGAATCCCCCTATTAGAGCTCCCCTCTGCCCCTGGAATTTAAATCTGGTCTTGTCAGCTTTACAAAGACAGCCGTTTGAACCTCTGACAGAAATCCCTCTTGTGTTACTAACCCGAAAGTTGGTCTTCTTGGTGGCTATGGCTTCAGCCAGAAGGGTCTCCTAGCTGGCAGCCTTGTCATGCAGGGAGCCATACCTTATTCTGCATAAGGACAGAGTGGTTCTGCGTCCTCAGCCTTCTTTCCTTCCTAAGGCCATATGCAGTTTCCACTTGAATCAGGACCTAGTCCTACCATCCTTCTTTCCTAGACCTCTTTCCAGGGAGGAAAGACTGCTTCATACTTTGGACGTGGTTCGAGCCATGAGGGTCTATCTCAGGGCTACAGAGAAGATTCGAAAAACAGATGTACTTTTTATTCTCCCGGATGGCCCCAAGAAGGGCCAGCCGGCTGCCAAGTCTTCTTTGGATAGGTGGATTAAGCAGCTGATTTTTCAGGCCTATGGTCTGAAGCGCGTTCCACCTCCCTTATCAGTTAAGGCCCATTCTACGAGGGCCATGAGTGCCTCCTGGGCAGCTCACCATCAGATCTCTATGGCGCAGGTTTGCAGGGCGGCAACCTGGTCTTCCGTACATACGTTTACTAAATTTTATAAGTTGGACGTCGCAAGGGGTATGGACGCAGCGTTTGGGCAGGCGGTCCTACGGGCGGCAGTATAGAATCCTCTGGCCCGGTACATGCCACTTTTTATTGGTTAAGCTACTTTACTTTCCTGATTATTTTTTGTTTGGCTATTCTTTGCCTTACGGTCTCCCTCCCTTCATGGAGCATTGCTTTGGGACATCCCATGTGTAATGGCTATGCGCTCTGTGTCCCGTGATGTACGATAAAGAAAAAAGGATTTTTAATAAACAGCTTACCTGTAAAATCCTTTTCTTGAAGTACATCACGGGACACAGAGCTCCCACCCCTCTTTTGGGGAACATTGTTTAACCTCGGAGAAATTGCTTGCTACAAAACTGAAGCACTCCCAGTGGGAGGGGGTTATATAGGGAGGAAACTTCCTGTGAAATTGATTACACCAGTGTCCATCACCTGAAGGTACCCTTATAACCCATGTGTAATGGCTATGCGCTCTGTGTCCCGTGATGTACTTCAAGAAAAGGATTTTACAGGTAAGCTGTTTATTAAAAATCATTTTTTCATAGTCCACAATGAAAACTATAAAAAACAGAACTATTGTGTTAAAATAAATCTAACATAAAAGGATGTCTAAAGCTTGCAGTTTACTTTGTTTTTTTATGCATTACCTGCCTTTGATAATATAAAAAATGGTTGTTAGCTGGCAGCTTCTGCTCTTGTACATATCTAATTGTCTTCTTTTAAGAAAGCTCGAACATTAGCATGTTTTTGGACTACAAAAGAGAAGCAAAGCCTTTAGAAACAAGAAACAATATTACATTTCCATACAGCTTTGTTTATCAGACTAGAAACTAATATATAGTAATAAATGGCCACCATTGAGCCTTGTTAAAATGTTATATTAACAATACTAAAATTATCATATTGTAGTTTGTTTTATTTATAGTATATTTGGCATCATCTTCAATTTATTTTTTGCTGATCTTCAGAGAATCAAATGATGTTAAAGATGCATGCCAATGTTTGAATGGAAGCCAGTACATGCAGAAAATTTGCTAAACCGAAAAGAATTACCAATGGTAACTGCAGATTTTTTTTTTTTTAGGAACTTAAGGGAAATATTCGAGTTCATTGCAGAATACGTCCATGCCTACCCATTAATAAACAAAAGTTATTAAACCAGCAGGAAAGGTAACATTATATATATACACATATACAGTATCTCACAAAAGTGAGCACGCCCCTCACATTTATGTAAATATCTTATTATACCTTTTCATGTGACAACACTGACAAGAAATTACACTTTGCTACAATGTAAAGTAGTACGTGTACAGCTTGTATAAGATCCCTTTCACACTGAGGTGCTTTGCAGGCACTAAACGCTAAAAATAGCGCCTGCAAAGCACCCTGAAAGAGCGACTTCTTTCACTCCAATGTGAAAGCCTGAGGCTCAATGAAATCTTGGGCAGCGCTGCGTAACCATTGGCAAAGTGCCACTGCAGCAGCACTTTGCGGGCGGTTTTAACCATTTTCTTGGCCGCTAGCAGTCGAATAGTGCCGCGAAAACAACGGTAAAGCCCTAAGTAAAAATGTCCAAATTGGGCCCAAAGTCTCAATATTTTGTGTGGCCACTATTATTTTCCAGCACTGCCTTAACCCTCTTGGGCATGGAGTTCACCAGAGCTTCACAGGTTGGCACGGGAGTCCCCTTCCACGACGACATCATGGAGCTGGTGGATGTTAGAGATCTTTCACTCCTCCACTTTCTGTTTGAGGATGCCCCACAGATGCTCAATAGGGTTTAGGTCTGGTCACCATTGTTGACTGTATGCAAGACACACTTGTCTTTGTACTCCTTACCTGGTTGCCACCACACACGCTAGATACCATCTGAACCAAATACGTTTATCTTGATCTCATCAGACAACAGGACATGGTTCCAGTAATCCATGTCCCTAGTCTGCTTGTCTTCAGCAAACTGTTTGTGGGATTTCTTGTGCATCAACTTTAGAAGAGTCTTCCTTCTGGGATGACAGCCATGCAGACCAATTTGATGCAGTGTGCGGCGTCTGGTCTGAGCATTCTTTTTTTAGATACTCAGAGAGTTATTTGCCATGATTTGCAATGTTGAACTTCCAATTTAACACACCTGTTCCCCATTCACATTTGAGACCTTACTAACCCAATGAATCACATGACACCGGGGAGGGAAAATGGCTAGTTGGGCCCAATTTGGACATTTTCACTTAGGGGTGAACTCACTTTTGTTGCCAGCGGTTTAGACATTAATGGCTGTGTGCTAAGTTATTTTGAGGGGACAGCAAATGTACACTGTTATACAAGCTGTACACTCACTACTTTATATAGCGGTGCCCTCGTGGGGTCACTACATGTTCTACCATCCACACATTTCACCCTGCTGGTCAGACATCCATTTTGGAACACTTTCCCAGACAATGAACAGTCTCTTGCTTGTTTTTGTTGTTTTTATTAGGTGATTAAATTTGGATGGGGAAAATGGACATGGGATGCCCAGATAATATATATTTATCTGAAATAAATGTACCGTAGTTTGAAGCCAAATCTCCTCCAGCACATTACTTGAGATCACTAGCTTCATTTCACTGTCCAAATCTAGATCCCTGTGCTTTCACTCACTGACCCCATGGATCCCTCCTGAATGATTTGCCTGGCAGTGCTCCCAACTGTCCTCTTTGCTGCTCCTGTACCAGAACACCTCTCAATGACCATGTAGAGAGAGGCTCCCCTCAGCTCCCGAGCTCCAGGCCCTAGGTACAACCCCCCCCCCCCCAGAAAGGGGGTTTCCTCAGACCACGACCTCTAACATTCCATCATTCAGTTACTCCACCCGACAACTCCTCACCCAGCAGGCTGACCATGGGTATATATAGGAGGCCTGCCCCAGCCAATCTCCTTGGAAACAGAGGAGATGCCCAAAATCTGAGGGACCTGTTAGTCACCTGCTGCTACACTAACAACTTCCCTGCCCTCAGATCAAAACAAACAGACCTAGCTCACAGCTAGCCCTGCCTAAATGTAACTGTTTTGGCAGTATACACAACAACAACACACTACTCTAGCACCTATCTAAAGGTAAAGGCTTCTACACTTACATTTTAGCAAAGTGTAATTTCTTCAGTGTTGTCACATGAGAAGTTATAATAAAATATTTACAAAAATGTGAGGGATGTACACAATTTTGTCATATACTGTGTGAATATATATAAATCTATACATAGATATATTTGAAAACATTTTGCTTTTATTTTTTTTTGCTTACTGTACAGTATATAATATTGTGTCCTAATGGTCACTCTTTCTTTTCCTTGACAATGCATGAAAGTTCCACAGTAGTTACATTTGCCTTGGATGATGTAAGTATCTGATACAACGTTACTGTGCAATGGATACATTGGGCTGGAACTAATGTGAAACACAAAATGACCCGGTCAGAACATGGTCGCTTATAAAAAAAATTGTCTGGTCCTGTGAAAAAGATCATATACAGAGCTTTTTTTCTAAAAGAATAGGTGTAGGAACTCAACCACGACCCGTTCAGATTTCACAAACAGTAGAAGGGTCTTAAAGGGGCATTAAATACCAGAATTGCATTACATACAGTGTGCAGAGTTCAGGGGGTTACAAAGCAGTCACTTGTAAACACAGAAACCAGACTTTTGTGTTCACAAGTGATTGTGGTGAGCAGGCACCAAAGGGTCTGAGCCAAAGGTGGTGGAACTGAGTTCCACCAAGTTCCCCCAGAAAAAAAGCCCTGATCATATATATTTACTTTTTCAGTGGCTCATGTCTTTAAAAAATTGCACTTTTCTGCTTCCTGGCTGTTCTAAGTATTCCATACTTTTGGGTCTGCAAGGTCAGAAAGTCAAATGCTTGCAGTACCAAAGTGTAAAGATCATGCGGCTTTCTGGCACATCTCTGCTGACTCAATCAGCTTTGCCACTCAGCATCCTGTTGCTCTGGAAACACACCTCAATTTGGCTCCCCTTTGGTCTCAGATGCCGTGGTACCCTGTGCACTGGTAACTTGATTGTGACTGTGGCCCTGACTTTCCAGATTCTGCTTCTTAGCTATGCCTGCAGCATTCTTCTCCCTCCTTGACCCCCATTGGCTATGTGTCTGCTGGCAACAAATTTATACCTAACAGATATTTAAGAAAACAGATTTTTCTTTGCTCTCTCTTTAAATAAAGAATTAAAATAGTTAATACATACAATATAAACAATACATTTAATAAATTAAATTGATAAAATACTACAACACTATGGTCCGGATTCACATAGATCAGCGCATCTTTATGCATTCACATAGATCAGCGCATAAAAAATACACACCCCCTTTGTCCCTAGTGGTCTGCCCAGTGTCCTACATGTTCTTTTACATAATAAAAACTGTTCATTCTGCCTTCAAACTGTAGATTGTCTATAGCAACCAAAAGTGTCCCTTTTTGTCAAAAATGGTTTTAGAGCGATAATAAATTATAATCACTTGCAGAATTGAGCGATAGCGATTTGTCGGGAAATTCATCATAAAAAAAATAAAAGTAATGACAGCGACAATTCTGCAACTGAGCAAATTTCAGTGATTTTGAGTTGATTACATTATTGAATAATTTTAATTATAATTATATTATTACTTGTTATAATTATTTATTATATTATAATTTATAATTTTGTTTTTAAAAAAAATTCATACCCGGGATGCCTATTTGACTCTTGTTTGGTCAGATTTAAGTGAGTTATTCCTTATGCCGCGTACACACGGTCGTTTTTTGTGATGAAATAAAACAACGTTTTAAAAAACTTCATTGAAATGACCGTGTGTGGGCAAAACGTTGTTTTATGTCTTCTGAAAAACGACAAAAAAAATTTTTGAACATGCTTCAATTTTTTTATGTCGTTTTTCAGAATGTCGTTTTTTGTGTCATAAAAAATGATCGTGTGTGGGCAAAACGACGTTTAAAACTACGTTTTTATCAGGGCTTTTTTTCTGGGGGAACTTGGTGGAACTCAGTTCCACCACCTTTGGCTCAGACCCTTTGGTGCCCACTCACCACAATCACTTGTGAACACAGAAGTCTGGTTTCTGTGTTTACAAGTGACTGCTTTGTAACCCCCCTGAACTCTGCACACTGTATGTAATGCAATTCTGGTATTTAATGCCCCTTTAAGATCCTTCTACTGTTTGTGAAATCTGAACGGGTCGTGGTTGAGTTCCTGCACCTATTTTCTGAGAAAAAAAGCTCTGGTTTTTATACCCGCGCATGCTCAAAAGCAAGTTATGAGACGGGAGCTTCAATGGAACAGAGTGCCGTCGAACGTGGTGTACGTAACCGCGCTTTGCAAGAGCATTTTCAGAAAACGATGGTGTGTAGGCAACGTCGTTTTTTAAAATGAAGTTTGAAAAACGTTGCTTTGTTTCGTGAGATAAAACAACGTTTTTTTACATCACAAAAAGTGATCGTGTGTACGCGGCATAAGAATTACAGGCCTACAGTATAAAATGCCAAATTTCCTTGCAAATAATGGTACCGCTTTCAGCACCTAAAATCTGAAAGAATCATACCGCCAGGGAGGTTAAACACCCTGTAAACACACTGTATATAGCTGGTTGCTAAGGAGTGGGCCAAGAAGCCTGAATGTAATAAAATATTTGCCAGCAAAATTGTTTTTTTTTAAATGGGTCTGGTATGGATTTGGAGGGGACCCCCACACCATATGTCAGGAAAGGAAAGAGAGGGGACGAGCGAGCACCCCCCCCCCACACACACACACTCCTGAACCATACTAGGCCCTCAACATGGGAGGTGCTTTGTTGATGGGGACAAGGACCTCTTCCCCACAACTCTGTCTGGTAGTTGTGGGGGTCTGCGGGCAGGGGGCTTATTGGAATCTGAAAGCCCCCTTTAAAAAAGGGGGCCCCCGTATCCTGCCCTCCATGTGAATGAGCCATGGATTAGAGAATGTAGTATAGTTTTACTTTAAAAAGAATACCCAATCATGCGCATTTCACATGATTGGGTGATGGAAATCAGCAGAACTTCACCACATTCAATAAGCTCTGGGGAAAATGTGTGCAACTGCACTTGCAAAGTGCACAATCTATTTCACTTTAGTAAATTGACCCCTTTGTAATGTAAAAATATGAAAAGAAATGTTGTCTGCAGTCCTTGTCTACCATATTCAACTAATACCATTTTATTTATTACCCTCTGAGTTGCATATTTTCACTTGCTGGCTTGTGAAATAACTGTCATTAGAACAGTAAATAAGGGAAAATCTCTGTGACACTTTACCAGATAGAAGTAAAACCTGACAGGGGCTCTAATCCTTCCCCATACTATAAAAAACGTTAGTAATGTACATACACTTTAAGTAATTATGAATTGTATGTAATTGTATTATATCTTGACAGATTTATTTTTACATTAAAAAATTCTAAGTAAACAATGATTTGTGCATTGTTAAAATACCATAGAATGAGAGGTGCACTCTGCCATTTTTTTTTACCAGCTGGGTTACATTATGTATTATTATTATTATTTTAGGATAAAATGGTGTTTCTTTTTTCACGTATTACATTTAATTTGCTTTCTAAATTATGCATTGTATTTATTAATGTAATATTTTCTTTATAAATAGGAAACAGTTTCGCTAAAATGCAAACGACCAGGCCAACCAGCTGTGGATAAAATATTTCATTTTGAAAGGTATAAATTCAAAATATTCAGTAATGCCGCGTACACACAATCATTTTTCGGCATTAAAAAAACATTATTTAAAAAAAAAAATCATTTAAAATGATTGTGTACGGGCTTACCTAGGTCAGTATGCATGCAAATGCAGTCTGCCTAGAAACTCCCACTCCCCAAGGATGATACCTACCTGTGAAGGTATTTTAATATTTTCCTAATTCCAGCCCACTGCTTGCATCAAAGCCGAGGGCTTGGGAGGAGAACTGAGACAGGGTGCTGTGGTATTTGCAGGAAGCTATGTATGGCACCCTGATAACTCCCACCAGCCTTGATCTGATTTCACTACATAAAGAAACACAGGGACCCAGTGATGACATCACTGTTTTTTAAAGTAAAGTGTGCGATAAAAACAGGTATTTATTAGCTTTAGGATGATTTATTTCCTATGTACAATTTTTTTTTTTAAAAGATACAAACTTATGCACACCACTAATAGAAAGGGTTTCTTAGCAGATCACTCCTCAGTGACAAGTACATAACAATCTTACATTTGTAATTATTATTATTATACAGAATTTATATACAGTAGTGCCAACAGTTTATGCAGCACTTTACAATATAAAAGGGAGACAATATAGTTATAATACAATAAAATACAAGAGGATTAAGAGGGTCCTGCTCAGAAGAGCGTACAATCTAATAGGGTGGGGCAGCTTGTAGAAACGGTTGTAACTGTGTAGAATGAGCTGATGAAAGTGGTAAAAGATTATTTGGGACGTGCTAGGCTTTCAGGGGCATCCACGGTCTTTATTAAAACGGGTCCAGTGTGTGTTTGGGTCCGGTACAGATGCAAATTCAGGTAAAATTCTGACCTTAATCAGACACGCACCAGGCCCAAAGCACAAACCCACAGCCACACATGTGTGAACACATGTTTGCTCAGCAACACTGTGAAATGTTTTTGTTTTTTTCCTACAGAGTCTTCAAGCCAAATGAATCTCAAAATACGGTATTTGAAGAAGTGCGACCTCTTATTACATCTGTGCTGGATGGGTAAGAAAATGTTTAAAGTGGACCTTCAGTCATTTTTCCAGTTTTCTATCTATTAAATCTTCTGCCCTCGTTTTAACTTTGGATAGTAAAACATTTTTTTTCTGCCAGTGAATACCTTATACAGCCCACTTCCTGTTTCATGTCTGGTAAAAAGCCTAAGCTTATGACATCATGCACAGCCCTCTCTCTCTCACTCTCGTGAGAGATTGCCAGGAAGGAAAGGGGGGCGAGTCATAAGAGGGCCAATGAAAGCTGGATACCTGGAGCTGTGACTCTGTGTGAATCCAGGAAGTCAACAGACAGCAGCTTCAGCTGCCCACAGTTAAAATGGATGCAGCCAGCCTCAGTGGAGGGAGATTTCTGCATCATATTTGGCAAGCACAGAATCACAGTATATATAAAATAATATGCAAAGTGGTTGGAGGGAAGCTTCAGAATGGCAAAGATGTTTTTATTGCAAATTATGTGAGCAGACTGCAGTTCCTCTTTAACCACTTTAGGCAGCTAAAGGACCCGGCCAGGTTTTGCGATTCCGCACTGCGTCGCTTTAACAGACAATTGCGCGGTCGTGCGATGTGGCTCCCAAATAAAATTGGCGTCCTTTTTTTCCCACAAATAGAGCTTTCTTTTGGTGGTATTTGATCACCTCTGCTGTTTTTATTTTTTGCGCTTTAAACAAAAATAAAGCGCCAATTTTGAAAAAAATGCAATATTTTTTACTTTTTGCTATAATAAATATCCCCCAAAAATTTATAAAGAATTTTTATTTTCCTCAGTTTAGGCCGATATGTATTCTTCTACCTATATTTGGTAAAAAAAAATCACAAGAAGTGTTTATCTGTTGGTTTTCGCAAAATTTATAGCGTTTACAAAATAGGGGATAGTTTTATTACATTTTTATAAAAAAAACACTGCGACATTATGGCAGACACTACGGACAATGTTCACACATTTTTGAGACCATTGTCATTTTCACAGCAAAAAATGCATTGTTTAATGTGAAAATGACAATTGCTTTTTGGGAGTTAACCACAAGGGGGCGCTGAAGGGCTTATGTGTGACCTAATGTGTGTTTACAACTGTAGGGAGGTGTGGCTGTAGGTCTGACGCAATCGATTGTGTATCCCTATAAAAGGGATCACACAATCGATGATGCCGCCACAGTGAAGAATGGGGAAGCTGTGTTTACACACGGCTCTCCCCGTTCTTCAGCTCCGGTCACCGATTGCGGGACTCCTTTTGTCTGTCTGTCTGGTTGTCGATCTGTCTGGCTGGCTCTGGTTTCTGTACTTTTGAAGTCAAAGACCCAGGACAGGTGTTAAGTATATGAAATTACAACTTACTTTTTCCAGGTCAGCGAGTCAGAAAATATAAAGGCTATTGGACCAACATGACAGCTATGATACTGGCAATTTTAGCGATTAGCCCAAAGTAAATAAAAGTAGCACTGGTAGTGGCAGCTCAGTCCTTTCCATCAAATCCATAACAAAGTTATAGCAGAGGGGAGATGTGAAAACTCCAAAAGTTCACTAAATTATCTGGTGAGAAGCAACATTTAAAGAGAGATGCAGCAAGAAGGAAGTGAGAGGTGGAAGTAAAACTCCTATCATTGATGGTAGGGACACATATGGCAAAGAAGAGTAGGGTAGACGCCACAATGTGCTATATTCTTTAGTAATGCTACGATGTGTCTTAACAGGAGTTCGCTTCTGAGGATATAGTGATCAACAAAACATGGGAGAATCAGTTTAAAGGGTCACTAAAGGATTTTTTTTTAGCTTAATAGCTTCCTTTACCCTAATGCGGTCCTGGTTTCTTGTCCTCATTGTTCGTTTTTGCTATGATGTTGCTGTAATCCTTCTCTGTTCTGCACACTTCCTGGTTGTCTGTTTCCTTATGAAAAAAGTACTGGGAGCTTCTCTCTGTGGTCTCAAGAAGGTGTGATTACTGTGTGTCTAAAACCCCTCAGAACCAATCCGTTTCATTTTAAAAACAAACACTGCCCTGTATTGGCTCTGTGTCTCTGTACTTCACAGAAGCATGAAACTAGATGAAAAACTAAACTGAAACTGCAGGCACATTATATGATTGTTTTTTATCTATTTTTAATCATTTTTAAAAGGAATCAGTTAACTATTATGTCTCTATACCCTGTTAACAGTCATTTCAGCAAAAACATTTTTTCCTTTATAACTCCTTTAAGGAAACAAGGAGAGAATATCAGAGGAGGAGGGTGGAGGTAAAGAAGATGAGCCAAATACTAAACTACTAAAATAGACAGCTCTGACATCAATTCTGCTGGTCTAGCCTCTTGTTCTCGGGAAGAAGGTTTTGTGCTAGTTCTGATTGTACAAATCCTGTGGTGCCACACAATATTGTATGGGTTTCTCGGGTCTTCAAACTATGGCTCTCCAGTTGTTCAGGAACTACAATTCCCATCATGCCTAGTCATGTCTGTGAATGTAAGGCCGCGTACACACGATCGAATATATCTGCTGAAACTGGTCCGCAGACCAGTTTCAGCGGACAGATTTGATCGTGTGTACGGCCTAGCAGACAGTTTCCAGCAGACAAAAGTTTTAAAGCATGCTTTAAAACTTGTCTGCTGGAAAGCCGCTTGTCCGACATGTCCGCTGGTTAGTACGCCTAACCAGCGGACAAAAATCCCCTGCATGCTTCGATTGGATTCGACGCATGCGTGGAAGTATTTTATTTCCTGATTCGGTGACGTGGCAGCGTCAACGTCACCGCCACGTCACCGCGCTGTCTGTCCACGGGGATTTTGGTTTGATCGTGTGTATACTGATCAAACCAAAATAGCCCAGCAGACATATCCAATGAAAAAGATCTGTCAGACCATTTTCATCGGATAAATCTCCTCGTGTGTACGCGGCCAAAGAGTTTTAAAATGCCTCATGGGATGTGTAGTTCCGCAACAGCTGGAGGGCCGTAGTTTGAGGATCCCTGGTAGACAATCTGGATGAAGTGCAGTAACAACAATAACAATGTCATCTAGATCCTCAGCTCTAATTAAAAAAATAATACTTCATCACCATCTGTTGCCTCTTGCATTTCCCATGTGACCCAGTTCTCTCTTGACCATTGTTTACCGCAGTGATCAAAAATAAAGTGGATTTTAACCACTTCATTACTGGGCACTTAAACCCCCTTCGTGCCCAGACCAATTTTCAGCTTTCAGTGCTGACGCATTTTGAATGACAATTGCGCGGTCATACAACACTGTACCCAAATTATATTTTTATTATTTTTCTCCCACAAATAGAGCATTCTTTTGGTGGTATTTGATCATCTATGCGATTTTTATTTTTAGCGCTATAAACAAAAAAAGACTTTTGAAAAAAAAACACAATATTTTTTACTTTTTGTTATAATATCTCAATTTTTTTATTTTTTTATAAAAAATTTCCTCGGTTTAGGCTGATATACGTATTCTTCTACATATTTTTGTTTAAAAAAAATTGCAGTAAGTGTATATTGATTGGTTTGCGCAAAAGTTATAGCGTTTACCAAATAGGGGATAGATATATGATTTTTATTTTATTTTAATTTTTTTTCTAGTAATGGTGGCGATCTGCGATTTTTTTTTTTTAAGGCCTGCGATATTGCGGCGGACGTATCGGATACTTTTGACACAATTTTGGGACCATTCACATTTATACTGTATGATATATATATATATATATATATATATATATATATATATATGCTATAAAAATGCACTAATTACTGTATAAATGTGACTGGCAGTGAAGGGGTTAACACTAGGGGGCATGGAAGGGGTTAAATGTATTCCCTGGGTGTGTTCTTACTGTGGGGGGAGGGGGACTGACTGGGGTAGGTGACCGATGCTGTGTCCCTATGTACAAGGGACACATCATCTGTCTCCTCTCCCTGACAGGACATGGAGCTATGTGTTTACTCACAGAGCTCCACATCCCTGCTGTGTCACCGCCGATCGCGAGTACCTGGAGGACACCGCGGCCGCCAGCCACATGCATCGGCTTCCCAGCAATGCTCTTGAGAGCCGCGCTGTGGATGTCTTTCATCTATAGCGCAGCCCTCTAGTGGTTAAAGTAGAAAGTTAAGTTGCAGCACTGACTCCTAATGATCCATCAGGGAGCGATTGGACAGGAATTAAATAATCATCCTTCAGTCCAGTTTTTCATCCACTAAACTCTTTTAGCCAAAATGCAGCCATTACAGTGTCAGTCAGTTATAACTTTAAGAAATATAAGTAGTGTACCTAGTCTTGATAAAAGATACTAAGCAGCCAGTAATTATTTTCAGTTATTTTATATGCTCATGCCACCACCAATCTGGCATATGCCATGCCTCTGTAAAACACCGGAAGTGGCAGATACAGCCAGATACAGTACTTTTCCATTATGGCCCATTAAGCCATCATGGTAAATGGCAGTAAAAATAAACCTTGAGAGGGGGAACTGGAAGTAGTGACTATAAATGGCACGGTCAAGCTTCAAATCCTAAACTTTCTCCTTTTCTAATCACAGGAGAAGCACCTTATCGCAAGCCTAACTACTTTTTGTGCTTCTTAGTATCATGCATGCTGTCATGACTTATTGCATATCATGGAGTTTGGGATGGGGACTCACACATTGGGGTGCTAGCAACTTCCACCTACAAATGATTTCTCTGTGGAAAATGTGGTCATCTATTACATTTACAACATTTGAGCTAAATTCCATTGCTGTGCTGCACTTGGGGAAATCAGCACATGCTTTCTCCCTGGTTCACATCAACCATTTTTGTATGCTGTGTGTGGTCTGTCTGTTTATTCTGTCAGGAAATGTCCTGCATGTCTGCTCTTACAATGGGTACAACCATTCCACATACTGTAATTTAAAAAAAAAAGGATGATAACAAAGGGAGAGATAGCAAGACATGTAGGAGGAGATTGTACCATCACAAAGGAGAGAAGTAGGTGGGGGTGGAATGCAACTCAGAGTGAGGTACTGTCTGAGCCTTCTATGTGTAGAGCTGAATGTGTACAGAAAGCCTCCATTAATGCTGATTAGTAGTAATCAGCATGGGTTGACGTAGGGTTGTTCTTGCCCGACCAATCTGTTAACATTCTGCGAATAAGTGAGCCGCTATCTAGATAGGGGAAGGCCTGTGGTTGTAGTGTATCTGGATTTTGCAAAAGCACTTAATAAAGTTCCCCATAAACACTTAATCTACAAGCTGAGGTCTGCAGGCATGGACCATAGAGTTTGTTCTTGGATAGAAAACTGGTTACAGAGGCATGATTAATAATGTGTAATCAGACTGGTCTGGAGTGGGAGGTGGGGTACCACAAGGTTCTGTCTTGGGACTAATTCTGTTTAATTTATTCATAAATGACATAGAGGCTGGGATAAAAAGCTCAATCTCAGTTTTTGCAAATGATAAGCAGGGCAATAACATCACATAAGGATATAGAAATTGTACAGAAATACCTGAACTAAATGTTGGCGTTTGCAACTAAATTGCAAATGAATTTTAATGTGGAGAAATGTAAAATAATGCACTTGGTCGCTAAGAACATAAACGCAAACTACTCACTGGGGGGGGGGCCTAAGGGGAAATCAAGGATAGAGAAAGATTTCGGGGTCCTAATGGAAGACAAACTGAGCAATAGCATGCAATGTCAAGTGGAAGCTGCCAAGGTCGGCAGAATTTTAGCATGCATAAAAAGGGGATAAACTCCAGAGATAAAACTATAATGTGCCACTTTTTTAAACTCTGGTCTGGCTGTATCTGGAGTATTCCATCTAGTTCTGTTTACCAGTCCTCAGAAGGGATGTGCTTAAGCTTGGGAGAGTCCAAAGAAGGGCAACAAAATTAATAAGAGGACTGGGGACCTTAAATATGAAGAGCGACTACAAGAACTAAATGTATTCTTGCTGGAGAAGAGAGGAGACATGATAGCGATTTACAAATATCTCAATGGTGATCCCAGCATAGCAAAAAAAGCTATACCGTCTCAGGGGGTGTAAGAGGACACGTGGCCACACAATGAGATTGGAGGAGAAGTGGTTTAACCTTAAGCTGTGCAGGGGGTTTTTCACTATCAGGGCAGTAAGAATGTGGAACACTCTTCCACAATTGGTGGTGTCAGCGGGGAGTATTGATATTTTTAAAAGACTCTTGGATGTGCAGCTTAACCACTTGCTGCCCAATGCATGCCAATATACATCGGCACAATGGCAGTGGTGGGCACATGGGCGTACAGGTACGTCCCCTTTAAGAAGCCGCCCTCCCGCCGTGTTCTCCGTGACTATGCGCGCGGGCCCCACATACTTGATGTTCACCAGTGGCCTGCGATCGTGTCACGGAGAGGCAAAACAGGGAGATGTAAACAAGGCATTTCCCTGTTCTGCCTAGTGACAGGACAGAGATCTACTGCTCCCTGTCATTGGAAGCAGTGATCTCTGTCATGTCACTTGTAGCCCATCCCCCCCACAGTTAGAATCACTCCCTAGGACACACTTAGCCCCTTAATCGCCCCCTAGTGTAATTTACCCAGTAATCAGTGCATTTTTGTAGCACTAATCGCTGTATACAGGTGAAACTCAAAACATTTGAATATCGTGCATAAGTTAATTTATTTCAGTAATGCAACTTAAAAGGTGAAACTAATATATGAGATAGACTCGTTACATGCAAAGCAAGATAGTTCAAGCTGCGATTTGTCATAATTGTGATGATTATGGCTTACATATCATGAAAACCCCAAATCCACAATCTCAGAAAATTTGAATATTGTGAAAAGGTGCAATATTCTAGGCTCAAAGTGTCCCACTCTAATCAGCTAATTAAGCCATAACACCTGCAAAGGGTCCCTGAACCTTTAAATGGTATCTTAGTCTGGTTCAGTAGGAATCACAATCATGGAAAAGACTGCTGACCTGACAGTTGTGCAGAAAACCATCATTTACACCCTCCATAAGGAGGGAAAGCCTCAAAAGGTAATTGCAATAGAAGTTGGGTGTTCCCAAAGTGCGGTATCAAAGCACAATAATAGAAAGTTATGTGGAAGGGAAAAGTGTGGAAGAAAAAGGTGGACAAGCAGCAGGGATGACCGCAGTCTGGAGAGGATTGTCAGGAAAAGGCCATTCAAAAGTGTTGGGGACTTTCACAAGGAGAGGACTGAGGCTGGAGTCAGTGCATCAAGAGCCACCACACACAGACGGATCCTGGACATGGGCTTCAAATGTTGTATTCCTCTTGTAAACAAGCGTCTTACCTGGGCTAAAGAAAAACATACCTGGTCTGTTGCTCAGTGGTCCAAAGTCCTCTTTTCTGATTTGCAAACCAAGGACCCAGAGTATAGAGGAAGAATGGAAATTCACACACTGCAAGATGCTTTAAGTTCAGTGTGAAGTTACCTGCCCACACTGCCAAAAGCACCAAAACCTAGTTCAATGACCGTGGGATTGATGTGCTTGATTGGCCAGCAAACTCGCCTGACCTGAACACCATAGAGAATCTATGGGGCATTGCAAATAGAAAGATGAGAGACATGAGACCGAACAATGCTGAAGAGCTGAAGGCCGCTATTGAAGCATCCTGGTCTTCCATAACACCTCAGTAGTGCCACAGGCTGATAGTTCCATGTGACGCCACATTGAGGCAGAAATTGCTGCAAAAGGGGCCCAAACCAAGAACTGAGTACATATCCATGTTTATACTTTTCAGAGGTCCGATATTGTTCTATGTACAATCATTGTTTTATTGATTGCATGCAATATTCTAATTTTCTGAGATTGTGGATTTGGGGTTTTCATGAGCTGTAAGCCATAATTATCACAAAATATGACAAATCACAGCTTGAACTATCTTGCTTTGCATGTAATGAGTCTATCTCATATATTAGTTTCACCTTTTAAGTTGCATTAGTGAAATAAATGAACTTTTGCACGATATTCAAATTTATTGAGTTTCACCTGTAAATGACAATGGTTGCAAAATAGTGTCAAAAGTGTCCGATGTGTCGCAGTCATGATAAAAATCGCAAATGGCCGCCTATTTTGTAGACGCTATAACTTTTGTGCAAACCAATCAATATACGCTTATTGCAATTTTTTTTACCAATAATATGTAGAAGAATACATATCTGCCTAAACTGGGCATACTTTTTTCCCTCTGGTAACTCAAAACTTAAGTGGAGAGTTGTAAACAGTTTTTTCCCCCATACCCTAGGCTGGTACTTGCAGATACAGGGCCTTACACAATGTGCAGAAAAACTATCCATATTCCGGATATGTGCCTGCTGTACCATGTACTTGAGAAAGTATCTTGTTCTCTTTGTATTGCTTCCTTTATGTGAAATCACAGATGCTCCTTCCAGTCCCTCTGCATTCCGATTAAAAACTGATCACACTAAGCAGGAGAACACATCCTGGTCAACTCTCTAGCTATGCTGGGAGCTATGCCTGCTCTCATCCAATGATCAGACTTGTCCTGACATGCCTCCCCAGCAAAGTCTTTCCCTGGAAAGCTCAGTGTACTGTTGCTTCTCCTCCCCCAGATCTTATGCAGCTGAGAACAGAGGGAATGGGCGATATTTATTATAGCAAAAAGTAAAAAATATTGAATTTTTTATTAATTGTCGCTCTATTTTTGTTTATGAAATTGGGTCTAAAGCTAAGGTTGGGACTTTTAATTGAGACAATAGCTAGCATGCCTACATCCCCGGTAGGTTGGATGGAAAGACTAAGGGTGGGATTTTAAATGAAGCACATTACTAAAATGCGAACCAAAAACATTTATTGATGCAAACAAACGAGGCATATTATATACAAAATAAGATGGTATAATGGTAAGAATTAAAAACCATCTAGAAATTACATAATAGTACAAAATTAGTCCAACAAAACATACATGGTAATGCATAATAGTAATGGGTACATAATTGTACATGATAATCTAAGGTAAATGACCATAATAGAACATCTGGTATATGAAAACCGGCTTTGAAGTAGTAGCATATAAAAAATAATAAATATTAATAAATTGGTTCATAAAAGTACAATGTTGGAGAGTAGGTATTGGACATACACACTGTGACATATCATCATATAACGGCTCTACGCGTTTCGTGTTCACTTTAACACTCATCAGGAGCAGGTACACAGTGTACGGGTATCTATAATAGAAATAAATATGCCATAGTAAAGTAATAGACATAATCAGAGACATAGAAAAGAGGGGGAGCAGTTATGGTCCCATCACTCTCACCTAGTTTGGTAAAATGGATAGAATCGTAGGATGGTACTGTAAAAAGGGGGGCAGCTATAGATAACATCATCCCCGGGAGCTGAAATGGTAACACCTTGGCACGGCAGTAGCAGCAATAATAACCCGTAGTGGCTGTGAACATCGGATAGTGGGTGTCAACGATAATAGAAGTTATATAGTCTATGGTACAACCCAGAGATATCTGTGGGGGTAAATGAATAAATAAATAAGAGTGAAAGGTTATCTAGCTTGAGTAAAAGGAGTGAAGTATAGGATAATAATAAAGTAACCATGTAAATGGAAATATGCAACAGCATGTTGGAGGAAAACATGAGTGAAAAAATATAAGGGTGCAGATATAATGGCAAGAAAGTCTGCACCGTAATACCTACCCAACCAGGGTGAATAATAGCGCAAAAAATAAAAACCGCAAGGTGATCAAATACCAACAAAAGAAGCTCTATTTGTGGGGGAAAAAAAGGACACCGATTTTGTTTGGGAGCCACGTCGCAAGACCGCGCAATTGTCGGTTAAAGCGACGCAGTGCCGAATCACAAAAAGGGGCCAGGTCCTTTACCTCCATATCGGTCCGGGTCTAAAGTGGTTAAAAGAGCATGTAAGTCAATCTCCCTATTGTGTAAGAAATACAAATCTGGTTGTTCCGAGGGTTAAGCCAAGCATAGGTTTTGGATAGCACTTGGGGTAAAGCCCCCTCATCCCTACAGTAATTCTCAAAAGTCATCAGAGTCCAGTTAAATTTAGCAGGATTGGCGAGAGAATACAGGAAATTGTGTATTCCAATCGCTTTCCAGAACGAAAGTTGAAAGTGAACTGGTGTCACTAATCAAATATTGGATGGAAGGCCACCAATTTCGATGCACGGTCTTGGCCTGCAGATAGAAGCTTCTTGTATTCAGATTTCCCAAGCCCAGGAGGGAACGCCGGGTTACCCAGTATTGGGAAATGAGGGGAATCTCTAGTGGAAAGAGAAGTTGTCGATATAGTCGTTGAACCAATACGGAGAGTAATGCCCATTATGGGGTGGGATTTCAGTGCAAAGGGTAGCCGGTTAAAACACCACAAAACCCCTTTCAACGGAACAATGGTTTAGGCGCGTTCTAGTTGCGTCCAAAGTTTGGTCTTACATTGTCGATTACATTGTCGAATAATTCTCCCAAAGTGTACCTCCAAATAATAATTTCGTACATCCATAGTGTTTAGGCAATGTAAGATAACGTAAGGTTTTGAGTGTGCCCAGATGAATCTAATAAAAAGTCAGTGCGCTTGTTTGAAGTTTTGAAGTGCTTGAAATAAGAATAGAAACTTTGGAAGTACACACATTTAAGGATGAGGTAACTGAAGGAGGACTGCACTAAGGTAAAGGAAGCTTTTTAGGGAATTTTTTTTTACCTTTACAACCCCTTTAGGCAATGGCATCCCATATAGTTGTAAATGTTGGGAAGGTTTATGATCATTGTTTAGTCTTCTGGCTGATGTGTGACTTCGATTTACCTACAATATACCTTCAATTAATTTTTTAGCTACAATGTTTGCATTATGGCATATGGACAAACTGGAAGTGGAAAAACGTACACGATGATGGGACCCCATTCTGAATGTGAAAGAGATAACCACACAGAACTTGGAATTATCCCAAGAGCAGCAGAAGAGCTATTTAGGTAAAACATTCAATTCTGTTTGTGGATGCAAAATCTATCAGTGACTAAATCTTGATAACCTGAATCATAACATTGCAACACATGCTAAAGATATCAGAGTAAATCCCCAATAAAAAACTCATCTTAGTCAAAGCATGTGGCAAGGTGATTTAGCAGTTCATTCTCCATAAAAAGAGGCCATCCTAATAATCTACCCCAGTTTTGCTGTTGGTAGGTGCATACTATTAGTTTTTTTCATTCAACCCCGTGGGTTGAACAAAAACAAACTGTCGGAGACGCTATACTAACCATGTGAGGTTAGTTCAGCGCTCTCCTCTGCTGAGCTATTGTGTTCTGGCCGGCTTTTTTTTGGACAGACTGACATACACACGGCCGTTTGTTTTTTGAACCGGTCGTTGTCTCCCGACATTAAGCCCATATGTTCGGGTGACCAGACTTCCCCAGTTTCTGGGGTCAGTCCCCGGATTGGATATTAACAGGGGCCTGGGAAATTTCAAAGACAGTCAGTGTAGTGCCGTTCCTACTAGCTTAGGTGGGTGTATTGTTATGCATTATCTGTGCCCCTATCTGATAATTATGTGCTGGTCAGAGTGGAAGAACAATTTCTTCAGTTTTGGGCACGCGCCCATTCTGCTCCCGCTCACATGTTCTTGGCCAGCCGCCTGCCTGCTTATCTCTTTGCCTTCCCTGGCAGTGATCTTTCTCCGCTCTCCACCCAGTAGTGAGACTTAAGAGGCTGTGAGGCAGCTCAGGCGGGCGGTGGTGGCGACAGGCAGAGAGAGGCAGCTCAGCTCACAATGTCCAGCAGAAGGAACAGAAGGGAAACGGATCCGATCATGGGGCTGCCAGTGCCTTCAAGGCTTCAACACAGGTGTGCTTTGGGATTGTCTGTGATTGTGAAAAGACTACACTGCACTGTGTCTCTCTGGCATCATGGATGGAATCATAACTCACAGGCAGCAGGCACTCTATCATGGCTCTGGCTGGCAGTGCACTGTCACAGTGTGTCACATGACATGTCTGCTGGGTGCTGATTTTGTTAACTTTTTTGTAATAAGTATCAGCACCCAGCAGCCATATCGTGTGACACACTATGACAGAGTTAACCAGAGCCATGAGTGCCTGCTGCCTGTGTGTTATCATAATGCTGATGATCTTAACCAGTTGCCGACCGCCCCATAGCAGATTTCCTGCTACAGGGCTGGCATGTCACGCAGATTCCCCATCTGTCTGGCAAGTTGGATCGAATGGCTTGGGATGGAAACGGCTGGCAGTTCGTTGCCATCTAAAGCGTGCTGTGTCTGTTGTGTTCGCTTTGTCCCTGTCCGCTCTACATAGCTGAGTGGACAAGGACCTGCCTGCTCAGGATCCTATGACTAAGTGGTGTTGACGACCACGCAACGCGTCAGGAAGGAGGAGAGCCATTGGTGACGTCATCTCCGTTCGTGGCCGAGAACGGAGACATCCATGCCACATATGCTGTTACTGTGCTGCTGTTTGTACCAATTTTAAATGTGAGTGTTTCATTTTTATTAAACCCTTTGATACATTATCACACTATGGCGAATCCTATATTCTTTTGAGTGTCATCTACCCTGGGAGTGTTTTGGCTGGGACCCGGAGTCGTTGAGCGCTGGGAGTGAGGATTTTCAGGCTGACCTGATCTACAGTGAAATCTGCTGTGCTTGCCGAAGCAGATTGTTAGGCTCATTGTAGCCTCATTCGAGGTGAGAGGCTTGTGAGAACAACACTGGCGGTTTCTGCACAACTACACTGATTGTTTGTGCGGTGATTGCAGTCACCATTTTTCAAGCACTTTGGGAACATCTATTATTAAGCACCTTTATTATTGGATTAACCTTTTGGAGCACTAAGCACGTTGGAACAATTTATGAAGCACTTTATCTTGATTTGATCACGTCTATCAACATAT
This sequence comes from Rana kukunoris, assembly GCA_029574335.1. Lineage (NCBI taxonomy): Eukaryota > Metazoa > Chordata > Amphibia > Anura > Ranidae > Rana > Rana kukunoris. The sequence goes on from CM056052.1 coordinate 375,146,731, forward strand.
ATTTGCACTTGATGCACTGTTATTTATTTATTATATTTTCACGCATTCACCTAGTACTGGATGGACTTTTATTCAGATATTTATATTCAATTAAGGAAGTTTTTATATTTATTTTATTTGATTTATTATCACTATTAATTATCACATTGTTGGAATAACTGTGTTGATTGACAATTAGTCAATAATTTTTTGGATCGCATCAATATCACATACACATATCCCCCTCATCATACTTATTGATGATCGGCAGGATATTAAGGATAAAGGAGTGATACACGAGTATTTTGGGCCATTTGGATCCATTTGTTTGTCACTAAGCATTCCTATTTAGCCTCATGCTTAAAGGGTCACTAAAGGATTTTTTTTTAAGCTAAATAGCTTCCTTTACCTTACTGCAGTACTGGTTTCATGTCATTATTGTTCGTTTTTGCTTTGAAGTTGCTGTAATCCTGCTCTGATCTCCACACTTCCTGCTTGTCTGTTTCCTTATAACCACAGTGCTGGGAGCTTTCTCACGGTGGTCTAAGCTGTCATTACTGTGTGTCTAAAACTTCCCAGAACCAATCAGATTCATTTTAAAAACAAAACACTGCCCTGTATTTGTTTGTTTTTGTTCTGTGTGTCTATTTCTACTTCACAGAAACATGAAGCCAGTTCAAAAGTAAAACTAACCTGCAGGCACATTATAGGATTGATTTTACTCTATTTTTAATCATTTTGAAAAGGAATCAGTTAACGTTTATGTCTCTATACCCTGTAAACAGTCATTTCAGCAAAAAAAAATGCTTCCTTTAGTGACCCTTTAAGTGATCTTTTGGCAAGCGCCATTACACCCCCATTTTTTTCAATAGTCATACTTTCTGCTCTTTAGGGTTAGGGGACAGTTTTGCTTAACCGATCCTCCACTCCAGCAGGTTTCTCTATGCTGTTAGACCAGTCCTGGCAGCCCATTTCTGCTATGTAGTCCAGCAGTCTAAGGACCTCTGATATCATTAAGACTAATGCAGGGCCCGTAGCCCTGCATTACACGTGGGGATGGCTGCCGCAGGATCAGATAAGTAAACGTGCTTTTCTAGTCCCCTAGACAGAAACAAGCATTTAACCCTTGCAGCTTGGGTGCAGGCATAGTGTGAGGACTGCCTTGTTAGAATTGTATATGAAGTGCTGTTGTATATAACAGGGAGCCTGCTCCTAGTAGATGAAATATATTTCCCCAAAAAATAGGGGAAATATTTTGGTGCAAGATAAAGTAACTGTATTTGTAAATATTTTACCCTTCCAGCTTGCATATTCTGAACATTTTTACCTCATTCTAGAGTCATTTTGGAAAAGCCAGAAGAAAGTCATTCTGTAGAAGTTTCCATACTTGAAGTATATAATAATGACCTTTATGATCTTCTGGCATATGACAGTCATGCAGGTCTGTGCCTAAAGCGTGATATTGTGATTGGTAAAGATGGGAAGAGTTATGTGCCTTCACTGACACATAAGTAAGTTTTTCTCCTCCGATCTTCTTCTATAGTTAACTTTCTAAATGAGTGAGAGACTAGGAGTCATTGAAGTAACTAGATGTTTGTACTTTTCTTATCTTTCTTGAAAAGTTTCCTGCTATCCTGCATCATTGGAAAATAATTGTGGGCACAAGTACGTGTCAAGTAACATTCACATGAAAGTCAGAAGCCAATGTTTCCCATCAGAACATTGCCCAAAGCATCACATCACATCCACTGGTTTGCGTCTTCCCATAGTGCATACTTCTCACCACTTCCCCCACACCCATCCACCCACATGATTTAAAAGAAAACATGATTCTTCAGATCAGGCCACCTTCTTCCATTGCTCTGTGGTCCAGTTCTGTAATGCCTCATACACACGATCGGACTTTTCGATGGAAAAAAATCAGATGGAATATTTTAATCGGATATTCCGACTGTGTGTATGCCCCATCTGACTTTTTCCGTCAGAAATTCCGACAGAGCTAGAAAGAGAACAGACGGAAACAAATTCTATCGGAAATTCCGTTCGTCTGTATGGAACTCAGACGGAGAAAAAAACATGCATGCTCAAACAATTCGACACATGCTCAGAAGCATTGAACTTAATTTTTTTAGACTCGTTGTAGTGTTGTACGTCAACGTGTTTTTGACGGTCGGAATTTGGTGTGTTCGTGTGTATGCAAGACAGCTTGAACGGAATTCCGTCGGAAAAACACGTCTGAGTTTATTCCGACAGAAACTCTGATCGCGTGTACGGGGCATAACTCACATGCCCATTGTAGGCACATTTGGCTTGAACACGGGTCAGCATGGGCACCCTGACTTTTTAGCAGCTACGCAACCCCATACACAACAAGTGATGCACATTTTTTTCTGCTTTCAACACATCAATATCATGGACAACATGGTTATTTTTGCGGACTAATATATCCCACCCATTTTTAGATGTCATTGTAACAAAATAATCATAGTTATTCACTCAACCTGTCAGTGTTCACAAACTTATAGCTGATCAGTGTATTACTACCACTAAATGTATTTTTATTGAATGGATAGAATGGGAAGTTAAACTAAAACATTTTTACTCTGTTGTAAAGTTTATAAGCAGTGTGGGGTTGATTTGCAAGGAAAGTTTCACTTTGCAAGGGAGTTTCCCCTAGAATTTAGTGAATGTAGTGAAGTTTCACTTAGCGAAGAATACAAATCATGTGCAAGGAAACTAACAAATACTGCTTTTTTGCCTGCATATGATTGGATGATGGAAGTCAGCAGAGCTTCACCTCATTCACTAAGTTCTGGGGCAAATTGCTTTACAAAGTGCAAATTTCCATACAAAGTGAACAGCCTTTTTGCATATAGTAGTATGTCAATGATGGCCGATTTCATACTTCTGTGTACAATAAACCTACTAATAGATGGAGTTCTAGCTTTCATCCCACCACATCGAATAGTCTCCACTCTAATCACTACATGTGGTGCAGATTCCCCCTACTGCCTGGGCTTCCACTGTGTTGCCCCCCTGCCCCGGGCACGCAGTGCTACTGGCTTCCCTCTTCTCCTCCCAGCTGCTGTGGGGGATGTTTCAGGATGGAGAGCGGGGGGGAGGGGCTAGAAAATATGTAATTTACCAGCCCCTTCCTTTTCTTAATGAACACATTGAAAACACTCAATGTGTTCATAACACAGTTTACTATGCTTCAGTTTGTGAATGAACAGTAAGTCACTTAGCACTGAGCACATCCCAACCATTCACTGTCCTTTGCAGCTGAGGATCAGGGCAAGAGAAGGAGTTGTGATCATCTTTTGACCTTCATTCAGCTGGGTGTGCATTCTTATAGTAAAGCCCATTCAAGTTGTAAAATGATTCCATTCATGTAAAAAAAATCCACACTATGGGGTCAATTCACAAAGCTTCTTTTTCCCAATTTTGGTCGTTATTTTAACGATTTTGCACGTTATTGAAGCTAGTTCAATTCACTAAACGATTTAACGCTTTGAAAAATCATCAAATAACGTTTCACTACACTGAACCGATATTAAGGTTTGGAGCATTATTTAAAGAGTCAAATCGTTATTTTAAAGAGTCAAATCGTTAAATATGTACAGAAGTGCAATTCACAAAGATTTTTTTGACAGTTATCGATCGTTAAATTAACACCTCCCTCAGGGTGGCGTTATGACATTTCCCAGGCGATATTTTGTTGTTAGAGAAAGCTTTTGGCGATTTTTGTAGTGTAGTGAAGTTTTTGTAGTGTTGGGCAAGATGGAACCGTGCTCTATTTGAACTTAAAATTATCCAGAGGCGAAGAAGAACACGTTAGAATGTTGTTCAGATTTATAAACGTGTATTCAGCTCACATACTATTTTGGATGACTTTTCTGAAACCCAGGTGATAGCTAAATTCCGATTATCATCTCCCATGATTTATTCTCTGAGGAAATACACATGGCTTTAGAAAAGCACACACAAGTTTTGCACATCACATGCTCAATCTTCACATGTGTCTCTCTCTCTCTCTCTCTCTCTGCTTCTGCCCTTTTCCACATGCAGCTGTTCTCCTCCCCTTCTGCTCCCAGAATGCATCTCTCCAGCATTATTTAACGATCTTAGACGTTATTATTACGATTTGGGACGTTAAAATAACTCTTGAGTAGTTAGCATAACGATTGGATAAAGAGTCAGTTGAAAACCATAACGACTATGTTGAATAACGATTCGAGATTTTCCTAGCTTGTGACGGAAAATATTGATTATATGAAGACAGGAGGCGAGTATCTTATGCATTAATCTTTCTTTATTAATGCTCACAGCAGAAACAAAACTGATCAGTATTCAAGCTTTTCTAAAAATAACATGAAACAGAAAAGCTGAAACTTGAAAACTAGAAAGAAACTACGTTACGGCCATAGACACATGTGTTTCCGGTCTGAAGTAAAAGGAGCGGAAAACGGTCTCCGAGGACCAGTCCGCCGCCAGTAGAAGATCTGACAGAGATCCCCCGGCCGAGACCACCTTAGTAGCCATTGCACTTCTAGTGGAGTGTGCGCCGAATTTAGTGGTATCTATACCCGCCATGTCCATAGTCGACCTGACCCAGCGCGCTAGAGTGGCAGAAGTCACCGGGCGATGAGGTTGGACGTAGGAAACCAATAATTGGGGCGAAGATGGAGAACGAAGTTCGGCGGTACGCGTTTCATAGGCCTGCAGGCACTTGACGACACATAAGCGCGGACGATCCGAAAAGAAAGGATAGAATACCGACTGAATGCCGGTCTTGGTCCTACGCACGACCGAGAACCTAACTCCTAGGGGCGAAAATTGTCGCCTGGAAATATCCAGTGCTCTAACATCTGAAACCCTTTTGACCGAGATAAGACAGAGGAGGATCGTAAGTTTGTACGTGAGATGTTTGAGAGACAAGTCCTCATTGTCATCCCACGTGGATAGCATGTCTAGGACCCTGGATACGTCCCAGGTTGATAGGTATTTGGGACGAGGAGGTCGTTTAAACTTGATAC